>CM053508.1:48028519-48734737 GCA_028627145.1 Eidolon dupreanum | reverse complement strand
AAGAAGAGATGAAATACTGTCATTTGGGACACCCTGGATGGTCCTCGAGATAATCATGCTAAGCGAAATAAGCCAGACAGAAAAAGTTGAAAATCACATGATATCACTTATATGTGGTATATAAACCTAAAAGCAACAAATGAACAGGACAAACAAACAGAGACTCATCGACATGGACAACAGAATAGTGGTTACCAGAGGGTAGGGGGTAGGAGAGGTGGGGAGAGGTACACGGTGTAAAGGGGGTCAATGGAGGGGCGTAGGGGGAGGGTGAAGTGGGTAAAGGGGATCAAATATATGGTAGCTGAAGGAAACTGGACTTTGGGTGGTAATCACACAATAGAATATATAGATGTCAAATTATAATGTATGCCTGAAAATTATATAATTGTATTAACTAATGTTAATATACTTAATTAAAAAAAAAGATATTCTTCTGAGAGATAAAATTATGTCTCGAACACTGAGTGCCTAGGAATAGATTTATCTAACAAAGAAAACTGAAATCCTTTTGTAACGTTCTGAATGGAGAAATGATACAAAAAGATATTGGTCAGAACCTGTAACACTTTTTCTTTTAATTAAAGGGAAACTAGGTTGTAAAGTGTAGCTTATATATACTGTGGTCAGGAGCTCCTGTGAAACAAAAATTGGAATAGTTCTCTAAGTAGATGTATTGCATGAAGAAGCAGCTGGTGGATGATAATAGATCTGGCAGTTCCAAAAATGAATATTAGTAGAAATTCAAGTTGATGTTGATTGCTGATAATTACAAAATCTTGGAGTATTTTGTGGTGGAGCCTTTCATGTTTTCCAATATAAGCACAATAGGAGGACTTGTAGTGTTGCTAGAGGAATTTCTTTAATATCATCAAATATCTGGTAAGTTTTAACAATGAATTTTTAAGACAGAATAAAATGTCCTCAATAAATAGCCCATAATCTACTTAACCATTTCATTATTAAGGTTGTTGACAATATGTGATTATAAATACTGTTGTGATGAACAAATTCATACCTATGACTTTTTTTTAGTTGAATCATTTTCTTAGGATTTCTAGAAGTTTAATAACATTACAGAAAGTCACATGATGTTTTATCAAGTCTCCAACTGTGTGTGTTGTATTAAGGGATTCTTTGTTTAGTTATACCAACCCATAGGCAGAAGACCTTAATAGCCTCCTTAACAATAGTGGCCTTAACAAAGGGGTGGTTCATTGTTCTACTTGGGGAATTTCTTGCTGGATCTTCACTGGAACCCCCTCTAGGCCCTGTAGTGATACAGCCTCTTTTTTATTCTCTTGCCATATAAAGGATGGCTAAGAATTTAAATCATTTTCCATAGTATTATGTCCTCCCACTTCAGTCTGTCCCACTTTTTGATGTATTAGCTTAGGAATAAAATTTGCATTTCATTTTCTTCAGTCATTAACAGCTATACAGAATATCAGGATTCTTTTTTTATTGAGGTATAACTGAAATATTAGTTTGAGGTATAGAATATAATAATGATTTGATATTTGTATACATTGCAAAATGATCACCACAATAAGTCTAGTAACATCACAGGTTTCTTCTGTCTAAAGTGGGAAAAATTATGTCTTAATCTTAGAGAGAAAGATGAGTACTGGAAAACTTGATTCTATGTTTTAACCATTTTTAAAAGGTAAAGTGAAATTATTTGAAAACTAATCATTTAAATTTAGAGTTTAGATTTAATTTTGTTCGGATTAGTAAACAGGATTTTGGGTGTCAATAATAGTCTAGATAGGTGATTTAAAATTACAATGAGCAATATGTCTCGTCTGCTGTTATTTGGGAAGCAGAGAGGGATAATACAAAGAACGTGAGCTTTGGAGTCAGATCTGGGTTCATTTCTTGACCTTGTCACAATGATACCAACAACAATGATATTAAAAATAATTACCTTTTATTTACTACACTATGTACCAGACACTATGCTAAGCATTTTATATATGAAATGTCATTTAATTTTCACAATAACCCTGCAAGATAAGTATATGCTCTCTGTTCTCATAGAGAAACTAACGTTCACAGCAGTTATATATAAAGCATCTGGCCTAGCTAGGTCTGTCTGTGTAGTCTTTTTCTTTCTGTTGTACGATGATTATTTTCTTCTTTCTTTAGCCACTCTCCTAGCTTTCCCAGAATTCCCTCCCCAGTTTGTGGGTATGAGTTCTCTGCTGTTCAGTATAAGTGTTAGGTATACTTATAGAAATGTTTGGAATAGAGGCACTGCTCTAAGGTGTTCCATCACAATATGCTTTCCTGTTTTTATGACACAGACTCTAGTGAAAATCTAAGTTTAATATATGGCACATGATTACAATATACGAGAGAAAGAATGCTTCAAAGGTTGCTTAGTACTTCATATTTTCGTTAGTTACCGATCTCTTCCTAGTGTTTTCAAAGTTGGGCATTAAGTCAGGGCATTTCAACTCTTCTATTCATCTTTTTATGTCTCAACTTTGCTTTTTTACAGAGCTTGAATTCTTATACGAATGGTGCATATGGCCCACCATACCCCACTGGCCCTGGGGCAAATACTGCCTCATACACTGGGGCTTATTACACACCTGGATATACTCAGACCAATTACTCCACAGAGGTTCCAGGCACTTACCGCTCACCTGGCAACAGCCCAACCCCAGTCTCTGCTTGGATGTATCCTCAGCAGGACTGCCAGACTGAAGCACCTCCTCTTAGGGGGCAAGTTTCAGGATATCCTACTTCACAGGTGAGCATTTTTCTGTTGGGTTTATATTTTTTAATGTTCTATGAATGATGCCATGTTTGTTTCTCTGTTCACTTTAAGAGGAGTTCTAATATATCTTCATTTGTGCTTCCTTATAGCCTATGGGTCTGCTTATTTAGAGTATCTATGGGACAGACTTATGCTGTGCTTCAGCCATTGAATTTTAGGTCCTATTCCTTCTGAGTTTGATCATCATCACATCTGCCCCTGGTATCTTTAGAACCAAGCATTTTTAGGCTTGGAGAAATTGCTGTAACTGATCAGAGATGCTATAGTTTAGCCCAGTAGAAGCTAAGGTACTCTGTTAAGCAGAGAGGAAGCATCTCTGCATCTGTTTATACTAGAATATTTTTATTACTTAAAGGTTTTTTTTTTTTTAGCAATGACCGGCATATTTCCTTCCTCTCAACCTAGAACCCTGGAACAACCCTGCCCCATTATCCTTATGGGGATGGTAATCGTAGTATTCCACAACCAGGACCATCTGTACGACCACAAGAGGACTCATGGGCTTCTCCTGGTGCTTATGGAATGGGAACCCGTTATCCCTGGCCTTCAGCTGCACCCTCAGCACCACCTGGGAATCTCTACCTGAGTGAAAGTACTTCATCATGGCCTACCAGTGGCTCTCCTCAGCCACCTTCTTCACCACCAACCCAGCAGTCCAAGGTAGGAGACCTTCTAAATGTTCTTTTGATGTTCGGATAATTGAGAGTACAACATGATATTTTTCTGGATTGGTCTATGTTAAATGGGGACTAATTGCAAAATGTTGGTGACTACTACCTTTAGCCTTACATAGCCCAGTTTTTCTTTTATTAAAAAAAAAAAAGACTATTTTTAGAGTAGTTTTAGGTTTACATCCTCTTTTTAAAAGACAAAAAAGTTCTTTTATTGTTTGTCAAAATATTATCTGAATGCTGAACAAAATCAGAAATTTTGTATTTATTACCTCAGTCTGTAGACAGAAGACAAAACCAATGCGAAATTATATGGTTTAAACCAAAGACTTGAACATCCTTTGCTTGTGGCTAGGTTACTTTTCATGATCTGTCTTAAGGTTTTGACTCTTCATGGAAAAAACTATCTAATTCCTATTTATTAAGTCACTGAATGGATTGTGAGGTGGTAAGGATAGATTATGAGGTGTTCATGATGATGACCTGCCTCTGGGTAGGTTCCAGCCATTATACTCAGGAATTCTCTGCCTTTTACTTGTCAGGACACTCCCTTTTATCTTTTTAAGGCTGTGTTTTTCTAAAATCATTAAGGAGGGAGGTCCAGTTTTATTGGTGGGGAATCTTTTCATGTACTTTCCTGCTCAGGTGAAAGATGCAGGCTAATAAATTCGATGTTGTTGGATTCCTATTAAAACAGCTTCTTTTTCCCTCTCTGCTTTCCATTCCAAGGATTCCTCATACCCCTATAGCCAATCAGATCAAGGCATGAACCGGCACAACTTTCCTTGCAATGTCCATCAGTATGAGTCCTCGGGAACAATGAACAATGATAATTCAGATCTTTTGGATTCTCAAGTCCAATATAGTGCTGAGCCTCAGCTTTATGGTAATGCCACCAATGAACATGCCAACAATCAAGAGCAAAGTAATAATCTTCCTGAAGAGTGTTTATCTTCAGATGAAGGTACTCCCCCAAGTATTAAAAAAATCATACATGTGCTGGAGAAGGTTCAGTATCTTGAGCAAGAAGTAGAAGAGTTCGTAGGAAAAAAGACAGACAAAGCATACTGGCTTCTGGAAGAGATGCTAACCAAGGAACTTTTGGAACTGGATTCAGTTGAAACTGGGGGCCAGGACTCTGTCCGGCAGGCCAGGAAAGAGGCTGTTTGTAAAATCCAGGCCATACTAGAAAAATTGGAAAAAAAAGGATTATGAAAGGATTTAGAACAAAAGGAAGCCTGCTACTAATTTGACCAAAGGACTCTTGATTTTGGTTAATTACCCTCTTTTTGAAATGCCTGTTGATGACAAGAAGCAATACATTCCAACTGTCCTGTGATTTAAAACTTGAAAAACTGGTAAAAGACTTGGAAAAACATTTTCAATATGAGTCGTTTTCAGCTTTCAGACCAATGAATGTAATAGGAAACTATGGAACTATCAATATTGCCAAGTAGACTTACTTCTTAAGAAATTTATGGTTGTTATCTGCAAGCTGCTTCTTATCAGCAGGAGGGAAATACACTTTATGTAACAGGCTTATCAGAAACCTACCAGATGAGACTGGATATAATCTAAAACAAACAGGCTCTGTTTTTTAAAACACCTGGATTATTTGTCACATTTTTGTACATTGTGACTGCTTTCAGCATACACTTCCTGTGTAATTACAGCTTGGACTTAGCCTTGTTGGACCTCTGTTTTGTTTTGTTATTTGCAGTTCACAAATATAGTATTATTCTCTACTTCTTGGTACATTTTGTAGTAATATGTTTAATATAATTATTCAAGAGGCTATATTGACAGCCAGAATAGTATGGCATTTCTGAATGAATTTATATCTTTTCACCACTTGAATATATTGCAGTGTGTAGTGAGTTCCTGAGGTAAATTGCCTCCTTTTCTGTATAGTTCATTAGGTTAGAGTTTTACCACTTCTACTTTTCATGTTAATAGTGGAAGGCGAATTTGGAAATGGCATGGGCATAAGAATGAAAATGTTTGTGGCCATTTTTCTTTTTTGCTCTTTTATTGTATTTGGATAAAGATCCACTTAAAAAATTTTTTCCCCTTAATTATCTTTTCACTAATGCTGCTTCCATATGGAGCATTGTGAAAGATAACAGATGAAAAATTAAATGCCACAGTGGATAGAAATAACAACTGTAGAAGTAATAAATACGACTATTTGGAAATGCTATTCTGTATCCAAAATATTAGTTTTCATTGTGAAAATCCCTATGAGCAGATTGCAGCTCAGTTTATAGTCCAGACAATGAGGGTAAAAGAGAATTCATGCTCAGGGAATAAATCAGCCATAGCTAGAGCAGGAAATTATTTTTTTCTTTTAAAGGTATATTTGACGTTTATTTCTCTAGAATGCATAGAAAGCATTGTGTGTTTTATAAAAAGATGTTTATTACCATTAATAGTCATTTTAGAGCCAAATTTAAGGAAGGGTTATTGAAAGGATCTTGATTGGGCTTACTTGGGTAGCTCTATGCTATTGTATAGAAGAGAGTTACGTAAATAACTTATTTTTACACCTGAAGTGAGTTGTAGTATACAGTATCTGTTACTGGAAAAATAGCTGTTGCTTAATAAGATAGCCAAGTGATAAATTTTTTTTTTTTTTGACTGCCAGGTCTATTAGTAATAATAAATTGATCAGTCATCTTCTATCCTTATTAAAAAAACAAAACCAATACAAACATTATGATGAGAAGAAATGGAGGAAAAATATTGGCTGAGTCTTGTAGTTGAGATTAGTGATTTTATGAGATAATATGGTAATAATGTTATTCTAGGATTTTAATTTTTGGCCTAATATAGGAATGTTAAAAAAAAAAAAAAGGCTTTTCTATGAAAATTAGAAAATTGTACTTGATACTAAAAATTTAGAAGGGGGATACCCTTAAAGTTAAGTTAACATAAACCAGTGAGACAATTACTAATTGTCAGGAGAGAACACTGCTATTTAACTGAGTGCCCAAGATACCAGCTTCCATTGACTTGATTTATATATATACAACCGACATTATGAACATGTATACATATATGGATGTTTTCTTAAGTTTTTTAAAAAAATTTGAGATAATTTTAGACTACCTGAAGAGCTGTAAAAATAGTTTCTGTATACTTTTCTTTCAAATTCCCCTTCTGTTAACATCTTACATAACCATAGAACATTTGTCAAATTAAGAAATTAGCCTTGATATACAATACTATTAACTAAAGTAGAGACTTTAAAAAGTAGAAATTTTCTTAGTCTTTTCACTAGTGTCCTTTTACTTACTGTTTCAGGATCCAGTGCAGGATCCCACCTTGCATCTAGTTGTCATGTCTCTCTAGTGTCCTCCAATCTGTGATAGTATATTATAACACCTGATGTTGTAATGTATTTCTGGTGTTGTAAATCTTAATCACTACCTACGGTGGTGTCTGCTAGGATTCTCTACTGAAAATTACTCTTGTTTCCTTTGTGATGACTGAATATTTGCTAGAGATACTTTGAGACTATGCAAATGTCCTGTTTCTGCTTAAACTCATTTCGTATTTATTGGCAGATCTTGCTGTGTCAGTTACTACTTGGTGTTCTAATGGTGATTTTCTATTTCTCTCATTCCTTCTACATTTATTAATTGGGTTCTTCTGTAAGGAAAGGTTATCGCTTCTGGATTTATATTTTTAATTATAATAATATATTCGGGTTAAGTAGAACTTAAAGCTGTAAACTATATTAAAATGATTCCAAATACCAGTATCAAAGAAAGGAAAACTAAATCGGTAACCTGTTTCAGAAAATATAATGAATTTATGAAGGAAAGTAGTATTTATGATTTATGGATTTGGTTCAGTTTTTTAATAAATATTGACTCCAGTCTGAAATCAAAATTTTCTTGAAACTTCACTTCTGGCCTTTTTAAGTGCCTCAATTTATATTACTTTGGGGGTAATTTTTGTCAAAATTTTGAATAAAGTTACCTAGACCTGGCATGTTATACACACTATATCTTTTTTATAATAAGCCACTATTGTTCCATATGTAAATGCAATATGAAATCAATATTTAGACAAATAATCAACTATCTGGGGGATGGGGTTATGCTTGTCTTTACATTGTTGGTATGTCTTGGAATTCTTTGAAATGCTTTTAAATAGGGTTTCAAAAACAGTTCTTTAGTTAGTTAATATAATACATTAAAGGTATGCAGATTTTTAAAAAAGTTTAAGAATATGGATTGCATTGGCATTTAAAAAATATTTTTGGGGCACAGATAGTTGATGACTGGAGTTTTTCTTTTTGTGTCTTTTTAAAAAAAGTCGTGTGTTTAAAAAATCAAATAATTTTATGGAAGTTATGAATTTAAAGAGTTAATTCTAAGAAAAGGATCATTCTCCTGCTCCCACTCCCATTTTTAAATCTGTAAAAGCAACCACTTTCATTTGAATTTTTAAAAAATTATCCCCATATTTTTCAATAGCACAGTTATATTGCTTCTTCTTGGTTTATCAATTTTAGATCATTTCTACTGATTTTCTATTATAGAGGATGAAGGTTTAGGTTTGTTTCTCTGCCCCTACACATCTCAGTCCTTATCCCCCCAACTTCTCAATCTACTTGTGTGGTAATTTTGTTAACTATGTAAGTACTAACCAGAATGCAGTCATGTGTAAGTAAACTGTGATTAACCTTCCTGAACAACTTGTTTTCCCTGGAATTAATCATTTGTCTTACTTATTTTGTTTGCTTATGTCCTTATGACTAATTTGACCCCAAACCATTTATCATTGTTTAAATCTTCTCTTAAGATGCTCAGCGTATTTTATCAATTTCAAACTGAAGAAGTCTATCCTAGAGCCTTCTGACTGGAGAACTGGTATTTCCTGTGTATGCTTTCATTCTGGGATCTTCTACTTATCCTGTTTTCTGTAGCCTGTCTTTCTTAGTTTAGTTTTTCATTTTGGTAGTGCATATTCTTCCAGTAGTTTCCCGTGAAAGGGTGCCTGGGACATAATTTTTTTTACATCTTGCATATTTGAAAATGTGTTTTCATGATCTGTTGTATAAAACCCTATTTTTCTCTCTGGAAGCTTGTAAGATATTTTTGTCTCCTCTGTTCTGAAATTTTCTAACAGCATAGCTTTGCTGTGGGTTTGTTTTATCTATTTGCTAGGCACATTTTGTTCTGGAAACTCATGCCCATTAAGTCCCATGAAATTCTCTTGATTTTTTTGCCTGTTCATTTTCTCCCACCACCACCCTAACTCTTTCTAGAATTCCTGCCGTTTGTGTTATAAATCTCTGGTTTTTGATTTACTTATGTTTTATCCATTCTTCAATTTTTGCCTTTTTGCTGTACTTGTTGGAGATTTCCTCACCTTCATCTTCCAACTCTTGATTTTTACATTTCTTCTTTAATATTTTTAATTTCTAAGAATTTTTTTTCTGTGTTCCTTTATGGCATTCTGCTTCTGTTTGTAGTCATAGCATCTTATACCTCTGGGAATATTAATGAAAATTTCTTGATGTTTTCTTCTTTTTGAATAATGGATTTCCTCCAAAGTTGCTTTTTCCTTTCTTTTTTGATCTCCATTTTTATCATGTTAGATTTCTCAGATGTCTGTTAGTTCTTGCTTGTGTTTTTATAGAATTATTATACTGGAGACCCAAAATTGTTTCTAGAAAATTCTGTTTAATTTTTTCATAATTTTTCTTAGAGAGGGATAGCTATTTTAAATCTGAAATCTGAAAGAGAATATTATCTGGATAATTTTCACACATATAGTGTGAAAACTATATGTTCTATGTGGCTTTTCTCACCAGGAATACTGGGCAGCAGCACATTTGTTGTAATGAAATGTGTCAGAGGAGGTCCCAGTTGCTGAGAGTGAGGATTTAGGGGTTTCTGGTTTAGGGCATATTTTTTCTCCACCAATCCTTAAATGTTCTTTTATTTTGCAATATGTACTGTCTTGGTAAGCTAATGCCAAGAGTAGTAGTGCCATGTAAAACATAGGACTCACATTATATTTGAATTTCAGATAAACAAATAATCTTTACTATAGGAATGTTCTAAATATTGCATGGGACATACTGATACTAAAAATGATTGTTTTTCTGAAATTCAGATTTAACTGGGAGTACAGAAGTCCTCCTTTATCAGAGGGAGATACGTTCCAGGACTCCCAGTGGGATACCTGAAACTGCAGTTAATACTGAACCCTATATATACTATGTTTTTCCTATGTATACATACCTATGTAAAGTTTAATTTATAAATTAGGCACAGTAAGAGATTAACAACTAATAATAAAATAGAACAATTATAACTGCATTGTAATAAATGTTATGTGAATGTGATGTCTGAAAATATTTTACTGTAGTGTACTTACAGTGTGGATGCACTGGACAAGGGATGAATCACATTCTGGGCAGATGGAGTGGGATGGTGCAAGATTTCATCATGCTACATAGAGTGGTGCACAGTTGAAAACTTATGAATTGTTTATTCCTGAAATTTTCCATTTAATATTTTAGGACCACGGTTGACCGCAGATAACTGAAACCACAGAAAGTGAAACCACAGATAAAGGGGGACTACTGTAGTGTATTTTTTAAATTAACGGTTTTATTTTGAGATCATTGTAAATTCACATGCCATTTTAAGAAATAGTGCAGGGCTTTCTTTACTCTTTACCCAGTTTTTCTCAGTGATGTTATCTTGAAAAATTTTACTGCAATGTCACAACTAGGATATTGAAATTTATACTGTCAAGATACAGAACAATTACATCATATCACCACAGTTATTCCTCTTATTGACTTTTTATAGCCATACCTGCTTCTCCATACTAATCTGTTCTCCATTCCCCATTTCTAAATTTTGCTATTTCAAGAATGTTATATAAGAATTGTACAGTATGTAACTATTAGAGATTGCTTTTTTCGCTCAGCATAATTTTCTTGTGATTCAGCCAAGTTGTTTTCTGTATCAAGAGTCCTTTTTTTTTTTTTTTTTTATTACCAAGGAGTAGTCTGTGATATGGATGTACCACAGTTTAACTGTTCACCTGTTGAAGGACATCTGGGTTGTTTCCATTTGGGAGCTATTATAAATAAAGCTGCTATGTTCATGTACAGGTTTTGGTGTGGACATAGTTTTCATTTCTTTGGGATAAATGCCCAGGAGTACAGTATGGTAGTTTGCACGTTTAATTTTTTAAGAAACTACCAAACTTTTCTAGAGTGGCTATACCATTTTACATTCCTACCAGTAATGTATTATGAATTTCTGTGCATCCTTGCCAGTATTTGGTGTCACTACTTTTTTATTTCAGCCATTCTGATAGGTGAATAGTGATATCTCATTGTGGTTTTATTTGCATTTCCTTAATGGTTAATGATGTTGAACATCCTTTTATGTACTTTACCTTCTGTATATTCTCTTCCATGAAAGTATGTGCGTGTCTTTGCCTATTTTCTAACACTTATTTTAATGAACTTATTTTAGAATAGTTTAGATTTACGGAAAAATTGTGATATACTACAGACTTTTCATATATCCCACATCCTATTATTAACACTTTAGTTTTGTACATTTGTGACCATTAATGGACCAATATTAATACATTCTTATTAATTAAAAACTAAACATTTTCTTAGTTTTTACCTAACATCCTTTTCTAGGACCTCATGTAGGATACCACATTACATTTAGTCATATCTCCTTAGTAGCCTCTTGGCTGTGACAGTTCTTCAGAATTTTCCCATTTTTGATGACTGACAGTCTTGAGGAATTCTGATCAGATATTTTGTAGAATGACCTTCAGCTGGGACTTGTCTGATTTTTTTCTCATAATTACCCTGGGGCTATGGGTTTTTGGGAGGAGGATCACAGAGGTAAGTGCCCTTATCTTTTATCAAGTGTATCTATACTATCAGCATACCTTATACTATGACATTAAACTTAATCACCTGGCTGAGGTAGTGTTTGTCAAGTTTCTCCTTTTTTTTTTTTTTTTTTAGGCGAAGCAACCCTTGGTTGACTTCACAGATTGCAAGGAACTTGTCACTTTACAATCCCTTATTTTTTAATTTTTTACGCCTACAGAACCTGGTCTTCCTGGGTGGTTTCGCATCCAAGTACTAACCAGGCCTGACCCTGCTTAGAGCGCTTCCGAGATCAGATGGGATTGGGCATATTCAGGATAGCATGGCCATAGACTCTCCTTTTTCAATACTGTACTCTTTGGAAGAAAGTCACTGTATGCAGTTCCATACTTAAAGAGTGGGGCATTGTCCACCTCCTTGAGGGTGTTTATTGACATAAATTATTTGGAATTTCCCTGCAACGGAGATTTGTTTATTCTCTCCTGTTTGGTCAGCCACTTATATACCACTTATATCAGTATGGACTCAGGTATTTTATACTTTGTGTTATGATCTAATACTACCTTATTTTTTGCTTTAAATGTCTTGCTTTGGCCATTGGGAGCTCTTTCAGTTGTGTCCTTTTGACATACCCCCATTATTTTGTGCCTTTTTTAAATTTGAGCCCTTCCTTTCTGGCACTACAAGGTTCTCCAAGCTCATCTTGTCTATTTCCTCTTCTATTCCTAGAATCAGTTATTTCTCCAAGAAGCCCTAGTTCCTCTTATTGAAGAATGGTATTGAAACCAAATTTGGGCTCCACTGTTTGTATTTTCACTACTGAATTTTAAGAATTACGTTTTTAAGATAGTAGTCCTCTGTTGGATTTGTGGTTTGTATACATTTTATCCCAGTCTGTAGCTTGCCTTTTTAAGAGTCAAAAAGTTTTAAATTTTGATGAAATCCTATTAGTTTTTACTTTTAAGTTCGGACTTTTGGTGTCAGGTCTCTAAAAACTCCTTGCCTATCCCCAATTCCTGAAGATTTTCTCCATTTTTTTTTTTCTTTCTAAAAGTTTATATTTTACATTTTCATTTGCCCCGTTTACATTTGCTCAGTCTCACAACCCTAGCTAAGAGGAAACCATGGCTTGATGTAAACCTCTTCCGACTAGAGGAGAGCCACCTTGCTGCACAGTTTAAACTGAAGTTACCACGTTACCAGCTCTCAAAACAAACAGCCCTCAATGAAGTAAGACGGAAATCATAAGGAAAGTGTAAATCACTTTCCTCAAAGTAAAAAAGCAACTAAGATTATTCAAGTTAAGGGCAAGAACTATTCAGTTGTGGCTATAGAGTAAGAAAATGCATTTTCATGAATGGTTTATGGACTTAGAAATATCACCATGTTTGGACTGGAAGAGAACATCACATTGGATGTCTTTAAGTTTCCTTCTAGTTCTAATATGTACAAAGTGGTACAGCTGAAATTATAGTTCAGGTCTTCTGTTTCCTGATTTAAGTACTTTGCCTCACAGTAGTAGCCTGTATATTGATCAATATGTAGATTGTGACCTCTCTGATACAGAATCTCTAGGTGTTGGATTTGAAAATCTACATCTTAAAGAGTATACTTAGCATACTCTCCCATTCATTAGGGTTTGAGAATCATTGTCACAGCCCTAAGCCCTGGTCATGTTTTATACTCAGAGAGCATCAGAGACAACTATGGAGTTTTCTCAACTCTGGAAGCCTAGGTGTCCACCAGAGATTGAGGACTTCCGCCTCTAAAAACTGTATCCTTGTACCATCTAATGCCTTGATTGCCACTCAACACATAGTTTTTGAATATTGAATTATGGTTTATTCTAGAAAGAAATGGGAATTCAAAATTGATGCCTAAAATTATTCCGACTTTGGATATGAAATTCCATTGTGTCATGACCCTTCAGACTCTTGCTTTTGCTCTTTAGGCAACTTATTGGCCATTTGCATTAATGTTTGCATTTAGAGCATGGAGTCAGCAAACTACCACTAGAGATCAAATTTTTTTTTTTAAGAGACCAAATTTAACCTGCCTCTTTTTGTAAGTAAAGTTTTAATGGGAAACAGCCACACTCATTGGTTTACATATTGTCTCTGGCTGCTATGGGCTACAACAGGGGAACTGATTAGTTATGACAAAACTTATGTCCCACAGAGCCTAAAATATTTATTTGGTCCTTTATAGAAAAAAGTTTCCTGCCTCCTGCACTAGAGAATTGAAAGGGAAAAAGTAGAGTTTATTTCAGATTTTACCTTTTAAGTCTTTTCTGGTAAATTTGATCTGCAACTGCAAACAATAGCCAGTGAAATTAAGTGGTGTTTTTTGAGAAATACCATAAGACCTTCTCTCCCTTTTAAACTACTTACCTGCTGGGCCTTCTTGGGAACCTGAAGTTCAAAGACAGAAAGGAGAAAGGGGTACCTTTAAGTGAAGCTGTTACTATTTTTATTCTGAATGCATGGCAGTGGACAATACAATGATTGAGATAGTACACTGGTCTCTTGAGGAAAAAGCACTGAGTATTTGAATTGGCAATTGAATTAGCTACTCTCTTTTAATGGAACATTATTTTTATTTGAAAGTACAACTGACAGATGGTTATATGGTTATTCAGATTTAAGTATTTGGTAGAACTTTTCTTGAAAATGTGGGGAAAGGAGAAAATTCCCCTTTTCTTCCTCTGGTTCTTTTGGCTGGCTAAATCAAATCAACAGATGACAAGAGAAAATCAAATTTAATTTTGTGTGCACAGGAACCCTACATACATGAGACAGTCACAGACCCTCCACATATGTGAGAGGTTCAAAGACAGGAAAAATGGGTTTATAAAGCATTCTGATCTAGGGGGCAGGTAAGGTACATTGTGCCTTCGGGTTACTATAGGAAGAACTATAATACTCAGTGATTAGTAGTTTGCCCTGCCATATAGATAGGTTCAAAAAGGTTATCTTTGGTAATCTCTTATTATGGGCAAACCTCATTCAAATTCCTCTGGATAGTTAAAGGGGGTTAGGGTGGGGCAAGATGCTTCTCTTGACCCCACAGGGTCAGTTACCTTTAGCTCAAAATAATCCACATATCACTGAGGCACACTTTGGGGTGACTCTTCTGAATCCCAACGAAAACAAAGTGAGCTTGGCACTTCAAGGAAAACAACTATTTGTTGCCAGTGATGAAATCTGACTTTCAAGAAAAAAGTAGTTTGGAAAACTTTGACAGCTTCCCAATACTTAAACGACTTTTCTGAAATCGGTGGCATTTAAAATATATATAAATATATATATTTATATTTAAAATATGTAATTCAAAATATATATATATAGTGTTATGAGATGTGTTAACATTTGGAAGACTGCATCTCTTAAGTGAACTGATATTTTCCAAATGACCAATGCATGATGTCATAAATCATTTATGGGTAAAAGGTCCATTAAAGTGCAAGATAGACCAGTGGATTTTAATGTATCAGAGTACAAAAGTTCATTGATATATTTTCAGATTCCACATTGAAATAACTTTTAAAAAGCTATTTGTTAAATTTTAGTGTAGTATTAAAAATATACACATTTGTATGAAAAAGCTAATAAACGTTTTCCTTCTCCAACTACATAGTTGAGGCTAGACTGTCTTTATGTACTTCAACGAAAACTAAAATTGTAGCATTAAATGTAGAAAATAAATATGAAAATCCAACCATTTTTGATAAGCTAGATATTAAAGAAATTTACAAAAATGTGAAGCAATGTTATTTTCTCTGATTTTTAAATTATTTTGGAAGTTATTTTTCTATAAAAATATTTACATGAAATTGTTTACTGTATTCTTAAATGACATTAAACATTTAAAATTCTGTTTTAATTTCTAGTAAATAGTGATAGATATGACCTACATAAACAATACTCTTTAGGGTCCTCAATAGATTATAAGTGAATCCTGAAACAAATAACGGAACAGTTGGTATAGAGGCTACAATGGGACTTGGGGATAGAAGACCTAAATTGAAGTTCCAGTTCTGCCACTTGGAGATAGAAAACTAAAATTGAAGCTCCAGTTTTGTCACTTAACTGACTCAGATTTCAGGTGAGTTACTTAGGTGCAGGCTCTGAAGACAGACTCTTTTATAATTTTGGTTCTGTTTGCTGGTAGTATGCCTTTGAGTGAATCATTTTACCTCCGCAAATAGGATTAACTATAGTACCTACTTCATCAGGTTGCTGTGAGGACTAAATGGGATTATATTTGTAAAATGCTTACACCTGTAACTAAAATCCAGACTCAGAAATGGCTAGTTACTATTATAGTCTATGACATCAACCATCTGACAAGATCCTAGAGAAGGGGACACAGTCCTGGCTTTCTTCATCCTCTCAAGAGAATAAAAGTTATTTAGGTGTTGTAAATTTGAGGAGAAGGTATAAACTTGTGAATATTTGTGTATGGTTGTTAACCTATGGGAAAATTAATGTTATAAAAATTCCTTTCGGCTTTTTTTTTTTCTCGGTTTTTGAAGAAATAACAAAACTGAAAAACATTTCCTAAACCCTTGCCTTGTAATCTAGTTAGAAAAATAGGAAAGTATCTTATTATTCAGTTATTTCCCCCAAAGAATTAAGGTCTTCCAGAAAACAATACTCAGGAGAGCTGGGCAAGGCTGCTACTCAGCTTCATGACTGTGGGAAATTCAGTTATGTCATCTTGTTTGGACGAAAATATCTCATCTCCAGCCTTCTTCGCAGCTTTTAAATCCTGTCAAGCTCACCTCTACATATTTTAGAGATATCTTTTTGTCAGGCTCTAAATCCTAGAATAAACGAAAGGATGAGTGGGCAAAGCCCACTTTTTTCCCCTTGCCAATGACAGTTGTATCCATTCTCCTAAGCACCCAGAAGTGGAAGCCTGGAGAGACACAGCTGATGATAGCACCCTATCATCCTATTTTTCACCAGGGGCGTGGCATCCCAGCATCTCCCATAGGTTCCCACACCATCCCTGGCATTTGGGTAGGGTTAGGGATAGCCAGAGTACCAGCCGGTCAGGAGGCCTGTTTTTCCATCTGTTAAGTGAGGAGGCTGGGGTTTCCTCCTTTCTGACTGACATTCTCCATGCTCTTACAGCTATGATCTCTTCTTCCTCATCCTTGCCTTTTAAAGACCTCCAGCCTCACACCGTGTGCTGGCTTGGAGTGGAGTACACGCCGCACGTACCACCCACAAACCCAGCGCTCCGGCTCCCTGCCCGCAGGGAGGAGCCACATCTCGCGCGATTCCTCCATCTCTCGCGACACTTCCTCGTAGTCCGCCTGCGGCCCTTCTAGCCTCACCCGTCGCTTTCGCGCCGCGGTCCAAAGCACCTCGCTTCTGCTCTTGGCAGCCTGTCTTGCTGCTCACCCGCTGGAAGCGCGGTGGAGCCCGGTGTTGGGCGCGAGCTTGGCGGAGCCGCAGGCTCCGCCCTGCTCCGCCCCGCCTGGGCTTGGGGTAAAGGCCGCCGCTGGGACATGTGCCCCTCTCAGCGAGGGCAGGAGAGCGTGAAAGGCAGCGAGGCGGCCAGATGAGTCCGCGACGGTGTGTTGAGGAGGGCGGCTGGACTGAATGAGGCCCAACTGGGCTGTGGGTTGGAGGCATTGCGAGATAGAGATGCCAGGGATGGAGGAGGACGCGATGCGGGAGACTGTGAATGGGGGTGATGGGAGAACCAGCCCCAGTGAGGTGGGGGTGACTTCGGTTCCATGGAAGCAGCTCGGGCCCTCTTTGCATCGACTGCGCCCCAAGTTACCTTGTTTCCTTTGTGGCTGGAGGCGGGAGGAGACAAGTCCTTGAGTTCTGAGGTCCAAGATCAGGGCTGCAGGAGGCCGGGGGTCGCGTGGGAGAAGGGACACTCCAAGGTGGCTGAGGTAAATTTCTGCTAGGAAAAAAGGATAAAGTGGCTGAAAGCCCGGAGAGCATTCGCTCAGAAAGAGGCCAGGTGTTTGCCATCCCGCTGCGCTCAGTGCTGAGATACCGGTACTCTTCCTCACTTCTCTAGGGAAGAAACACAAGTCCCAGTCGTCTTTGAGGGAAGGAGGCTTTTGAGGTCACTTGTTACTTTTTACCAGAGAAGTGAACGGTGCCAGTGGTTGCGAAAGTGCGCACAGTGACCCCTAAGCAAGGATTCGTATTTTCAGAATTTACCACATTTCTGATTTTAAGCACACTTCAGGAATCAACAAAAATATTCTAATAATCACGTAAATGTGTAATAATAGGGGTCTGGAGCCTAAAACCTAGGTGTTATTAAGATGGAGTAAATTTTTTGTCTTTGGCACTAGACTTAGATTGGAAATTGGGTTAAAGTGTTTTGTTGCAATCAAGTTTTTGACTGTTTCTTGTGTTTCTGGGTTTGTTTTATAACCTGTTGTATAATTAAAACCACGCAGTTTTCTGAGAGGATTGGGAGATCAGTACAAAGTGGGCATGTGACTACAGGAAGCATTTTGTTTAAAGCCCTCTCCTCCTCCCCCAAAATCTAGCTGTTAATTTGTAAGTTATTTGTCTTTTAAAATTGTGTAGATCGTTGTTTTTGCAGGAATGACTCCTTAAAATGATCAGTTGTGTGTGTGTGCCAACAATTATACAGTTAATAGAAAGAAAATATTTTTTTCTGATAGTTTTCTTTTGTCTTTTAGAGAGCAAAATGTCATCAGTGGAATCACACCAGGAACAGTTGCCTCACTCAGATCCAACCCCATCTCCAAGCTCATGTAGTTCCTTTGAGCTAATAGACATGGATGCTAGCAGTTTGTATCAACCAGTTTCTCCTCATTGGTTTTATTGTAAGATAATAGATTCTAAGGAGACATGGATTCCTTTCAATTCAGAGGATTCACAGCTACTGGAAGAGGCGTATGGCTCTGGTAAGATGAAAATGATAAGTGATGGTAGACAAAGACTTACTGTCATCTCTCTCAAACTATAATACAGTAGTCCTTGTCCATATAGTGAATGCTATTAAAAATAAATTTTAGATTTTTTTCTAGTCATCCCTCTTAGCATTTTTATATATAAGCTCTATTACTACCCAGCCAATTTATAATATTTAAGAATTTGGTCTGTATTTTGAAAACAGTACCTATTATAATTTCTGCATGGTTATCCAATAATATTTCTTAAGTTCAAGCTTATGTTTCAGTTTTGTTTATGAAGAGTGGGGGAGGCAGTGTCACATTCACATTGCAAAAGAATGAATTCTCTTCAACTTGTTCCTTGTTTTTTCTTTATGGAACATGATGGTAGTTAGTACTTTATCATCATGACAGCCATGGTCATTAATTTACTTTTTGATTCCTCAAGCAAAAAATTCAGAAAAGCCTTCTTATGTACTTTTTTTTAAACTTTTTTTTTTTAAGGGACACTACTGTCTTTCCTCAGAAAAAGAACAAAATAGTGTTTCGGTACTATTTTTTTCGTGCTTTATTAAAACCAGAAGTGGTTTTGACACTTTGTAGTTAGTGAAAAAAGATAAACAGTTAAATTCCATTTTGTTTACTGTTTAGCACAGTAGAAACTGTTCACTCATATGTTTCATAACATTATTTACAGTATAACTCAAAATTATATTTTAGGAGGTTTATTTTCATATATATACTTCTTTTCCTCTTTTCAATACTAAATAGGAAAAGATTGTAATGGGAGAATTGTCCCCACCGATGGGGGCAGATATGATGTTCATTTAGGGGAGAGAATGCGGTATGCAGTATACTGGGATGAGCTAGCATCAGAAGTAAGACGATGTACCTGGTTTTACAAGGGAGACAAAGATAATAAGTATGTTCCCTACCCGGAGAGCTTCAGCCAAGTATTAGAGGTATTCCTTTAACCTTTTTTTATACTTTTTCTTCATTTTTTTCTTATTTAATAATCTTTTCTTCCTCTTGTGACTTATTTTGTGAATTTTCCAAAAAAGTTTGGCTCTATCTGCACCACAGTTTATAGCATTTATTTTTGCAAGTTAGTTTCAGGATAAAGTAGTTTTGTTTTCAGATTTTAAAATCTACTATGGAAACAGTTATGCTTTTAAATTTAAAATGTTTTCCCCTAATGGTGATCATTGTTAATATTTCAACTGTGATCACAGGATTATTTTTTGCCTTTTATTTTTCTTGCTCTGAAAACAGTGTGAAATTTGCTTTCTTTAAATTGGAGTAAGACATTAATATTATTGAAAGAAATATCAATATATGAACAATGATTATCTCTAGTCTAGATGATGAAGTTAGGAATGATTTTTTTCTTAGTCTTGAACTATTATCTATTGTATTTTAAAATAAACTTCACAAATCAAGATAAAAAGCTATATATGTAATACATTCCTAATTTTATGGAAAATATACATTAATTATTATTGAAAGCAATATATCAAAATGTGAACAGCATTTATCACCAGTCTAGATGGTAGAAGTAGGAATGATGTTTTTTTTAAATTTGTGCTATACTGATAATCTGTTGTAATTTAAAAAGAATTTTAAAATAAAATTGATAAATTGGAGTAGGATGTTCTTATTGTAATTGTTTATCTAGCAGTATTCTTGTGAAGAAGTTTTAATAGAAAATCTATAAGGGAAATCTAATGAAATGTGTTTCCTTTTAAGGAAACTTATATGCTTGCTGTAACTCTGGATGAATGGAAAAAGAAACTGGAGTCTCCCAACAGAGAAATTATTATATTACACAATCCAAAGGTAAAGCAAATTAAAAACCTTTCCCTCATGTTTGGATTAAAGGTTAATCACATTACTGAGGAAAACTTAATTTGTTTCTTTTTCCTAGGGATTCTATTTTGGGTAACCTTTGGGAATTTTTATATTATGTTCACAATTATGAAACTTAAAACTTGTAGCCACTATAATTATTTTCAGTTAAAAGAATTTTCTTAGGGAAAATTATGCCACTGTAGATTAAGAATATCACTGTTACATTATGTGGCATGTCTTTCATGTATAGGGTATTGTTGAAAGTCTGATAGCCTGATGTATTTTTTTTAGCTTTATTGAGGTATAATTGACCAATAAAATTATAAGATTTTTAAAGTGTACAATATTAGCCTAGTGTATTTTCAGGGTTCTCATTTCAAGCTGTAAGAGTTGCATATCAAAACTCTAGTTGAGATTTAACTATGTATTATGTTTTGAAAGATATGCTCCTGCCCCTCAGATTGTATAACTATAGATGTCTTTAATGTAGAATATCTTTATTGCTCTGATCTTTTCTATTTAAGCTTATGGTGCATTACCAGCCAGTTGCAGGGTCTGATGAATGGGGTTCAACACCCACTGAGCAGGGTCGACCAAGAACAGTGAAGAGAGGGGTTGAGAACATCTCCGTTGACATTCATTGTGGTAAGATTAATCATTAATTTCTTCTGATATACTTATTAGTTTATGACTTAAATTGTGACCTTTTTCTGTGGATTTGGATTACCTCATGGCTTATAAATGATCTTTAATCACATGAGCTTATTCTGAGTTAAGGTTAGTATCATTTCATCTATTAAGAATAGATTTTTTAAAAATCTTTTTTAAAGAATACTATAATTTAAAGTTGCTAAGTATATGTGGTGAGATGGGTAAAATTTGGTAGTACTAATCAGGAATTCACTAAGTACAGATGAACTGATTTAGTCCTAATTCTAAGAAATGTGATTCTATCTATTTGATTAGGAATTTAGTCCTGGTAATTACTGTTGTTGAAGATTTTCAACTAGGGAAATTATTTTTCAGTAGGACCTTGATGGTTATCCATTGCTATCTAGCTAGGATCATTTATGATTGGTTTTATTATATATTTAACTGGATTATGAAATTTCTTTTTATCTTGCAGAGGAGGTATGTCTCTTGGACAAAGTCTTAGACTTAACTATAATTTAAAAAGATGGGTTTAAAAATTTTAGGCTTCAAATATATACCTGATGTTATTGGTACAATGATAAAAAACAGACTGTTATATAAAATTATTGTATAATTTTTTTATTCTATAATTGAAATTGCCTGATCTTGATAACTGCACTGTGATTATATAAGAAAGAGAATATTCTTAGGAAATACACATTAAAATATTAAAGGATTAAAGAGGGATTAATGATGTGTGCAAGCTGATGATATATGCAACGTGCTCCCAAATGATTCAGAAAAATAAATGTATGTATATACAAATATACATAGAGAGGGAGAGAAAAAAAAGAGAATAATAAAGCAAATGTGGTAAATGTTAAAGTGTCGAATCTGTAAAAAATACATGAGAGTTTCTGTACTATTCTTTCAAGTTTTCTTTAAAGATTGAAGTTATTTCAAAGTGAAAAATTTTAAAAACCTAAAAAACTTTTTCACAGACATTGTTAAGGTAAATTAGAAACAAAGGAAAATCACTGTTTTTTTACTAAGTAGTTATATATAGGATTATTTTGTGTTCTTTAAATTATCTGCTTATATTTTAACTTGCCTATCTTTATAACCTATTCATTGTATTTGATTTTAGAATACATGACTAGATATTTAGAATAATTTTTCTTTTTAATTTCATTTATAGGGGAACCTTTACAAATAGACCACTTGGTTTTTGTAGTCCATGGGATTGGACCAGCTTGTGATCTCCGCTTTCGCAGCATTGTACAGTGTGGTAGGTTTGCAAAGATCATTTAAAGGGACTATGAGTTCTCCTGTGAGCTGAGATAAAGTGTTGTCTTTAGTCTGTTGTCTTAGCTGCATAATAAGATTTGGAGAGCTAAAGGCAGGTGGCAAGGTAGAAAATCTTCCCAGCTTAGACCTAAAGTACTAGTAAATTCCTTAGGCTAATAGTTTATACTCTTAGCTAATAATTCTTGAATGAACAACCCTTAATCCTTATAAAATTGTTTTATGAGATGATGGTCCTATGTCTACACATTACAAATTTAAAAGGACCATAAAGATGATATAGTTTAATGAATAACAGAAGCTTTGGTCATATTTGTAATTCATACTGTGATAAACCTATTGATATTCTAATTTGAATATTTAGGTCATTAGTATAACTTGATTTTGAAAGGTAATATCCTAAAACTTGATAGTATTCAAAGTCTTATTGTCCCAATTTGGGAGTCTTACCCTACTGACTAATGCTTTTATGCATAAACGTTCTTAGAAAGTTAAGATTGATGTAATATGAATTTCAAACAGCAGTGTACTTTTTTTAATCTAAAATATTAGATAGTAGTTGTTTATAAGAACCAGAAAGTTAGACTAAGAATCTTACTACTGTAAAGCCAACTGACATAGCCATGTGATATTTTTCTTTTTCTTTTTTTAAATTGAAACAGTTCCCATGACACAGGTTTTTTTAAAAAAATTTAAATTAGTTTCAAGTACATTGGTTAGACATCTATATTGTTAATAAAATGATTTCTCCAATTGCTCCCTCCCACCCCCGGCTCTCCACTTAGCCATCATATTAATGCTAACTGCATTCCCTGTGCCGTGCTCCCCATCCTCGTGCCCAGCTATTAATCTGTACTTCTTTAATCTTTCACCCCATTGTCCTAGGCCTCCAAATCCCCTCCCCTCTGTCACCAAATTGTCCACTATTTTTGTGAGTCTGTTTTTGATTAATTTGTTCTTTTTGTTCCTTAGATTCCACATATAAATGAAATCATATGGTATTTATCTGGCTGACATTTCACTCAGCATAATAACCTCTAGGTCCATCCATGTTGTTGCAAATGGTAGGATTTCATTTTTTTAATGGCTGAGTAATATTCCATTGTATATATAAACCATCATTTCTTTATCCAGTCATCTGTTGATGGGCATTGAGGTTGCTTCCATATCTTGGCTATTGTAAATTGTGCTGCCATGGATATTGGAGTGTATAGATCTTTATGAATTATTGTTTTGTTTTCTTTGGATAAATATCCAGAAGTGCAATTGCTGGGTCAAAGGGTATATCCATTTTTAATTTTTTGAGAAACCTCCATACTGTTTTCCATAGCAGCTGTACCGGTTTGCAATCCCACCAACAATGTATGAGGGTTCCCTCTTCTCTGCATCCTCACCAACACTTGCTGTTGTTTGATTTATTGATGATAGCTATTCTGACAGGTGAGAGGTGATATTGTGGTTTTAATTTGCTTTTCTCTGATGATTAGCGACCTTGCGCATCTTTTCACACGTCTGTTAGCCGTCTGTATTTCCTCTTTGGAGAAGTATCTGTTTAGGTCTTCTGCCCGTTTTTTTAATTGGATTGTTTGTGAGTTGTATAAGTTCTTTATAAATTTTGGATATTAACCCTGTATCAGGTGCATCATTAGCGAATATGTTCTCCCAGTCAGTTGTCTTTTGTTTTGTTGATGGTTTCCTTTGCTGTACAAAATCTTTTTAGTTTGATGTAGTCCCATTTGTTTATTTTTTCTTTTGTTTCCTTTGCCCGAGGAGATATATCTGAAAAGAAATTCCTGTTAGTAGTATCAGAGAGTTTATTGCCTATGTTTTTTTTTCTACAAGTTTTATGGTTTTGGGTCTTAACATTTAAGTCTTTAATCCATTTTGAGTCTGTTCTTGTATACGGTGTAAGAAGATGGTCCAGCTTCTTTTTTTTACATGTATCTGTCCAATTTTCCCAACACCATTTATTGAAGAGACTGTCTTTACTCCACTGTGTATTCTTATCTCCTTTGTCATATATTAAGTGAGCGTATAGGTGTGGATTTATTTCTGGGCTCTCTATTCTGTTCCATTGATCAATGTATCTGTTTTTATGCCAATAACATTCTGTTTTGATTACTGTAGCCTTGTTGTATAGTTTGATATCAGGTAGTGTGATTATCTCCAACTTTATTCTTCTTTCTCAAGATTTCCATGGCTATTTGGGGTTTTTTTATGGCTCCATATAAATTTTAGGATTATTTGTTCTAGCTCTCTGAAAAATGCTATTGGTATTTTGATAGGGATTGCATTGAATCTATGGATTGCTTTGGGTAGTATGGCCATTTTAATGTTGATTCTTCCTACCCATGAACAGGGTATATGCTTCCATTTATTTGTATCTTCTTCAATTTCTTTTTTCAATGACTTATAATTTTCTGAAAACAGGTCTTCTACCTTCTTGATTAATTTGATTCCCAGATATTTTATAGTTTTTGATGCAATTGTAAATGGGATTGTTTTCTTAATTTCTCTTTCTGAAAGTTCATCATTGATGTATAAACATGCCACTGACTTTTGAATATTTATTTTGTAAACTGCCACTTTACTGAATTCATCGATCAATTCTAACAGTTTTTTGGTGGAATCTTTAGGGTTCTCTATATATAGTACCATGTCATTGGCAAATCACAAGAGTTTTACTTCTTCCTTTCCAATTTGGATGCCTTTTATTTCTCTTTCTTATGTTATTGTTATGGCTAAGACTTCTAATACAATGTTGAAGAGGAGTGGTGAAAGTGGGCATCCTTGTCTTGTTCCTGATCTTAAGGAAATACTTTTAACCTTTCCCCATTGAGTATGATGTCCAGTCTACTGTTGAATCCTTAGTGTATTCTTCATTTCAATTATTGTATTCCTCATTTCTTTCTGTTTTTGTGGTTTCTAAATCTTTTTTAATGCTTACTATCTCTCTGTCGAGGTTCTCATTGTGTTCATCCATTCTCCCCATCAGTTCATTGAACATCCTTATAAACGTTATTCTGAACTCTGTCTCTGGTAGGTTGTTAGCCTCCATTTCATTTAGTTTATTTTCTGGAGTTTTCTCTTGTTTCATTTGTGGCATGCTTCTTTGTTTTCTCATTTTATTACCCTCTCTGTGTTTGTTTCTATGTGTCAGGAATATTTGTTTCGTCTCTCAGCCTTGGCTAGATAGCCTAATGTGGAAAGTGTCCTGCGTGCCCCCATGACACACTCTCCCTGATCCCTTGTGCCAGGAGCTCTGGACGTGACCTTTGTGTGGGTTATGTGTGATCTTCTGATGTCACCAAGCCTTTATTGTTGTTAGTAGATCAGTGGGTGGGATTAATGTTCAGGCTGACTAACTGTGTGAATTGGCTGCAACTCTCAGGATAAGAGTTGTTGTGTAGGGGCTGACTCCACTGAGTGGGATTTGCCCTAGAAGGCTAGTGTACTTGTTGCAACCACCCTGTGTGTGTATCCCTACTGGAGCAAGTCAGGAGTTGCTCCGTTGTGGTCTGGTGCCAGCCTCCAGATGCGTTGGTTTTGTGCCCCCATGGGAGGGGCTCCCCCATAGGCCAAGGTAAGCCGCTGGTTTTGATTGCTCAGGGCTACCTGGTGAGAACTACAAAGCAATTCGCTGATGGTTGTCTATGCTGGATCTATAGGTAAGTGGAAGAGATACCTCTGTAGGCAGCACTCAGTTATCCCCTGTCCCTAACTTAGGGCATTTTAGCAGAGGGACTAGTGCTCCTTAAGTCCTGATACTGCTTATCAGCTGCCTGTAAGTCTCTGAAACTGGATGAGCCTCTGGGTGATATGCATGTTGGGTGGCGGCAGGGACCTTGGGAGTCTCCTGGGTCTAGTGAGTAAATTTCCTCCTGCCACTGCAGTGTCAGTTTACGTGCCCTTGCTGTCTCTCTGGCTAGCTGTACAAGTTTCCACTTGTAGCAAGGTCTACTGCTGCCTACCCTGGGCTTAAATGCGCTTCCCCAGAGCAGGGGCACCTGCCTATCAATATGCAGTGGGCACTTTGTGTACTGGATGGGGCAGAAGCTCAGGGAGTCAAGGGCTTTCAGGCAAATACAGACCCCTGCAATCCCCTTAAGAGATATCGCAGCTCGTACAGGCAGCAGTGGTCTGTCCACAACTTTTTATTTTGAAATGCGCTCACTGTGCTAGCCAAGGTCTGTTGCTTGTGCTAACAGCTCAACCCCAGAGCCAAGCAGGGCACAAGAGGCTGCTTGTCAATGGGCTGCAGGCACTTTGTGGCTTGGGAGAAGTGGGATCTCAGGAGACAAGGTCCGTTCTGCCAGTACAGCTTTAGTTTTACTGCAACTTCTGTGCCTGGGCGTTCCTGCTGTAGACACAGATCACAGTGAGACCAGCTGCTGTCACGGGGGCTTCCATAGACCCTTGTGCTCCCTGGACACAATATTGTAACTCTTGAAATCAGCAAAGGTCTGCCTGCCGTTGATTTTGGTACAGTGCCCACCCTGTGCCAGCCAAAGTTTGTTTCCTGTGTAGATTAGGTGATCAGGGGAGGGGAAGGGCAGGGAGAGCTGTGGAAGTTCACTGTCAGTGGGCCCCCTAGGGCAATTTTAGGTAGGGTGGGGCAGGGTCTCAGAGAGACAGTGGTAGTCAGATCAATTCAGCTTCAGTCTTGCTGCAAATTTGGTGACTGTTGTGAGTTCCTGAAGAAGACCCAGCTCACAGCAAGACCAGCTGCTGTCTGAGACTAGCCTAAAGGTCCCTGATATCTGCCCAAGTTTGTGTTGGCAGCAGTGATCTGCCTGACCCTATCTCTGAAATGTGGCTCACAGCAGCTGGCAGCGCTGTTGCTGGGATTAGAAATGCCGCTCTCAGTCCAGAGGTTCCTAATGACCCTGTGGGAGGGGTTTGCACAGTCAAGCTGGTGAGGTCTGTAGATTGCCTGGTAGGGGGACGGGACTAAGGCACAGTGGTGGCTGCCTTTCCAGCCCTCGTTCAGACACCAGGCAATGGAGGCCTTTTCAGAATGAATCTCGCATGTGCCTCTGACCCACTGCTGGCCTCCCAGGTGAGAGTCCACAGGTCAGAAAACCTTTGCACGGGTCCTTCAAGGGAACTTCTAGGGGTTCAGTCACCTTATATCTCACCTAGATGGTCAGAATCTCCTTCAGTTTCTACAGTCAGAATTATTGGAATCTCCTCTTCCCTGGGCTGGGACTCTATGCTGAAGAGCCCCCAGATGAGACCAGGACCTCCATCTCTCTCAGGAGAGCCTCTGCAGCCTTGTTCTCCCCGCCTCTTCTCCTACCCCTGGCGATCTTTACCACCTGCGGGTGTGGTTCTAGCCCGATTCACAACTTCGCCCCTCCTACCAGCTTCGATAGGGCTCCTTTATGTTATCAGATGTAGGTGTTATGATTGGCTGGACTTCAAGTGATTCTCCATGTTGGTTATTTTATAGTTTGGGTGTAATTTCAATGAGGTCCTGGGAGGAGACGAACCCTGCTTTTACCTAGTCCGCCATCTTCCCTCTATCCCTCAACATAGAAGTTTTGAAGTTAGCTTTTTCTTTAATGAAATGTTTTATGTAGTAAAAGCAGGTTCTATATTAAAGGAACAGCTTTTCCTATATGCATTGATAATTTTTCTGAATACCGCTTTGCTGTTTTTGACTCAAGTAAATACATGTTCTAAGCAAATGTAGATAGAGTGTAATTATGTGATCAGTTGCATCTTAAGTCTACAAATTCATTGCTTCACTATTGATGCATAAATTAATTTTCTTTTTCAGTTAATGATTTTCGCAGTGTTTCATTGAATCTGCTACAAACACATTTTAAGAAAGCCCAAGAAAATCAGCAGATTGGAAGGGTAGAATTTCTTCCAGTGAACTGGCATAGCCCTTTGCATTCTACTGGTGTGGATGTGTGAGTAATACCATATACCTTTGAGCTGTTAACTGTGATTGCAATATATTATCTGATCATTGATATGCTTAAGGACATTTCTGCTATAACTGATGATATATTTAAAATTTTGTTCAGCAAAAATTTTTTTGTATTTATGTCTTTTTCTTAGAGACAAATTATTAAATGCTAACTAATCCTTTGGTTTAAGTAGTCCAGGTTAGGAATAAAGAGCTGTGTGTATTTTCTTCTAGTATGTTTTACCGGCTTATTAGTATTTACAGTGACATCTTTATTATTTCTTTAGCATTAAAGCCAAATATCGCTTTCTTTCTATAGTGTATAAGCATTTCCATTTTTAGGTGTCAAAAGCCTACCTACCTTAAGATATACATAGTATTTTGTTGTTCCTTTCGTGATCATATTTAGATATTTGTCCAAATTTGGTAAAAAAGGAAAATCTCCAAATTATTAGCATTTATAAATTGAAATATAATGGTACAACAACTTTTAAGTGATGGCTTTCTTAAATTACAGGCCCAATAGTTTTGTTTGTAAATTTTATGGTGATGACAGAGAAGCCTGCCTTATATAAAGAATATTCAGCTATGTGTTCTCCAGAAAGAAGTATGTTCATAATATAGTTCTAGGATAGAACTAGGAAGTGCTTCTCTGGAAGATAAAGGAAGTAGTCAGCATTATTTTCATGCTCGTCTTGGAAATGGCTTTCTCGATTCTGTTTCTCAGTTCTTAATGCTGCTCTACGATTTGAGCATATTCCGTGTACCACATGTGCCATTGTTGTGTTCCCTTTAATAGGTATTGAATTTACATTCTTTCGTATTTAAGCTCATGCTCAGAGGTGACTAAGGTCACCTAGCCCTCTCTAAACTACAGAAACTGTTGATTCTTTGAGGAATCTTTCTGGGAATTTTGAAAAAGTTTTAACTGGAGGTTGATTTAGACAATGTCAGTATGGTTTTCCTTTGCAAGATATGAGTTCTGTTTGCCTTGGCATCTGGCAATCTCATATTCTTTCAGCTTTTAGAAATTCTGCATTGAGAGCTGATTCCATTTACCATTTGACTTGCGATCAAAAAACTTATTTTCTTATCTCTTAATTTCTTATCTCTTACTTTCTTGCGATTTATTGAAGAAACTGAGTTATTTGTGTTACAGAGCTTCTTACACTCTGAATTTTGTTGATAACATCCCTTTGACTTTATTAAACATCTTTCTGTCCTCCGTATTTCCTATAAATTGATAGTTGCCTCTTGTATCTTTAAATATCTAAATGTAAGCTTGGAGACTAAACTGGATAATAACTTAGATGAGATTATGGAATGTATTTAAGTTTTCTGCTTAAAATATTTTTTCTTTTTTTCAGAGATCTGCAGCGAATAACCCTGCCCAGCATTAACCGCTTAAGACACTTCACCAATGACACAATTCTGGATGTCTTCTTCTACAATAGCCCCACCTACTGTCAGACTATTGTGGACACAGTTGCTTCTGAAATGAACCGAATATATACACTTTTTCTGCAGAGGAACCCTGATTTCAAAGGGGGTGTATCCATTGCTGGTCATAGTTTAGGTAACAAATGAATTCTCTTAAGTAGAGAGAACTTACATTTTTAGGACTCTTGTTTTTTAAGTACAGTGTCTTTTATCAGTATCAAATTCAGAGGGCTAGAACCGAGCTGTGATTTGGAAGGGGTTGGAAGGGTTGTGGTGGATTGGAAAGACTCCCTGCTTCGTAGATTTTGCTACATGGGTAATCGGCTTATTATTCTTTTGTATATAAGACAGCTGTTTAGTGTTAATGCTTAGAAATTGTCCCTTCTTTCTTCTGTTTTACTTATAGGTTCGCTTATATTGTTTGATATCCTAACAAATCAGAAAGATTCTTTGGGGGATATTGACAGTGCAAAGGTAATTTAGATGTTCAAATAGGTTCTCTTTTAATTTTTCTCAGTAAAGATTTTTAGGTATTAGACTTATTTTTTGTTTTTTGCTTAGTTTAGTCTTGTAATGTTACATTTATGTTTAATAGACTTGTAATTGTCATTCTTGGATGATAGGAGCAAGATAGTAATATGCTTCTACAAGTATTTGCCACATTCTAAATAAATGTAGATATCATATTTTTCATTATAAATATGCACTACTGGTCTATTATTAGAATTATAAAATCTTTGAGCTGAAATGGAGTTGCATATGATGAAATGAATGAATTGGATGCAAATTGATACAATTTATAGAAGTTTTGTTTGAAAGGAGTGGAAGGACTTGATGTTTAAACATCTTTTAGTAAAACAAAGTCCTATGAATACTTTTCTATTGTGCAATACTGTCTTGTATTTTTTCTTTTTACTTAAGTGTCCTATTTCTCCTGTTGGACTGTGAGTTCTTTTAGGGCAGGGGCTTTTTGTTTTAGATTGTTTTACATCTTAAACACTGTTTTTCTATTAAGAACTCAGTAAATGTTTTGTTAATGTTAATGAAAAATACTTTGATAATCATTCATTCACTCATTTATTAAAAACATTTTCAGCTGAAGTTCCAAAAACTTAGAGATCAATACCTCTTAATTTATATTTTCTATAAATTACAGTTCATTTAGTCTTTAAAGATACATCTCTATGTGCAAATCATATATAGTACATTTCTTTATTGCAAAATAGCATAAATAAAGGAAAATCTAAATACATTTAGAGAATATGAGCTTTACAATTTAATTTTTAGGACTTGCCAAATATTGTTAAGGGTCAAGGAGACACACCAACGCTAGAAGAAGATCTGAAGAAACTTCAACTCTCTGAATTCTTTAGTATCTTTGAGAAGGAGAAAGTAGATAAGGAAGCTCTGGTAAAAACCTTTTAAAATTTTATGCTATACCATTTTTAGTAATTTTATTGCTTATCTTCATCATACTGCTTACTAGGAACCTGCCCTTTAGAAGCATTTTAGCCATAAATACTTATCATTAGTAATGTTCTTTAGCATTTATGTGTTTTTTATCATATCAAATGATCTTTGCTTTGTGGGAGTTCAAAGTTCAGAGGAGCCACATTGATAAAGATAGCAATAGAGCAAAAGACTAAAAAACAGCACAACTCAGAAAACACGATAGCAAGAATAAATGATCACTAACTATTCTAATTCTTATTTTCTGTTTTACTTTCAAGAGCTCTACTTTTGATATTTACTTTTTTTTTTTTTTCCACTTTTGTTGTACTTTTTTTCAGGTTTGCGATAACATTCAATAGGTGTTTAGTAAATGCTTAGCATGATCAGGCATACTATAACAAGTACTGAAGATAGAGTGGTGAATAAGACAGATAATGGTTCCTAACCTCGAAGTGTTTATAGTTTACCTGAAAACACTTACATTAAATAATCAAACACATAATCACAGTTGTGGTAAGTTCTAAGTAGGAAAAGTACACAGCAGTATAAGAACGATAATAGGATGAATTAACCTAATCTGGGAGTATGAAGGAAGACTTCCCTAATCGGATGAGTAGTGCTTCAGCTGAACTGTTAGTCTGTTAAATGCTCTGTGTTTGCTGTTTGTTCTTACTGCTTGTGTCCATGAGTAGGAATATAATCGTAGGAATGTGACATCAAGTAAGCAGGGTAATCAGGGAGGGTTTTTCTGTCATGAAGTTAGATACCTACTTCTGTAGGTTTTTTTTTTTACAATACAGTGTTACCTATGTTACTGTAGCATTGATATTGTAGTATTGATACTTTTTATTTTTCTTTAGCCTCTTTTATGTTTAAAGAGTATAAACTACTCTTCTTCTCTAAGCTATTAATAATGTACCACTAGGGAGCCCTAGTAATATAAAGCAAAGAACAACAGAGTGCTTACACCTTATTTTTCTCAGAGAACAGGACATTTAATTGGTTTTATTTTGCCTAGAAATAAGAAAGATAATTTGATTTTCTGTGCTTAGGCTTTATGTACAGACAAAGATCTTCGGGAAATGGGAATTCCTTTAGGACCAAGAAAGAAGATATTAAACTACTTTAGGACCAGAAAAAATTCAATGGTATGTTAATATAGCTTATAGGATTAAATAGTTTTTGACATCCTTGTATCCTTGTGCTTTATGAGGTGTTTAGGGAGCTAAGCGATTTTGTTAATTGATCTTTGGCTCTCTTTAAAAATTAGACATGTTTATTAATATCTTAAAAATGTTATTAGCTTCAGAAGTCTTAATCTCCCTTGGACTCCTACCATTCCATTTTTTATAACCGTTTTATCGAAATAAAATATACATCACATACCACAAAATTCTCCCTTTAAAGTATACAATTCAGTGTTTTTTAGTATATTTACAGAGTTGTGTAACCATGACTACTGTTTAACTCCAGAACATTTCTATCACCTAAAAAGAAACACCATACCCCTTGTTCCCCATTTCTCCCTCCTGTGAACCACTGACCTATTTTTGTATGGATTTTTTTTATTTTGGACATTTTATGATAGGGAATCATGATATGTGGCCTATTATAATTGGCTTCTTTCACTTAGCATAATGTACTCAATGTTTATCCATGTTGTAGCACTACTGGTACATTTAGTTTGTTGGCCACCGAATTCTTTTCCAATTCTTAGTAGTTATTTTTCAACTTTTTAGCAAGTTGTTCAGTTATTTAAGGCCCAGTATTTACATCACTTTCTATAACCACAGAGACATTCTACTTGCTTTAATTAGAAAAGTATAGCACTTCATCAAATTCCTTAGGAGTTCTCAACATTCTTTTCCATAATGCTCCACTATTGTTTCCTCTTACAATGGTTGTTTGAAGTTTCCACAGCTGCCCAAATGGCTGTGTACAGCTTTCATCATTTTAGAACATGTAGGGCTTTCAGTTCATAATTTAAGGCAAATTTTGTTTTTTCATCATGAAGTTACTTTATCTTGTTTTCTGAGACTCTTCCTGGAATTATTATCATTTCAAAACTTTCCCAAGTATCTTTTCAAACCAGTAGAAAACTGTAATCCTTTGAATATTTTTACTACATAGCAGCTCCACAGAACTATTTTTTATTCTTTAGGGTATTAATAGACCAACTCTGCAATCAGATTCAGGGGTAAATGTGTCCAATATCCCCAAAGAATCAGATTTCTGCAGTAGTTCTGACAGTACTGGAAATGATGATTATCTGGATGTTGGCATCGGGCAGGTAACAATACTAACTCTTTCTGGTCATTTTAGTGCCTGCCACTTGTATGTAAGGAACAGAAATAACTTTTGTTAATGAGAGATGCTTTTATCTTCTCCTTGCAGGTATCTGTAAAATACCCCCGGCTCATCTATAAACCACAAATATTCTTTGCCTTTGGATCTCCCATTGGAATGTTCCTTACTGTCCGAGGACTAAAAAGAATTGATCCCAACTACAAATTTCCAACATGCAAAGGTTTCTTCAATATTTATCATCCTGTAAGCAATGGACAGCTCTTGTGGTTTTACCTGAATATTAGGGTTTATTGATAAAGAGCATATGATTTTCTATTGTGTTGATTTACTTTTTAATATACTATTCTGTAGTAATGAGATAACTTACCTGGAATCGATGGGGCAGAACTATACATTTTTTTTAAATAAGCTTATAATTATTCTTGCCTGATATTCAGTTCCTCAGGCTACTTTTCTTCAGCAGAGGTATATATAGTTATTGTTTTTCCTATGCAGTTTGATCCTGTGGCCTATAGGATTGAACCAATGGTGGTTCCAGGAGTGGAATTTGAGCCAATGCTGATCCCACATCATAAAGGCAGGAAGCGGATGCACTTGGGTAAGACTGAATACAGAACTTGATAATTCCAGACCTTCTGGTCAGTGCAAACTGACTGGACTTCATTTTCTTTGTTTAGATGTGTTGGAGCCTAAACTTATTATAAACCATGTAATGTTCTTTATTCATATGTGTTTCAGAACTGAGAGAGGGCTTAACCAGGATGAGTATGGACCTTAAGAACAACTTGCTAGGTTCACTGCGGATGGCCTGGAAGTCTTTCACCAGAGCTCAATACCCTGCTTTACAAGCTTCAGAAACTGCAGAGGAAACTGAAGCAGAACCTGAATCAAGTTCAGAGAAGCCTAGTGGTTAGTGACACTGTACACACTGATTTTCCTATGTCAGGCCAGATAAGGACTCCATAGTGTAGAGTTCTTATTCTCCCAGGGACTTCTTACTTTGCCCTTATAACTGTATAGGACTAATAATATGAGTGCTAATGTGCCTTCAGCTCTGCTAGCCTTTTCTATCATCTAATAGCCACAAATTATGGAAAACATTATTTCTGAGAAAGTGTCAAGAGAAGCATACAAAATCGGTGTGAATTAAGGAGGAGCTTTAAGGGGATTGAGAGTGGGAAGATGGGAGAGAGTTTCCTGTATAGAGAGTAGCTCATCCTTTGGTAAACTTGGAGTCTGAGGGGAAGTAGGGACAATTTGGAGGAAGCTTTTAGGTTCTTATGGTTCCTCCATATCCAGATATTAACATAGAAGAGACCTCTGTGGCAGTTAAAGAAGTCTCACCCATTAATGTAGGAATGCTGAATGGAGGCCAACGCATTGACTATGTGCTACAGGAGAAGCCCATTGAAAGTTTTAATGAATATTTATTTGCTTTACAAAGCCATCTATGCTACTGGTAAGTGTTGTTTTTGTTTCTATTATTTTTGTTTTTTGGGGTCTAATTGTTTCAGTCTCCAGGGAACCACTGATCTGCTTCTATCTGTATAGATTAGTTTACACATGACTTATATAAATGGCATCATACTATATACTCTTTTTTGTATGGCTTCTTTCATTCATCCATGTTGTATGTATCAGTAGTTCCTTCCTTTTTATTGCTGAGTGACATTCCAGTGTATGAATGTACCACGATTTGTTTAGCCATTTACCTATTGATGGACATTTGGGTTGCTTCCAGTTTTTGGCTGTTACAAAACTGCTGTGAACATTCATGTACACATAGACTTTTTATGAACATATTCTTTAATTTCTCTTCAGTAACTATCTAGGAGTAGAATGGCTCGTAAGAATATTTTTAAAAGGAATTGCCAAACTCTTTTTCTGCCAGCATTTTCCATTACCATCAGCAGTGCTTGAGATTTCCAGTTGCTCTGTATCCTCGACAACACTTGATATGATTGGTTTATGATTTATCTCTTAGCCTTTTTAAATGGGTTGTAATGGTACTTCATTTAATTTGCATTTGCCTGATGATTGATATTGAGCATATTTTCATGTGTTGCTATCCTAACATCTTTGGTGAAATGTCTGTTCAAATCTTTTCCCCATTTAAAAAATTGGATTATCTTATTAAATTGCAAGAGTTCTTTCTATAGTTACTAGTCCTTTTCAGGTGTTTTATTCTCAGGATGTGGTTTGGTTTTCATTTTTCTCGCAGTATGTTTTGAAGTGCCAAAGATTTTATTTTGATGAAGTCCTGTTTGTGCTTTTTTGACATTTAAGAAATCTTTGACATATTCAAAGTCCTCAGGATTTCTCCTGTATTCTAGAAGTTGTATCGTTTTAGCTTTACATTTAGGTCCATGATCCATTTTGATTCGAGTTAATTTTTAAATATGAGGTGAGGTAAGGATCAAGGTTCATTGTTTTGCATATGGCTATCCAGTTCTAGCAACATTTGTTGAAAAGTTTATCAAGATGGAAAAACCATTAAATTGCCTTGGCTCAATTTTGTTCTTTTTAACTAGTTGTCCATCTTTATGACAATAAAACAGTCTCGATTACTGTAGTCTTATAAATCTTGAAATCAGATATTGTGTTCTCCAACTATATTCTTATTCAAAGTTATTTTAGCTATTGTAGGTTCTTTGCATGGCCATAGAGGTATCTTTTAGAATGAGCTTGTTAATTTCAACCTAAAAACTTTCTGGGATTTTGTGATTGCATTTTATCTATAGATCAATTTGTGGAGAATTGACATGTTAATAATACTGAGTTTTTTGATCCACAAACATGGTGTCTCTCAGGTCTTCTTTAATTTCTCTCAACAATGTTTTGTAGTTTTCAGTGTATGTGTCATGCACACTATAGTTTTAAATTGCAATCCTCCTATGCTCCTGTTTCTCTTCATATGGAATCTTTTGCTTTTTACTAAAAAGAAAAGAATGCATTCCTCCTATTATGAATAAGGTTGAAGCATCTTGACATATGTTTAAGGACCATTTTTAGTTCCTTTTCTGGGAGTTACCTGTACCCTTTATTCTTTTACATTGAAATGTTTTTTTTTTTTTATTTTTATTAATTAGTTTGTAACATGAGTTGCAAATACCTTTCCCCCAGTTTGTCTTTGACACTGCATACACTAGTTATTGCTAAATAGCAAATTTTTATTTTTAAATAGTCCAATTTTTTTTCCTTTTTGGTTTCTGGAATTTGTATCATACTTAGACCTTTCTTATTTTCCTAAGAATTCCTCACCATAGTTTATTGATATTTTATGTTTCATTTTTATATGTAAATCTTTGATTCACTTCAGATTGGTCTTAATAAGCTGTGGATTGATCCAGGTAGTTTTCTAGATGGTTACCCAGTTGTTACAACACGGTTAAGAGATTTGAGATTCTCACTTTATTATATTGAATTTCTATGTATATTTAGGACATCTGAATTTCCTGGTCTTTTCTGTTGATCCATTTTTTTCTTATGCACCAGGATCATACCATTTTAATATCTCGGTTAGCTAAGCCCCACTTTTTGGCATAGGAGTTTCTAAACCTGAGGTCTGTGTATGGAGTTTGTGAAGGATAGAAAAAGTTGAATCCAGTGAAATCTGTTTATAATTTTCAGTGTATATGTATATGGGATGTTTTCTGGGGAAACAGCCATAGGGTTCATTAGATCCTCAAATAGATTCATGACTCAAAATTTGAAACACAGATGTTTGAGCCACATATCCTTAAGGCATTCCTTCGTGAATGTTATTTTTTTTTTAAAAATATCTAAAAAAATTTTTTCAATTACAGTTGACATGCACTCTTGACTTGGCCCCTTCATTATATCCCTAGTTATAGTTCTGTCCAGCTAGCCTTCAGGTGGTTCTCCAGGTTGATGGTTCTATAATTTAGTTGTAATTTGTTGTTGTGGGAGGAGGTGAGCACATTGCTTACATACTCCACCATATTGATCAGGACCTGAATGTTATTTTAATAATCAAATTTCTTCCAGAACGTAGATATAAGTAATTGCTTATACACACACAGAATATTATCTGGAAGATGCATGAGAAATTGATAACATTGCTTCTCAGAAGATGGGAACTAGTGGTTAAGAAACAGGTGGGGGGGGGGACCTCATTATTATACCCTTACATATCTTGAATGTTGAATCATATGACCGTATTATCTTTTTAAAAAAAAGTAAATAATATTTAAAAAACTAAGGTGAGCAACTGGACGGTTCTTCCATATTGTCCCAAGAATGAGTTCTATGGAAAGGGAACTATTCTTAAGTCATTTACTACTAGCTTTTTTATGTTACTGAGCGTAATGCTAGATTTGTTAGAAGGTTACCTTCCAAACTACTGACAATTGCATCTAGTACAAATGTTAGCTTTTTCTTTTACAACATAAATTTTTTTCTTTACAGGGAGTCTGAAGATACAGTATTACTGGTCCTCAAAGAAATCTACCAAACCCAGGGTATTTTCCTTGATCAGCCTTTACAGTAAAAATGAATCATTTTTGGCCGGCTGCTTACTGTAAGTTTTTAAATGTCATATATGCAGCATAGTTCCTACATATTAACATGTTATTAGGCATTATGGAGCCTCAATCTCTGTTTTTCTGTTGCCTGTCACCAAGATCTAGGTTATTCATTTTTAGAGGGACTCTGGTTAAAATTCATGGGGAAAAAGTGCAATAGCCAACTTAGAGAAAGGGGGGTGTGTGTGTGTGTGTGTGTGTGTGTGTGTGTGTGTGTGTGTGTGTGTGTGTGTGTGTGTTGCTAGTGATATGGTTCAATAATATTTGTCACTGTGAGGATCTAAACTCAGAAGCTTAATAGTTTTGATTATCTAAGTTACCATAGCAACAGTTACAATTTAAATTACAAACAACCCATCTTGAGATTTACTCAGCTTTTTAGATATGTAACTAGAAAGGTGGCATTCTCCCTGGGTGCCTTCTAGTTGTGACTGCATGGTGACCTCTTTCCCCCTCTCTCCCCTAGACAGACATTGAGGGGTCCTTCCCCAGAAAATCCACCTGGTTTGTTGCTGCAGTTTTCCTCTTCAGCTGCATCACTTCTTGCATGTTGCCTGTCCCTTACCACTGGGGTCTTTGGAAGATAATCTTCCATTTTGAAAGTGAGTGGAAAGCAAAGGGAAGACACCCTATTATTTTTTACCACTGGGTTCATATAAGCACTTGCCATTTTTTCTTCATAGATGGGAGTGGTTTGCTCCTTTAATTCTTTGATGATAGTATATAGGTATCATACTTTTTTCCTTATTACATGAGATGGTATAAAGTGTTTTGAGTTTGATATGTTTTGGGTTGGTAGAATTTTTTTCTAGGAAATGTTCTAGTTTGGAAATAGACTTGAAACTCAGAAGGCATTCGGGGTACACTTATCTCTCATTAGTGGTCTCTGCATTTGAATGCTAAGTAAGTGGATATGGAAAAAACTGTCAGGCAGTCAAAATCTTTTGAGCCATCTTTCTTACAAGTCATATATGAAGTCTAAAATGTAGCTTAAAATGAGTATAGTTTATGCTCTACAGCTGACTGACAAATTTATTGCTATGAATCACTGTTGCTGTTTATTGTTTTTATAGCCGTTTGAGCTTCTCTGAGAGTCGAAAGTGGACCATTTAGTTCACAATACGTGCATCTTTATAGATCGAAGATGTTATATATTCTAGACCTGCCCTTTGATATCATACTTCACATTGGGAGACTAGATGAATTCTGACTTAGCTTTTGTTCTTTAATTGAAGGTGAAGCTATAAAGGTTGACAAACCTGAAATTGCACAGCCTTGACAGCCTGGTGCATTTATGGTGAAATAGAATTTATGTAAGTCACCTGCCACATCCACTTGGGTTATGGTAGCATGTGTGTCCTCTTTAAAAACACTTTGTAAACATCATTGCCTTCTCAGGTATCCACAATCCAGAATGCTTATTTAAAAGGCTCATGGCATAGGCATTGTTGGTTTAGCAGGTAGGTTTGGCTGAGGAGAAATTTTTCTTATTCTGAAAGAAAAACATATGCCTGCAGGGGCCAAGGAACAGCTATTGAAGAGTCAGTGTCTGAACATACAAAGTGAGATGTACCTTGAAGAAGGTGGGTGAATATAGACTAATTTTTTCCAAGGCATCAGCTCACCACTGTGCTAGAGGTTATTTTGTTTCTCATTGGTCAGTTTGTCTTTGTCTTTGCAGTTTTCTTTGTGATACACTCCTCTCAGATTCCACAGCCCATTGTTTATTGTGAGGCATAGCCAGGCAGGCTGTGTTGTTTTTTATGTTTTTTTTTGTAAATGTATCATGGTGTCCAAAGCACTGGCATTTAACATTCACTTAAGCCATCTCTTCAACAGCAGTGGTTTTTGTCCCTTTCTGGAGAGAAAAGGGAAGGTTAATTGTTACCTTAGAGATGGTAGAGGTAAGGTTGGGGTATAGGTCAGAGCCTGGCCTTTCCTTGTCTGTCTGATTATAGACAATTGCTGACTAAACCACTAAAAGTTTCAGCTATATGGAATATTTTATTTACTACATAAATTTGAGTTTAGAGGGTTACTGAGAATTAAGTAGCATTCAATATATATTAAAGGGAAAGCTTTTGTCAAGTTGTTTTCAAATTTAAGTTTACTATTCATATTTAGCCAGAATTGGTACTATTTAGGAGTAACCAAAGGACAAATAAGAGTGAGTCCTTGTAACCAAAGACGAACAGCATAACTCTGGATAGCTAGATAAACCACTGTTAAGAAATGTTTCTTTCTTGTGGTATTATCATGGTTGTATATTACATGGGGGTAATAAGCTTGATTTAAATCCTTTATTTAGTAGAATATTATTTGCACTGTTTCAGTTGTATCATGTGCAATCTCTTGACCAAGCCTATTTTTTAACTGATAGAGTATCATTTTATACATATTCCCAACTGCAGAATTGGTACTGCTTAGCAAAAGACTTGTTTGCATGGAAAGATTAATAGCATTGATTAGCTTTCTAATATTTTGCACTTTTTGAAATGTCTGTTTTTTTATGTGATTATATTTAAAACTCTAGTAAATATGAAATAAAACTATATTGACCCATTGCCTACCTTTACCTGGTTCATTTATCATAAAGAAAATCAATAAAATAACCGTTTTCTCTTCCTCTATAAAACAAGTTTAAAAAATAAAAGTTTTGGGCAAGGAACATGACATTCAAGTTTTTGTCCTTTGACTCACGGTGTTTTCATTGTCCTAGGCAGGTGTAGTTCAGAATTTAAAGCTTGGCAGTTATGAGGTAAATATTGAGCCTCTCCTTTGGTATTTATAATTGTCAGCCACTACTATAGATAGCTGAATCTATGGGAGATGAGGAATCTTACAAATTTTACTTTGGAAATGTTCCAGCTTTCAAATGGTACTTTAGTACCAAAAAAACCCACATTCACCATTTTATGTGCCTGTCAGTCACATTTACTGAAGGAAAAAGATACACTGAAAATGTTATAGAAAGAAATAAGGTCATATTTAACCTCAATAAAGAGAAAGGTAGTTTTAGGTCCTATAGCATTAATTTTGATGATATCCTATAATTGTTCCTCATAGTTCATTGTAAAGAAGGGACAGAAAAAGATTCACCTGTCATCTAGATAATGATATCTGTAATTTTTCTTTCATGCCTTAGGCAGTTGGCAGAGTTGATGCATTTGGGCAGATCTTCAGTCATGAAAGGAGGGAAAGAAGCTCATGAGCACAGTTAACGACAAATGAGGGAGAAACAGTCATTGGTTGTTAGCACCAAAACCACACTCCTAACCATCTTCTTATTGTTTACTTGGTAATTCAACAAATCATTTATGCCAACAGTATCAAAAATGAACAGCGTTATCTGGCTGGACTTGGACAAGATATGCATAACAATGGTAAACAAACCAGAAATGGACATTTTCCTATTTAAGGCTTGATGGAATTGTCACCAGAAATAGTAAATAGAACCCTAGACTTTAGATTTTGAGCTATGGGAAATGATATTTTGATAATTAACTCCAGCTTCTAGGATAAAGTGGGGCTATGTAAAGGCTTCTTTGTGACAAGATCCTTTCAAGAACATTTAAATTTAAATGGAAAAGCACTGTAGATCTTGAGATACCAATCTGGTGGACCAGATTCATATGCTCTTGGAGTACTACTCAAAGATCTCTTTACCAGCATATGTGGCATACAGTAGTGAAAAAGAACCTTGACTCCTCGTGATAAATTCTTGTGAGCCAGAGGCAAAACTGCATAATCATAGGGAGGCAGAATTAAGTGCTGATGTCCTCACTTGCACCTAAGAGGTAAAAAGAAGTTCTAGAGGGGCTGATTCACCTAATCTCCACTGAGGTAGCTCCAATTTCTAAATATCAAAATCATAAAGATCACCAGGCTTCTTTTGTGTAGTGGGAAGTGCAAGTCTGTTCTGAAATGGTTTATGGCATTCTGCATCAGTCAGAGGAGGATAATACTGCCTGTAGCAGACATAGGCAAATGTCAGGCCAATCATGGATCCAACTAGTACATCTGAAGAGAGAGGAGATAAGGTCTTCTCTTAATCATATTAGACTCTCAAATCATGTCATAGATCACATAGTACAGAGCACTTGGTCCTTTAGGTTATTCTAATTGTTTGGGCTGCAAAACCCCACAATTCTAGGTTCATAGTTTCTTTAGGCTTTCTCAGTTTTATCATATAGTTACAGGATTATCATTTTCAGGTTCTCTAAACACCCAATCAAAACACACCTTAAGTATAATAAGCCTTTTTCCAGGTTCACTAGATTAAAATTTTTTTTTACACTATTTAAAGAGTTCTAGAGGAAGGAATAAACTCTTAAACTCTTCAGGAGTTTGTAACTCTTTATAAAATAGGTCTCCTAAGGATATCTGGGCTATATACTGTCACCTTTTTTTTTTTAATTGTGGGTTTTCTGTGAACATGTTCTATAACTTGGATGTTTTACTATACTAACTTAAAGTTCTTTGGTTTAATTACAATTTTATGTTTTCTTGATTTTTACCTTTGTTTCTGAACAAAATCTCAAGACAAACTTGATTTTTATTTTAAGACTAAGTATATTGAGCTTTGAGGTTTGTTATAAAAATTTTCTTATAGTTTATTCTATACTTACGATGCTTCAAAATAATGGAAAAGATAGGACATTCCTCCTTTAAAAGGTCACAGTGTACTTTCTCATCCTCCATGTAGCTATAAACGCTTACTTAGTACAGAAACCAGACCATCCCATACACATTTGTTCATTTACTCAGCAGGTACATAATGTGAGCATCTCCCTTTGTGCCTAGTGCTAGGGATAAAATGAGTGCTACATGGAAATTTCCATGGCATGAATACCTTGCTTACCTTGCCAGTGATGCTTATAGTCACAGATGCGGGACAGTGCAATTACAGCTGCAAAAAGTAGAGGTGACAGAAAGGCACAGAACCTCCAAGACTTCCCACGGCCTTGTGGTGTGAAACAATGTAACTTCCCTGCCAGGTAGAAGGAAGCAAAGGCCAGACCAGCAAATGCAACTAGAAGAGGAAAAACCTGTAAGTGTGTCTTTTAGTTAAAGGAAGCTATGTCATTCATCTGTAAATAGGAGGCCAGGAAACACGAACATGTTTTATCCTCTTTTTTGTATACTTCAGGAGGAGATCATTGATTATGAGGGAGAAGGAAATGAAAGGAAAAAATAATGGACTTTTGGTAGGTTACTTCTCAATGCTTAGTTTCCTCATGAATAAATGAGAATCATAAAAATAATAGTACCCACCTTATTGGGCTATCACAGTATCAAATGAGGTAAGAATCTAAAATGCTTTCCAAAGCACGTGACACATAGTAACTAACTCTTCAATAAAAGTTAGTTAATATTTTTATGATTAGGACAAGATTGTAGGATCTAAGCAAATAATAATAAAATATTCAAATCTCCTGAAGGGGAAACTACTTCCTCTGTCCTTGAATATTTACCCCCTAATATTCGAGGCTCAGGCTTGTGAAATCTTGTGGTTCTTAAGGGGAGGGGTGGGAGGGTTCTTCCATTTCTAGGTACAAGAACAAGAGTACTGAGATGTTCCCATCCTTACAAACTTCCTACATTAAATTCAGTGATCCAAAAAAAAGCACAGAAGTAGAGTCTATCTGGTATTCATACAAGAAGAATGTCCACTAGGGAAGCTCTTGCGGCCCTCATTCACCACGTCCTTATCTCCCGTGCACATCAAATCAGAATGGGCTTGCCCATCAGGGAAGCAGCGGTAGAAGAAATCCGGGCGTGGCCTACAGGAAATGAGCATTGAACACAATCATTTACAACTCCCGAAATTATTTGATGGTGTATCTGACATTACTAATCCTGTTAACTGTTGGTCTAATAGTGTCCAAGACAAAATAATGAGACTGGATTACGATAATCACCACTAAGAAGCCTTATTTCCAGGGTCAACATTTAAATTAGGGAAAAAAAAGCCACTCCAGCACATGATTACTTTTTTAGGGTAAAGAGCGAGTGACAGTACAGCTTCAAGGGGTGCTCTAGAGGCCACTGACTGCTGTGGTTGTCAGTGGGAAATGCTGTTCAGAGCAGAAAAGAGCCCAAGTGTCACCCACAGGACTGATGTCTAGAAAAAGGATAAAGTGTTAAATGAGAAAAAAATTAGACAATATGGAGTAAAAGGATAAAGATGGAGTGCCATTAACCATCTCTCCTGCTGAAGGAAGGGCTGAGGCAGACACTGGGGTAGCCACCTACCTACTTGCCACTTACCTTCCCACTATCAGTTTTATTGTGTTGGTAAAAACACCATTCAAAACCAAGGCAAGGCTGGCAGCTGGAAAGCAAAGAAACTTACTTTTAGTAGGAGGAACTACGTGATCACTGTCTCATTAAGAGCAGCCATGGCCTTTCTGAGATAGAGGAATGGTTGGGCTCCAGTCAGAGCTGAATATAAAAGTAATATGGCTGTCAATGACTGACTGCTGTTTTAGTACAGGGAGAACTTCTGTCCTAGGCTGAAGACATTTCTGAGGTACAAATAATCCAGTGCATTTAGACACACCTGTGAGGTTAATCAAGTTCTTTATAGTGCTGTTTTTCTGTCTCGCAGGGTAACAAGTGGGATGTAGGGGAGATAGATCTACTTCAGAAACGTAGAACTCAGTGGCCTCCAATGCTGAGGCCACAGTGTCAGTGGCTGCACCCCACAATTCCTGCCTTCTCATTCCAGCACTAAGATAAGACATGAGCTAGAAGGGGTTAGCTCTTACCTAGGCAGGCTTGTTTGCTGTCTGTTGTGTCTGACTTCTTGAGACATTTGGCCAGGAGGATCAGAGACAGTGGAGAGAGAAATGCTATGACCTGAACCAGAATATGCCAAAGGTTAAACAAAATAAAACCACAAAACTCCACACAACTGGTTGTTAAAATAGCTCTTACAGGGAAGAGGGATGGAAGTGGCAGCAGAACTCACATATCAGACCCAACTGTTCCCCTATAAATATAAGTAGCGTTTCACTGTAGGTTAACAGGGCATAAGGCAGTGACCAGTAAATACACCGTTATTCTATATGACCCGTTACCTCTGGCCATCCTAAGGAATAGAGCTCACAGATCATGTCTTTTGAGCCAAAATAGACTAACATCTTGCTGTCTAAATCTGGATCTTAAAATTAAGCATTAGGATGCAGAACTTTTAGCACAGCAGGAAGCAAAATCTTAGCACATCAACAAAGGGGCAGTAAGTTCCCTATAAAGACCATTTTAGAGCCCACTGACCATTTTCTGCTTCCTAGCATTAATCTCAGTAATAAGTATTAAGGGGCAGAAGGAAGGGCTAGTTCTCCACGCACAAACATCAGCCTGGTTGGGAAATATTCTGCTTCCACATACGGATTCCGGTAGAGCCACATCTCCTCTGGTTGGATAAGCCTCTGGAAGGGAGGGAGACGCTCTGTTACCCTAAAGGGGAAACAAAAAGTACAGAGCACGTTGGTTTGCTTCCTCTGGGTTTCCCAGGGAGGGAGACGCTCTGTTACCCTAAAGGGGAAACAAAAAGTACAGAGCACGTTGGTTTACTTCCTCCGGGTTTCCCAGGGAAGGACCCCGACCTCGGCCTGCTGGGGGCGGCGCGTCGGCTGGGCGCGGCACCGAGAGCGCCGGGTAGCGGTGGCGAGGACCTTCCACCTTGTTACTTAAAGGGTCGCAGAGCCCATCCGTCCATGCAGGAGTGGGCGGGACTCTGGGGTACGATCCCCAAACCGCTTACAAGAAGGCAGTGAGCAGCACAATCCGCACCCCCAGTTCGGCCCCGAAGGCCGCCGCCGCTGCCACCTTCCTCATCCGGCCGCACAGCCCGGGAACAGGACGCTGCACTGACGTGGCAGCCGCTGCAGCGGGAACACAAATGCCGCCCCCGGAGGCCAGATCTCAGCTGCTCTCAGCGCGGGCTGGTGGGCACTCGGGGGAACTGCAGGCCAGAAAGGTTGTTCAGCCACCTCCTTACCCAGACAGCTCAGCAATCCCCCGGAAGTAGGAGTGGCAGCTTTGCAGTGTTCTGAGAGCCACCACCTAGTAAAAGGAATGAAAAGCAAGCAGTGCTGTTTTCTAGTACATTCGGCAAGGAGCTAGTTCTAGGTGTCCAGCTAGGTAGCAACTCTGATAAACCAGAGGGATGAAAGTGATTGATGACTATCTCCCCCTTCAATGTTCTTCACCTGTGCCTTGATAGTCTCATACCACACCAAAGCAGGGAGCAACATTCTTCAAGGACCTTTACCCCCATTAACACAAAACAAAAACCCTCACATTTTCATACCCAAGTTTATTAGCAGCACAGCAGCATTCTGAAAAAAATTATACTTAGTTCTCACACAGGACTTTGCTGTGCTGCAGGCCTCACTGGCAGAGGGTGGACGTATTAGGTCGTTGAGCCCGCAGCTAGGTCCCCTCCCTCCCATGATGAGCTTTGCCCAGTGAGTTGTAGCAAGAAATTACAGGCAATAAACAAGTCCACATATTTAATTTGGAACATACAGGACAATTTATTGAAGTCAATCTCAAGCAAAATCTGTAATCAGTGGAATGTCATTAAAAACCTTTCCAAATTAATCCTCATGGAAGCAAAAAACACATTTGAATCCAAAGTATTTGTAAAATAAAAAAGGCAACATTTCAGTAAATATACAAAAATTATATGTTCCTACCAGCATACACAGTAGTAAGCAGCTTAAATATTACAGGCAATCCTAAATACACTATGACTAGTCAACTGTAAGCTATCTATATACAGTTTAATCAAGCTTTGCACATTTCACACTATGCAATAAAACATAGGCCAATCAACAAAATCCCCAAAATATCATATATCTTGAAGTCTGTGTGGCAACATGAAGTCAATATACAGTAATGCCCTAGTGGAACACCCCCAGGGAAAATTAACACTAATCCCTTAGTGTCAAGCTTCTAGCCAAGTTACAGAAACTCAAAAGAGATTGACTTTAGTGAATATTGATGCTGTTATTAAAGACTCAAGTCTCAAGTGATTTAGGCAAAATAACATTTCACAGGATCTACAAAGTTTATTACAGATAAACAAAGTACAGAAATAACCAATCTACAAAGGTCATTATCATAAAGATCACAAGGAAATGAAAACAGATGTTTGTTGTGCAATATCACAAGTGGATACAAATGAATTTCTCTTATCAATTCCAATTATGCACACACCCTTGTATATAAAAAGAATCTTATTAGCCGGTTGTAATCATCATTTAGCATCTTCGCTGTCAGTGGCAATATGATTTTTTTTCAACGTAGGGTATGTGACAGCACAAAAAAAAATAGCGATATAAATGACAACAAAGTAAATTTTATCCAGTCCACTTCTAAACTGACAAGAATACCTTATAAATACCTTATCCAAGTAATCTCTGATGGCCATTGAGAGCCATTCACACATATCAGAAATCTGTGGCCAGTAGGGAAGGGGAGTACTGGAACCTGAGGGTACTTTCTTGCCAATATGCAGATGCCATAATGTCATATAAGAAAACTAAAGACTGAATAAATGACTTTGGCAACTATTTATCATTTCCCTTTTTCTTACAAATTAATGACTTTTAGAGGCTGCTTAAGGACAGGTAATTCTCATCCTCCTTCTCCTTCATACATATGTGCCACAAGAACCTGAACTTGTCACTTAAGCAATGGACTGACGAAAAAAGAATGGAAATGGTTTTTGAAACACATAGGTTACACCCAGCATTTCAGGAGTGTAACGTAAGTGCAATTTGTTTTCCTTACACAGGCATATATTAAAAGGAAATAAGAGGTGCGTGGGTTGACAAAATGGCAAAATAAAGTACATAGGAAATATATAAATGCTGCTGGTATCTCATACAGGAGTCTCTTCCTCAAATGTGTGCATTAAATCTGAGATATCTACTGTGAACATGCTTCCCCATTTGTAGAACTTCACCTTTAATCCAAGTTAAAGAGGATAAGAGACTAGGCTATTTATTTTCAAAACAGTATACACAAAACAATGCTTTTTACTTCATAAAATAACTGTTAAAATAAGGAGAATATGAAGAATTTCAAGTACTTAAAAAACCTGAATTCAATGAGGCAGAGGTCTCAATGTTAAAGTGACTACTTCGTACCTGTGGTAAACATTATCATCCCCCTCTGTTACCCTACTATAACCATAACCCCTTTTTCTTCGTGCCCCACCCTAGATAAAAGTTGGTAGATTTCAGTATATACAAATTTCCAACTTTTCAATATCTGATAATACATGACAAAGCTGTCTAATTATATCTATTCCCTAGCCTATCTGAAAATGGAAGCAAATTCTACTCTTTGTTTACAAATAACCAGAAACCCATTCAATGTGGCCCTAGGCCAAAGGAAATTGCTCCAAATGATCACATCATGTCTGCAGCAACTTGGGCGTGGCTAGATGCATCAGCCTAGTAAGAAGTAATTCAAGTCTAATTTGCACTGCCCATAAAGCAACTTCCCAGTGTTGTCGTACCTCATGTACAAGTATATCAAATGTAAGCTTCCCAAGCTGTAAGGACTCCATGGTAACTTGTTTTCTTATCCTGTTGGGACATGGTGAGTGGCAGCACCTTTAAGGTGAACGCCAAAGGAAGAACTTTGTATTGAAAAATGAAATGAAAGACGGGCAACAAATAAGGGTAGTCCAGAGATTACATTCTTTATAGCTGGCCTGTTTCCAACCTGCAGATCTGGGTTTGACCCTGATTGGAATACATGCCACATGACAAACCCTTCAAAAAGGAAACTACTTCATGAACCAGGAAAGAAAGTTGTCCAACAGCCTGCCCTGTATGAGTCCTTTACATGATTATCTCAGAGTTTTATAATGTTATTTACAGGCATGTTTCCAAATATTTGGAAATGGCAGAAGAGAGCTGGGAGCAATCTTACCTGCCTTTATTATTATTATTTTTTTACTTTTTAGATATGTTCTTAACTTGAACACACAGAAATCTCCAAGTTTCAGTGATTCTAAAAGTCAGCCTATTCTATAACTTAGGCCAGATCATTTTTGAGAATTAAGATAGAGTTGGAACTTGTTAAAACAAAAATGAATATAAACTCTTTCTAATTCTAGTCCTGATTAGATATTTAAAAAGTCAATCACGTCCTCCCGCTGCTTCAGCCTTCCAAGAATGAAGGGCCCTCAACTCCATCTGTGGTCCAGGCCTTCCTCCCACTGCACAATGCCTGGACTTTTCCCCAGGATTTCATCTTCAGTTGTTAGCAATCCAATTTATGAAGCTTTATATATAGCTGATTATCAAAAATCGTACATTCACTTTTCCTCCAAAGAATTAATATAAGGTTAAAAAAAATACCATCATTATCCCATGCTGCTTTAAGTTATTTCATTTTTGACAAGAATAAAAACCAGCCTTTTATGCTCTTACCAAATATAGATTTAAAAGTTAACAAATATGAACATCAGACTATGAATGAGCAGCAGTATGTCTTTTGGAATATTTCATTGGTGAAGCATAGGCAAGCACAGTGCATGTATATAGTATGCACACATAAAGTATAATTTACTCTTTTTCTGCTTCCAGAACCTGCAACTTTACAATATATAAAATAGATCAACAGTGACACTATGGAGGTGTAAGGAGAGCTCCTTGGCACTGGCATGACTAAAACCACTTTTTAGACTCTTAAAGATCACTCTTTCAGTGACAAAGACTCCAGAGTTATTGTTAGCTATTTTGTTTTCTACCCTGATTTCTAAAATGGCAGAACAATCCTATTAGTCACCACCGCCCCCCCCCCCGCAAAAAAGATTAAGAAATCTCATCAGAGCTCTGTTAAAGATATACAAACAAAATGTGACACAATGAAGAAGCTGCATAAAAATACTTAAACCTAAGGTATGTGTAGTATATAGGATATACCCTGGCTTACCATATAAAAGTCATCAGATATTAAATAGTACTAAGTCCAAAACAAAGCAAGGAAATAAGATTTTATGTTGGATACTGTTTCAATAAGAGTTGCATTTCAAATAATAAAGGAAATCCTTCATGTTAGTAAGTTTAAAAATGCAAACATTTATCATATACATATACAAAATAAAGTTTTAGTATGATAAAACCTAGATTTTCTTAAATTATTCTTTAAAAGGACATCAAACTATATAATTGCTCAAGAGCAAAGCTTAGTGTTTTGGTAAGCTATAATTCATGTTACTTTTAGCAATTATACCTGGTAACATGTATAGCACTGTCCATTTTGCTCTTTCTTTTGGGACCATATCTAATCAATAGAATTGTCGGAGGCCCAGTAAGTTATCTCAGAATTGCCGGAATCAGGCAAATGGCAGTTTAGGAGCTTAAGTAAAGGAAATGTAGTGTTTTTTTTTTTGTTTTGTTTTGACAAGAGAAAATCCAGTATAATTGCACATTTACATACAGAGAGAGAGAGAGAGAGAGAGAGAGAGAGAGAGAGAGAGAGAGAGAGAGAGAGAGAGAGAGAGAGAGAGAGAGGGAGAGGAAGAGAGACGGAGGGAGGGGGAGAAGAGAGGAGAGGAGAAAGAGAGAGAGGTATGAAACAGTCTCTCCTCTCTCTCTCTCTCTTTTTTTTTTTTTTTCCAGAGAAGAGCTCTAAATTGATAAGGAAAAGGAACACATATAACATAACTGAAGGAATGTGGTAGAGGAGGGGTTCCCAACCCACAGGCTGTGGACCGGTATGGGTCCGTGGCCTCTTAGGAACTGGGCCGCACAGCAGGAGGTGAGTGGTAGGCGAGTGAAGTTTCTTCTGTATCTGCAGCCACTCTGCAGTGCTAGCATCACGGCCTCAGCTCCACCCCAGATCATCATGCATTAGATTCTCATAGGAGCACCAGTCCTGGTGCCAAAAAGGTTGGGGACCGCTATGGTAGAACATCTATCTTCCCTACCTTCATAAGGTTACTAGGTACTTCTTTAGGGAAAATATATGCTACCAGGTACCAGCAACTGTAAGCAGTCCAAACTCACAGAGAAAGTTAACATTCACACTAATTCTAAACTTCTACTTAGTACAGTGTTACAACACTGACATTACTAATTATTTCATACAAGGAATACTGGAATATACATATTCCTAAGCATTAAAAAGCAAGTGAGTGTTGTGGGTAGATATCTTGATATGCGTGCATCTATGAGATACAAGCATCACAATCATTTTTGCTAACACTGCTTTCTTGGGAGCTTTCCCTAAGTAATTCCTAAGATGAAGTGTGTTTGTGTGGCTCTTATATATCCTGTGGAAGTGTTACTCCTTCCTCAATGGAGGCAATTTTAAGAATTAGATATCTAAGTAGAAACTGTTTACATATCACTTTGGAATGCCCCCCAAATTAGGAACTAAATCAAAAAGAACTATTCAAATACAATTCAAACTCATCTGAGTAGTTTTCACCAGTTAACATGATTATAGTCAGTTGACAAAGGGAATGTCTGATTAGGAGAGGAAAGCAGAGACAGAAAATAAAATGCCCATAATTAATTCTCTCCAAGTAAGACCAGGGTCTACATTAAATTGGAAAGAAAATGGCACTTATATGATCCAACTTTTGGTCCATGCCTTTCATCTCCCTGTGGCTGCCTTTATCAGTGTCGAAATAGAATGATCATTCTGGGCATTCATATCCACATAAACACACTTCATCAAGAATACCCACTGTCAACGGAAAACATTTCAAACTCAGATAAGTACATCCATTTTTTTCTCCAAAACAAAAAACCAGAACCACAGTATATAACTTTCTAGGTAAAGTTATTTCACAAAGCCCACCTGGTTTAAGACCACAGAGGTAAAATCCACTGAGGCATTTTGCTTTCAAGAGGCCAGATTTGATACTCCCATAGAACCCTTCTCTAAGACAATAAAAGACATTTTGAAGAGAAAGAGAAGTTAGCCTACCTACTGCTCAGTAAAGAGGTATATAAAGATCCTCATACCCTTTTCTAGAGGGCTTTCTCCAATTCCTATTTAACACACACACACACACACACACACACACACACACACACACACACACACACACTGATTAGACTATCTAAACTATACTTCTCAAAATTTTTAAAAATGAAAATAAATAAAGGAATGATGGCTACTTTTGCTTTTTACACCCAAGGAACACATCTTAGACTTTAAATTCATCTCATTAACAAAACTTTCTTTTCTCTTTGTTCTTATTTTAAAAGCGAAGACATCTCTTTTTCCAGCCACAAAGGCATTGAAGCATAATAAAAGGCAAAAAAAGACCAAGGGAATTGAACCCTCCACAAAAGAACCCCCAAACCAACAAAACAGAAAAACCAGATACCACCAACTGCCTTGCAGGAACAAGTTCCCCATTTCACTTTAATAAGGCAGTACTGATGGCAAAGGCTGTATGCACTGCAGCAGTCTCTCCTTTGATTAATGCATTATTTATTTACTTTTTGATTTTCCTTTTTTTTTCATTTAAATAGAAAAAAAAGGAAACAACCGCCCATTTATTCTTTTACTTCTCCATGATCTTGTGATTCCAATTTACATTTGATCTTGCTCCAGTATTCTGATGACACAGGAGATATGGGATCATGTTCAGAGCAGCAGAGTCGGCCTTCCAGGGCAGAGGAAACCAGAGCCCCCTTTTCATGATCTTTACAAAAGGAACGTGGACAGAACTCACAGAAGGAAACGGCTGCACCACTGCACTCGTTGCACTGATGCCACGGGCACTCCCACTTTCCTGATGGGGAGGTAGAAAGAAGGAAAAGAGCCCCAGTTAGTGCCCATCCTAATTACCCACGGAAAACCCAAGTTCCCACCTTCAACTGAATACAACTCCAAATTTCAGCCAAACATAGGTATGGCTGAGTGTACTATTAAGTATGGATGTGAGATACTGTCCAAAGTACTCACCTATGGTAATAACAAAGAAGAAGCCAATCCTTGCTGGCTCACAGTATCCCAAATTTGCAGAGAGACAGACTTTCACTTGCATGGTTTTGTTTGCTACAGTTTGTTCTATTCAATGTTTCCTATCCCACGGCTCCACTAAGGATTGTGGGATACATTCTGAATTACACATAGCTGGCAAAAATGCAAGTCAGAGAAAGGGTCTTAAACTTCAGGCTTACCGTATGGTGGCTGAGTCAGGTTAAGGCATAGGAGGTGGTATGCTTTGGGACAGTCCTTTTTGTCACACATGACCAGCTCTCCACCATCTCCACACTGAAAACAGTAATCTTCGTGCATCTGCTTTGGTTCTGTTTTGATTTTTCGTCTCTTCTGCTTTAACTTAGCATTTTTTGCCTTTTCTTCGGATGCTGACACACATGCCGACTAGCAGAAAAGAAGGACCACAGTGTTAACGATCAGAGTGTTCGAAGCTTTATGTAGAAGGGAAAATCGTACAACACATCCATTTAAATTCATCTCTTGTTCAATTAATTAAAAACACCAGGAAAACTTCTCATAACAGTACTATAATAAAAATAAGCTGCTTTTTCACTGACTTTTCAATAAGGTCTTTTTTAAAAATTGTAAAGACATGGATATATAATTTACACACCACAAAAGTCACCATTTTAAAGTGTATAATACAGTGGTTTTTAGTATGTTGTGAATTTTTTAAAAATTTTTCAAAAAGGATTTTGCTAATTTCAAATTCAATCAAAAATACAAATACATTTTCAGAACCTAACAGATCTTACTCAGATATGCTTTATTAGAAAGTCTAGACTTTGGGTAAACACAACTGATGATATGTAAACTAAACCAGGTACCCATTTGCCAGCATTTTCCTGAGCTAGTCATAAACTTCAACAGCCCCACTCCTTATTCCCTGTTGGCTTAGAGCACCCCCCTGCACAACTGACCTTTGGCCGCACTCCAAGAAAACCACTGCAGTTATCTGCCCCACAGTGGCACTCTGTTCTGCCATTGCCCAGACAATCCAGGTTATAATTAAAAGTTAACTCCATCCCTAAAACATAAGAGAAATAATTATTCATATTCAACTCATAGGGAAGGAAATGCTGTTACAGACACACTCTCATAATGAAAACAGAGACATAATTCCAACATGAAGACTTATCCCTTCTGCATGTTCTACACTTAAGACAATGATGGAAAAAGAAGAAGAAAAAAAGAAAACTAGAGGAAAACATCCCCAATCCACCAATAATTACAGCAAAAATAAATATTCTATAAAACTTGTCATATCCTTTTCATTGAAGTGGTCAAAAACTGTGTAAGAGACTAAGAACCTCAAATCTATGCTTAAGAAAAATGGGTTCTAGTTTAGTTTAGTTCCCTTTTCTAAAGCTAATTTATACTAGTTTCTGAATAAGCAATCTGACCATGGAACTGTGATGACCATACTATTTCCAGGAATTTTTTTTGCCTTATATTATGATCAGAAAAAGAGTTCAAAATGCAATTTTACTAAATAATCAAAGATCCAGGGATTCAAAGCAGGAGGCCTAGGCTTTCCATTAGCGGAGCTTGAACAATCCACAATGAGTCTAGAAACACAATTTAAATCTCTTTCAGCTATAACATTTCTTTTCTCACTCTTTTCTTCTACAAATTTAACAAAGGAGAAACTAAATTCTGCTGTTAAGATGCTGGATGGGTAAGAAAAGATGAAATCAATAACTCTGGCTTCAGAAGCTTATATCTAATTTGAAACAGATTGCTCTTTCAAACAAAAACGACAACAAAAATCCCCCAAAACAAAGAAACCAGCTGATGTTAACAGGCATTTAATACTTAAAAAAAAAGAAGACAAAGTGTAACAATCTGGTCATATTATGTAGAAATCAATATGATGAATTCATTCAGTAGGATCATGGATACAGAATTCTGTAATATCCTCTTGCATAAAGGTTCTTGCTAAGCTCCCTTTTGCAGGATATAGATTTTTACTTATTGGCAGATAACATTTCTAAATATAACTCTTTATCTTATTTGAATAAATATTTGAGCATCAAACCTTGAAGAATATCCTGCCTTCACAGGATATACTTGGTTTCCTAGGAAGGTGGGACATGGAGAGTAAGTTACTTTTTTACCTGCAGGAATATCACAAAGAGCAAAAAGTCCAACTCGAACATCTCCATTCACTGTCCACTTCTGTGTTTCACAGTTTGGATTACAACTGTGGTTCATAAAGCGAGAGTAATTTCCTTTTGGGCCAGCATCGATTATACGGTCCTTCAGAAAGAAAAGAAATAAAAGGTACCTTTGACATTAAAATAAATATAAGCCTATCTTAGAAACATCTCACTCAGTCAAGAGCCACAAGGCAGCAACATTTTGCCACCAGCTGATGTCTGACAACGGACAAATCAGAAAATGTGTTCTCTGTGCAATTTACTACATTCTCTATTTTATTTGATGACCTTCAAGTCAAAGCAATCAAGATAAAGTGGAATTTAGTTTCTTTTTAAATTTGTTTCTAGAAACGATCAGACCTTAGACTAATGCTTCTTAGAAGATTAGCTGGCCATAAGTTTAGGAAAATTATTCCTGATTAGAGAGCTCTGAGTTCAGATAGCTACTGGTGATAGGAACTATGGTGTTTTGTTGTCAGCCCTCCTTTCCCGCCCTGAGCAAGAAGCAAAATTAGTATAGGGGTAGATGGGCTGAGGGTTCAGGCTATAAAGAGGAAGCAAGAAAAATTAGAAACCTCTCCTCTGAATGGTTTGATTGATGGAAGGGCTATAGTTTGGGATGTGCTCTCTCATAGTTATCTATTTGTTCTACTTTTCCTTACACTTAAGTTCAAATATAGTAAAAGTCTCAGCATTAGCCCCCTAAATTTAAACTATGATAATCTGGATAAGCTCTAGAGGACGGAGCCTCCCAAGTGTTGTCAAGATGGCTAGAGGGTTCAGTGGCAATGAAGATAGGATTAAAGAAGCCAATCAGCAATCATAAATAAATGGCATTTTGTTTATGAAATATATGTTCATGAAAGTTGTAAAACTTTGAAACACAATGACCTATCAGTTAAAATAATACTTTTAAACAATCTCTAGTTCTTACTTTTAATGATACACACACACACACACACACACACACACACACACACACACACACACACACATCATATTAGGTGAGGCAACCCTTGGTTGACCTCACCAATTGCAAAGGCCTTGTCAGTTTACAATCCCTTATATTTTATTTTTTATGCCTACAGCACCTGGTCTTCCTAGGTGGTCTCCCATCCAAGTACTAACCAGGCCCGACCCTGTTTAGCTTCTGAAATCAGACGGGTTCGGGCTTGTTCAGGGTGGTATGGCCGTAGATTTTAATGATATTCTAATTCTCAGTTTTAGAGATAGCCTGGGACACAGGAAACATGGGTATTAATTTTGGCTCTTCATTAAATTGTAAAAGATATTCAACAAATCACTTATAATGGTTAGACCTCAGTTTCTTGTCCTCTGTAAATCAGAGGGCTATTGAAGAAATTAAATGATAATGGATGTAATGTGCATCAAACAGGACTTAAAATTTCATGTATTAACCTAGCAGTTTTACTGTCATTTTTCTTATGACAGCATTCATTTTTCCTAACTCATTAAATAAGTTTAAATATACAGAATATTTTTTAGAGTTAGAATTTTTTCTAACTCAGAACTTTAATGGTGGTTTAGATCTTAGAATTACAGAGCTCATTTGCTCTTACAGTGATAAACTGAGGGCCAAGTCTTTCAGTAACCAAGAAGAGCTGGTACTAAATCCAGATATGTTAACCCTATTCCTGGTTATCTCTTTCACTCACAGTGCTGTCTCACATGACATGTGCAAAGCTTCAATAATCACTCATTTTGCACTCTGGTATAATTAGCACATTATAGTGGGTAGCACAGTGGCTACTGCTAATCATTATACTTTGCCTGAAAAAAGTCAAATTAGAGGAAACTGAATTCAACCGAAGACTATGAAACAAAAACAAAATATCCTTTTTTTCTTACAAAAAAAAAAAAAGGCAATTTTACCTTGGTAACAGTTAACATATAAAAATTAGTTACACTGTTCTCGTGGGCTCGCTTGATTCGCAATCTGCATTCTTCTTCATCAATTAATTCGCCAACGTATTCATTTACAAATTCACCCTGCAGAGAAGCGTGAAATATGTAAATGTGAAATCAGTTTACTATATTAGAAAGTATTCTTTAACACCACACCTATAATCCAAGAGAATTAACCAAAAAGAATCCTAGAACTATAACTTCAACCCTAGAAACAAATAGTTACCGTTATCTGTGGGTGTGTTCAGGTGGCACTATATTTCTTGTAGCAGTGTCTCAGAAGGTAATAATCTGGTTGTCTTTTTTTTGCTGATAATTATTCCTATAGTCTAAATGGCACCGTTATGGTATATCAGTGGGATTTGGGGATAAGGCTATGTTTAGGTTTTGAAGCTGTACTTAAGAGAGTTTTACTAGTTTGTAGCTTTGGGGTAAGACCTGGCATAGGTCTGACTCAAACAAGTAAGTTTTTTTCTTTTTGTTAACTTATTTTGAACTAATCACAGATATTCACAGGAAGTTGCAAAAATAGTGCAGATAGGATCCATGTACCCTTCACTCAGTTTTCCCCAATGATAACATTTTACATAACTATAGTATAATACTAAAACCAGAAAACTGGTACAATCTATAAACCTTATTCAGATTTAACCAATTTATATATACTTATTTGTATGCATGCATATCTGTGTCTGTGTGTGTGTGTGGTTCTATGAAACCATTAGGTGTAGAATCATATGACCACCACCACAATCAAGATAAAGAACTGTTCCACTGTCACAGAGATCTCTTGTGGTACTCCATTATAATCATTCCCATCCTCCATCCCTCTTCCACCCCATTTCATCCCTAATTTGTTCTCCATTTCATAATTTTGTCATTTCGAGAATGTTTTATAAATGGAATCATAAAATACGTAATCTCTTGAGATTGACTTAAAAAAAGAACCCCAACAAACTCAGCCTGATTTCCTTGCAATCCATCCAAGTTGTCATTTATATTAATAGTTTGTTCTTTTTTTAACTGCTGAGTAGTATTCCACAGTACGGATGTACCAATTTGTTTAACCATTCACCTTTTGGTATAATACAGATTTTCAGTATTATAAAGCTGCTATGAACATTCTGGTAAAAGTTTTTATGCAGACATAGGTTTTCATTTGTCTAGGACAAATGGCCACGAGTGTAATTTGCTGGGTCATATGGTGGGTAAGTATATGTTTAATTTTTAAAGAAACTGCCAATCTTATTTCCAGAGTGGTTGTATCATTTCACAATCCCCCTATACACTCCCAATGTCTCAGAGATTCAGTTTCTCCATATTCTTGCTAGCATTTTGTATGGTCACTATATTTCAATTTGCTGATCTAACAGGTGTGTAGTGATAAAGCTCCTTTTTAAATAAAGGCAAATATATTTAACATTTTGTGTTTATAAATGCATAATTGTTAACCTTTTTACTTTTAAAGCATGGATGATTCAATCTAGGACAACAAATACATTTCGAGGAAAAGAAATGTCTTAGGAAATAAGTAAAAATGTATTTTATTGTTTTATCAGACTTCTGTTCTATCCTCTCCCTATAAATTTTCACTAGTCTTTCTCATAGCTCTTAGTATCACAGAACTGAGAGTAAATATCAATAATCTAAAGAGAAGTACTATATTTTCTGATTTTGGTAAACCATTAAGAACATAACCCAATGTTTTCAAAAATATTTACTCTTTCCCTATTGATATAAATAAAAGATTGCAACTTCTGTAATAAAAGAAGTTATTGGGTCAAACTGGAAGGAACCAACCTAAATTGCCATGCATCAGTCTTTTCCCTTGGCTGTTTGCTGTTAGTGAGCTCAGTGAGGAACATCAGTCTGCTTCAAGGAGCTACATAATTGAGACTGGAAGTGGTCATGACAAAGCTAACCCCTGGCTATTTCTCCCATTTTTATTGATTGTACAAGCTATGACAAAGAATTAGATTACAAAAGAAACATTTCATTCATAACTGCAACACCATAACAGAACAGTTTTTCCTTCCAGTCCTTTCTTAAGAAGAACATAGAACGGTTCTGCACATTCATGTACTATGCACTGTCAGCCTTAAATGGCTTTTCCTACATCCAGTTGGGACTCTGACATCAGCTGATGAACATCATTTTGCACTATTATATGTATCACTGGCCACATGGTTAGATTTCATTGCCATCTTGGTTGCACTGTCACCTAGTGTTATGATACAGTAGTCTCCCCTTTATTCACAGGGAATATATTCCATGACCCTCAGTGGATACCTGAAATTGAGGATAACACTGAACCATATATATCCATTTTTCTCTATACATACATACATAAAGTTTAATTTATAAATTAAGCATAGGAAGATATTAACAACAATAAAAATAAAATAGAATGATTATAATATACTGTAATAAGTTATGTGAATGTGGCCTCTCCCCTTCAAAATATCTCACTGTACTCTACTCACCCTTCTTGTGATGATGTGAAATGATAAAATGCCTTAAGTTGAGAACTTTCACCTTTTCACTTAAAGGCAACACTTTATTGCTTCTCTTTGACATATTTGAATTGCCAGCATTACTACTCTTGTACTTTGGGAACATTATTAAATAAAATAAGGGTTATTTGAACACAAGTACTGCGATGCCCAATCTGATAACCTAGATGGCTACTAAGTGACTAATTGGCAGGTAATGTATACAGAATGGAGAAGCTGGACAAAGGGATGATTCACTTCCTAGGTGGAGTGGGATGCTGTGAGATTTCACGTTACTCAGAACAGTGCTCAATTTTAAAACTTATGAATTGTTTATTTCCGGAAATTTTCCATTTAATATTTTTGAACTGTGGTTGACTATGGGTAACTGAAACCATGGAAAAGGGGAGACTACTGTATTTAACTATTTTATGGCACATTTTCTTTAATGGAAACCTATAGAGCAGAATTTCAACCAGATCAGCTACACTTCACCTTTTCCACATCCTGGGATTCAAAGTAAGATTTCATTAGAAGAAATGGTTCTGTGGCTTTAAAAGCCACAGAACCATCTATTATGAGAACCATTTATTATGGTTCATATTTACTATTCTATGAAAATGAGTGAATATATAAAAATTAAAGTGCAGATATCAAACACGAGGAGTAGAAGTCTCATAAACTTGATGGCATTGTGAATATATATTTTAGATGTCCTAAGTGACATACATACATTTTGCCTTGAAGAGTTGATTACTGGATGAACTTAAAACCATTAACTGTGAATTTAATTGTGAACAAAAATAAATAAAGAACTTTAAAAATCTATTAGAAATATGTCAAAGACTGTGGCAAAAAGACAGGGTGTAATTCAGTATCCAATATATATATATATTTTAATTTCTAAGAAAGAAACTTCATAACAGGAAGTGCCATGTTTCACTCCTCTGGCATATATTTTCAGGAATTTCTTATGTGTGAAAAGAAGGGACTGATGGTGGACATTCAATCTCAAATATGGCTTCTGTCCCCTAAATGCACCAAAAATATTTTTCCATGTTGCTACAAAGTCTTTGTAATTATGCTTTTTAGTGACTGTATATTTCTAGCTATTGTGTAATTGTCTCACATTAGCAATTCCTCGAGTGCTAAAGGACAGAATAGTCTTGATTACATTTTCTTCTCTCTTGATTACAGTTGACCCTTGAATAACACGGGTTTGAAGAGCGCAGGTCTACGGATGTGGATTTTTTTCAATAAATATTCGTATTATTTTCCATCCGCAGATGGGAGTTCGTAGACATGGAGGGCTGATTGTATGTATGTACTGATGTATACCATTTTATGTAGTGAACTTGAACATCCTCAGATTTTAGTATCCATGGGGCATGGGGTGGGGGCGTATCATGGAACCAATCTCCTGTGGCAAAAGTTAAGTTTTGGGGGAGTCAAAAGTTACATGTGAATTTTTGACTGTGTGGAGGGTTAGCATCCTTAACTCCTGCAGTGTTCAGAGGTCAACTGTGTTATCATGATATATTAGAATATGTCCTAGAATAAATGCAACTACTATTAAAGGGTATTAAGATATTAAACTAAACAGTTTTCAGGATGTGTCCAAACACTCTCCTGAAATCATAGGCAAAAATTTTAAGCATGATGTATATGACATTAAAGTAATATAGCAAATTCTATTGGCTCTACCTTTGAAATGTCAGAAATCCAACTACTTCTCTTCTGCCCAACAACAACCCTAGTAGTCTATACCACCTATATCTCTCTTCTGGATCATAATGGTCTCCTTTTTATCACTCTTTCTCCATTATCATAAATTCTCCATAAATACTACAGCCAAAGTTATTCTTTTAAAACCCAAGTGACAAGGAGAGGAGTGGTAGGTAAGAGATAAGGCGAGATCAAGAAAGAATTTCACTCTTTATTATCTTTTTTGTATTGCTTTATTTTCTTTAACCACAAAGGTAATTTTTAAAAGGTAGGAATATGTTGAGTAATCTAAAATTTTCTACATACATCTTCTCTCAATGAATACATCTCCAAGTTCTGTATACTGGCACTGGGCAAACAGGGGGAGGAGGTTAAAGTGGGGGCAGGGCAGGGGACTTGTTTAAAAATGCAGATTATTCTATCCCAGATATTTCAGTAAGACACTGTTTTTAACAAGGACCCCTAGAGAGTCCAAGAATCTCTAAAGTTTGTTTAAATAGCCACTGTTTAAATAGTAGGATTTACTGGTGATTTTCATTTTTTAGTTATTTACATTAAAAATTTTTTCTGCAATCGGCAGTATTTCTTGTGTTAAACAGACCCCTTTGAAAAACTGCCTCAAAGTATAAGGATGAAGATAAAGTGTTAAAGATCTCAACGTTTTACAGTTGCTTTTGTAAATATAATCTAATTTGAGACTAGCAACAATCTTAAATATGTAGGACAGGAATTACTATGTCCATTTTTGAGATGAGGAAACAGGCTCAGGGAGGTTAACTGACTTGGCCATGGTTTCATGGCTAATGAATTATGATGTTTGGAGCAAAGTCCTGGGTTTGCTAGTTTCTACCTCAGTACATTCTTAATTTTACTATTTTGCCTTTATTAAGTCTTTTAAATTTTGTCTAACAAGTAAAATACTTAAAACAGAAAATGACCAAAGTTCCTTCTCCTTTTTTTTATGACCGAACATAAGACAAAGTTTATGTGAATTTTATTATTAACTCTTCTTACCACTTCTTCTTGGTTTAAGAAGTGCCAGACTCTCAGCCTGGAAGTTTTCAGATTCTGCCATAAATCCCTATGTATTTTGTCCCTCCTGAAGCATCACTAAGAGGCATAGATCCTGGTCTGTTCTAGCCCACCACTGCCCCCATCCCATGTTACCTTCTTAATGCTCCTTTTGGTCCTGAGGCCCCAGCCTCTTCGCTCCGTTTTTATGATTTCTGCATCAGGGTAGAGCCTCTTTGTAAAGCACTGGTTCTGGCAACGATCTCCAGCTGGGCACACCTGCGGGTGACACTCATACTGCAACATTCTGTTCAGGCACTCTGATTCTAGGCCGCAAGGGTTTTCATCAGCTGGCTTGCAGTTACAGCGGGGAATCTCTGACAGGTCTGCAACCTGGATCTGTACCTTTCCTATTACTTTGTTAGCCTAGAAAACAAAATCACAAATGAGAGTGAGGAATTTGAACAGAACATCAGAAACATCCATGCTGTTCTTGGCTCTGCTACTGCCTTGTGGTGTAACTCTGAGAAAGACACTTTATCTTAATTGTAATTTCCCCAAGAATAAGCTAAGAATAAGAACTGCCTCTCTTTACTTAACAAAAATATCAAAACCTGATATGAATTCCCACTTATTTATCCTGTGTATTTCTCCTACTAGTTGATGGAAATTTCATAACTGAAAATAACCGTGGGCTGTTTGGAAGAAAGAGGCTAACTATCCCTATTCTCATTTAGTTTTCAGGATAACCTGATAGGGCCAAAACAGGATTTTTCCATCAAACATGTTGCTCCTAGGTATGAGAGGGCTTATCAAAGACCTCATCCTCACAGTATGCATGCAGCTTGAGGTCCCATTTGACCCTTCCAACCAAAGCTCTATTTGTTTTATAGAAGATTGGGTGATAATATGCAAAAGTTTTCACAAGTTAGAAAGGGTCTTCTAACTGAGAGTACTGTATTTCATCTTGCCTGTCAAATACCAGAGTTTTCATGGGTAAAAACTCACTTTGATGTGTTTGTAAGGAGGAGGTTTTCTTGAATTTTTTTCAATCTCTAGTGCTTCTTTACTTTCTCTTTGTGCTTTCAATTCCTGGAAACGTTTTGCAGCTTCTTCCAGTGCTGCCAATAAGACCGAACAAGTATATAATTACCAAAAAACAAACAAAAACCGTTAGAAGAGTAGTTTTACAGTTTCCTTCCTAATGTACTGAATCTGGCCTGAGGTTTTCTTTTTAAAATTATATTCTGGAAATAACCATTTACCACCAGCGTAGGGTAACACTGAAATAGGATATGACTCATTTATGGCTGAACACTGCTCTGTGCAAACTGCTGTCTCAGAGAAGAGGTCCTACTTCAATGATTAGAGGTTTCCAAGTGAACCCAAGAGAAACTTTTTACCTTGTACTAGATTTACATTCATTTTACTCTTACCCAGAAAGCCAAACTTCCTGGTAACTTGTTTCAAAAACAGTTGTAAGGCTCTTCATGGAAAGCTGTTACTGCTCTTCTGTGGTTACGGAGCTTCACTTGATTAAGACTATTCCCAGAAAAATCTATTTGCAGAAAGATCACTGGAGAAACTCCTTTCACATACACAGCAGAGCCTACTATACTGAAATGTATTTTTCTAACGACTGGATTCTGATGATTCTAACGGGATTAGAAATTTGTGGACACTGGGTCGTAACACCTGGTGAAAATTCTCTAATACCAGACACATGTCAGATGCACATTAGGAGATGCTGAGAAATCAACAATGGAGTCTTAGTTCTGAGCCACTGTAAACATTATACAACTTACCTTTTTTGAAGGTCTTGTTAATACTAGTCTGTCCCTCAGCAAAGCTTTTGTCTCCTTCAACATAAGGGAACACTCTGCCCTGGTGTACCCAATAGTAGTCATGAGAACCAAAGAAGAACACAGGAAAGTCCCCCAAGTCATGCTTAAGACTTTGGATGTTCAGTGGCACAGACCTGGGGTTGCAGATCTCTGCTGGCCACCATCTGAAAACAAAAGCAATTTTAGACCAAAAGGATGAAAATCATACTACTTTTTACAAGGCGAGCAGGAGGGAAAAAAAGGTTCTGTATTTTGCGATTTTCATTCAGATTCTAAGGACACAATATATCTTATCTTTTATCCTGCCCAACCCACGTATCACTTAAAAACATATTAACACTTAATGAAATTGTGAACATAATGCTAAACAAACTAGGCCCTAAACACTTGATCTAGTTTCTTTATTTGTAAAAGAATATATACCATGAAAATGTAAGCTATAAAGCATAATAATAAAATAACAATTAACCTGATACCCAACTTAAGAATTAAAATTTACTAATACTATTCCAAACCCAGTTTAAATCCTAGAAAAGTCATGTTTCTCTCCAAATTTGGCTTTCTTAAAATCAACATTGTTTTTCAAGGTGTAAAAGCTTATTTCTAGTAGACAAGGGAATCATTTAAGAATAAACTGATGTTACAGAAAAGAATGACCACTTCCATTCAAATAAGCATGTTCTGACTCTAATCAACCAGGGTAAATACTTTTTGGTCAACTGTGCTAGGTTTATATCAGTGTGTATTTCAGAATCTAATTCATCTTAGATCATAATAAACATGGGCTGTGGGATAGAATGAAACATAACTGTTTCATGCAATGGTGACCGAACACCACAGCAATCACTAAATAAAACCATCTGAGAGGCACATTTGACAGTTTCCAGCAATTGGGCAAGTCAGGAATTGAAATCTTTCATAGTATGTAAATCATCAATATGAACAGTAAATACATAAAAACTTAAAATTTTTCAGTCATTTATTTAATGAATAATTATATTATCTGGAAAAGAAATGACAGCAAGGTCGCACCCCAGAGTTATAGTACAGAACTTGAATATGCTTCATCTAAAAGGTACCTCTGTCCATCTAATGCTTCAAAATGTGAGTAAGAGTCTGTGCTCAAACAAAACAGAACAAAACAAAACAAAACAACACTGTTTTGTGTAATCAGTATTTGGTTTCCTCTCAAAGTAGGATAGGAAATGGTTATTTCTAAATCATTTTAAGGTATTGAAGTATGTACATGATAACTGCATTCACTGAGTTAGGAAGAGGCACACTTTCTGCCAGGGGATTTTTCAGGTCCCCATATTTCCCCCAGGAAGCTCCACATTGGAATTAGTTATTAAAAAGAAAGAGCTTCATATGGCCCAGCAGGGCCTGACTGGAAAAAAATACATTAAGAATTAGTTCATGGATGGAACTCTTTGAAAAACTTACAAGAAGCATCTGACCTGCATATAAAATCTCACTGGGCTGTGAAATGGAGAACTGCTTTGTGCTTCATTAAAATGCAATATGATTAAAATTAAGGAAAATACATTTTTATATTCATAACTTGTAAAAAAGGAAATGTAATGTACAACATAGTGACTATATTATATATTTGATTACATATCTGAGAGTAGATCTTAAAAGTTCTTATTACGAAAAATGTAAATTGTGTTTAAACTAGACTGTGATCATTTTGTAATATACACAAATATTGAATTATGTGTACACATAAAACTAATGTTAGTCAACTATGGTACAAAAAAAGAGCCAAAAAGAAAAAAAAAGGAATGTTCTAAAATTTGTTTGAAGATTTGAAAGCTTCTTCTACCGTTTTAAATATTTCTTATCCAGGAATGTCTTACCCATTAATTGTCAAACTCATATCCCTCCCCACCCTCAAAGATATATATTTTAAATTAAAAAGCAGTGTCTGTTTTTTTGAAAATTAAAACAATGCAGAAATGTAAAATAGAAAAACTGAAAATGCCTCCTTTTGTATCTCATGCCTCGGACTATTAACATTAGATCTATTTCTTTCCAGGTATTAAAAAAATATTATATATACATCTATAATTTTAAAAAATTGTATAAACACATAAAAGACAACATATGCACTGTTTAATATGCTTCTTAAATTCAAATGTATATCATGGCTATCTTTCCACATTACTATACAGACCTGCATTATTCTTTTATTGGCTTCGAGGTATTCTACAATATGGATATAATTTATTTGACAAATCTACTGACTGAGCATTTGGGTATTTTACATATTTGCAATTAGAAATAATACAGCAATGAACACCCCTATAAATAAATACAGTTTTGCCTTCTTGTCTAGTATTTCCTTAAATTCCTCGAAAGAGATGTGCTGGGTCAAGGGGTATACATGGTTACAATTTTAAGATGTGATGCCAAACAGCCTTACAAGGAAGCCCAGTTTCCCTACACCCTCCCTAGCCACAAAATCATCAGTTTTACATTTTTGCCAATCTGTTAATTAGAAAAGAAAAACCTCTTTGGTTTTGATGTACATTAATTTTTAGTGAGGCAGGGCATTTTTTACATGTTCATTTTCTATTTGCTATTCTTTTGCAAACTGGCTCTCTTCTTTGTCCCTTTTTCTAGGTAAGGTATTTGTCTTTTCTTATGAAAAGTAGGAGAGGAAATGCTTTCCCTAAGTTTGACATTTGCCTTTTAAAACTTTATGATATTGTTTGCTATACAGTGTAAAATTATTTATGTCTTCAAATGGTCAATTTTTTTTTTAGGACTTGGAGATTTCCTGTCATGTTAAAAAATATAGTGTGGGAGGGTGGCTTCTCAACCTCAATGCCACTATCTCAGCTAACAATGAAGTAAACAAGCAGCATATTCAAAGCAAAGAAAACAAATTAGCCCTTGCTAAAAAAAAAATAGAATATGTTTAAAATTCTATAGAAATATAATATACTAGGATTCTAGTTGAAAAGCAGAACTCTATTGTGCTATTTTGAAGTATCTATTTTCTTAGTAACATGATAAATGTATTTTTCAAAATGCAGAACAGTTTTAAAAATGTATTGCTATTCCTGTTCAGTGAAGGATTGTTAAAAGTGGCTTCTTAAAAAGAGAAAGTTTTATTACAATAATGGCAATCACACATACTTCTTACTTCATTCCCTTAAGAACTAAAGGCTCTTATTGAAATAATCTTCATCCTAAAAAGCTCTATTTTTGCACACGGTTTATAGCTTCTAGCTGGAACTAAAACGGACCAGAGTTAGGGGCAAAGAGAGAGCCACTTTGGCCATGAAATAAACTGTGATTTTATTAGAAATCAGAAATCAATATAAATCTAATTAGGACACAAAGGAAACATCTTCCCCACTATCCACATAAGACCTTTTGTTCCAAAATTTAGTAGTACATAGTCACTAGCATAAAATAACTTTCAGAACTTAAAAAGTCAACTAACCAATCAAAACAAAAAAAATCCAACAATTAACCTTTCCAATTCTCTGAAAATGCAAACTCAAAATATGTTTCTTTTCTCTCTCTTTTTTAGGGAAGTAGCTTAGTGCTGTGTTACCAATCTCCTAGCCACTTTGTATACAGATTATGAACCTGTGTCTTACAATGGTTGAATACTTCCTCTTTGCCCTTGGAAAAACTTGCCTGTAATTTCCCAATTTGACCCAAACAATCTGCTTGTAATGTAGTTTCTTGCCAGCTTTACAGTCATTACAATTCCAACAGCCTTCTGGCATTTCTATGCTTAGGCATTCCGGGTGGAAGGAAGCTGGGCACGATTCACAGCAGAGCAATCTTCCACCTTGAAACAAATAAACAGTCTTAATAACTGAGAAAAGAGGAAAGAAAGAAAAAGGAGAAAGTTATCATTTAAGTGCATTAAATTTGATTCAAATTGGAGAAAAATAACAAAGGGACTGAGTCATACCTATGGTCATGGATTAAAACAGAAAGCAAATGATCAGATTTAGTTACTCCCTGATTTTCAGGGCTTTAGTGGCCAGAGAAACTCAGGACTTTTGAGCAGTAAGAGAAACATTACTGTACTCTTTACTTCTCTAAAATGTGGGCTATTGAGGTATCAGTTTAATAGGCAGCTAAAATTCTTAACATATGACAAAACAGATCCACAAAATCTTTAGACGGAGTAGATTTGAGAGCAGATTTTCAAAGAAATATGTAGCAACTTACTTTCTTTTCTCTTTGAGAGCTAAGAAAGCAAGCCATGGTCATCTTTGTATTTTAATCCAGTGCCACAGTTAACTAAATCCCCCTATAATAAAATTAGCAAGAATGAAAATCGCCAACAGGTTGATCAGTACTTTTTTCTTCCCATAAAAGCATACTAAAAAGCAAAAGGATCGTACTTATCCAAGTTGATTGCATTATCATTACCTTTTCAGTGAAGATGAAGTCAAACAGGCTATACAGCAGTGGTTTGCAACATTTTCATCACCAAGGATCCCCCTGCCTTTCCTCATGGACCCATGTGTTTTCAAATATTTTATCAACCAAAAAAAACCAAAAACAAACAAACAAAAAATTCCCCCAAAAAACAAAAACCCAAAACCAAAACCTCTGCATTTTAAAAGCATCATTTTCCTGTTTTAATTAATCAAAGAAATATATAACTGCCAATCAGAGCTTCTGAATCCAATAACAAAACTAGTATTATCACACTGAATTGTTAAAATCATAGCCAAATATAAAGAAACTCATGCAGCTTTAGTTTGCATAAATGTGTGTCTGTTACATTTTCTGAAATGTAAAGCATAATTCAAAAATTTTGTTTACACGAGTCTTTTCTGACTTCATATTGAGAACCACTGCTTTATAGCGTACAACTAAGTAAATACCAGTGTAGAAAGAAGTACCACACGCAAGGAGATCCCTCCAACTTCCCTACAGCAAAATCCTCTCTTTTTAAATACATAAAATGACCTATGGATTAAGACCAAAACAGGTGCAGCAAACAAAACAAAATAATATTATTAAATGTAAAGAAATGAAAGATTTTGGGGGTAGATTAGGTATTTCTAATAGGTATTTCAACAAGTGACAGAGAAGGATGTTAACCACTGAAGATGAAATATAATGAAGACATTCACTGAAAAAAATAAATTCATCTTCCCTTGGAAAATCACGTCTATAACCCAAGAGCACACTGAGATTTCAAGTCTTGTAAGCAAAGGTTAGGAGCCCTCTAGATAACATTATCAAATCACATGCTCCAACATTTTGAGGGTTTGCTATCAATAATCCCCCAAATTTTGTCTTCCTGTAGACTTTCAAACTTCTGATTAACATAAAAACAAAAAGAAAATCCATATACAATCAGTGATGAATTAAATTACTATATTTCCTCTGCTTAAAAACTTTTGCTTCAATCACTGGGATTTTTTTCTTTTGTCTACAGATCTCAATATAGATTAATGGTTCCAATTCTCCAACCTAGAGATTAGCTGCCTGAGTGCTCTTAACCTAGGTAGAGAATTCTTCCAAAGGTTTAACCTAAAATGAGATAATTCATTTTTTCAACAGAAAAGAATGACCAGTAGGGAGAGCAGTCTTTGCAAACATCTTAGGGGACATGTGATTATTAGAGTTGATATGGAAAAGACAAGCTCGCCATTTTAACATTATCGAATAGTCCTTAATTTTAAGTCTTATTTCAGAGGAAATACAGACCCAGAATCATCAGTGAAAATCATCATGATTTTTTGACAAAAAATACACAAGGGAAATAGAAAAATAAAAATATGAACAATCCACCTTGGTGCTATGCAAGAAAACTGCTTTAGGATGCAAGAGAAGATATGGTTCAAGCTAAGCAAACGGAGGGCTCAAAATAATTTCAATTTATATCAAGATCAATACTGAGTACTGAAAACAAAGTAAGCAACAATTGAATTGATCTAATTTTCTCAAGATGCCAGCAAAAGAATAATAAAATGCCTTGAGGAGTCTAATTTTACTGCATTATGGAGATATAGTCAGACCTCTGTTCATCTTTGTTTTGGAAGTAGGTGGTGTCACCAATAAGGTGACATACTGTGACTTCAATGGAAAACAAAAAACCCAGTGTTCTTCTCCACAGGTTCTAATCAGCTTGCTTACACTTTGGGTTGCCACTTAAGAATTTTGACAAGGAGCAAAGATACATCAAGCAGGCAACACAGAGAATGAAAAAAAAAAAAGAAAAAAAAAAAAAGAAAAAAAAAAAGAAGCCCATTTCAAATATACCCAGTATATTAGGTATGAATTTTCTTTTAAGAATCTGAACCTGGCCCCAAGATCATAATGGGAATGTATACAAAAAAAAAAGGCCTTCACCTTCCAGGTTATTTCACCTGCTGAGATAACAACTCCCCAAATACCACATTATTGTTAAACCATTTTTTCCTTTATTATAAGTAGACTATATAAAGCTAAATAAAAGATTTTCTTTCATAGGAGAATATAAATATATGTTTAGCTCCTGGTTCTCTGTGGTTAAATTATCCATAAGCAATTCTTCAGTTCAGTTGGGCTGCCTTTCAATATCCAGTATTTGGGGTATCCTCCTCAGCTGCCCACCAATGCCTCCTAAGAGAAGGGCAACTAGTTTTCATAGTATCTTAACAAAAACATTTAAAATAAAATGATAGAATATATTCTAAAATCAAATCTTTAAGTATTAGTATCTTGGTTTCCCTTTATTTAATAACCTATTTTGTTATTTAGTTGAAAGTTATTAACAAGTTATGTCCATTCTATTCTAACATGAATGGCAGTTCTACATCAGGCAAAAGAGAAAGAGCCCTTAGAATATTCCCCTATGTTAAGCAAAATCCTAGTCTTTCAATTTTAATAACCCACAGGTATAAGGAATGTTGAAAACTTATTCAAGAAGAGTAAGCAAAATTTTGTAATAAATGGAATTATTTTAAGCCCTTTTTAAAAATTTTACAGCCATATAAAGACATAGTCACAACCACCAAGGTAGAATTTACCAAAAGCAACAGATGGTGCTTGACAGGCATACATTTCCCCCCTTCATTTAAAAAGAAAAAAATAGGAAATGCAAAAATAAAAGCAAGAGATAAACTATTTTGATTGTTACCTTTCTCACATTTCTTTTTGGAAGGTGACGAAGAAGGAATCATAGGTAATTTCATCAACTCTGCACGATTTGATTCATTCAGTAGGTAGTGGGACTTATAGGCATATGAACTGAACATGGGGTCTGAATGGTCCTGAACTATCAGCCCTATACGAAACAAACAGAAAGAGATGAGCTGCAATGAAACTACCCATGATTCCATAAGGAAAAAAAAAATAAACCAACACCTATTATGTAGCTGTGAATAAAGTTGGGGGTGGGGGGAAAGAGTAAGAAGAAAAAGATCTGACAGAAAAGGTTTTCTATAGTTATTATAGGGAGTTTAAGCTACTTAATGCCTTAATCCCTATACAGAAACCTATATACCCAGAAGAAAACTCTAAATTAATTTGAAGATGTAAACTGCATTTGACATCACACTGAAAACTACCTATGGAAAACAACGCTATAGTCTTTAATATTTAGAGGTACTATGATGACAATCCAGAGAACAAAATAACGTATCACTTAATTGCTAGAAATAAGAATTATTTATATAACATAGTAGAGACCCTGATCTACCCTCAATGTATCAAGTAGTATATAAAGGCAGAATTGAGTCTCCCCTCTATTCATATCTTGAGATATACTCAAATAGATTCTAGCTTTCTTTGCCACATAATGAAGCTTTTCTCTACCAAGATGATACATGATTTTAAAGGAGGGGCCAAAATATGTTGAACTTTACTGAGGAAATGCAAACCATTAAAACTTTATGTTTTGCTATCATATAAACTGATTACCAACTTAAGGGTGAAAAAAGTCCTTCTGATCTACCAATACAGCCATCATATTTGAAAGAAAATATAAGATCTCCTCTAATCCACCTGTGACACCCACTTCTCTCCCTCCCATCCCACTTCTCCTAGTTAAGCTCATAAAATAGCTATAGGCCACTCGTAAACCTTAGGGAACTGTGAGACCAGGGAAAATGTCTCTATTTGGTTACTGGTAAGTTTATAATAATCTAGGATATTACAATACAAATCTTGACAGAAGTTTCAGAGATCATTTTGAGAAGAGGAAAGAGTTTTAGTTTTTAAAGGGGTTAGCATTTACTTTTTTCTGTGGATATTACCTTCGCTTGCTGCTACCCTACACTAAGATTCAAGAAATCTCTCTGACACAGATGAAAGAATGGAAATTGAAACTGTTAATTGGTAATAACATAAGAATCTTCAAATAAAAGTTATATAATGTCAAATGAATTTCATACATTTAAAAGAGAAGTAGTGTAGTGTAAAAAACATAGGTTTTGCAATAAGAAGATCAGGTACAAATGCTGGTCCCTCTATTTAACAACCTGTGTAACCTCCAGGTAAATTTTTAAATCTGGGCTTCAGTGTTCTCATCCACATAAAACAGGGAAATGACTTTTTGGGGTAATTGTGGCAATTTATTCATATAGTGTCTAAGAGTTTGATTTACAGATGAAAAATAAATCGCTATTATTGTTATTAAAATGAAAAGCAAACCTTAATTTAACGTCTCCATTTAAAATTATCATTACAAAGAAAGGCACAGACTTTTAAGTAACTTTTATTTTACATCACCCTCCAGATTAAAGGAAATACTAAAGAATATATGCTACACTGAACTATGACTGAACATTCCTTTGGCACTATGGGGAGGGCAAGGGAGGAACAATGTTCCTCTAAACCTTGAAATATTTCTAAAAATACTAAATATTTCAGTCCTTAAGAATCAGCTTATTGATTTTAAAGAACCAAGAACTGAGAAAAATCCTCTATGAGGGAAAAACTGTATGAGGCAAGAAACAAAAACAAAACAAGCTAAGTTTTCTAATACTGAACATAAATGATTAAATGATCCCTTTTTATAAAGTTTGGATTTATTACAATTAGGTCTCTAAAAAAAAGAGACCTCTATAAATACTGATAAAAGAACACATATTATTTACTTCTAAAAAACTTTTGACTTAAGCCTTCCCAAATCCCAACATCTAATCTATTAAGAATAAATTTCTGTAAAATGCTAGAAAGGAAAATGAAAGTTTCACTTTGGACAAAGTTTCACAGTGAAAATATTTGGATATTAAATAATCTTGCTTACATAGGCATTTAAATACAGTAAATCTTTAGAACTGACAAACTGATAAGATGCAAATACAGATCTTGTTATAGAAACACAGTTTTCCCCTTATTTCCATTCTCTCAAGCATTTAATCAATGCATATAAAAACAAACAACAAAACGGCTAGAGTTTCTATAAAACTATGTTCCTTGACAATGGGCCATTTTTTATCTATATTAACCTGAAAATACCTGTTTTAAAGGTCTCTCAATTATTGAGTGAAATACAGCAGAAGAAAATATTGGTTAATATACTAATGGTACTTGATTCCAGTGGACTCCAAAGTCAGTCAACCTAACAGTTATAAACCTGATATTTAAAATATTGGCTCAGTTATACATGTATGCATGCACACACAAACACACACACCTAGTAAAAGTGTTCAGAATGGTAGAATAAAATATTTACAAAGTGATAGAGACTTTATGTTATTACTGACACTCATCTGTTTAAGTCTCTAAAGCCAGCCACTTAATTGATAATTCAGTATTTCCATCCTATCATTACTTTCTTAGAGATGAGATGGAAAAGATGCTAGTGGTGGTGACTATTTTAACTCTTTCAGTAACCTGTTACAATGTGACATAAAACATTTCAGACCTACTTCTCCATGTACCAGCCATGTTTCACAGCAGAACAGTTTTATAATTGTTCTAGTAAAGAAAGACACAACGCTTCCCCTCTAATGGCAGATAACCCCACGTGCTTACAAAATGCTGGCATACTGAAAGCAGTATATACAAGGGACCCAGCCGACTGCTACAGAAAGGACTATCTATTTAATCTTTTACTGTCTACCACCTCTAGTTATCTTTTTAAAAATAAAAGATACAAAAGCAAAACAACTCAAGTTCTATCATACTACCTAAATTCTATTAAAAAATACTTTATAGTACGCTTTTACCAAATTAAAAGAACTATCTCCTAAAGCAAAAATCAAGCAAAAACAAACCCAAAACCTCATCATTAGTACTGTGTAAACGTAATCTAACAGGCCTGATATGCCAGAGTCCCTTCAAATATATCACATTAACGGAAGTTCAGAAAACTTAGCACTTAGATTAAAAAAAAACCCCAAACTGCATTTGGGATAACAGTTTGTTTCTAAAATGCTTACTAAATACTAAACATGGTTTTACTGTAATACAGCTGAGATACTCTATAAAGATGGATACTCTACCATATTCAACTAAAAAAGTTCTATTTTGTATTTATGACGAACTCAAGTTTACTGACCTCCTCAGGGACACAGTATTGTTTTTAGTTGATCAATCTCTTGGCACATTTAAATATCAACAACTGGTAAGTAAGAAAGCCTGCCTTGCTGGCTTTTAACTAACACCACCACATATGTAGCCTTGCTGTATCCCATCAGGCCTTCCTCAATGCCAGACCAAAATATGATAAAATACAACATAAACAATGAAATAATAAATGTGCTTGTCTTGCCTTCCAGGTGAAATCTCAAGCAGCTGCATGCTCTGGATTAAAGAATATGACATGGAAAGAGTTTGATTCAAATAAAAGACTTGTTTGCAGAAGGAAATAGGTTAATCTTTTGATGCTCCAAATAGAAATGCTAAGATCTTATCTGTAATTCTAAGTTATTAAAAAATGCAGATTTTTAGCTTAATTTATGAAAGAATATTCTGACAATTTGAATGTCTAATGTTATAAAAGGGACTAGTTACTGAAAGTGTTAATTCTCTCAGGGATATTACTGAAAGTCTATTTTAATGGGGAAATATGCCAATGAACTCAGAAAAAAAATAGAAAGGACTGACACTCACCTCTTGCACAAACGAAACAAAAGCCTACATTTACAGCAGAGGATGAATTACTGCTCCGTTTGGAATGACTACTACAGATGAGAATGTAGGAGGACACAAATATGCTTCCGGCAGCAATACAAGCATCCCCAGAGTGATAGGCTACTGGACATCTCAAACATCTCATCATGCGACCTGTTTAAAGATAAGTCAAAAATGAAGCTGTATAATAAAGTATCAGCTGAATACAGAAAATGAGATTTTTGGATTTGCTCTTTTGGGTTCCCATATGATGCTGGTTATGGTAAGATGAAGACATTTTTCTAGTTTAACTTTGTCATTCCTAAGCTTTATGTCTTTTAAATGCAATACCCATCTAGATATAAAGAAAAATTTGTCTGCTTCAATGTTGGAGAGACATTGGTCTCCAGTATGACACCTGTTTGAGGAATTTTCAAGGGTAATATTGAACATATGGAATTTTCTTCTCATGGTCAAATCAGAACTTAATCTCTACTTATGCTATCTATTGTAGCTGAGCTCTTATATCCACAGATAAACAGAGAATGCCCAGTGTTCTTTAAAATAATATGCTTCTTATTTGCTACTGAACTTAAAAAAAAAAAAAAAAAAGGCTTTGTCTCCTTCCTTAGCTGTTTTACCTTTACTTGCTTTGTGGATATCTTTCTCCATAGAGCAGGCAGAGCAGCAGTGCTGGGGACAGCGGAATCCTTTTGATTCAAAGATGGCAGTGGGGAATTTGCGGATGCAGGCTTCATGATAAAATTTCCCACAAGCACCAACAGAACAACGTTTAACATCTGTACCAGACACCTTACATGAAAAACATGGGTGCTGTCCTGGAAAATTGGTGAGGAATACAGATTAAATAAAATCTGACTAAAGCATACTCCTTTAAATAGAAGCGGCTTAAACAGAAGCAGCTACTGACATTAAAGAGCTACCCAAAAGAAACTCTACTATTATGTGTAAGATTTTAACATAGAAAAAAAAGGGATTGAAAAACATATGGTTAAATTAAAACATTATTTAATATATTTTGCTATAATAGATTTGATATAATAATTGATAACTAATTTAGAGATAGACTAAAAATCATTTAGATCTCCACTTCTCATTGTATACTAAACTTATTTCCATAGAAAACCCAGAGCAAAATTTTTCAGTACCTGGGAGCTTAGAGCATCAAAGTCTTCCCAACACGAATAAATTTTTAAAAACCCACAGAAAAGACAGATTTCATTAGGTAATCACTTACAATTTCCATATATAAAACAGGGATAAGAAGAAAACTCATAATCCTAATTAAAAAAATGCAGAAAATTACAGCAAGACAGCTTATTCAAACTGTAGAAAATCAAGGGCAAAAAGAAAATATTAAAATTACCCACGGAAAAGACAGTTATCTTCAAAGGAGCAACGGTAAGACTGAAAGCTGACACAGGGAAAAATGAAAGCCAGAAAATAATGGGATGCTATCTTCAAAGGGCTAAAAGAAGATTGTTACCAAGCCAGAATTCTATACCCAGTGAAGGCACTCTTCAAGAATGAAGTGAAATCTATATACATTGGGGAGGATTAAGAAAACCAAAAGTTGGCAAGAGTGACTAATTAAAAAAGGGGAAAAAGCAGCAATATATATTAACAATATCAGAAATGGAAAATGATATATCACTACAAATCCTACAAACCTAAAGAGATAATAAATGGAGATCACTATGTTTTTGCCAATAAATTTGAAAATTTAGATAACAGATTCCTAGAAAAATAAAATTTACCAACACAAGCACAAAAATATATAGAAAATGATTAGTTATATAAAGAAATTGAAACAAATTAAAAACTTCCTAACAAAGAAAAATTTAAATCCAGATCGCTCCACTGGTCAATCTGCCAAATATTTAAAGAAAAAAATAATTCCAATCAGAACTGAAAAAAGAAGGAACAAGTAAAAGACAAACAGATGTGGAAAATTATATGCAACAGAGATGACAAAGGAATGTTTTGTTACATAAAGAGTTCAAATATAGAGAAAATACATGCAATGTATATAAGCAAAGATAGCTAAACAAGACTCATAAAGGCTATAAATCAATATAGAAACAAAATAGACTAATAAGTGGGCAAAGGATAGGAACTATTTAAAGCAGAAAGACAGCGAATAAACATTAAAAAATGCTCAATTTCAGTAGTAAACAGATAAAGGCTAATTAAAACCCCAAGTAACATTTTAAAACTTCATCAAATAGGAAAAAACTTTAAAAGTTTGATAATACTAATCGTTGATGAGGATGTAGGGAAACAGGTACTTTTATATACTGCTGTCAGGAGTTTATGTTGGAACTATCTTAGAAGGAAATAAGGTAGTATGCATTTTTTTTTCAAAGTACATTCACTTTCTGCAGCCTAGAAATTCTACTTCTTGATATTTACATTAGTGTAGGTAGACTTGTATATGTAAAAGGATGTTGACTGAAGCATTGTTTGTAATTGCAAACAACTTAAAGCAATTCAAATGTCCATCAATAGAGGAATAAATAAACTATTGATATAGTTATACTGTGGAACGCTATGCAGCAATTAAATAGAATGCATCCGTATTGCAATAAAAAAGTTCAAAGACAGTGAAAAAAGCAAGCTGCAGAAAAACAGTGTAATACATTTTTATTATAACACACACAAAAATGTTACACACACATATGCATACATGCACACATGGACACACACACAGAAAAAGTCTTACAGGGTAAACACCAAACTAATAATAATGGTTATCTCTGGGGAGACCTAGAATTAAGTAAGACCCAGGATTAAGAGTGATGATCTAGGGGAGACTTCAGCTTGAGCTTTATTTTCATAATACTGCAATTATGTATTACTTGTGTATTTATTAGCTATAAACCTAAAATACTAACAAATAATCACACGTTTAACATTGCAATACATAAATGGACAAGACACACGAACAGGTCACTTACAAGACTGTCAATAAAGATACAGAAAAAAATGTTTAGTTGTAATCAAAGAACTGCAAATTATAACTATGTTTTTGTCATTTATTTGTTTTGTTATTCTTTGAAGGTCTTTTCTGTGGGTAATTTCCTCTGTCTTTGACTTTCTACAGTTGGAAGAAGCATCTAGTTGTAATTTTTTTTCTTCCTTTTTTATTAGGATTATATGTTTTAATTTTTGTCTCTTTAACATGTGGAAATTATAAGTGATTATTGGCCATTTAGCTATCACCTTTTGGGAAGTATTCAAGATTTTCCCCATTTTTCTTATAATGCTATAAAAAATCTGAAGAAAAAAAATACAAGGAATAGCTTTGCTGTTTTGATTTTTTTAAAGAAAGTTAGATTTGGTTTTGGAAGTACTTAACCTTTACAAATTGGCTGAACTACAAAATTCTTTAAAATTAATACTTAAAACTGTGATTTTCAAATGCTTTTCAAAGGTTTTTTAAATTGGTTTTATTGTAGAAATAAAATATAGTACAGCAGGGTTTTTGTTATACTGTTGCATATATATCAAATTATATTTTAACACGTATGCATATGAAAGCAATAGTATTGTTTTTAAAATAACTAAAAATTTTTTAAAAATTAAAAAAATTATTTTCAAGGTTAAGAGTTTTGACTTGTTTTGCCTAATACATAAACTGCTCTATGTAAAAATGAAATAGGTAGGCTTTCATTTGCAAATTGATCAAAATAAGTAAAATAGAAATGAAAATTATTTTAACTAGTGATACTGTTACACTAATAGAGAGCTGAACTATTAAACTCCTTTAAGACTTATGCTTAGAGCTCTAGCCTGTGAATACTTCCAATATCCTTCCTTCTTGCTAGGACTTCGTCTTCACTTAGAGTAAGAAATAAATAAAATTGCCTGTTACACATTTTTTTCAAAGGGGCAAATAAAAATGCTTTCTTTCCAGAAATAGTATTTGTCTTAAACAACAGAAAGAGGTAGTATAAGAACTTATTAGACATGTATCCTGTAATACTGTTTATATGTAAAGTGTTGATCTCTTGATAAACAAAAGTTGCTAAATCACCTTAAACAGTGGTTTAAAGAATCTGAATTTTCACTCCTAATATGTTGGAAGTATACCAAATTGGTATCAAACTAATTTTCACGTGATAAGTAAATCAAAAGCAATTTAAAAAATAATGAAAAAGTACAGTTGACCCTTAAATGACAGGGGTTAGGGGCACTGATCCTCTGTGCTGTCAAAATTTCACCTCTAACTTTTGACTCCCCCAAAATTGAACTACTAATAGGCTACTGTTGACTGGAAACCTTACCAATAACAAACAGTCGGTTAACACTTATTTTGTATGTTGTATGTATTATATTCTATATTTTTACAATAAAGCTAGAGAAAATGTGAAGAAAATATAAGAGAAAATATATTTAGAGTACTATATTGATACTGTAAGTTTACAGGATGAATTGTCTGTCGATATCTATATCAGTATTGTCTTAAATGCTACAAAACACTACGTTATACACATTACTAACACTAGACATCAAAAATGAAAAGATGTAAAAGAGAAGTTCATATTTATTTACAGGTATAATGATTCATACACTGATATTGAAGCAGCAGCAATGTGATTGCTTTATGGTAACTCCCATTCCTCTCTCTCACCCAACCCTTGGTAACAACTGTTCTACTTTGTGTCTTTATGATTTTGATTACTCTAGGTAACTCATTTAAGTGGAATCATGCAATATTTGTCTTTGTAACTGGGTTATTTAACTTAGCATAATGTCCTCAAAGTTCATCCACATTGTAGCATCTATCAGTATTTATTTCATTTCCTTTTAAAGCTGAATAATATTCCACTGGATGTACATTCAACATTTTTTTAATATATATAAAAGAATATTTAATTCTTGTCTGCAGAAACTATAAAGACTATACATGATTTGGAATTATGATGGCACCAAACAGTGGTCAAAAAAGAATCACCCACTCTGCCTTCTCCCTCATCTGGTCACTCAGAAGTATCATGTTATCAGGTATGATTGTTGTTGCTTGTTGCCTCACATTATTTTTGTCCGTGTATTAACCATAGTCTAATTTCCCTTCCACATAAATTCGAGATCCCTTTTTCACATACTGTTATGCCACATCTCTGAGGCCTGGTCGGAATATTGAAATTCTGTGTCACGTTGTCTTTTGACTGACATTGCCCTTTTGGTATGCTTCATTTTCTCCAGATTTCCACATCTCATTTGTCGCTGGAGAAAATACTGTGACTGGGTTTTTCCTTTCCACCTGTCTCATGACAGGGTCCTGACCCACTCACGTTAAGTAGCTGCACACAATTCAGAAATCTTTTGAGAACCAAGCTGCTCACTATTTCAGACTCATGTCTTATGAATTGATGAAACACCTGTAATACAGGTCTTCGAAACATGGCTTCTATTTTTCTTTTCTTACAATGTAATCTTTAGTCTTTTTACCTAGCACAGAACTCATGCCTTCCTCCCTCCCTTGCCAGATGCTCGAGCCGTATAGCCCAGACCCAGGGGCTTTTTTATTTATCCATTCATCCACTGATGGACAGTTGAGTTGTTTCCATGTTTTTGGCTATTGTGAATAACGCTGCAATAGACATGGGTGTGCAAATACCTGTTTTGAGTCCCTGCGTTCAATTCTTTTATTCTATGTTTAATTTTTTTGAGGAACTGCCATACTGTTTTCCACAACAGTTAACTATTTGACATTCCTATCAATAGCGTACAAGTGTTCTAATGTTTCCATATCCTGGCCTGTGTGTGTGTGTGTGTGTGTGTGTGTGTGTTAATAGCTATCCTAATGGGTGTAAAGTGGTATCTCATTGTGGTTTTGATTTGCATTTGCCTGATTACTTCATTGTGGTTTTGATTTGCATTTGCCTGATTACTAATTGTTGAACATCTTTTCATGTGCTTATTAGCCATTCATATTTCTTCTTTGGAGAAATGTCAAGTCCTTTGTCCAATTTTTTTTAGGTGAAGCAACCCTTGGTTGACCTCACAGATTACAAGGACTTTGTCAGCTTACAATTCTTTATTTTTTTATTTTTATATTTTTTACTCCTACAGCACCTGGTCTTCCTAGGTGATCTTCCATCCAAGTACTAACCAGGTCAGATCCTGCTTAGCTTCCGAGATCAGACGGGATTGATTGGGCTTGTTCAGGGTAGCATGGTCATAGACTCTTTGCCCAATTTTGAATTGAGTTTGTTCTTCTGTTGAGTTGTAGGAATTCTTTATATATTTTGGATATTATTCCCTGTCAGTAATGTTATTTGCAAATATTTTCTCCCATTTTGTGGACTGCATTTTCACTTAGTTGATAGTGTCATTTGGTGTACACAGTTTTTCATTTTGATAAAGTTTATTTTATCAATTTGTTTATTTTTTTTGTTGTTGCCTGTGCCTTTGGTATCATATCCAGGCAATCATTTCCAAATTCAATGTAAGGAAGCTTTCCCCCTATGTTTTCTTTTAAGAGTTTTATAGTTAACTCTAATCCATTTTAAATTGTTTTTTATAAATGGTGTTAGGTAAGGGTCCAATTTCATTCTTTTGCATGTGGATATTCAGTTTTCCCAGCACAATCTGTTGACAAGATTGTCCTTTCCTCAATAAATGACCTTTAAACCTTTGTCAAGAAATCATTTAACCATATATGTGAATGTTTATTTCTGGACTCCCTATTTGATTCCATTGGTTTATATGTCTGTCTTTATGCCAGTATTACACCGTTTTAATTCCTGTGGCTTTATAGTAAATTTTGAAATCAGGAAGTGTGAGTCCTCCAACTCTATTCTACTGAATTGCTTTTAAAGCAAAGTTCCCTCTTAAATTTCTTAACAGATGTGTATCAAATTAGATTATATCTAACCTTTGTTGGCAAAAATTCTGCTGGATTCTAGAGTTAGGAGAGAAGCCTTAAAAACGTGTTTTAATGCTGAGCTATGTAGTCCTTCCTGTCAGTAGTTTAAATCAGAGATTGAAAACAAGTGCTTAAAAGGGCCAGGAAAATTACAAATGACTAAAGTGACAGTTTTAGAAAAAGGGAATGGTGGAGAATGTGAGGAACCAGTAGTACATGCCTGATTCATGTTCACACATCGAAACACATCTTGAGGGCCAAATAAAACAACGTGCAGATAATGTGACCCTGAGGCTGCCAGTTGGCAAACCATTCAAAAGTTTTATTGCAGAGTCTAAATGTGGTGACTAAACTGATATTTTATATAGGGAAAAATATGTTATATATTCAAAACAGCTTCTATAGCTTAATATGTGCATGTGTCACATATGTGAGAGAAGACTGAGTATGTGTTAGAATACATGACATATGTTCTTCAATCTACTTAGGGTGATAAAAGGTGAATGTAGAGACCAAAGATTCTCGGGTCAAGCTGCCTCCTGGGTTTAAATTCCAGTTTCATCATATTCTGTTTTTGTGACTTTGGGCAACGTAGTAAACTAAGCCCTCTAATCTTTACTTTCGCTTTCTATAAAGTGAAAATAATATTTATCTCGTTACGTTATGAGGATCAAATGAGATAATAGGATAAACTGCTTGGTACTAACAGCACCTTGCCTTTAGTAAGTTCAGCAAAATAAAATACCATTAATGTACTGGAATTTAGAATATGTAAATGATTTTAGGAGGTACATAATCAAATAAAAAGGATAAAATAAATATATGAGAATCCAAATAAAGGGGGCAAAGTAGTAGGTAAATTATTAATAAAGTGTCAAGAGTAAGATTAGCATATCATAAATACTTGATATCCAACTGGCTCACAGTTCCTCATAGCAAAAACAAAACAAAAACATACAAACATGATTTCTAGAAGCACTAACATGCCATTTCCAGTTGACTTTTCACTTGCCTTATTACAGATTAAACAACTCTACCTCCTACTTTCCATTATTTTATTTAGAATCATGGCCACACAGAGAACATAAACTTGCATACTTCTCTATAAATTATTTTGATAGGTGGTAGTCTATATGGGAAAGGGGTAAAAAACTTAATAATGAATCCAAAACTTGTATGTTTAAAAAACAATTTTCAAGCTGAAACTTATTGGATTTCATTAACCAACGTCACCATAAAAAACAAAGAATTTTCAGTAGCTCTATCTTTCCACTAAAAAGTACCATCACCATGGTTATAGTCTGTGACTAACACTTATTCCAGTCTATTAAAGTCAAGGACTTTAAACCAATTTCTTGAACACAGAAATCTTAACCCCATCTGAAAAATAATTCACTCCACATACTTTGTATAGCTCTTTAGATAAATACAAATATATCTCAATGATTTGATAGATTTTTATAATTAAGGCACTGATAGTAAAAAATTTCCTTAGGAAGCCTAATCACCGAATGGTATTAATTTGTTGAAATATCTATGGAGAGGAAATTAAGTGCTATATAAAAGTGGTAAGAAAATAAGATATTGTGGGAGATGCCGGCCTTGCATATTCCTTCCTATCCATCTTTTCTTATCTATCAACAGAAGTAAGCTTACCAGTTTTACATTCCATGCAGATGAACTTTCCATCAGGGAGTGATGTCAACCCCAGGCACTCCAGGTGAAAGTGTTTGTAGCACTCTCCCTCACAAGGAATCAGAGAATCACCAGAGCTTTCACAGATCTGTAATATGTCAAAAAGCAGTGATTCTCAAATTTCAGCAAGGCATCAGAATCACCTGGAGGGTCTGTTAAAACACAGATTACAGGGTCCCTCTCCTACAGTTTCTGATTCAGTAGGCCTGGGGTGGGGCCCAAGAATTTGCATTTCCAACAAATATCCTGACAATACTGATGCTGCTGGTCCTTGGTCCTCACGGTAAAAACCAATGGACCAGACAATTATTTCCAGACCCATTATGGTATAAAGTTTAAAAGTCATACTTGATCTTTTATGATTCCTTCTTGGAAATCTGCATGATTGAACTTTTCTTCACAGGGCAAAGAAGTATTTTTCAAAAATGGTAAATATACCTTAAAAGAAATACCAATTTAAGTTTATTAAATGTTTTTGAAATCGGTCATTTGCCATTTACTTCCAATTCATAAGTTTCACAATGAAGATCGACACTTGCATGTGAATAATAAGTATTCCAACTCAGAAAGAGCCAGAAATGGCTTTTAGATCTACAGCTTTAAAGTAATGTAAGTTAGATACATACTACCCTCTCCAACAGAAGATAAGTATATTATTGACAAAATAGCTATTTTTTCAAGGTATAGGATAGGTTGCTTGCCTACCTGACACACAGTGTCCTTCTTACTCATTCCAAAGCCTCTTCTTGACAAACTTGAATCCACAGATTGCACATCGGAAACGTCTGCATCTGCAGTAGCTGACGGGCTATCTACTTGCTTTCCAAAGCCTACCTATATGAAAAACATAGCACATTTTTAAGGAAAAAAAAATTTCCTCAAAGTGCAATGAAAATCCTAGTAACAGTTGCTCATATAAACCTTTATACAACCTCTTTTTTATTCTTTCTAAAACACTAGATACCATATATCTGGTGTTTAAGAGAAACTAGTTAAAATGAAAAAACTATGCTTCTGTTATGTAAGAGATCAGTGCAGGCTTAAAATTAAGACACTCATAATTACAAAATAACCAAGATGATTTACTTTGAATGTTTTTTAAAATCCCCATTCTCAAATAAGTAAGGCAAAGCAATATGTTAGTTGGTTTTGCAAAGCAAAAACAAGAGCACTGTGCTCAGACCCTTGAACATATTTACCTGCAGGTCACTCAGGCCTCTAGAATCGGAGTCAGATGTGTCTCTGTATGCTGAACTAGTCATTTCTACATCAGTTGAGGCGCGACTCCTTTTCTTTAGAGGTTTACAGGAATCTGAAATCTCGCTGGCACCTTAATACAATACACCGAAATTAATCCTAAAATAGTACTTTAAGATTGTTGTTTTATTTTTGTGGGAGAATATTTTTCCCCAAACTCGTCTGTAGTGTGAAAAAAGCACAACTCTTTTTGAAACACTGAAGTCACGAGTCAAAACTTCATAAGCTTCTGACCTTCTTGATAATGATTTAATTTACAACTGCTCTATTAAAACATTTAACTCAGTGCTCCTGCTCTAAAGCTATTTTCAGTCAACAGAGCCCAAGCTCCAACCTAGAAGACAATTCTATCAAAACTGTAGAACAGCTGATTTATTTGGAGCAATCCGAAGAACCATTCAATTTGGAGGGGGGAAGACATAAAACCCAACACACTGTGTAGCTTACAAATATGGTTGCAGAGACATCTCCATCTTGTTTTTATTAGGGATGTGACAAATCTTTGATTTGTATTCGATTCGTACACGGATAGTGCCATTTTCCCCCAAATTTTGAAATTTAGTTCATTATTGCCCCCCAAATAAATTTTGGATGTTCATAATTGTTCATCTGAGACTTCCTTGGTGAAGTGTCATTTATTGTGACCATTAACAAGTGCTGCAGCACATCTACATATGTCATGCCATTTAGGAGGCACATTGCGAGGGTTGTAAACAATCAATGTTCAAGTGCAGCCAAATCACGAAGAGCTGGATGAGAGGCCTCTATGTGGAATTTGTGCGGGAAGAAATAAATATGAAAAAAAAAAAAAGGCAGAGAATAGTGTGGAATTTTTTTAAAATTGTGTGTAATACAAATCCAGCCAAAACAATAGTGCAAAAAGTTACAAAGCAACAATCTCTTGGGCTAATGCAGTATAGGCTATACAGAAACAGCCACGATGAAATGTGCAGATCAGGCACGGTGAATACCAAGGAACCAAGGAGACGGTTAATATTTCAACCCACAGTTTGTGTTTTGGATTTTTCCCCCAAAATTTCCATACAACAAACAGACATCTAGATCAGCCCAGCAAGCTATGGTGGAAGTGTGCAGTCCAGAAGAGACCATGGAGAAACAAGTCTCCTGAGGCCATGAAGATCCGCAACAGGCTGGGTGAGAGTAGCACTTGGTATATAGCCATGTTCTGTGGTGGAGGATGTGGGTCTCTTTAGACTGCTCAGATTACTGGAACCTCGTTATCACATCCCATTCTATCAGTTTTTCACTGAATGTTTCCTTACATCTATAAATGAGGGTGCCTGCCCATGTTAACGCTGATTAAAAAACACAAGTACACAAATCTATCTCCTTCATTGCTGGTGTATGGACCCAGAACACCACCACAAAATATTTCCTTGGCCTAAAAGATCACTGGATTAACAAGGAGTTTTAACAGAGGAACAGGAGTGCTGTACTGAGAGGCTTTCGTAGGGAAACACAGGTACCGCCATTTCCGATGAGTTTCTTAAAATGCTAGAAAAATGACAGACTGCCAAAGACAGCTGCCATGCTGTTCTCCATGTTAACGGCACTAATATTTAAAAAAAAAAAAAAAAAAGAGCTTTAAACGATTGTAATGTATACAGTTTGGGCTGTTTGGCAAAACCCTGCAGATGTGCATTAATGATGCTTTATTTAAAAACAAACAAACAAAAAAACCAAAAACAGTCCATGTTGAAATTGATCAGTGTAAGTTAAACGGTGGTTTTTAGGCTGGACCCATGATTTACGCTGTACCCATCCAGCTCAGACCAAAAAAAAAATCATTTGAATGTTAAAGCAATTGTTCAGAGTCTTGAAGAAGAAAACAGGCAGGAAAATGCCAATAATGATGATTGGCAAAATCAAAATTGAAAACAAAGAAACTGTTTATCAAGCCGCCGACAAAGAAATCTTGCATGGAGACTACAAGTCTGGAGTTTCTGGGATGAAATTGTACAGGAATCTCAGTCCACAGTTTCCTCAATCGCTGCGGAGACGGAGCTGTCACTGAATCTGACAGAGCCCTGCACTCCCCGGTCCGCCGACCCTGTGGAATGGTGGAAACACAACGCAATCAGGCCTCCTAATCTCCCAGCGATCGCGATGTCTTTTCTTGGAGCTCCGCCAAGCAGTGTTCCCTCCGAGAGGCTGTTCAGTTCTGCTGAGGATCTCCACGGAGACCATCGCTGCAGACTTCTCCCCGAGAATGCAGAGAGGCTGGTGTTTTTTTTTTTTTTTTTAAATAATGCAATTTGCCCAGAGTAAACTATAAGTATTAAATACAGTCTGAATGATCTCACCAAAAACGCACGAATCATGCTATGAAGTTTGACTACTACTGTAGTCAAATTGCACACAGAAAATACAGATATAAGTTTAAGGTTTCTTAAACTTTGTGCATATCTCAAATAGATTTGCATAAGGTCATCTAATAATGGCCATAAATATGCTATGAATCATTTTAATTTACAAAAAGATTTTACAGCACTGTAAAAATAAATGTGGAAAGATTTTTTTCAATCATGTTGTCTTGTCTGATTTGTCATAGTCCATGTTTGACAAACATTAACAGCTACTATTCGGTATTCAGTCGAATACCAAAAAAAGTGGATTCGTCACATCCCTAGTTTATAAACCAGTGAAACCCCAGAATCTTATGAAGAAAAGTTGGAAACAGTTTTAAGTCTACATGGTGTTCTCCAATTTACTAAAACAAATAAAACTTTTCACATGGAAGTACAGAATAAGATCAACTCTAAAAGCCGCGTGCGCGCATGCGCGCGCGCACACACACACACACACACACACACACACACACACCCCAGAGGATACTTCAATTTCACACAAATTGACTGAAGAGCAACAACAATGATTTACAGAGACAAACAAAAATACATGAAGTACAAAAATTCTTTAAAATTGGTTTTAATCAGGAAATGTAAAGCAACATTATAACTCACCTTTCTGTAATCCAGTCTTCACTGTAGCCTGTGGAACTGTTTCAACCTGTTTAGACAGAAAAATACAGCATTAACAAAGAACTTTTTCACATTTAATTAACAGAGGGGAAAAAAAACAGTACTGCCATCAATCTAATGATGAGTGATTAATGTATCTGAAATCTGAACTCAGTCCCATCTTCTGGGTAAAGTTCTCTTTCTCCAAGTCAGGGAGGGTTTAAATCTTAGCTGCCTGAGCTGAATACAAAGTGACAACACACAGCCACATGCTTGCTATCAAAGACTTTTCCCACCATTCCCTTGGTAGATGAAGAGAACAAGAATGCTTTCCTCAGTGTCTGGGAGGCAAGAGAGGGGTTGTTTCTGCAACCAGCCCCAATGTTGCTATAAACCCCTCCCGCCCCAAAGACGTTAGGATAAATTTTTACTTACTATGATACTCAGGTTAATGTAACTCACGCCACTTTAAGACCCTTCCGCGCCTGCACTCACAGCTAAGTTGCTGGGAATCAGGACCCTCTCTGTAGAGAGTGCTACAGGGCTTCATACAGCTGGAAGCTCAATACTTTTGCTGCTAGTACAAACTTAAGAAAATAAGTTTGTGATATTGCAAAAGCACTTTCTTGAGTGTCTTATGAACAGTGTCTTGATCCTACATTAGGAGAGCGAGATCAGAAGTTATTCTGCCAATGTATATGTAAAACACGTGGTAATCTGAGGATTGAACCATTGGAATTAAAGAAAAGATTGTTTGGAGGAGTTCCTGTTTAAGCTATGAACTGAATTTTATGTATAAGATGTAGTGAAATATGCATGTTGAAACACATTTTGTAAATATTTAAGGATTGTTCTAAACTTTTTAAAAAATTTTTTTATTTTTTTTTACAACAGGTAAAAAAACATACAACAGAAGCGCTTTTATAAGATACAATTGGTAATACAAATATAAAATCTTCTAAACAATCACTGGTATTGTTCTACTACTAACTGTAACACAGTGGTATTAACAATTTGTCCCATTTTGCACTCATTCTCCTTATTAATTTTAAACTGACTAGTCACAAACTGAATTTGGGAACCAACTGGTAAAATCACAACTTCATTTTGGTATGAATACTACAGATTTGCAAGAGCTTAGATTTTTTGGAATACAATTTTCTAAGTATGAAAGTTAATTATGATAAATGAATGATAAATTAGTATACTATTTAAATTTTGGTTAAATTTTTCCAGGAAAATTGTTTTACATGCTTGATGATACCACAGAGCACCCACGAAATCACCTTTTAAGTTCGGAAGTTTAAAATTATGAAAGAAAAACAGAAAAGTTCACACTCTTCTATATTAAGTAGTTTAAAAAATACTTATTGGAACTAATACCTTACAGAATTCTTTTTGTTTAATAGCAGATGCCTAGGCTGTTTAAAAAATTAAGAAAATTTCTGATTGAGTTTAAAGGGAATATGGTTTCTAAAAATTTCCTTGAAAAGGGAATTTAATATGACTATTACTATACTGATTATACTAGTTTAAAACCCTTCAGTTAAAATGCCCCACCCCCTCTTTTTTTTTTTTTTTTTAACTTAGTGTTTATCTGATAACCCAACAACAGGTGAGTGCCATTCCACTGGGAAAATAACATTCCAAAAAATCTGTGATATCAACAGAAAACCCAGATCGCTTATCTGTTTCTTAAATATAATTCTTATAGTTAATTTGATTTGTTTTAAAAATAAAAACAATACATGCCAGCAGCTTAAACCAAAAATCAAAATTAAAAAAGGGGGGAGGGGACTCAATGATGGTTCCAAATAAAAATCATGAAAACATGAAATCATTTTGCTCATAACAGAAATTTCAAAATAAATGTGAGGAATGCTTTAAGAGTCTTGCACCACTGGCTTCTCATCTCCTGAAGCCTGACTGTTTTCTATGAAAATGCCTGAAGCAGAATCACAGGATGGTTGGATTAGAATTGGGTATTGGAATTCACCAGGACAGAAGCATAGGATAGTCCAGAAAGGAAACCCAGTTTTGGGGAATGTTTCTCTTTCTTTTAAGATACCAGTATAAACCACAACATTTACAAATACAATGTTTTAACTCTCTACATGTAGGAAGCCAACCTGCTCCTTTTTGATCTTCTTCTTTGGCACAACCTCAGTGGATTTCTCTGATTCGGAACGAGTTCTAATTGATCTTCTCTGTTGCTTTTTTTCTATTGAGCCTAAGAGATGATTTAAACAAACAAACGAATGAAAATTCATTCAAGGATGCCTTAACATTAATGTAATTAAGATTTGACCAAATCCTATGCTTTTCTTTTTACTTTTGGTCTTTTAATTATAAATCACTACAAAGCTAATACATAATTGGGAGCACAAAAATTTTCATAGATCAAATTACAAAGGCTGATAGGCTGAGACTGAGATTCATAAAGGACTCTAAATTATATAGATGAAAAGGAACTGCTTTTTTTAAAATTACAAAGTCAATCTAAAATAGCAGAGTTTAGTTTTAAAGGCAGATAAACACATTTAGGTGACTATAATTGAAGGGATGAAGAGATTGAGGGGATGGATGAAAATGACTATTTTCAGCTGACATTAGGAATTATAAGTTAAAAATTCAATTAGTACTACATATTTTGCATTTTAACAAATAAATCTATGTGTAAAATGCTTAATAGTGCTTGCTGCACTTATGCAAGTTTTGCTATTCTATTATTAACGACAAAAAGGAAAAAGGCAGGAAAGACAAAAATGTTGACAAAAACGGAATCATTAATTTGTATCAAGGGATTTGCTATACTTTAGAAATAATTAGTCATGGAAAACTAGTTGAAACAAATTATCAAGCTTTTCATGTTAAACAGTAAAACAAGAAACTATTAAGATTTTTAAGCAGTAAAATTCTTTGAAAGTAAACAGAAGAAAACTCATGGACCCCAGTTTGGAAAGGATAAAACTTAGATTGAAGATCACAACTTGAAAAAACCCCAAGTCAAGAATGATTTCATTCTGTGTCCCTGAGAAGGAATGATACCTTCAGTGCAGCTATTATCCATCTTTTCAGTGCTTGGACCACCTAAATGGTCCTTCCTAGATAATAATCACCTTTCACTTGTCATAGGAGAAAGCTGCTAAGACCTCATACTTCAATAAAACCTTCAGATCTCCTATATATTATTTGGTTTTATTGTTCTTGTTTATGTATAAATGGCTTCCCTCACCTGAGTTCAAGGCCAAAACAAAGGATTCCACTACTTTTGTTTTGGGGAAGGTGTAGGTAGTTAGATAATAACATTGTTTCTGAGCTGTAGTTAACTGATTTCTAGCAGGGAAGTCACAAATGAAGGTGCTAGCTCCTTCCTTTACTTACTCTTCTCCTTAAACTTACGAAATTTTTTATCAATAGACACTCTACTCCCAGAGACACCTGACTATCCCAGAGATCCATAGTTTAGTATGATCATCAATATTCAAGTACCTACCAAGGCAGAACAAAATGAAAATAGAACTGTTTAAAACAAACAAAAAATCTTTATTTGTTATGAGGATGATAATTGTTCCATCAAATATAGATAATATTTGATCCACTGTCTTACATAGGATAAGGCAACATGGCTTCTTAAAATTATTCTGAAAGCTACCAGAAGAACACATAAATTCTACTACATTTACAACCACTAAAAGCTATTACATTTATGTTCTAATAGAGAGGAGATAAGCATCTCTAGATTTAAAAAATAGCTTAGAAATCTAGTGTAAATGCAAATACAATTCTGTAAACCATTAAAATGTAAGAGTGCTACACAGTCTACATATCCCCTAAGTTTACTAGGAATAGGCTCAAGAATTCTCCTTAAGAAGTTAACACCAACTAAGATAATGATGTAATTGGTTTCTGAAGGGAGATCAAATCTCTTTTCTGACTTTTCAAATACAGACATAACTCAGAGATATTGCAGTTCAGTTCCAGACCACCGCAATAAAGTGAGTATTGAAATAAAGTAAGTAATCTTTTTGCTGGTGGAGAATCTCAACTTCAATTTGGAAAAAACACAACATCTGTGTAAGTGCAATAAAACGAGGTACGCCTGTACTGAAGTTATTTTCACAACAAGCAAAATGGTCATTTAAAACAAAATATGCTTATCAACCACAGCTGGTAATCAAATGTAAACCAAGGTTAAAGGTTTAGAACACCCATCCCCATATTAAGATTCCAACATTAATTTACAACCTAATATATGTATGTGCCTGCATAAGGAAGGAACTGAGCTTTGTCCAGATATAAAAAATTATAACCTTGCATTTTAAAAAGTAAAGGAAAAATAATTCATACCAGAACTTAAGTCTTACAATGAAAAGACTACATGAAAATAAAATATTTAGCAGCTGAGGGGAAGGAAATAAGCAGCTCTATTAAAAATAAAAGTATAATATTTAAGATCAATCTAATATTATATGAAGAATTTAATTTCTCCCTAATTAGAAGAATATAGATGTTTAAATAAATATCCTCCTAGCTTAAGTATCACATTTAAAACCAGATAAATTATCAAGAGTTTAGTGTGAAGATAACAAAACGGACATACCTGACTATGGAGAGCAGAGGCGAAAAGATTCTTTTAATATTTAAAGAAGGGAACAAAAATTTTCAATTATGGATAATGAATACAAAACCTCCTAAGTCCATCTATTCATTCTTTTGACATTATAACTGCATTTTTTTATATGGTATTTTGAAATGATACAAGTTGTAAGTCTGATTCTGGACTTTGCTACTCCCTCCTTTAATGTGCTTCCTTTCTCAACTCAATTTTGATTTTGAATAAAGGCATACTGTTTAATATGCCCCTCCATTATAATCCTCATCTCCTCTGCTACCACCTCTCCCTGTCCTGCAGCCCCATCCCTTTTTTTAAAGAAAGCTAGCCCCAGTTCTTTCCTGAACAATAATTAGATTTCGGAATAAGAATCTTATTCAAAGTTACCCGTACAAAAATATTTACTCCTTACCACTTGATTACAGGTTTGCCTGACTTACTAATGATTCAAGATTACCACTTCAGGTCTTAAGACTTTAAATCCTTCTAGAAAAATATTTGGTCATTTCTTAGATTCCAAATATATTTTAGAAGAGCAAAGTGAAACAAGCTTCTTTCCCCTAAATTAAGATTCCAAATGACCAAGCTAGTTTGATATCTAACTCTTTTCTTGATAGCTGTATGAAGCAGTGATACTGTTATATAAACCAAACATACCAGACACTCAGTTAACTATGAGATCCTTAGTAAGTCCGTCTCTTAATAAAAATTACTTTGACTATTTCAAAGGTACGATCTTACTGAATACTGGCATTTCTCCTATTAGTAAGAATAATATAGCCTGATTTTCAATTCATAGCATCTATTCTTCAGAGAACAGATTATAATAGGCCTCTCAGCTACTGACATCAAGCACAACTAAGAGTAACGAAAAGAGCATGGGCATCTGCCAAGTTGTTTCCAATAGGGGATAAAGAAGGAAACCGCAAGAATGTGTTAATAGTGCTGCAAACGTAAAGCTGTTATTCTCATGCAAAGAGAGATAATCAAAAGGTACATCTAAGATATGTGTAGATTTTATAACTATACTCTTTTAATTATGAAACACTATTATGTAAATTCCTGTTAAAATAACTGTTACTATGAATAAGCTCTCTAGCCCCTAAATCATTCTTTCCTATTGAAATAACTGCTTTTATAGTTTTATTTTTTAAAACATAATTTGATTTTGATAACTAAAAGTTTCTTAGGAACATAGCTACCATGTTATAGCAGAAAACTATAACCTCAAAATGGATCTACATACGCCGCATTTATACCTACCTGTAGAACCAGATGTTGCTTCAGGAGATGATATATTCTGAGTTGCCTTTTCATTTCTCTGGTTTGGTGTAGAAATTATAAGTCTGTCTTGTCCCCTCACACTTATTTCCGTTTTGTTACCAATTCCCTTCAAAATAATGCAAATGAAAAAAACAGGTTGATTACCAGGCAATGGTATCATTGGCTTTTAAAGAAGTTTAAGTCTATAATTTGCTTGAATTTTATATGGTCTTGATTACAGTTAATTATCTTAGCCATTATCAGAACAACTTTATTAAGTCATCAGGATATATTCCAACATGGTACAATGAGATTATGTAGAAAAAAAGTATTCGTCTAAGTCTAGATGAATATCACTAAAAAATAAACATGTATCACATAATTTTGTCTCAAAAAACAAAGCATTTTCTGGTCTGAATAGTCTCTCACTTTATTCATACCTCAGTAAGAGAACTCTAGTCATTTTCATTTGGTAAAGTACTCTACTACATAGATAAAAATGTCAACACATCTTGAAAAATAAAAACATCTATAGGTACAGAAATATGCCATTCATGGTGACCAAAAAGTAAACCCAATAAACAATTTGGAGCAGACAGAAAGCAGATACAATTACAATTCTGTCTCATTTGAAGTATTTATAATGTGATAAAATAAAGTGACTTACAAAAGTATTTTAAAAGTGTTCATTTATAAAAGGTTGGTTTTATTTCAAATTTCATTTAAATAGTACTCTTTGAAGAGGGAGTGACAAAAGTTTAATTTGTGCATCTAAAAGCAGTAAAAAACTAGCTCCAAGAATGGAGCCAATTTGCGTTAAAAATAATACAGAGTATTCATTTGCTATTCGAAATTATCAGCAGAACCAAGTGAAGACTGTAACTAAAGTTTTTCCAAGTAGCTTAGTCTTAATGAAATCAGTTGAATCTACAGGCAGAAACAGGTTAAAAAAGAACCCTTACACTTCTCTCTAGGAAAATATATTACTAATAAGGCACAGCTACATTTACATTTTAATGTGCACATGACAATGGTAGGAAATACAGAATTCTTTAAAAGTACACATCCATGAGGTGCCACTAAATTGCATTCATAAGCCCACAATTGTGGTATTGGGTGGGGGCAAGAGGGGTAGTAAAGAGATCCATAATAAGTATTACAAATATTATGAGAGTTCTAAAGTTTTCAAACTAAAAAATAAATGCCCTAAATGGAGGCCAAGGGCTGGCTGACAGAGATGTTGTTTCAAAAGGTTATTTTCACCCCATACCAAAGCTATCACCACAGTTAACTGTTAAAGAACTAACACAGTTCTGGTATTTCTCTAAAATACATTAGCTTTCCAAGCCTACCTAAGGCTAACAAAATATCTGATGCAACGAAACAGGTCAGCAGGTATAATTACTACAATGGTTAATTCAGATAACTGACAAAAATGATTTAATAAGCACATTTTTCAACTAAGAAATACTAACTATACAAAATAGAAACAGGCAAAGTGCCTACTTTTTCTCCATGACTTTGGGGAGCTAGGTTCAATTTTGGCTGCACAGCTCAGAATTAATCTAGTACAGATGGGGCTATTACAAAAGAGGGCTTTTGCCTGTCTTTTTTTGCCCCATCTTAAACAGAGTAAACTGGCTGTATCTTTCAAATGCAGTGCGTAATAAGGGTATTTAAATTATGACCTTGTGTTTTTTTAAATGCCGAGGTTGACCACTTATTAAATACTGTTTCGGAAAAAACTCATGAAGAAAAGGAGGTACCTTCGTTGAATAAACAAATTGATCAATAAATTTCCCATCTCCTGTAGCATTCTGAAGAGCAAACACTTGTTCAATTTTCACAACTGGAGACATATTACACTTCTGCAAATCCAGGCTCCCTTTGTGCATTGTAATGGAAGCTGGTAAGGACTTCCTTGCTGCTGCTGTTTTCCAGGCGATTTTAACAGGAGGTGGTTCTTCCTCTTCAGCACTCGTGTGCCGCCTTTGGCTATGCCTCCGATTTTCAGTACTTGATAGTGAGGAGGCCACCTCACCTGCATTGGTCTGTTCTGTCTGAGTATTCAGCACTGATCTTGGTCTCCGGGTTTTTTTAACTTCAGTTTTGGAGGCAACGTTCTTTTTTGCTTGGGATAAAGCCTCCTCAGGCTGTTTATCAATATAGATAAAAGTATACTGTTCTATTCTTTCTTCTCGGGTCATTTTCAATGCTTTCTCGGCATGGGCAATGCCAATATCCCATTGAGCACGTTCTCTCTGTGGTCGAGGTTTCCGAATCTTTAAAAAGAGATAAGGCTTTATTGGACACACTTTAATCTAACAAGTACCTTTCAACAAATAGTATTTCCCATGTGAACCTGTCATCTTTCCAGGTATACATAAATATCTTCGAATTCTTCAGTCAAATAAATGAAATGTTCTAACTCCATAACTTTGAGAAATCGGTATTACTATCAGATGACACGTAAGTTTACTCTCTTTTATACATCATTTGTTGACCACTCTGCTGGACAAGTTCCTTAAAGAGGGAGTCGGCCTTCTTACATCATATTCATAAAAAACTAGCAGTAATAAAGACAAAGAGAAGAAACATCACAGAAATGATTGCTTTCAGCCGCCAGTAAAACACTAAGGTTAAGAATGACACCCTAAAGCTCCAGGGTGTTACAGAGATCACAAAGCTAACTATGTTTTCAGCATTGTTCTGCTAGTTTGTAGTATAATGCAAATGGGCAGAATTAAGAGAAATGAGAGAACCCTGAAGAACAAATATAAATTGACAAGAAAAAGCAAAGCAGGAATGTATGACAGAAAAAAATAAACCTGAATCGCAGTCTCCATAGGTCTCTATGTCCAGAGTTGATAACGAGATTTATGATTTCCAAGACAGATAAGAAAATTTTATATAAAGGTATGTGAGATGACCGCAGCAATTAGAAATTATCCAGGGGGTTAGACTGAGGTAGCCAAAAATTAGCTAATGGAACTCTGCGACTGTATAGTTGATGTCAAACACTGATGTATAAATCTCTAAAGTGTTAAATCTGATAAAATTAATCAAAATCCTGTGATTAAATTTAGCTTTCAAAGTGTAAAAATATAACAAATTTCTGAATCACGAGACGCACACTAAAATTAGTTGAGTTTAAAAGTCTGAACCAGACAAGAGTATCAAGAGTTCATGTCAAAATTCTAAAATATCCACCACTATATCAAACATATTTCTTGGTTCCATCACTTGTGTGACCCTGGTTGAACCAGTTACTTAAACTTTCTGTGTCTCAATTTCTTCACCTGTAGAAACAAGAACAGTATCTACCTCATTTAAGTTGTTATGAAGACTAAATGAATTAATATATGTAAAATGCTTAAAACAGTGCCTGCCTTCCTTACAGTAGGTGCTCACTAAATATTTTAAAAACCACTTTCATGAAAACTTTTGCTAAATAAGAGTAAAGGAAAATTATGAAAAGATGCTGAAACAGGAAAAAGAATAAAACTCCCTGGCAAAATCCACATCTCATTAGCATCTACTAGACTTATGTACATTAATTCAATTCGGAACAGAATCCAACGTTGTATTAAGCAGACATAGTTTTTAATAGTACAGTAATGTTTATATGACAAAACTTATGGATACACTTAAATTATGAAAACTAGACTTAGAGGAGTTAACAAATCATTTCATTCTAACAATGGTCTGAATTCAAGTATAAAAAGTTCTACTAAATTATAAAGTCCTTTAAAAACAATATTTGATTGATAATGTTAACCTGTTGTCAGTTACCTTTTGTTTCTCAGAGTGATTACTGGCTTGTTTGGTTGCCTCAGCCAGTAATTCTTCATACTGTTTATGACCTTTATACTCTCGTACCCGCTTTTCATGAACCCATGCCCTCTCTGGCTGGTTGCTAAAAAACTGGACGTGATATTCCCGGGCACCTAAAAGTAAAAATCCTTATTATTAACCACTTCAGAACATAAACATCCACATATACTTTTCCAAAAACATGAACCTAAGCCAGGTTTCCTAGTATTAGAATTTGTGTGTTTTGGACTATCCAAAAATATAATCCAACATCTACAATTATACAACTAATAGTTACTGTAAAAATCACACCAAATGATTAAAATTAGTTCAGCAAGTTTTAAGACAAAGAAAATCAGAAATTCTGCTAATTATCAGATTTGTTACCTTGCTTATACAACTTATTTTTACTTGCCTCAAACCTTTGTACAAACAAATCTGCGTATAAATAAATTTGTCCTTAAAAACTGTATAACATATTTTCTTGGACTCTTAAAAGCCAAATAGCTTTTCCAGGTATATCAAAATGTGGCATACAGGCCAGGGCTGTGGTGCAGCAGGAGAGGCCACTGGGAGACTCTTTCAGGGATCCTGTGAGGTCAAAACTATCTTCAATATAACACTAAGATGTTATTTGTCTTCTTCACTATGATGTGCATCTTAGCACAAATAAACGCAATGAGTGACATCAACTGTCATATTCTTCACAACCATATATTGACAGTTAAAAAAAAAAGCCAGTTTTACTTAATGTCCTTGATGAAACAGAAAAATAATTAAGTTTTACTAAATCTCAACCTCTGAATACATGTCTTTTTAATATTCTGTGTGACAAAATGGGAAGTATGCATAAACCACTTCTACAGATAAAAGTATGACGTAAGTTATCTGGTGGAAAAGTACTTGTGTGATTGAGTTGCTGCAAGGTGAACTGGGTACTTTTTCATGGAACACCCTTTTTACTTGAAAGAATAAGTGACAGAAATTTCTTGAAAACTAAGCAAGTTTGTCGCTTTAAAAAAAAAACAACAAAAAACTGACATTATTTGCTGCCAGTAATAAAATTTGATCTTTCATGCAAAAAAATTAGGATTAAGAAAACTAGTATCTGCATTGATAAGTCTTATAACTTCAAGAATTTTCTGACGAAATAAGTGGTGATACCGACTAACGTGATCATAAAAATATCTATAAAGAAATGTTTCAACATTTGGAAGATATACATGACTTGGGAAATCAATATATTTTAAATGGCCAATGCATGATGTTAACAAAATCGTGAACAATAAAAATCAATTCAAAGTGCAAAACAGAACCAATGAATTTTAATGTAACAAAGTACAAAAAGTTGATTGACATGATTTCAGATTCCACACTGCAATTAACCCATCACTTGTTGAATTTTGTTGTAAAAACAAAGAAATATACCCCCATTATCTTAAAAGGCTATTAAAATATTCTTCCCTTTTCTAACTACATATCTGTGTGAGGCCATATTAATTTCACATACTTTAACCAAAACAATTAAAAAAAAGTAGCAGCAGATATAAGGATCTAGTGTACTCACTTAAGCCAGACATTAAAGAGTTTTATTACAATGTAAAACAGTACCATTCTTCTCACTAATTTTTTTTGAGAAAACAGTTATTTTACATAAGAATATGATAACATACAGTGAGTTCTTTTAAAATGAACTAGTATTTTTTAATTTTCTCAGATTTAATTTCTAAATTAAATAGAAATAGATATAAACCATGTAAACAAAAGTTTCTTAAGAGTCCACAAATTTTAAGAGTAAAAGTAGTTCCAGGATCAAAATATCTGAAAAGTTGCTCTGAAGTAGTACTACTCTGAAAGTAAGTATAGTTCCCAGAATAAGCCAGTCTGTGACAAAATAATCAGAGAAGAATGAGCATTTAGAACCTATGATAATTTGATGTTAAGACATCTAGATACATGATCAGGGATCTTATACTATGTATCTTTTTTTCCTTTTTGGAAAGGGAGACCCGTTCACTCTTTTAATGGTTAATTTTATTTTATTTGACAGAAGTATTGGTCCATGGTAGACTGAATTTTTTTTTAAAGAATAAAAACTAGTCCTTTACAAAACATAGTTTGAAAAACGCTGCTCTAGAGAAAAAGTCTTAAGTCAACAGAGAAACGTAGAAACAGGTCTTCTTGGGGAATCCAAGATAATTCAATTAGGGAAAGATAACAAGCGATCCCTACTGGAAAAATGTGGTATTACGCTTAAAATGAACTTAGTTATCTGAAACCAATTATATCTTGGATTTGAAAATTTTTAATTTTATTAGACATTAACAGGAGATGATCTAAGAAATTATTTTGAAACCAGATTAAAATTTTATATGGAAGATATCCTATGAGAGAAACAAACACACACACCTCAGATTTCCATATCATCTAATCTGAGAAGAGCCAAGCACAAATTCTATTATAATTAATCAAAAGAAGGTTTATCAAAAAGTTTATCAAAAGTCCAACAGTTCTGAGGGACAAAAAAAGAAATATAATTTAAACTAATAGGTGAGTTTGGAGGACAGGATAATGAGTAGCAGGGATGCAAGAACATAGGATATAATCTGTTATATCCAAAAGTCTGAGTTATTTATTCAGAAACAAACAGATAATCCCTAAAAACTTGATAGTTAAAAACATAAAAACTAGAACTAATAGATAATATCTCATTTTAATATTTATTTTCATTTTTTTCCTTTGTTAAAGTCATTTACTATAGACAAAACAAATCAAACAATATTTGCCTCTTTGTTAGCATTTTGTTTCCTGTTGGCTGGAAAACCATAAAATAAAAGTAAAAAACTTAAAAGACCTTGAAAGATTCAGAAATAAGCACATCTGTAAAACCATCCAGTTTAAACTTAAAAAATATATATTAGGATTAAAGGTTACAACAGGTATAATGTGATACCATTTAAAACTCTCAGTAAAAATATTTATTTTCATACCTATTAATTACATTATAAATAGAGAAAAAGAATTACTTTCAAATTCTTAATAGTACATAAATATTTGGAGGAAGAAACTATGCGTACCTTTAGCTTCTGACCATACATATTTTTGTATTGTTGTAAGGAGAAAAATCATTTTAACTTTTTTTTTTTTTTAGGTGAGGCAACCCTTAGTTGACACCTCACAGACTGCAATGACCTTGTCAGCTTACAATCCTTTATTTTTTATTTTTTATGCCTACAGCACCTGGTCTTCCTAGGTGGTCTCCCATCCAAGTACTAACCAGGCTCGACCCTGCTTAGCTTCTGAGATTAGACGGGGTCGGGCTTGTTCAGGGTAGCATGGTTGTAGACTTGTTTTTAACTTTTAAACTTAAAATGAGACCTAAACAATGAAATACAACTTAAAATAGACATGTGATCCAAACATTTTTCAACATGCTCTTTCAAAGAACTGTACCTTTAAGTGTGAAAAGCATAAAATACATGTTCCAATGCTAAAAATCTGGCTAATAACAATATGGAAACCAATAATTACTACATATAATCAAGATAAATTTTAAAGTAGTTTAGATAATAAGCAACATAAAAGGCTTCACAGGCATCACGTGTGGAACACAATCAACAAAATTAAGTTTTATGCTATGTTTTTGGTTTTCAGAAAAACTATTAGGAAACTACTTTAAAACTGCACCATACAGCCATACAAGGGAATATTATTTGGCAATAAAAAGAGATGAAATTATTGATATATGCTACAACATAGATGAACCTGTAAAACATTATGCTAAGTGAAATAAGCTAGACACAAAAGGCCACATATTAGTATGATTCTATTTATCTGAAATGTCCAGAAAAAGTAAATCTATAGAGACTGAAAGTAGTTAGTGGCTGCTTAGGGCTGGGGGAGAATGGGAAGAATGGGGAAGGACTGCTAATACATACAGGATTTCTTTTCTGGGTTAATGAAAATGTTCTAAAATTAGATGGTAATGATGGCCACACAACTCTAAATATATGCAAAATCACCAAATCGCACACTTTAAAAGGGTGAATTTTATGGTATATAAATCATATCTCAAGAAAGCTATTATTTAAAAAACTACTGCTGAAAAAGAGAAATTTTAAAATAGACTACTCATTTTTTAAACCTAAATTCTCAGATTTCTGGTTTCCTCAGTAATGCAAACAAAATCAGTTTTCCTGCACTAAAATAGGAGATCATCTAGGGGTACCAGACCACATACAGACATTAATTCTTTTATTAAAGTTTGGCCCTCTTGAGACATCTTTGTTCTTTTTTTCTCCCATTCACAGAATCATAGATTATCAAACCTGTAAGGTACTTCAGAGATTAATAGTCTGTGAACATCCTTATTATATAAAGAAGGAACTAGGACTGCCTCCCCCAAACCTCTGTAAATTATGACCAGATAACTTCAACTACTTTTCCTTAAATATACAGTAGTGTTTAAGACTGAAGGTTATACACAGACTCAGGGACATGGACAATGGACTAGTGGTTACCAGAGGGTAGAAGGTGGGGGAGGAGGGAAGAGGTGACAGGATAAAGCAGGTAAAATGTAGGGGGATTGGAGGAGGGTGAAGTGAGTAAAGGGGATCGAATATATGGTAGCTGAAGGAAACTGGACTCTGGGTGGTAATCACACAAGAGAATATATAGATGTCAAATTATAATGTACACCTGAAAATTATATAATTGTATTAACCAATATTACCCCAATGAACTTAAAAGACTGGAGGTTACAGAATAAGATTTCTTTGAGACTCAATATACTTATCTGAAATATAATACCTACTTCATAATGTTACTGCTATGAGGACTGCATAAGAATATATATAAGGGAATTGCTTTACACAATGCCTTGCACAAAAGTAGACATTCAACAACTTTTTTATTTTTTTTACTTCTGTTCCCTTGATGCTTCCAATTACCCCCAACTTTTAATCAGCAAGCTAAAAAGAGATGATTGCCTTCTATGCCAGGGCAGGTTCCTGACTATATAGCACAAGAGTTACAGTATGGCCGACCCTGTCACAAATCTGTCTTGCTAGACTTACGCAGACACTTTTTCTCCTCATAATAGTGAACAGGGACCAAGATAAAATGTTTAAAGTGATAGAAAAATAAATAGGTACAAAGTCCTCAATGACAGTAAGAATCTCAACATGTAACAAAAGTGAGTTTGCAAAGCAAATATCTAGAAATAAATTCCAAAGTCAAATCTTCCTCTGGCTACTAGGCAATGCCAGGGTCTCAGGAATCTAATCTACATATTTTGGTCAAACCCAGAAAAAGTAGAAAAAAGTCAGAACACGTCTTTTCTTAATATTTATTAACATTCCTAAGGTAGGATTCTATGCTATATAACTAGATTCAAGTTATATTTCCATGTCATACTGGATTTATAAGGATGTCTCAGTAAACGTACACATTCAAAAATGGAGTGAAGGAAAGAAGCATCCTAAAAATTACTATCCAAGAGTCATTGATGAAATTAAAATGTTCAAAAAAGCTTGGCCCAAATGCCTACTAAACTCATATATCTTATTACTTATACACCTGCTTTATTTTAGAATTCTTGAGAGGTCAGCCAGATTAAGATCTTTTTTAAAAAGTATAAAAGAAATTATAAAACAAATGCAGGGTGTTTAAGGGGAAAATAAGGACTATATCCATTGTAGAGGCTCTCTGACAGTTAAGATGTTCATAACTGTTTCACTGGTTATTAAAAACTGATATACATATTTTGGTGTTAGTATATATCATGTGTATATGCTTATATTCATAAACAATATTTAAGATTCACTTTTTTCTTTCCAACCTTTAACTTAATATCTGTTTATACCTTTTCTTACCTCTTGTGTTAATTTTGGTATGAACCTCAAGCTGGGGATCACTTGAAACCATACAAGGCCACCAAGGATAGGTTCCCACCTTAGACCAAACAAGATCGCCAACATGGAACTTAACACCAGCGGACACTTCTGTTGTTGGAACAGAAGATATTGGCTGAACCTATAGGAAATGGTCATAAAACTTCATCAGCAGAGAAATTTTAAAAAAGAAACTATGTACAAAGTACATTAAACATGTTACCCGTGTAAACTTTATTCTTATACTTTTCTCTGATACCTGGTATCCATAACTAGCAAAAGAAAAAAGAGAGGAGGATAATAATAAATCTCACTCCAAATATTAAAAACAGGACTGGTGGTTTCTGGTGCCAAATTATTGATAAGGCATCTTTAGAAATCACATAATCTATTTAAAAGTGGTTATAGTTTTGAAAAGGAAATTAATTCACTGAAAATATCTACCTCTTAAACCAGCTCCAAGATTTATTTCAGTATAAGTTCTGAAAGAAGTATGGAAATGTAATAATATGTGATAAATATGTTATAATCTAATCATTCTGCTTTCACTTTATAACGTATTTGATTAGACGGTATTCAATAAAGCAACTCACTGGGGTTTCCTCTTTTAGTACTGGATCTTCTCTTGGTTTTTCTGAAACAGGGTCAACCCTCTCATTTGGTATCTATGTGAAAAGGTATAGATGAAAAGAATAAAAATGGCAAACAAAGAATAGTAGCATACACAAAAAGAATCAAAGAAAATTAAACAACGAAGAGAATAAAGGACATTTATTACTAACTGGATAACAAAAGGAGTAATGAATACAACTTAGGCAGTACATGCCATGTCTTAACAGTAATTTTCTATTCCACATCATAGCTATATCTCCCATTTCTTATTTTATTACTTTTAAAACTTAATTTCTTACATTTTTTTAAAAGCCTATCAGAGTTGAGAAAAATGGGCACTCTGAGATTGCCAGTAAGATGTAACTTGAAATTTTCCTGGAGAGCATGTTGGCAAAATATATGAAAAGCCTTAAATTTTCAGACTCTAATCCAGCAAATCCACTCCTAAAAATGTATACTGAAGAAAGCATTGAGAAGCATGTGTAGACACACACACGCACAGATATGCACAGAAGTGCTATTTATATTTTACATTAAAAAATGTAGCATTTGTTAAATTATGCTATAATTAGTGAAATAATATAAATTTTAAAATGACAAGAGAAAATGACAATGTTACTTAAAAAGAGCAAGTTGCAAAGCAGTTTGTATAGTATGATTCTGATCTTGGAAAAATAAAATATTTTTAATGTGCATAGAAAAAATACTAGAAAGATACCACCACGTTAAAATAAGTGATTTTTTTTTTTGGTGTGTTTGTCTACATTTATCAGATTAACTATAACAAACATTACTTTTCTAATTATGCAATCCACAAATATGTTATTTAAAAATTAATTCTTACAACCCTTTGGGGAAGTAATTTGGAACTATCTATCAATATTCTAAATATGCATACTCTTCAATCTAGCATTCATATTTTAGGAATTTATTTATAGAAATACACAAAAGAACAATATCTAAGCAGAGGAATAGTAACTACAGCAGCATTTTGTGTCATTAATCTACATGTCCACCAACATCTTCCAACTTTTTGATACACTGCATACCAAACTGATAAGAGTAGTTGTCTCTGGGGAACAAGATGAGGAAAACAATCAGAGAAGATTCATTACTTTTGTATTAAATAATTTTTGAAAAGTTTCTCACTCGTCAAAGAACAGAATTTAATTTAGATGGCTTAAAAACAGGGCTATAGCCATCAAATTAGGTCTTAACTCCACTCAAAAAAATATGGCTAATTCTAGAGATGACTTAAAAATTCTCATTTGATTGATTTAAAACATATAAAACACAGTTGTAAAAACAAATTTTTCTTAAATAAATTATACAAAGGTGTTTAACTGTTAGGAAATAAGCCAGACTAATATTCTAAAACCCAAGTATCATTCATTCAACAGTGCCTACAAATTTTCAGGCACTTTTCTAGAAGTTGGGTATATGATGGTAAAACAAACAGTTGTGATCCTTGACCTCAAAGAATTTACAGTTGGATAGGACAGACATTAAACAATTAAAAACACAAACATATACTAATACAATGTAAATGTATAAAAAGAAATAATGGTATGTATGTGTGTGTATCTTTAGAAATGAAGCTCAAGAAAGGCCTCTCTGAGAAAGTAAATTATAATCTGAAAATCAAAGGAAGAGGAGTTAGCCTAGTAGAAAGTAGGGGAAAGAACATTCCAGAAAGGAGAGGTAAGTGTGAGGTACTTGAGGTTAAAAAAAAAAAAGGGTATGAAGTTCAAGAAGGCCATTTCAACTGACTAAACTGCCCCAAAGAGGAGAGGGGTTACAGGATGAGAGTGTTGAGGCAGGCTACATTACAAGGGCCTTGTAAGCCATGTTCAAGCACTAGATCTTAAGTGAAATAAAAAACCACTAAAGAGGATTAGGTAGAGAAGTAGCACACGCCAATTAGTTTTTAAAAGATCATGTTAGCTGCTATGTGGAAAATATTTTGGAAAGGATCAAGAGGGGAAGCAGAATGTTTAATAGGAGGTTAGTGAAAATACTGGAAATGGTCCAGGTGAAATAAGATAGTGACAACTTAATGGGCACAAAATTAGCTCTGTAGGATGCATTTGTGGTGGTATAAAAATATCTAATCTAATAGTACATACTCATTGAGCAAGGAAAAAAATATTCGAAAGAAAAATTTTTTTCCTCATTACAAGCATAATAATAAAGCAGTTTAGATATACTGTTCACATTTGCATAGGCCCATTTGGTGGCTTCACTTCAGTCTACAGATGTAACTTACGCCTTCACCTCAATTTCTCATTCTCAAGCTATAGCAGGAAAATAGGGCCACTTGAGGAAGCACATATACAGCCAAGAAAACAAATCATCCTCCATACGCTCATGATGTCTGGGTGGGTGTAAGGGATCTCTATAACTCTTTTAGATAAGGAATAACTAATCTTTGCCAAACAACAGAATTTTACTATTGTAAGAACTGGTCTGAAGCCTGTTAATATTTTTCGCTTTCTGAATTAAAGACAGAATTTCCTTCAAAACTTATTATTCAGATGCTTTATCTTTATTATTTTATTTTTTGATATTTTGGTTTGTTCCAGATTATTCACATTTCCTTCAGACTGGCTTGAAACACTGTTAAAATCACTTTCATACAACTGAAATTTTTTGCACAATCATTTTAAAAGAAATGGCAAGGGAGAGAAAGAGACTCAAGATTTATTCTAAGCCTTCAAGATTATATAAATGAATGAAGGAAAAAGAAGTCAAGGATGCTGCAATGACAGAAAGAGAATATACACTGTAAAATGTGCTAATGCATGAGCAAAACAGAATTATCTAGTTGGAATTTAGAGATCTATAACTTGAACTCAAAAGAATTGTTAAGAGGTAAACCAAGAGATAGCATAATCATAAACACCACTGAAGAAGTTTTTAAGATGAAATGGTGAACAGAAGTTAAAAAGAGGTTAAGAAAAATAAGGAGTCAGAAAATGCCAACAGATTAACTGCACCTGGGTATAAAATCCATTTTCCTTTAGTTGTTCAAAGGATAGATAAGCTTAAAAGAGATTAAAATCAAGTAAGGACAGAAAATACTTTTTTGGGGTACTGTGTTGCTTTATTTAGGAAGAGAAAACAACAGAAAAAGATGGCAGTGAATTAGCTCTCCTTAGTGTTCGAGTCATCCTAATTTTAAACTTAGGATTTTATGGGTACATGCCACTTTTTTCCATTTTCAGTGAATTCCACATAGAAAGACCTATATTCCAGGAAAGTATCACAGGAAGTTTCATAAACAGGAAAAAAAATGATGACAGCTAAAATAAAATTACATTATCCTAAATATTCCTTTCAAAAAATGTGTTCTAGTACTTTTATTCAAACCCAAGCAATTAAGATGAAAAATATGCATCAAACCTGGCAGAATTCCAAACCCTTAATAATTTTTAAAACATTGAACAAAATCATATTCTCTACAAGAACCAAAAACTTGTCTACATTTAAGGTGAGAAGAAAATTTTTAAGGCAATAAAATGTGTTTTTCTTTTACTTTTTGAATAATTGCTTAAATTTGTAATCTTAAAAACTTAAAAAAAATCTATGCAAAAAGAACATTTTGCATGTCAACAGTTTCTAAGAATTTTAAGACCTAATACTCTTGAGGCTAGAGAACCAAATATAACCTTAAACTTAGTGCTAACAGGACCAAGCCAGCTATTTGGCTTTTTATAAGTGAAAATAGCAAGCTAAGAGTTATTTAGACTAGCCTTAGTGGATAAGCCCAGAGGTGCTGGTGAAAGACCAACAAGGCCTACACTCACATGCCTGAGGCATTACACCTGCCAAGGAGGAAGAAATGCAGAAACACTGCCACATGTTTCTAATTTGGTGGGAGGAAAAACAGCTAAAGCAGCTTTAAAAAAATATACAATTTCAGTAGTGATCTCAAGTCTCCTGCTGCTTAGACATTTGGACACATTTTCATTATTGGGAAGGTATACTTAGATTGTTTCAAATAACAGCCACTCTTTAGAAAGCCAAACAGCACAGAAATAGGAGGAAATACTTGTAGATCAAATACACTAAGAAAAAAGAAAAGAAACAGTGAGTGAAATCCTGAACTGAGATTTTGTTTGCTAAAAAAAGAATCTACAAGTGGAGAGATATGTGTGTGTATATATATATATATATATATATATATATATATATATATATATATATCCAGCTTGAGGACAATCATTCTAAGCTTTCCCTCCAGGCACACAGCTCTCCTTATGCTTCCCTAAGGTACTGGGGGAAGGGAGCTGTCCAGTGGTGTCAGCAGACTCTTAACTTGGGCTTCTCTTTCACTTCTAAGCCCTCCATAATGCTAAACACCAAGGGCTTGAACCCCTGGTGAAAACCAGGAGGTGCAAAGGTATCAAAAATTAAAACATTAAAAAAAAAAGCTGTCCTGAAAGAATCAAAATAGGTGTTGCTCAAGTTAAGGAAATGCAATAAAAAATATATATAAGGTTACAAACCATAAACTTGTGCACATCACTAATCATCTGTACAGCTTAGCAAAAGCACAATACTAATAACAAACAAGGGCCTTGGGAGTTCTAGCTTTAAAGTTCTATTGTCAGAATAAAGTACAACTTTTATAGCACCCATCTCTTAAGCTTATAATTGCCCCCTTATGTGATAAAATTTTAATTAATCAAAATTCAACTAATGAGAACTTAGCTCTTCACTTTATTTCTTTGAAAGAAATGGGAGGGAAGAGAAAAAGAGGGATAAAGATGGGAGGAGGGGAAAGGGGTGTAGGGAAAAAGAAGGCAGGGAGGAAGAGAAGGAGAGGGAGAAGTGAGTGAGAGAGAAAAAAGAAAAAAAAATGTGATTTCCCTCAAAATGTATGTGGAGTGCAAAAAGTTAACTTCTGTCCATTTCAGGAAATGGTCTTGGTAATATTTAGTGCAATCAGTGCCACTTTCTACATCTATACCTTCAATCAAATTGACATTCCTTTAAAGATATTGTAAGATCCTAAATAATTAAATATTAAATTATGTCTCACATGATTTACTAAAAAAAAGAAAATAAACCAAAATTCTTAAATTATGTCTAATCATTCTAACAGTTAACTAAAGGTATAAGTGACATAAAGAGCCAGGGACAGCAGATAACAGAATTGGCTTTAAAATCTCTCTGCAGAGTGACTACTAGAAATATCATTGCACTGAATTTTTTCCTAGATTCCAGAAAAGCAAAAAGTAGATATGAAAAAGACTTTCATCCTGCCTCTAATTGCTTCCATCTCTATTTCTATTTTGAGATATATTTTTAGTAAATTTTATCAGCAAAGGCAAAAAGTCCAGCCTAATAAGTAAACCAGATATTCTCCTACTTGCCAGATTCTCTAGAGCAAAAGCAAGAAAGGCCAGCAAGACAGTTCTCAGGAACTAAGATAAAACCAAATTCAGGTTTAGTGCATTTTTGTGGTTCCCAAAGGTTATCACATGTGTCTTCACTTTGGGTCTAGAAAAGAAATGTTACAGTGAATGTATCTGGAGTGAAAAAGGTTAACTTCTCTCCTTCCATTTATTCTTTTACTTAATAGTATAAGTTACTATGTGAGCTAAGTTCTGTGTGTGTGTGTTTTTTTGGAGGGGGGGCATATACTAAATGACATTTAATAATTAAAAGGCATTGCTAAAACCATTTAGTTCCAAAGCCTTCATTTCAGATTAATTTTACAGTTCTTATAGAACTAAGACATTATAATAGCTAGTGTCCCTGATTACTTTATCTCATTACCCAGTTTTATATTCTTCATAGTACTTAACACTATCTGAAGTTATATGCATGTTACATACATTCATTAGTATGTATGTATTTTCTGACTCCTCTTATTAGAAGAGAAGCATCCTATAAGTAAAAGTCTTTATTTTTCTTCCATTGTCCTACTTTCAACTCTGAGGAAAATGTCTATCACACAGCAAGTACTCAACTGACATCTGTTAAATGAATAAATAATAAAATTATAGAAAAATGAGAAAAATATATCGAAATATATAATACTGGGACTTGTGAGAGTGTTAGAACCAGTGTGACCTTTGCTCCATAAAAAGATCACATTTGAATTACATGAAGTACTGGAATCCAGCTACTAAGGAAAAAGGTGAGTTGGTTAAAAGTAAATATTTCTCTGAATGGAGGATAACAAATTAATTTATTCAGGCATACCAGGTAACAGATCTTCATTTCTTCCCAAATCAATGTCTGGAAAACATCTTCAATTCATATCATGTATTAGAATACTAACTAAAAACTCTTCATTCAAGCTAGAATTGACTTATTACATACCTATTACAAAAATTCATATTGAAACCTCAGAGATATTTAAAAAGCCTAGAAGAAAACAGAGGAAGTAAGCTCTTTGGCATCACTCTTAGTAATATCTTTTTGGATATATCTCCTCAAGAAAGGGAAACAAAAGAAAAAATAAACAAGTAGGACTAAATCAAATTAAAGCTTTTGCACAGCGAAGGAAACCATCAACAAAATGAAAAGAGAACCTACTAAATGGGAGAAGATATCAGAGAAGGCTTAATGTTAAAAACATATAAAGAACTCATATAACTTAACACCAAAAATTTTTTATTTAACTTTATTTTTTTAGGCGAGGCAACCCTTGGTCGACCTCACATATTGCAAGGACCTTGTCAGCTTATAATCCTTTTTTTTAAAATTTTTAAATTTTTTATGTCTACAGCACCTGGTCTTCCCTAAGTGGTCTCCCATCCAAGTACTAACCAGGCTCGACCCTCCTTAGTTTCCCAGATCAAATGGGATCAGGCTTGTTCAGCGTAGCATGGCCATAGACCCCCAAATTTTTTAAAACCTCCAAACAATCCAATTACAAAATGGGCAGAGGATCAAAACAGACATTTCTCCAAAGAGGACATAAAGATGGCCAACAGATATATGAAAAGATGCTCAACAGCACTAATCATCAGGGAATGTAAATTAAAACCACAATGAGACATCACTTCACATCTGTCAGAACAGCCATCATCAATAAAGCAACAAATGATAAATGTTGGCAAGGGTGTGAGAAAAAGGAACCCTGACACTCTTTTGGTGGAATTATACATTAGTGCAGCCACTATGGAAAATGGTATGAAGATTCCTCAAAAAATTACATACAAACCTGCCATACAATTCAGCAATTCTACTCTGGGTATTTATCCAAAGAAAACAAAAACACTAATTCAAAAAGATACATACACCCCCCATGTTCACTGTAGCATTACTATTAATAGCCAAGATATATAAGCAACCTAAATGTTCATCAATAGATGAATGGATAAAGATGTGTATTTATATATAATAAAATATCATTCAGCAATAAAAAAGAATAAAATCTTGTCATTTGTGACAATATGGATGGACCTAGAGGATATTATACTAAGTGAAATAAATTAGACAAAGACAAATACCATATGATCTCACTTATATGTGGAATCTGAAAACACAAATGTATAAACAAAACAAAACTGAAACAGACCATAAATATAGAGAACATGCTGATGGTTGCCAAAGGGGAAGAGGTAGGGGGATAGGAATAAAAAATAAACATATGAAAAAAAAAATCACGACTGCAGGTGCCCAAGCCACATGGAGGATCATAAGATTAGGCATTATCTTGGTTCCTTCCACTGGCGTGTAACATTGATTACTAAAACAAAGAGTCTGAATCAATATGAACTGAAAATTTAGACCCAAGCAAGTCTCTAGACCTAACTTAACTACTAGTTTACACGAAACAGGAGACAGAAGAACATGCTCAATGATGCCACAGGGATGCAATCAACAAAATTCAGAATATGAGACTCTCTGAAGGACAAACCCAGTTTCTCTAATAAATACACTGGGGAAAAAAAAGAGGTGAGGGAAACACGTAGATTTAAGGAGTCCTAAGAAATATGTCTACCAGATGTAATGTAAGGTCTTTGTCTGGATCCTGGTTTAAACCAATCAACTGAAAAGCAAAATTTAAAAAAAAAAATTTTCCGCAGCATGCATCTTAAATTACCTATGAAAGATGACTTTTATAAAAACTCTACCTGAAATTTTAGTCAATATATATATATATATGAATACTAACTCTTAGTTTAATAAAAAGAGTTCCTCTATTCAGGTTATTCTGTAGCAAACACACTAGCAGTGAGTGTTACATCTAAGCTCTACTCGCAAAAATTGGTCTAAAATACCAAAAAAGAGATATAATTATCTTCTTTGTCCTTCATCTTTAGAGACAGGTTTAATAGAAGGAGGTAAAGATATTATTCAAAGAAACGTAGGAAGCAAGATTCTTAGTGCCATGTTTTTAAAATATTGCTTCACTCTAATGATGTCCATTCATTTATTCAACAAATATTTATTCAGCACCTATTATAATATCCTAAGCTCCTTGCTAGGGATTAGAAGAAGTTATCAGAAATATTTATATTTCAAGAGATAAAAACTGAAAAATCTCTAAGACTTCCAGTAAATGTGAAATATTACAGAATTTTTCAAAAAGATGTTTCAACTTACACTTTGTTCCTCTGGTTCTAATTTGGGGATTTTGTGTGACTTGCGCTCTTCAGATCTAGATGAGTCATGCTTGCTACTTTTTTTCCTTTTTTCTTTTCTGCTTTCATGCTTTGACTTGGTGTGCTCACTTGCCTGTACTTCATTTAAAAGGTCTCCACAAAGGGAAGACTCAAACAATTCCCTGCCATTCTGGATAGTTTTGGTTATTTTTAGTTTAATTTCAGGTGAGCCTGTCTTCTTTGGAATCACAGTTTGTGGTACCGAAGGAGGTGGTGGTAGCTGTGGAGGAGAAGGTTTTTCCAGAATTTCATGTGGTCTTGTGTTTGGAATTTCTGAATGGTAATAGTCAGTGGGGCTAAAGTTTTTAACTGCACCAAAACCATTGGCTGACCCATTGGAATACTGGTTATATGACTGGTATTTGGTTTGAGTTTCATACATGCTGATTGAAGGTGGATAGCCATTTGTGAGTGGAGGAAGATCTTCTGTTGTAGGTGGGTACTGAAAGCCTTGCTGCAAGGTAGCTTCATATGGTGTATGGCCACCATCTTCAACAATGTCACTGTTGTTATCAAAGGCATCCTCCTGACGAATGTTGGCGGAGTCAATGAGTTGAGGTGGTTGCTGAATTGTGTTTCCCATGATCCCTTGCATGAAAGAGAAAGAGAAATCCATTGTTCTGCTCCAGCATCCTTAACTTTCCCTTTCTTTCATCGGGCCTAAAGTTTTAAAAGAGGAGATTAAAAGGTGTTAATATCCTCACAGGCTAGAAGCTTATCATAGGGACGCAATCAACAAAATCCAGAATATGGGACTCTCTGAAAAAGGATTAAACTAACATACTCTGAACTCGATTTTCATATTCATATATGCGCAGACACTGAATATTTTTAAAACATGTAGCCAATACAATTCTGACACAGGGAAAATACTTTTCATCTTAAATGCTTATATGTTTGAAACTCTTATTTACTTTTACAATAACTTTAGTAACAAATTTTATCCTCTTTGTAAACATGCAAAATAGCCTTGATATTCCTTTCTGTTTCCCAAGTTAAGAGATTTTAATTCTCAGGTTAAACCTAAATATTTGCAATATAAGCGCAGTATCCTGATACATATAAATTAGGTTCCATAGAGCTTCCTTTAAATCATCCATGGTCTGTCCAGTGGTTCTTTTTGTTATCACAAAAATAATAAAACCTTATTGCAAGTATTTTAAATACAAAAGTAAAAATGCCTATTGCTCTCCCCCTCCATCATTCCCACTCTTCTCTGTCATGAATAACCACTATAAACACTTCATTGGGTATTCTCCTAAATCTTTATATATTTACATGTAAAACTTTAAAAATAAAATTTTTATTATAAGTGGTGACTCGCTTATTCAATTTAATGTATACTAGATATCTTCCTACGTCAACATGTACAGATCATTTTCATACATACTTCATTCTTTAAATGGTTGCACAGTAAACAACTGAGGTATCTACCATAATGTATTTAACCATTTGTGTACTGAAAGTCATTTAGTTGTTCACAACTGTTTGATATTATAAACAGCTCTACAGAAAATCTTCTTGAAACTATATCTTTGTGCATATATGTACTCCTAGGCGACAGATTTGAAAATTTGATAGCTACTATAAAACTGTTCTATAGATTGTACTATAGCAATTTACATTCGTACCAATAGCGTGTGAAGATATCTGCTTCTTTATACTCTTGCCAGCATCTAGTTGTTTTTAACCAGTGATATAAATAAATAGTAGAATCATTTGGGGGCACTTTAAGAAATGTATATGTTAAGATCTCTGACTCAATAAATATGGGGTGAGGTCTAGATCATGAGTATTTTTAAGATCACATTCCAGTTGACTCTGATGCATATTCTTGTTTGAGTCATTGAATGGTAATCTTTGCATTACAGTCATTGCATTATACTCTTACAATTATTGCACCTCCTTCAGAGGTGTCTAAAGATGCCCACGTTATATAAGAATGTTATAATATAGATAAGCATCTGTTAGAAAATGCTCTAAGACCACTCTGCTTTGTCATAAGGTTTGACAAGCCCACGTCTCAAGACAGTATTAATGGGAAGTCCAGTTACTATTTTGATTACCCCGTAAACATTTCTTCTAGAAAGCTCTAAGGCAGAGAGGATTTCACTACTGTATGAAGTCTGATGAACTGATTGTAGCTGCATGAAATACTGTGAAAAAGGATTCTGAGGCTACAGCTCAGTTCAATTCTATGACCTATTAACAATGTTTACCATCTTGGTTCTAGTAATAAGGGAAGTAACCCAAAAGAGCAAACGGAAGAGGGGGAAAAAAGCTGACAACACACTTTTCAAGGTGTATCCAATTAAACAGCTGCTGTTTATTCTGCTGTTAGCAAATGAAAGAATTTTAGAAGTCCTGTAATTGCAAACAAATGCATACAAGAGCATACAGGAAATCAACTGCTCAAAAGTGGAATGGAGGGTGGGAAGTGCCAGAGGGCACTCTCATTTTTTAGCATCTACTCTTGGCCAAGCACTTTATACATTATTTCATTTAATCCTCATAACAACTGTAAAATATTGTGACTCCTGTTTCATAGGTAAAAGAAACTGAATTTCAGAGGGATTAGGTGGCTTACTTATACCACAAAGCATAGGGGGCAGAATTAGGACATGAATCTAAGCCTGTCTAACTCTAAAGCCCATGATTTTTATCACTATACTACTTCCACTTCCCTCAGCTATAAGTTCCTGGAGAATTCATTTCTTTTGTGCATGTACTTTGTTCTTTTATCATTGCCAAAATAACAACTATTCTATGATAACGACCACTAACACTTAAAACATGCCTATTATATGCCAGGAACCATTCTAAATGCTTTACATACAATAGTACATTTAATTCTCTCAACAACCTTCAGGTAGATATTAATTTTAGTTTCCATTATGATAGGGAAATGGAGGCACAGAGAGGTTAAATAACTGGTTCAAATGGCACAAAGCTAGTCCTTAACTGACAGCTGAGATTCTATCAAGGTAGTCTAGTTTCAGAGTCTGTGATCCTAACCAGCATACCATGTTGATGTTAGAAATCATTTCTTTATAAATAGTTTAAAATTGGAAACATTACCTTAACTTGACCCTTAGCAAAAATGTATAGGTCAGAGACACAAGAAGGGTGAGTATGCTTTAAAATTCGGTAAACACACATGAGGCAACTATACAGGTGGAATTCAAAAGTTCTTCAAACTTTCAACTTGAAGGCAAGTTAAATAGTGACATTTGACAAGATGCTATCTGTGGTTTTGGTTTGCATACCTGTCATATACAAGATCAGCTTCCAGATTAGTCTCCCAAGTTATAGTCTGCAAAGGTAAACTGAATCTCAAAATGAGGAAAGAGACAAATTCAAAATACGAAAGATTCTCTCAGACAATTGGCCCGAGTTCTTCAAAAACTTACTGTTATAAATCAAAGGTAGAAAGACTATTCAAGATTTTAAAACATAGATTTAGAAAACCTAACTGAATGCATGAACTTGGATTAAATTCTGGATTTAAACACATACCCATATGTTAAAAAATTTATTTTGGAGAAAATGGAATTTTTAATATGGTCTGGTATTAAACAATAAAGCTATTAATTTCCAAGGGTATTATAATAGTGTTCTGTTTATGTAAGAGAATGTCCTTTTTCTTAGAAAAGCCATGCTGAAATATTAAAGTATCACAGGATCCACAACTTTCAAATGGTTTAGGATTTTAAAAGTACATACACTTAGGAGTAAAACAAAAGAGGCAAAATGTTAACAACTGGCTAATCCAGGTGTTGACTGTAATATTCTTTGAATTTTCCTAAAAGATTGAAAATTTCAAAAGTAAAAAGTTGGAAAAATAAATAATTTGGCTAGGATTTAGAATAAGCCTTGAAAAGAAAAAGCTACAGCTTCTTAAAAAGTGGTAACGGTTGTATTAAATCTTGACACCATATTCTGACCAAATAAGCAAAACGGTCCACATGGTCATATTTTCTAAAAAGTCTAAGCATGAATAGAGTGATACTTTTTCATATTATCCCTCCAAATAATAATGTAGTCAAGAAAGCAGTTCTGATAATTAAAAAAAAAAAAAAAAAAAGGTATTTTAAGACCATAACTAAATCCCTACATAGTGATTTTTATAAATATTGGAGTATGGCAACCTGCCTCTGAACAGCAGACATAATAGTTAAGACCTTATTAACTACCAAGTACCCAGATTCAAGGCTTAGCTATGTGACTTTAGGCAACTTAATATCCCTAAATTTCAGTTTCCTTATCAAATAACTATGTGGATACTTACAACTGCCTGTCTACCATGTTGTTGTGAGAGTTAAAGAGTTAAGCCATGAGCAGTAATTCAGACAGTGCCTGGAATATAGAGCTCAATATCTGTTTAGCTATTATTATCATTCAATGCAATGTTGGGCATCAGGACTTGTGAAAAACTTGATCTCTGACTTAAAGGCATTTACAGTAGTATACTAGACTAGATAAGCTTTTACAGATAAGACTCAAAATAATAGTGAACACTGTGAAACAGAAGGTAGACTAAGAATTAAACTGTTACTATTATAATAAACATGTGAGAAGCACAATTCACTAACTAGGCGAGGAGGTATTTGGACCATGAAAGACAGGCAGGATATGAAAGTTAGGTGTTATTAAACCTCTTATTTTATAACCACCCAGTACAGGCTACCAAAAATTCTCTCATCTTTGTACTTAAAGTCCCTGATAAAGACGGTATTTTTAAATTTTTTTTTGTATTACTAAATAGTAATAATAATGACTAACATTTGAAGACTTACTAAATAGGATAGTCAATACTATCCTAAATGCTTCATGTGTTATATTTACTCCTCATAACACACCTTTGAGGAAATACTATCACTATCACAATTTTACAAATGAAAAATGAAGTCCAGCATGATTAAGTAACTTGCCCATAATCAGACATCTTCTAAATGGAGAATTCAAACATAGCCAGTCTGTTCCACAGCACTGGCTCTATATTCACACTTTATACTTCACACTTCCCCAGGATCCCTCCTCAGAGTTAACAATTTTGTGAGAGACTAAATAATGATACTAGTCTTCCACCCATTCTAATTTGTAATTCCAAGTAAATGAAACCACCACGGGTAAACAATTTATGACAAATTCTACCTCTGATCAACGTTTCTAGGCTTTAAGATAAAAATAATCAATAAATACCTTTTCTCTTAATTTTGAAGCTGTCTACAGTTTTAAAGGAAAAAAGTTGAAAATTATGAACTAAAGCTTTAAGGCTTTTATTTATTTACCAACTTATTCATGAGGGGAGTGATAACAGAAGTTTATAAAATCCTTAAGTCAAATCACAGACATGAAATTAAGAAAAAAAAGAAGGCAGGTCACATGATTCAGATGAACAGCTTGAAGTTATAAATATCAATTAAGTATTCATGATATGTTTAATGTATAGTTTAAGTAACTTTAACAAATTCTTAAAATGAACAATTCTCTTTGGTACATCATACATATTTCTGGATTCTATTTTATAGAATTACATGCTGTGCTGTATACACTTATTTTTCTAACATCAGTCTCTTCTCAAGAGAAAACTATATCTTATTATACATCAAAATTCCTTATTGATATCATTATTCAGGCTTTTTGGAATCAGATATGGTTCTAATATATCATATAAACTGCTTATTTGTTTTGAGACCCATCCTCCCCTTAAATACATTCCTAGGTTACTTAATTTGTAAATCTAATCACAAAACTTTCCTTATTAAATCCTTGAATTATTCAGAGAAAGTCAAAGCAAGTTGGCCCACAGAGCACACAAGGCCCTCTAGACAAGGTCTCTACATATGTCTCAAGTCATTTCTGTACACCAGTAATTTTAAATTACCAGGAATTACTATACACACTATAATTTCACACCACTGTGTCTTTACTAACGTTATTGCCTAAGTCTAATATACCCCTTTACACTTTCTTTTTCACTTCACTTTTAACCATCTTTTGAGCTGAAAAAGTCATATCCAAGAAGTAGTCATTTAAGCTTTACGCTAGTCCCAGTTACTTTCCTCTGTGTTCCAAAGATATAATGTACATTCTGCTTAGAATTAATCAATCATGAAACAATATGTTTATGTGATTTTCTTAAGAGCAGGAAGTAATTTTTTTCATCTAGGTGCTCCAAGAACCCAAAGCAAAGGCTCAGAGAAGGGGCTTAATGAATCTTTTAAACCGAACTATGTAAGTTTAATAAATTTATTACCTATAAATGAAATGCTTTAAAGAGCTGTTGAGAATCCTTCCGTGAAGAGAGAATATAAACACAGTTATAGTCTCTTCTGGTAATGTTCTTGGAAAAATTTGACTGACAACTGCTTACCTAGCCACTATTGAAATTCTCCTTAGCTTTGGGCTAACCTTCCCTGCAAAGCTTACAACACCAAGAGACTGGCATGAAATCAAATGAATTTCCAGGGAGAGTCTATTAACCCAACAGAAAACCAAAAAATATTTTAAAAACTCCAATATAAGCATATCATTTACAATCCTAGTGTTACTAATACCATAAATCTGAAATTCAGAATGTGAAAGCTCTCAAAATATAATGTTCATAGTCACAGTTAATTGAATTGGCATGAACATCAATCTTTATTTTCCAAACCTACTCTAGTAATTATAATCAATCACACTAAAATGCCAAGCATACTTGGTATATCAATATTAGAATTCCTACAGCTAAAGAAAAATAGTAGAATAGGTGATCTCCACAACACAGAGGAAGAGGGTGGTCTTCTTTTCCCACAGGATAAACAAGAAATCCAGATGTTTATGTGAATTGTTGCAAGGAATATTTCTCAAGGTTTATGATAAATCCAAAATCTGTATGTGTTTCTATAGTAACAGGAATAGAGTGCATGCAGACAGTCTGCAGTAATGAACCAGCTACACTAGTTCTTGAAAACCTGGCGTTTTTACTGTTTGGAGATTTCTGTGGCGAAATATTATTTAAAAATTTTTTTGACACATAATGTTGAAAAATTAGAGGTTCATTTTGTTTTAAAGCAAAAAAAAATCTAAATTCAGTATATAAAGGCAAGATTAAGTATATACTCTGAGGTGTAACAAGATAAAGCTATCAAATATATAAATATGCTGATTTCTAACTGAATGATCACTTAATGTTTGAAAATCAGATCTTATATTAAAACCAGTTTAATATACACACACATACACCCCCCCAAAAAAATTTTCAACTATGACTCATATTTAATGATGGAATATGAAGATGTCTCGATGACAGCATTAAGGGAGATTTTCTTTTTTTCCCCCAAATCTACACACACACACACAAAATAGAAGAGTTAATTTTTTTTAAATAAGGTCTATTATTTTTAGCATATAGGTTTGCAAGAATGAAACCAGAGACTTTATAAAGTAAAAACTTGAAAAAGCATGCTTAATCTATAGGAAGACCACTTAAGTCCCCTAAGGCCAGGGCTTTAAAAGATTCCATTCTTTTTGGTTCTGTGTTGTGTTCACATTTAAACCTAATTATATGATCAGAGTGGTCTGTATTGCCCATTTTGGCTTTCATAATTTAAAAATTATTAAATTGTTAGTAATGTACTAACAACAGTATACTGTTAAAAAAAGAATAGAAGTATGTTGTTTTATTTTATTATATCTATTTTAAAACTAAGCCATTCATCATTTATGGGAGTAAGTAGCCAAGAAATCAAGAAAAGGCTGAGACTCGGAAGGGTAGCAATGGAAGAATTAGGAAAGATCACCAAAAGCAATGATGTATCATTAGAGATCAAGGCTAAGATCATCCATACCTTTGTATTCCCAATCACTATGTATGAAAGCAAAAGCTGAACAATGAAGGCTAATAGGAAAAAAAAAATGATTCATTTGAAATATGGTGTTGGAGGACAGCTCTACAGATACCCAGGACCACCAGAAAGATGAATAAGTGGGTCCTGGAGCAAATTAAGCCTGAAAGGTCCCTGGAGGCAAAAATGACAAAGCTGAAACTGTCCTACTTCAGGCACATCAAGAGAAGGCAGGGTTCTTTGGAAAAGACAATACTGCTGGGAAAAATAGAAGGCAGCAGGAAAAGAGGAAGACTAAATTTGAGGTGGATTGACTTGATAAAAGAAGCCATAGATATGCGTCTACAGGAGCTGAGCAGGACTGTTCAGGACAGGACATGGTGAGCATTCACTCATTCACTGAGTCACTAGGAGTTGGAGCTAATTCAATGGCTTATCTCTAAGTAGATGAGTATCTTTAAGGAGCCCAAACATACACCTTCAAAAACTAGCAAACACATAACTGCTATTAAGTATGAACAGGATACAAATTACACTAAAAACCGATATTCTGCCATTGCAACCCTTTCTACATTTTAATGTGTCTCACACACACACACACACACACACACACACACACACACACACAATATTCAGAGGTGAGGGTGGGGGTTATGGAAAAAAAAATCAATCACTAGGTTCTAAGAACTTGACCACATCTCTATAGCACCAAAAAGGAAATGAACAACAGTGTTTACCTTTTATTCACTAAAAGCAGCTAGAATTGATAGCATCTAATCTAGCTCTGTTACAGACAAAAAGCAATAACTAAATTTAGTACAGAGACTACAAAACCTAAGTCAATCTTTCAAACAAAATGGATCCTGCTTGGAAATTTTTGTCAAGGACATACAAACAAAACTACAAATGGAGGTGGTTGTTCCATTTGTCTTTAGATGATCTTATACTTTGAGTGAACAAAAACCATATCAGATAACAAGAGTTACTATTTTATCCACAAACAAAAGAAAGTACTTTAATGGCATCCAAGTGTTATGTAGTTGGTAGTTTCAGCTATCCATAAAAGTTTTAACCACACTGGTACAGAAGCTAATTATTTTGACTAAAATTTGGGCATTTTCTCCCACTTTGTTAAATTCCCATAGTAATACAAATGCTTGGACTTTTGAGACTTTGAGGTCATTATATAATGATATTAACTCTAGAGGTACTTAACAAATTTTTAGTTTCCTTATAATTTTAATGAAAACTTGAGCTTGTCAAAATTATGAGGTTTGAAAAGACTTCTGGTCAAACCTCTGAATCATTTTTAAGGAAGTTTATGACATTTTGGTTGAGGCTAACTCTTTGAAAGGTTAGTGCTCTGATTTAGGGGAAAACATTGTTTTTTTCTAAACTATTTTTCAGCAATTATACTAATAAGATATCAATTCTCCAAATGACACAAAGGACTTATAGTATTTTAGTATGTTAAATAAATGTTCTATATTAGTAAACCTTATCTGGATATCTTGTTAAAGGTACTTTCCGAGGCAGCCTTTTATAAAGAACTCTAAGCTGCTGACTACTTTCTGGTTTAAAATGGAAAACCTGTTTGTTTTAAATAATAATTCATGAGAGAATATATTCCCTTTATACTTTCACATGATTTTACTCACTTATCCACCAAAACATAAAGCAAATATCATTTTTATACAATTACTGACGATGTGAGTCTAAATCAATGTTCTTGCTTTGTCTATGTATAATAAACTCTAGATGTATCAACAGAAGATACCCTTCTAGAATAGCATTTGCTATATGACATTTGCTCATTAAGCAACTAAGCAAAAGCGTAAGATTAGCCACTCTCCAATAAATGGAGAAATAAAATGTGAATTTGATGCTTAAACAATAAAAACAAAGCAGAAATAAATATTGGTGATATCTGTTCTTTCTCCCCACTAAGGCACAGTATTTCAGTCATACTTTCTTAAAGACACACTAATATTCCTATCAAAAGCTAATCTATCAATTTTACTCAGTTTAATCCATTTCCCATTTGCCCAAAGAACATTTGCCAGCAGCACTTATGGCTGCAGTGTTTACCCAGAGATAACTCACAGATTACAGTCTCAACCTTACCCCCAAAGTTTGCCATAAAATATCCTGCTTTTATTATTGTTTTTACATCACTCTAGTATATTGTCTTTGGATACAAATGACATCATTCTATTTATAGCATTCTGTTTGTAGTGCTGGTATTTCCATTTACAAAATATAGTAATTCTTGATGGCTGAAAATGTAAAATCCTAGAAAAGATTGCATTTTTATGCATGGTGTTAAATTAACGCTGGCAGTGAGCACTTTTTTTTTTTCCTAAATGTGAAAAGGATTAAATAAGAACGTTCTCATACAAGGCTACATATTGTATGATTCTACTTATATGAAGTGTCCAGGATAGGAAAAGCTATACAGAAATTAGAGGTAGCCAGGGGCTGGAATGAAGGAGAAATGGAGGGTGACTGATAATGGGTATGGGATCTCTTTTGGGGATAATGAAAATGTTCTGGAATTAGTGGTGACAGCGCTCAACCCTGTGACTATACTAAAAACCACAGAACAGTACACATTAAAAGGGTGATTTGTATGGTATGTGAATTACATCTTTTAAAAAATGCTCCAAAAGAAATCAAGAAAACATTTACCTATGCTTCTTAACAATAAAGTCTAAAATATCCATTCAAAGAATTACTGGTTTCTACACACACATTACATGTGCTTAAAATAAAATGCTTTACATTTATTAAGCTATGGTTAATTAAAATATGAAGTACTGGCAAAGGGACAATGAAACAGAATAAAATCTGTTTTCACAGACCCAAACCTATATGGGAATTTAGCATATAACAGGAGAAGCACTGCAGATTAAAGGAAAGGACAGAAAATTCAAAGAATGGTACTGGAAAAAATGGCTTATCTATATAGAAAAAAAAATTAGATCTTTACCATACAGTGTAACGACTCCAGGTGGATTAAAGACCAAATATAAAAAGTAAAACTTAAAAAAGTTTTAAGAAAAATCAAAAATATAAAACAGAAGTAGATCTTTATGAACTTAAGGTGGGGAAGGATTTCTTAAACAATATATAAAGAGTACAACACATAAAGGAAATGACTGATAAAATCATTAAAAACTATATGCCAAGACAACAGTGAAAAGACAAGCCCCCACACTGGGAAAAGGTAAACACAATGCATAAAACTAAGCTGGGTTCTACCCTCCAACTTTCTTCCAATTCTTCCCAGTTCTTGCTATGTTCATTGGCTCTGCCTTATTTCTTATCTGGATAAGAGAAATAGCTTTCAAACTGCTCTTCCTGCTTCCAAAGTTGCCCACTTTCAATCTGCTCTCTAGAGCACAGACAATACTTAAAAACAGAAAACAAACAAACAAACAAACAAAAAACCCCTCAAATCTAATAACCCCCCATGGCTCTCTATGCCTTCGGATAAAAATCCAAAAAACAGAAGAACTTTCTCGATTTGGCCCCTGCCTACTTGTTCAGCCTCCTCTCCTGCTGTTTCAGCTTTCCCACATTGCCCCACACCAGTCTAGCATTTCCTCTCTTATCAACTACTTATCCTTATGATTCTATTCAGATGTGTTAACATATTCCAAGAAGCTTTTCCAAACCACCCCTTACACATCACACACCCTCTGAAGCCAGGTCTAATACCCTCTTCTTCTGGCACAGCATCTACCTATACTCTACCATAGCACTTTATAGTAGTAGAGGGCTGTCCTGACCTAAAGTAAGGGTGTGTGTGTCTGTGTAAGTGTACATGATCTCAAAACATTTGTGTAAGAAATAATAGTAAAATACTTTATTACATCAATTCTGGATACCAGTTGCTGTCTGTTAATTGCCATCTGTAGGCTGAGACAACGTTGGGCCAAGGTTCATGCCAGCTCCTGCTTCCTTCCCATTCTGCTGCTGCTACAATGGGAATGAGACCAAAAGTTACAGCCAGGTTTTACCACCCCAACCTGTACAAGCTTCTCTAATAAAAACAAATACTTATTGAGCACCTACTATTTACCAGACACTAGGCTAAGCAGTAAGTTACAGGGATGAAAATTTAGACATGGTTCTTGCAATTATAACAGTTATATTACTACTGGAAACAGAAAAGCAATAAGGGAAAAGTGCAGGAGATGAGGTTCAGAAATTTTTCCTGGTAAGATTCATTTATCCATTTCATATCGAGTATCTATATTATGTTTAGTCCTGAGGACCAGAGATAAAAGATGAGCAAAAGAGTCCCTGCTTACATGGAGGGACAAGTAGCCTGGATGACAAAGAAAACATCCAGGTTGAGAAGGTAGGGGATGTGAGAACAGAGAGAGGATGCAGGGGAGTCAGGCATTTCCAGGCTTAGGAAACAAAAAGTCCTAACCCGTTGGGGCGGGGGGGAGGGAGAGGAGCTCCTTCACTACATTAACCATTAACTTAAAAGGGTTTCAGTTAAGAACTTTCTTGGGTTCTCAATATCACAGCTTCCAAAAGGTCTAGATTATTAGAAGGGCCTAACTTGGTATGTTACAAAACCAAATTACAAGCATTTAATGAAAGCACACTATATAATTGAGGGAAATAAAAAATTAGATACCACAGAATATGGAAAGACTTGAAGTTTATGTTGAGGCTATAGGACTACTTCATCTCTGAATCCCCAGGACAACTAGAGTGCCTGGCATATTATCAGCAAATAAATCAATTGTAAACAAAGCGGAGTATTATGGGGCCATAGGATTAGATTAACAATTAAAATATTTTAATATAAACAAATAACCATTAAGTAATCAATATTATTTAAATGCCACAGGCTGTTAATAGCATGCAGTTAGAAAGGACTGTACAGATTTGCTTTTTTCCTTCCTAAGGTCATCAATAAAGCTAAAAAGTATCTGCACTATGATTATTTATATGTCCAACACAAAACTAAATTAGCAGCAGATTGAAAACACAACAAAACAAAATTTGCCACAATTATTTTTAAACTTTTCAAAAGTTTAGTATGTAACCTTATATTTTATCAAGTAATATTTTCATTAGAATTAAATTATAAAATATTTTATTAAGTGCTAGAAATAGAGTATAAACACATCACACAAAAAAGTCACTGGCAGACAAGAAACTATTCCCCAAGAAACTTTAAACATTTACACAACCACATTTAATATGAAGGTCACTACCGTGAATCTAATAGTTCTATAGGCATATATAAACTATTAATGTATTAGGGCTCTTATTTTCCAAAAACAGTAGGTGCATTATGAAGTGAAGCTTTGCCTTTTGTTTCAGTGTGCAAAAACTGCAGTCACTACTAATGGAATTAAAAGAAACTGTCACAACATTATCACTCTTAAGCATAACACATGATAAATAAGAATCTGGAACTCTAATTAAATAACTTCCTTTTTCTTGAGTCATTTATAGACTAATACAAAACCTGTATTAAACACAAAATCAATTTATATTAGAATGCTTAGCTATATTTGAGGCATCTTTGAATAACTTCAGGGTTCAGAGAACTGCCAAATGTGTTCAGATATCGGAAGTTTACATTTATCTTCCATTTCCAAAGCAAAGGGTAGCAGTGCTTTCTTCAGTAATGGAAAAACCACCAACTAACCAACTAAATAACAAAACTAGTTCATTTCTAGCAAAGGTACTGGGTATTTTTGTTTTGCTCATTGCTGTATACCTAATCCCCTAGTACAGTAATTGAACGAAAAAGGCTGTTAAATGAATATAAGGATGCTCGAAGACAAAAGGAAATTTTAACTGTTGTTCTACTAAATTTTCATTTCTAACCAAGTAATGAATATAGAAGAAAATACAGTTTGGCTGTCAAAAGCACGGCCCAAAATCACAGCATAGTATTTGCCATAACAGAACTTCAACTTCATCATCTTAAATTTCAACATGTAACCTTTTTTAAAAAACTGCTGTTATATTAATCTCTACAATTACTAACATTTCCCAAGAGCATAAAATGAGTTACCAAATCAAATTTGCTCTTCAGTAACTAGACTTTATATAACTCATTGATGAAGAAGTGACCCAAAATTCAAATATATGACTGAGAATTAGACTAAGAAGGCAATACATTTACTGATGAGTTCACACTCTGAAACAAGTTTTATCAACCTCAGCACTACAAACATTTTAGGCTTAATTTGTTATGGGGGGCTGCCACATGTGTTAAGATGTTTAGCAGCATCCTAGCCTCTGCCCACTAGATGCCACTGGTACCACCTGCCAGTAATGACAATAAAAATGTCTCCAGACATTGACAAATGTCTCCCTGGAGGGCAAAATCACCCCAGGGTTGAGGACCACTGCCCTAAAAGGATATTTGCTAAAATGTAAATGTTGACTATCTTTGAATGGAATTATTGATGAGTTCTATTCTTTTTGCTTTGCCTTTTGCTTCTCTATATATTCTACAATGAACATATATGAAATTTTTTTCAAAAGAAAATTTACAACTCATTAATTACAGACCAAGGAAATACTCATATTTTTTCAGCTTGTATCCTATTTTTAATGACAAATATACACAGATGATTTCCTGAATATGAAATATTTTTGACTATTCAAAATGTTAAAAAAAACTGCAATCTCTCTGAAAATTTCAAATAAAAAATGTTTTACAGAAGCTTCAAATAAAATAAAATTATTTATTTATCCTCCCCCCGCCCCCGCCCCTTAATTCCCTCCCTTTCATTTCCACCCCTGACCTATGGATGTTGCTGTTTCCCCTTAAGAACTAGATCTCTGAAGGCGAGGTGTCTCCTCCCACATGCTCGCTGCATGCATTCGGGGCCTGGCACACCCAGGGTGTGGTCTGGGGCTCCAGCTGGGGTGCAAATCCAGGACCTTCTACCTGTAAAGCAGATGTGCTAACCACTACTCTATGGACCCATCCCCAAAACAAAAGTATTTATTGAGCACTTAAGATAGGATGTTCCAAGTACTCTACAAGTATTAGCTCATTTAAATCTCAGAAAAAAAGTGGTAAAGTGAATACTAGTATCTCCATTTTACAGTTAAGGAAACTGAAGAAAAGACAGGTTATGTGACTTGTCTAAGGCTACACAAATAATAAGTGGTAAAATCAGGAGTCAAACCCAGGTGGTCTTGCTTCACGATCTGCATTCTATTACATATTGTCACTGACCACTGAACCACTTTTCTGTCACATCTGTTTTAATTCAGAAAGGCAACACTCACTGCTTCAAAAAAAAAATCCCTATTACTACAACTAACAAAACCAGTATCTTCAACTTGTGTAGAGGCTGTGATACAGAATATTTTCCCACCAAATGCCCACATCCTAACCCTTAGAATCTGTGAATGTTACCTTATATGGCAAAAGAGACTTTGCAGATGTAATTAAGGATCTTGCAAACAGAGAGAGTATCCTAGATTATCCAGGTGGGCCCAATGTAATCACAAGGATCCTTTCAAGTGAAAAAAGGAGGGAGAAGAGTCAGAGTCAGAGATTTGAAAATGTTATGCTGCTGGCTTTGAAAATAAAGGATGGGAACATAAGCCAATGAATGCAGGCTGCCTCTAGGAGCTGGAAAGGATAAGGAAACAGTCCTCCCTAAGGCCTCCATAAGGAATGCAGCCCTAACACCTTGATTGTAGCCCAGTGAGACCCATGTTGGACTTGAAGTCCAAAACTACAAGACAATAAATTTGTGTTATTTAAAATTTTGTTCTGTTTAAACCACTAAATCTGACATCATTTGTTAGATGGGCAACAGAAAACAAATACAGAGGCTTCTCTGAAAGCATTTCCAAACACACACTTTGTCTTCTTCAGTTCCACTAACATCCCTATTAAGCATACAAGAGGGAGGAGGGGAATTCTCTTAGATTCATTAATCTAAGTTTGGAGAACCTGAAACAAAAATTACTTTAAAAAGTCTTAACTCATCACAACATAAATAGTCCTATCTATGGATACAAATATGCTAATGTGACCTACAATTTGTCCCTGGACAAACAGAAAAAGCCATTAGATTTTAATTGCTGGTAGAGTATTCCTGTCACCTTTTACATAAACAAAAAAAAATGAAATGTTTTCTTCTCATTTTGTTGGTGGAGTCACCGCTGTTTTCTATGCTCCAGAGTTTTTTTCATTCTAGCCATATATGATACAAATAACAAAATGTCAGTAAAGCTGTTACCATACATGACATAATATGTTATGAGTCCTTTTATTACTAAAATACTTAGTGTATTTAAGACTTTCAATTTCTAGTAACCAAAATCTCTGAGTCACATTGGATTTTGTGAGCGATTTTCACAAAAACATGTAGGAGGAAGAAAATTTTGCAGTGGTAAAGACAGCACTATAGTAAGAATCACTTTTCAAAACCTGTTTATTTAAACATATAATAGTCATAGTTAAAAAAGAAAAGCCTCTTATAGCCACCCAAAAGAATTATATTAAGCCAATATTTTTTCTAATGAATAACCTCTAAGTGGAAATTTATTTTGTAAAGTTAAATAATGTATAAGTTCCCTAAATAAAAAGGCTTTCATTCACAGCTTAAAACACTGTTTAACTATTTAAGAATATGTATAGTAATAGATAAGTAAAAATCAAATCTTTTATACACTTACCATGTTGACATTTGAAAATCGGAAATTAAATCACTTAATTTACTATAAGAGAATATTTGATCTCCAACTGCTCTCAGATAACTCAAACCAATGCCAGCCAAATATTGCTTATATCAGGGGTCCACAGCCCTCAGGCCGCAGACCAGTATCGGTCCAACTGGGTCACACAGCAGGAGGTGAGTGGCAGGCAGGTGAGCCAGCGAAGCTTCATCTGTATTTACAGCCAGTCTCCACCTCCACCCCAGATCATCAGACATTAGATTTTTATAGGAGCATCGGTCCCTGGTGTCAAAAAGGTTGGGGACCGCTGGCTTATATCACTTTAAGTGACTATGTCTGCTACACAGTGAGGTCCATTCATAGACATAAGTCAAAACAACACACTGGAAAATTAGGAGTTGGCAATTCTCTCCATTCCAACCAATGGCATACAAATGACTTTAAGTAAACCCTTTAATCTCCAAGAGGTTAGGAAATGAGGCTGAATAATCAAAAACTGACCACAGAAATACTTTCTCACATTTTTGTCTTTTTTGTCAGTTTTATCATGTTTTAGGTGGATAGGATTTAGTTACTACATAAGTGTATGTCCAGACAAAAGTTTGTTTGCTTTTAAAAAGAGTTCTCAGAGAAACGTTTCTATACAAAATCATTCTTAACTAGTCACCATAAATTACCCACACCAACACCAAGTAAATAATTTAAGTAAATGATCGAAAACCTGAGTCTTACCTTGCTTATTCCCAAACTCCAAGTGGCATGTTATTCCCGATATATACCTTACTCTGTTTTGTTTTGTTTTGTTTTGTTTATGACATGGTTCATTACTGTACACCAACTATGTACCAGACCCTGTTCTAGGTCCTGAGAAATCAAAGGAAATGAGATTCTGGTCTCATGGAGCTTAAATAAACAAGAAACTTTTAGATAGTGTTAAGCTACTAAAACAGGGTAATATGATACAGTGACTGGTAGGCTAGACTGTTATAAAAAGAACTAATGGAATCAAAACCAGGAATTAGTCATATAGAAAGACTAGAGGAAAACAAGTGAAGAGGTGATCGATCATCAGACACATCGAGTTCTCTTTGTTTCAGAGGTTTCTGAGGTATGGCTATAGCAAAGAGATTTAAATAATAGTTTAGTCAAGTATTCCATGTAATATAAAAGGCATAAGATTTAAATATTATTTAACCATAACTACTCCAAAATACTACAGAAATGAAATCGTTTTGGTGAGTATTCTATGTAGTCTGTTAATAACTACACTGATTAAAAGAATTTTTAAAAATATTTTAGCTTTCAAATAACTATTATTAAGTTGTTTCCTGTGAATGAATCTACTAAAATAGTAAGCATTTTAGGAAAATGAGATTTAAAAACTCAAACCCACAAAAACACAAATACAGTAATCACAAGAGCAATGAATGTGAAAATATGTCTACTTCTACTTAATTATTTCCCTTCACTAAGAATATCTAAATCTGTGCTAGCCACATGTAGCTATGTAATTCTGAGCAAATTAGAATTAAATAAAATAAAGTTTTAGTTCTCAGGCGCACTAGCCACATTCCAAGTGTTCCATATCCACATGTGGCTAATGGCTACTATAATGAACAGCACAGACACAGAGAATTTCCATCCCTGCAGATGATGTAAAAAATTTTCAGATTTGATCTAAACAAAAACATCCCCCCAAAGCTTGTAAAAATAAGGTTAATCAAACTTTTTAAAGAAATTGGTGAAAAGTATTCTGAAGCTAGAAGGAAGTCACATAAAAAAAGACAGAGTCAGGTAAATCTGGGGACAAGCAAAAATGTACTCTGACACTGGTCTTGCAGTCATGAAACTTGAGTTTTAGTTCTGATTCTATCTCTAAGTTAGCTGCATGAATTTTGAAAAAAATACAACATCTTTGGGCTTTCATTTAAATCCCATAATGGAAGTTAAATCAGGTGATCCAGATAACCTGAAATGACCCCCCAAAAATGGGAAAATAGGTAGTGATTCCTCCTAGTTATTTATATATGCATGGTTTGGATTTTCACTCTGACAAGAATATATGTGGTTTAAAAAATTAACTTTAATGTCTTACCTGCCATATTAACATTATTTAAAGATGTTCATTTTTGCAACAGCAAACAGTTACATGAAATTCACAACCAATACCTATTTCCATAAATAAGATTTTAGGGGGTAAAATCAGTATGACCACCGTATTTCTTTCTATAAAATTCTCTAAGTAAATAATCATGGTGTGTTACAGAAGTGGCACATTGCCTTCTAATTTTTATTTTAAATATTTTTGAGTTTATGCTTCTAATAATAGAGTAACACTATTTTTAAAAGTATAATTGTACTACTCTAAAATCTGTTTAACTCTGGAGTGTTGTCTCCCAAAATATTTTCTGAAACTTTCACTTAAAAATCTTCTACTAAAAATGTGTTAAGAGAAAAATAATGGTCAAGGACATTAAAATATCCTATATTAGGAAGTGACCTGCATGAAATGAACCACAATTATGAAATACAAAAACAAACAAACAAAACTATCTTATTTCATTTAACCAGAAACCCTATCACTAAATACAATCATACAATTTTCACTTGCCTATGATCACATTAAGTTATATAAACATTTTAGGTTGCTTTGTAGTTCTTATTTTTTCCTGGCTAAACCACATTACTATTGAACTGCCTTGTATCAATACAAAACTTACTAATAAAACATATTATTTCCTTTATCTATTTGGTTTAACCTCAGCTGTCTTCTCTTTGTTCCTGACCACACCCATCAACAACAGACATGGTGTTACCACTTGAAGAAAGTTTACATTATTTTCCAATCCCTTACATCAAGGGTACTGGCTCACACTGAAATTACAAACTAAGTAATTTATATCAGTCATCTTGTTCCATTCACTATGAAATCTAGTAAACTAACAAATTCCTACCTCTTTCCCCAACAAACTTTTAAACTATAATGGTTTCTAAGATTGGTTCTAAAAACTTTGTAAATGTTCAAATTTTACTTTCTTGTCCCTTGTATTCTCCATTCCCCATAGCAAGATATAAAGAGAATGCATTACAGAAATGACATGTAGTTTTTAAAGTACTAAGCACTTTAAAATAATAATTTACTAAGTTTATCTTTCCTATAAAAAAGACCAGTTTTTTTGTTCATCAGGTTTATCACTTTAGCATTTTAGGTTCAATTATATTAAACATTTCATTTTCATATAAGCAGTAAAAGTTAGAACAAAAGTAACTTCATAACCTATATTCAAAATTTACATTATCACCTATTGCTTAATCTGAACACTAAGTATTGGTGAAGCTACAGTCATCATGCTGTTATAACAAAAGTGGAAGTAAATTTGGACTGGAAAGTTAACTTCATGTTCACACTTGTACCAGTATGAACCTGACCAACTGAGAAATACCCACATAACCCAAGCAAAGATTCTGATGAAGCATTAGTTAACATTCAACTTTTAATTTCTATAAAAGTGAGTTTAGGCCAAATGAGTTTCTTTTTCATCCATTAAACATGCAACTAAAAATTAGTTCATTCTGCATGCGTTATTTTTCTTATATTAAAAAAAGTCATTTATTATCAGCTATATGTCTAGTATAGTTCTAGGGACACTCTTGCACTTCTAATTTGGATCCCCATACCTCTAAAAAGTAGTCATTTTTACCTCCACTTCAGAGTTAAGCACACTGAGCTTCAGTGGTAAGAGGTACAATAGGGATAGAACTGTTTCCTTGACTCTTGCCCCTACACGCCATTGAGTTTTAAAAGAGGAGGGGGGGAGGAGAGAGAGATGTTTGGTTAAATAGCTTAAAGCAAACAGAACTGTTCAGGTGAAGGTCAGTTAGAGCAAAGCAAACCTCTCTTAAAAAGACAATTGTACTTTCTATAGAATAACAAGTTTGCTACAGTTAATTAGAGAGGTTTAACATTTCCATAAACATTTTCTAAACTAAGATATTTCTAAATAAAAAACATTTCTAAAAAAAAAAACATTTTAAACCACATGCAACACTCTCAAAAAAGTTATCTTCACTAGACAGCAGAATGGTTTTATAATCTTAAAAAATCTACTTCATACTGTTTCATAAGCTTAAACTTTGTCAGGTTTTCTTAACATAGGAAATATGAGCAACTCTTCATGATTCTAAAATCTCACTTGTAAATGGATATAAAGTATAAATATCTCAGTCAGTCATATCTCAATAAAGGAGAAATAAAAAATTTAAAACTAAATGATAGTGATTATAAAGTATACATCACACAAGTATATATCACACTAACTGTGTTCTCTTGTACTTTGGACTGCACTTTAAAAACCACGAACAAGTGCAATTTTTAAAAACAAAGCCTTTCGGATACTGCTGGGAGTTCAAACTGGTTCAAATCTTTCTGGAAAAGTTCTAAAATTGATTGTGATGATGGTTGCACAATTCTGTGAATATATGAAAAACCACTGCATTGGGTACTCCAAATGGGTAAATCGTATGATATGTGAATTATTTTTCAATAAAACTGTGATTTAAAAAAAAAAAACTTTCTAGTTTACAGCCATGCAACCCTGAACATGCCCGATCTCGTCTGATCTGGGAAGCTAAGTAGGATCGCGCCTGGTTAGTACTTGGATGGGAGACCACCTAGGAAGACCAGGTACCGTAGGCATTTTAAAAAAATACTTTCTGGAGGACAAATTGGAAATGTTTCAAAAGCTTCTGAAATGTTCATCTGTTTTAAGTAATTCAACTTCCATAAATTTACTGTAATAAAATAATCATAGTTTTTTTAAACGTATAAAGATGTTCATCAAATTATAATATCCCCAAGTTGCAAACTGCCTATAATGCTATCGATAGAAAAATGGTAAACAGATATAGCATATCCTTATAATGTAATCTATGTCAATTTTTAAAATCACATTCTCAAAAAAATTATTTCACAATAAAGCATGTTATAAAATATTAATATATAATTCTAATTTATAAAAGATATATATATACACACACACACATAAGAAAAAAACACTAAGATTACAGAACAAAATGTTAACAGTAATTATACTTCCATTAGGTACAATTTCAGGTGATTTTAATCTTCTTTATATCTTACTGGTTTTCAATTTCCTTTCAATTAACAACCTTTCATAATTTAACATAATTAATGTTATTTTTAAACAAGTGGCCACTTTGGAAAGTTCAATTTTTCATTACAAAATAAAAACAGTGCCATCGGCATTTCTTAAGAGTAGAATGCATGTATGTATATGTGTGCAATACCTAACCTCAATACCTCAGTACCTTAACTAATTCTGTCGCCCAATAAAATACATTCTCATAATCGAGGCTTAATTTACAGGTGATAATGATACAGAAACCATGAGAGGAACAAAAGCATATTAACTCTATACGCAAAGCCAAACTACCTAACTTAGACTTTTAAAATAATATCAAATCATGTTTGCGTCCACATTTAGGAAAACTCAACATCCTTGCAAGGGAAAAATTAGCTAAGAATATATTTAAATATCAGCCAGAATAAAAAGGAATATCATTCTATTGCATTGCGGAAAGCAATTCAAGGATACAGTAAACCACAGCAAAAAAGGCATGATTTTATAGGATTCAGTATTTTTTGTTTCACATTTGTTAATTAAGTACCAATTTTTCAAATCACTCTACACTAAATGTTAGGAAGCTGTTCTTTTCTGATTGTCCAGATAACCTTTTGATAATATTAAGAACTGGTCATTTAGTTTCCACATTTGTTGACCGCTTATGGTTACTAATTTTTTAATTACTTTTCAGCCTACTTTTATCCCTAAAGTCCAAGTACCAACAAGGCAATATCAGCTAAACCAATGGGGCTATCTCTGTAGCCTTTCTTAAAAAGGCTTATAAAATGGGTGGTCACAACATGATGTTCACTTTCTAATTATTTGTTTAGATTGTACATGTAGGTTTTATGTTCTTTGTCATGTTTCACAACTTAAACTTTTAGGGTGCTTATTTTTAAAATTTTTGGATTTGTTTTTTTTTAAATGTAGAGCTTTCTTAAGACTCCATGGCTAAGAGATCTTAGTAACACAAGACTCAAAAGATATACTACTACCTTGGCTGCGGCCAAAATGTCACTGGGTAAGCCTCCATGTGACACTTTATTTTCTTCTTAATCTTAAATCAGTTTGATAAACTAAACTTTGTTTTACTCACAAAATCCCACGAAGCCACAGAAGCTTGTATATAAATTATACCAAAGGAAAAACATGTGCTATGGTAACAAAATCCTTTATCATTACATTAAAAATTAATGTTTGATTACCTATTAAAATAAGGACAATGTAGGCTATAAAGGAATAGTGAAGAAATACACACCCATATATATTTTTTTAATTTTCTAAAATTAAATTACGTTAAATAATTTTTGTGCTTTCCAACTTCACATAAAAAAAAAGTCGTTATTGTGTGGGAATTCTATCCAATATCTCAGAATGTGTAACATAAGTGCAAGGTATTATTAGATAATAATATTCACATATTTCTGTGATTAAAATGGAAATATATAAATATAAAAATTTTCATTTTCCTATTCACTTTCTCAATATAGCCCTAAATCTAGATGAAAAAAGGACCCTAGTAAGAAAAAAGTTATCTCTGTAGATAAGTGAATGACACAAATCCACATCTAAAATTTAAAAATAAGCCAAAATTTCTTTTTCAAAAAGCTTTACAAATTCAAAATCTTGTCAATAAACAGATGTACTTTAGGAGTAACAACACACATCCATGTAGTAAAAAACTGAACATTCTCTAAATTGACAAAATTTAAAATGCCCTTTACCTTCCTTTCATGCTACACTGTAGAGACACAAGTGCTTAAAAGTACTTATTAAGTACTTAGCAAGGTCAACAATACAAAACCAAAAACAAAACTCTGCAAGCTTTAAAAAAATGCATTAGGTAGTCATAGTATAATCAATTACTTAAATTTACTATTAATATTTATAAAAAGATTAGCTTGCAGAAATAAAGCTTACCATTCACTGAAAACTCAAATGCTGGACATGATTAATAACAAAGGAATAAATCACCCTAGTTGCTCTTTCCGATATAACAGACTCTACTTTTTTTTTTAACTGAAAAAAGCATTGCATTAAGAAGCAGATTTTATGAATAACAAATTCTAAACTTGTTTAAAGCTTTAATGATTTTAACTTTTTTTAAAGGTCTAAAAGAGACTTTTTTTTTTTTTGCTTTAAAAGAACCCAATGAATAAGTATCCATGGTAACTTATTTTCCTCTTGATAGACAAAAATAATCTAAAATAATCAATAGCGCCTGCTAAGATTGTTTTAAACTTGTTTTCAATTAGGTATTTTTGGCCCATTTTAAAAAAATTACCAGTGTCTCAGTTTTCTTTCCAAGTTGTTTTCCAGGATCATGATGGACCCCTTATTTTTTCATTTCATTGCTATCTTATTTCATTGATAATTTTATTAAAATAGGAAAACTGCCCCAAATTACTTCATTACCCAAAACACAAACTCTGAGATATTTCAACAATTCATTTCTGCATGCAAAAATATTTTGTGCATATGCTACATGCACAACATAGTGAACAAAGTATGAAAAAATAGAAGCAATCCTTTGCCTCGCTTGCAATTTAATCCACCTGCATTCATTATACCAAACGTGCCTAACCTTGAGTATTCCCCTTCACCTTGAGCTTTCACAGAAAGCTCAAATACTTTCATAATAATGAAGTAATGTGATGTGGTAGAGAGAGCCAGGTAACAGGTTTGTCACATAAGCCTTGGACTTCTCTAGCCCTGAGTTTTCTCTCTTGTAAAATAAAGTAGTTGGATTCTATCTCTTCTATTTAAATAGGCTATTAGGAACTTAATTCAGGACCTGCTGTATTATATATAATAGCATAATTCTGTTAACAACCTAATGTGAAGCAATATTCTAAACAGAATACTATATGACCCTTAAAAAAAGCTGCAGATCCATACGCACTCATTTAAAATGGTGTCCCAGATAGCCTATTAAAACAAAACACAAAATGTACATAGTATTGCCGTTTATATACATTTTAAGACAGATATACATACATGTACAGAGATGTTCTAAGACACACAAGAAACTTCAAACGGTCATCAGTGGGGAATGGGGTATTAACCTTTTTTAACCTTAGTCTTTTATAATATTTGAAAAAATTTAATAATGAACAAATATTTTAATAAGTTAAAAAAAAAGTATATGTCTTTTGATCCAGATTCTATAATTTAAAAAGACCTGGGTTCAAATACTGGTTTTGCTATTTACCAGCTGTGTGATGTTAAGCTTCTTAACCTCAATTTCCCCCTCTGTAAAAAGGAGTTATCAGTACTAACCACATACAACTGTTGTGAGTATAAAAGGAAATCATGCATGTAATATACTCAGTATAGCACAGCATAAAAGGACAACTATTAGCAGCTATAACTATGATCATTACCAATGTTATTATAAACTCTAGAAACTCAGTTTACTTATAATCAGATCTGACGATTCACTCCAGAATGACCAATCTCAAAGGTAACCAATTTCCTTTACCCAAAACTCACTGTATTTGATCAGCATACGAGCATATTTAACTTAAGGTCAAAAAAAAAAAAAAAAAAAAGCTATCACAGGCAGCAGGTGGGCTGATGGATATGGTAGAGCAAAGTCTAGGTTTTAGTTAAATATCATCTAACTAGAACAGCCTTCTTCATTATATGGATACTTATCCAAGGAGCTAGAATACTCATGACAGCTGGACAAGGGACCCTGATCTTTATGAATTACTGGATATAAAGGAATACACATTTTTTTGGTAATTAAAGTTTCCAACGTTTTTCATTTAAAGATACAACGATTTCTCATTTTCCCAAAAATGTTTGGTACTGATAGTTCATACACATAATCTACAATTTAACTAAAAATAACATGTCAAATGAGTGTAGATATAAAAACTAAATCTCCAAAAAACTAAATTCCAAAAAAAGCTTCCTTGAATGGCTTTCTGAATGGAACTTTTCTTCACAAAATTTTCAAAGATTTTGGCTGAATATGATCAAATCAAAATATTCCAAGTTGTAAATCTGGCCTTTATATTAAAAGTACTGATGAAGTACCACACTAACAATATCCAATTTAATTTTTTCAAAAGACCAAGAACACATCCTAAACTTCTATATAATAACTGAAAAGATGTTGCATTCAGATTAAATCAATATGCAATACAACTGGTTTGAGTCTGACATATTACAATTTTAACAAGCTTTCCTGGTATTAGAGAAGTTTCAATATCAGTATGATGGATTAAAGTTTAGATTACCCCAATTACAATTATAAAACAAGAGGTCACATACATTTAATCTTTTTTAATATGAAAATAAAAAGGCTCCACTTATTATCTACTGTAAATCTGTCAGAATTTAAACCTTTAAACCGTCCAAATAGTAACTAGTAAATGAGAATAGTAACTATTTTAAGTCACATAGTCGTTACATTTGAATACATTAAAGAGTTACTGTAGCTTTCCTGAGTGCCCTGAAGTCCCCCCCCCCCAAAAAATCAGCACCTCAATGAGGCTCTAAGAACTGCATGCCCACTTCATAGATCATTGCAGTGTGCTTAACTGGCATTTATAGATTGTACTGAGCAAGCTACATGAAAGAGAAGGGATGGAGGAGACAGAATTTATAAAAAAAGGAAACACACCCCTCACCTATATGCAAGAGCTATCAGAAACACCATTTAAGAATACTACACACGTTTCTAATTTTCTAACATTCGAGCAGATATCTATGGCAAGCAAATCTTCCCATCCTTTCTCTGCCCCACAGTGCTTTGCCAAGAGCACAAGCCCAAGTAAAATAACCGATGCAATTTCCTTGTTTACTTAAAGAATTGTAGAAAACATGTTGACTGCTTCAGAGACCTCTGAAACAAATAAATATTAAAAAGACTTCATGGTCATGTTTGAAAAAAGAGTGGTAATGATTCCTTCCGCTAGTAAAAATACAGACTTAACTTTATAAAAAGGGTTAAATTTTACACTGTCGTTCATTAGCATGCCTTATTTGCAACCAGAAGGAAGAAAAGGGGGTGGGGGTGAAGACAGCAAAACACACAAGACGGAAAACATCACTAACTCCTTTGGTGGTTATGAATAATTTTAAATTATCCCAAGGAATGGAAGAGGAGTTCATGAATAGAAAGAGGGTTAACAATGTGAACTGGCCCCTTTCAAATTCATACTGATGTCGGAGAGAAGGAATTTATTTACACTGCAGTACCAGGCAGCAAACATGGCTGCCCCTGCCCCCTTTAAATCTGAATAGTCTTCACTTCCTTACCAAAATCATCAAATTATGGCCATGTCTCTCCGTCTTGCTACCTACTATAACACTAACATCTCCTCCTCCCTCAAAACAGTAAAATCCACACCTCTTCATTTCACAACCACCACAACACCATAACCACTACCTTTTCTATTCTCCAGCCTTAAAAGAAGAGGTACAGAATACACACAAATATTGGAACAAAAGGATTTCCCTTCCTAACACTTTAACAACCCGCTTCCCCTTCTTTTCCTTCCACTCAGTGATGCTTGGTCGCTAGTTCTCATCGTTCTCAACATTCAGTTAATTTCCTTCCTGGTCCCAATCCTAAGACCTCCAGTTTCCTGAGTCTATTTCCTATCTTCCGTTTGTATCCTGTCTCAATTATTTCTCATTCCTTTCCGAATCCACCTTTTCCTCCACTTTCATTTCTCCGTTTCTCCTTAGATTCCCATTTCTCCATCAAATTCTATCTCCTTCCTCCAGTCTTCTAGTTCCCACCTTCCACTCCCAAACCTCCCTATTTCTCAGTGCGTCCAGGTCTCTCTAATCGTCTCCAAACCTAACTCCGCTCCCCTTTCCCTGCCCCTCCCTCGTTCTATCTTTATCCCCGCCCCCATCCCACCTCTGCTCCCCAATTCCCAGCTCAGCGCCACTCCATCTCTTATCCCAATCCTACCTTCCCTGCTCCACCTCCCGATCCCCTCCACACCCCCCACCTTGCCATCTGCTCCTCCTTCCAGACTCCCCTCGAAACCTTGCAGGCCACTGCTTGTGCTCCCATTTCGGCTAAGGTCTCTCTGCCTACCCAGGTCCCATCCCTATGTTGTCTCCTCCTCGTCGTTCCCTCCTCGGCCCTCCCTTCCAATACACACACACACACGCACGCACGCACACGCACGCATTTACTTTACCTTCAGTTTGTTCCATTCTAATCCCCCGGCCGTGTCAGTACGATCACAGGAGAGACACGGAGGCCCGGAGTGGGGCTAGGGTGCGGGCGGCCGCCGGGGCCGCGGGGGGAGGAGACGGAACCAAGCTAGGCCGCATGAAATCCCCGGGCTAGATTTCCCCCGCGCCGGATGCCTCTGCCATGACCACAGGCACGGAGGAGGGCCACGGCTGGGCCGGGCCAGGCGAGGAGGGGAGGGGAGGGGAGAAGAAGGGAGACTAGGAAGGCTGCGGGTGGTGGGGTAGGAGGGGAGGTGGAGGGAGAGGGGGGTCGCCGCGCAGCCGCTGCTGCCAGAGAGGAGGCTGTGGCTGGCGGCCGGGGCAGCAGGGTCCTCGCGGCTCCAGTCGGCCTTCGCACGCCTCTCCGCGGCGACCAGTGGACAGTTCCCCTCGGCCTCCGCCTCAGTCCTGGCCGTCGCTGCCGTCGCTGCCGTCGCCGCCCGCTCCCGCTCTCGCCGCCAACACCAACGCCGCGCACAAAGCCCTCCCCACTCCAACTCTCCGAGCGCCGCCGCCGCCAAATCTTCAGCCCCTTATTGGCTACTAGTCGCGGCGCCTGCCGGGAAATGCAGTCCCAGGTTTGGGGCGCGGGGGGCGAAAGGAGGAAGAGGCCACTCAGTCGGGAGGAGGGGCCGGAGCGAGAACGAGAGATGTGAGCGGCCCGAGGGACTCTAGACGAGAAGTGAGAACGAGGCGAGAAAGGCAGAGAGACAGGAAAGAATGATGCGGAGAGTAAAAACAAAACTAGAAGACAGAGAAGATAGGTTAAAGGTTGGGCCTGTGAGGTAAAATTGTGCTCGTGCGTGTTACTTATTAAATAACAGCACGTATTAAATACCATATGGTATTCCTCAGAGTGATTGTTATACAATCCCTATATGTTAGAAATAACCTACAAACAGGTGCCCAGTGAAGACGACCGGGAAAGAGTATAACAATTTATGCTCCTCCTTAACCGTCTTCTGTCCAACAGCTGTCAGAGAAGAGCTGCCTATTCCACAGGGTCTGCGTTTGGACACCATGGCAGCAATTTCAGACTTGAGCCTTGTGGGGGCACTCTCCCATTCTGCCATGGATGTTTCAGCCGGATGCTTCCCCGCTCCCCATCGCAAGCAGTGGATCTTGGCGGCATCTGAGTCTCTGTGGGGAGGCGCTGACCTCCCTAGCAGGCAGCCCGCCCCGCACGCCTTCTTCCTACTCGCACTGCGGGCCCGGAGGCCTGTGGGTAACGAGGAGGACGTCAGAGCCAACTGCACCCCGGAGCCGGGGGAGCGCAAGGGCTCGGTGCCCGTCACGTGCCTGTGTCCTCTGCTGCTTGCTGCCAGACCTTCCCTTCGAGGGATGTGAGGGCATTTGTCCTAAACAGAATTCACGCAAGAAGAGGAGGAAAAGGGAGTCCAAATTCTCTGTAACCCTCTATCCCTCCCCATCCCACAATAGAAGGTCCTGGGGTGTGACACAGTAAATTGGTCTTGCAGGAGTGTGCAGATTTGGTGATATTTCCGGGGACTGTTGATAATGACTAGAACGTTGCAGCGCAGAGGAAATACAAAGGAAACACAGGCAGCAATCCGATGAGGAAACCAAAACTCTGCTCTCTGTTCTGAGAATAAAAAGCCATATCACTACTACATTGTACTCTCCATAGACGTTATAGTGCTGGATCTATTTGGTACCGTTACAAGAAATTCCTGACATCTTTATCTTTAAATCCTACTTAAGTAAAAAATTAAAAGATTCATAGATTATTTTAATGATTACTAATTATGTGTTTTTAAAAACATAACCCTGTTAATAATACTCAGAATGATATTCAGAATTAGCTTTCCCGTTACTATTAATCATTAAATATTTCTAAACCTATGTTTGTGTACTACCTATACTTTGTGTAGTACCAAAAGTTAAAGGAATCGGTAAAAGCACATTTTTGATTGTTTTAAATGCCTTTTTGGAACAAGGGCTACCAAAGGAGGCCACTGAGCTTATTTCAGCTTGATTGTTTCCTGGTGAAGAGCAGTTAAATTGTTCTTTTATTCCCCTCTATGAACCTTTCTACCTACCTCTCTCCTTTTCCACCTTCCCATGTTGTTTTGGTGATATATATAGTTGCCTTGACCTGACTCCTGGAGAATCTGGTAAATTGTTCCCTGAGATTTTAATTTGCTTCTAAAACTACGTCGACAAGAGTTTAAAATTAAAGTTATGTGAAGTAAATGCATAGTCTCTTCCTGCAAAACATTAGAAAATACATTGTTAATATTTGATCTGGAGCCATATTTAGGGAAATGGCTATTAAAATAATAATTTACATTTTTAGCATCTAACATCTTCTGAGGTTCAGAACATACTTTCTCTTCTCCCTAGAAAATGAGCAGTCTAACACAATTCTCAGGACCAGAATTATGGAAAAAAATTTTATTTGTTTCTCTTTTGAAGATTAAACCCCAAAACTCCTTATATGATAAATCACTTGTCCTCAAAGTCAAAAAATCACCAGTCTTAATAACAAGAGAAGACAAGCATTGCTTTGAACAAATAGATCTCAATAGGGAAGATTCTTAACCCTTCCCTTTTAAGACTGAGATTGCTGACATATGGCCATGGTAGAAAATCTAGCTCCTTTCAAGTACTGATCTTGGAATCGTTCACCCGGTTTATGAATACTTAATGATTTTCACTGTGCTTGGTTGTAAGTGAATACAATGCATGAATAGGAATATTTCCTGGTGTAAAATGTCTCCCAGGGAACTAATATTTTTGCATCCCTTACGATCTTTTCCAGGTAAGTACAGGGACATGGCAGTGCAGTGATTAATTTATGAAATTAATGTGAAAATTACAACTACCTGGCCTTTTAGAGCTCAAAATATACCATCGGAAATTTTCAGGGAAGGAAAAGTAAAGAGATCGAAGCTTTGTATGTTTTGTTAATTCTAGTAAACATACAACGTGAAGTGAAACCTTTTTGTGGAAAGTTGGGTATCAGACATGCACAAAGAGCCCTCTAGTGGCCAAACTGAAAAGTTTTGCCTATTTAACAGTTGATCCACTTAGTTATTAGTTTAAAAATGCTTTGTGGATTAAAAACGTTTGCATTTAAAAAATAAAACATGAAATTTAATAACCACCACCTTTCATTCTTACAACCGTTCAGCCCATATGAGTAAAGTCTGTGGTCAGCTCACATATTAAGAGAGGTGTTCCCCGTGAGAAAGCTATTCCTTGCAGCCTGGTGTTAGTCAGAGCCACTAAAAATATTGTCTTTCTTCTAGAGCCAGAAAAAAGGATAGAGATGATTGGGGAGCGAGAACATTTTTAGATCTTTCAACTTACCCAAGATGGCTCAGTTTCCCAACCCAAGAACTGAAGTATCCCCCAAATCTGCAGGGCTCTATGTCACTGCATAGCTACAAGAATATACATTTTTAATGTTATTTGCGATTTCTACAGGAAGTACTGATCAGAAACAATACCTGTTAAGAGAACATTTATGAAGCAAATTTCTTTAGTAGAATTCAGATTTCCATATGAAGATTTCACAACATTCCAGTCTTGGGCCCTGAAGAAGGGAGAGGTATGTTTTCCTTACCATTCCCGCCCTTTCTGCCACTCCCTCTCCGCACTGCTTCCCTCCACCCCCGCCGTTGCGCAGTTGAGGGGGCGGAGGAGGGAAATACAGGAAAGTGATGTAATTCGTGACTCCTAGATGGTTGCCATGGCTACTAACAGGCATATTACACTACCATAGGGTAAGAGCTTCTTTAATGCAGCTTTCATTGAAGGGTTTTCAGGGTGGGTTACTCCACAGCCTACAGAGTGTGGACAGGCAGAAAGATGTCAGTCTTGAGCCCCCAGCGCAGACTCTCCTTAAACTAAACCCAGTAGGGAAATAAGTCATTTAGCCGAGTGGGAACCAGATCTTGCTGCTTCCAGGGCACCGCGAAGGACACGCTCCTTCCCCAGAGTTTGAAAACCCATTGGTGGGTGGTGTCTTCACTCAGAGTGACGTCACCGGTGAGAAAGAGGTGAAGCCATAGAGACTTGGCCTCGGGCCCTTCTATCTTGGGGAACTGAGGAAGTGGGGAAATCGGGAAGGGACTGGATGACTAAGGCAGCCGTTCCGTGGAGCCGGCCGGAGGAGGTAGGGGTGGGCGGGTCAGATCCTCAGACTGTACCTTGGTGGACGGTGCCTGCCTGTTTTCGTGTGGAGCCCACTTCCTCAGCATCCGGCTCCTCCCAGCAGCGCCCACTTTCCCCCACAGCTCATGTTGCCCACCGCGCTTTCCTCAGCCCTTGACCTCGTCTCCCTGCCCGCCCAACAACTCTGGAGCTCAGCTTCCATTACCCCTCCTTCCGTGCTTCGCTTCCTCCTTTCTCTTCCGTACCCCCGTACCCTGCTTCTCGTCTACTTTGCATAAACCTGGATCGCGGCAAGGTTTGTCCCAGTGCTTGCAGCAACCCTGTGCCAAAATACAAAGAACCTCCCCCACCGACCCCACCACAGTAAACACAGTCTAACACACAACGCACATAAAAGCCGCCGGCGGAGGGAGCCGAGAGCTCGTTTTGTCCCGGTATATCTTCAAGTGCTGGAAGCAAAGGTATCGGTGAGGAGCCTAGGACCCCTCAGTGTGGTCGTGGGCGGTCCGTAATCGCAGGTGGGTATAGCCGCCCCGCCTGACCCTGATCGCCGCGCTCCTGGAGTGCGGCTGGCAGGAAAGCCTACTGACGGCGGGATGGGGTATGATTTCCCTCCAGCATAAGACCACCGGCCTTTAGTTTAGGTTCAGATGTTCCCAACTATTATTTGAACTCTTGGTCAAAATGTCAGCTCTGTGATTGAGGTTCCGGCCAGGAGAGACCCTGGTACTCCTTTCCCACCTGCAGGAAAGCATAGTTGACGTTATGAGATACTAAGGCTCATTGCTACCCTTGGCTGAGAAGCAGCACCACATGATGGAAAGAGATTTTGGCAAAGCTTATTTGAAGGTATAACTCTCAGTCTGGGCTCTTTGGAGAAACGCTAGCACAAAACCCGTTTACCTCTGCTTGGCTTTTAGTAGGTACCATGAATATTTTCACTGCTACATAATGAGATTAGTGAGTACTTTCCATCTTTAAAATTTGGGGCAGCTGGGCTAAGTATGGAAAAAAGCTAATTGAAAACAAATCCAAGATATTTACTTTCTACCTATATTTTTAGGCTACCAATAGGTATGTCTTGCTCAGCTTCTTGAATACTTGGCAACCATTCAAGTAGATTACTAGGAACTAATGATCAGAAATCAAAATGTCTTTGAAGATCATATCGCCATCTTGAGCATCATCATATTAAAGGTCATTTCTATTTGTTGGGATCCCAAAGGACCATTCTCAAATCCAGGGCTAAGAAAACATTATTCATGATTGTTGGAAATGAACTTCAGATTTTACACCTTGAATTGAATATGCAAATATTTTTTCCTTAGATGGTTAAAAATACTTAAATCCTGATTATGTTTACAATTGATGTTTTTGAAATACTGAATTGTTTACTTACTCCTTCTGCCTAGGTCCTATGTTGGCTAGTTGAGACAAATATAAATATGGCCTTCTACAGTTGTAATACAGTCTTAGCTATTGCCCGAATACGGTAAGCCTTAGAATTCCCCCCAATATTTATATTAACTTTATGCTTCTAGATGGAAAAGAAATATATAAAAAGGATAGGCTTAGTACACAAAGTTTTGTTGGCTTTAACTATGTTCATTTTTAGGAAGCTGACATTTTAATGTATTTAAACTTATCCCAAATCTTCTATATGCTTTAGAACTCAGGCTGAGTAATTTTGTAGATGTGTAGTACAGGTAAGATAATAGACACAATGATTTTAGAGTGACACCTCTGTAATTGATAAATGACACATAAGGTATAAAAAAGAGTAAAGTGGCCGGCAAACAAGTCAGTCCTAGGGCCTATATCTGCCCTAGCAATGTCTGTTATCACTTTTTATTCCAAAGAATATTCACTGAAAACTTGCTATGTGCCAGATACATTGTATATTTTCCCTTTGGCCATTCAAAAAGTGTTTTATCTTGACATGCTTCAAACAAAGAATGGAAAAAGCCATTTCTTTGCCAAAAGAAGTCTCTTTGCCAGGAACTTTCTTTGCCTAGATAATCTTATTTTTTATTTTCAAACAATCTGATGTGGTAGTTTAACTGAAGATTGTGAACTGTTGCAAAACTAAAATGTAGAGATCCCTGGCTGGTGTGCCCAATTCTAGTTCTTACCCCTAACGTTCTTTGGGAATCTTAGGTGAAGATTCATTTTGGCTGTAAGTGCCTCTCATCTGAGGAAGTCCATGGACACTATATAGATGAGGCAGTACTATGTGATCAGCTAGCCCCTACAGGGACGGTGAAGTGTTTCATTCAAATAGTATTCCTGTTGTCAGTAGAATAGCTGAAGATACACATCTTCCACCTATTTTAGGACAGTAGATAGAGACAGAACTTTCAAACATAACCCCTAGCAGGAAAATGTTAGCTATTAGATTTTTAAATGAATAGTTGCAGAGTTTATAACTTCTAATATAGCAATTATTCTTAGGAATTAACTTATTAATATTTCTCATAGAGTATATTATTCAACCATAAAACATACTGTTTTTCAACTGGAGTAAAAAGTTATATTTCACTCACTAATGAACATCATCTGCTTTTAAAATATAGGCTTTAAAACTATTGTTTTATTTTAACCAGATACAGTATCATTTCTTTAACTTTTAAGTTTATAATAGTTTGTGCTCAACTCAGAGGATGTTGCTCTTTATTCCAGATTCCCTAGCCATTTTGTCCATCCTACCTGCTCTTCTTATTCCCCATCACTTGCATTTCTTCACTTGCCAGATTCCCATTTAAATAAAACATATGTGAAGAACTATGGAAGCAAGAAATACTCCTATGCTAGTCAGTCAGGCAATAAAGTACTTTGCTTACAAACTAGAAGAGTACAAAATCTACACACATCAACTTGCTGGCTACAAGAGGTCCCTGGTAAACCTCAGCTGGAGCAAACCCCCAAAAAGCCACAGGTGACAAGCCCTCAGCCCACAAAAGAAACTGGCACGAAGACTAAGGAAGAAAAGCAATCTTATAGACAAAAAATTGTGGATGAACTTAAATATTATTACCATGGATTCTCTTTGCTTTGGATTGACACCAAAGTTGCTGCCAGAATGGTTTGGAAGCTGTTGCATGGACAGGTGCTGACCAGACGAGAGAGACGAAGGGTATGCAAGAATCATATTTGAGAAAGAAATGTGAAATTAAAATGAACTATTTAGGAACCAAGTTTTAAACTCAAAAATCATTTAAAAATTGCGAAGTAGGAATAGTAACTGATGTAAGAACCAAGATTTCTTACTGAGTTTCCTACTTGTCTTCAACTGACTTGCTGTACAACTTTAGGCAAAGTTCTTAAAATTTGTATATATTTGCCTATAGAATGGTTATATGTGTGTTTTCTAATCTCTCCAAGGAGTTGAGAGTTTGATTGGTGCATCTGAAGTACAAACTGTTATTAATATACTCAGTATATGCATTTTAAAAACCAGTTTTAACTGATACTATGTTATTAAAGTATGGATCCCTAAGTTAGATGAAAGCTAAGAGATATCAATAATATGTTTTGATTGTCACAGACTTCCTTGAGGATATCTCATAGATATTTAGAGCTATGGTAAAAAGAGGAAAATCCCACCTTTCCATTTGTATTTTTAACACTTTAAGAACCTAAGCAAGCTTTTCAGTTTTAGGATTTTTTTTTTGTTGTTGTTCGGGGCAAGTCCTGAAATAATGAATATTGCATATGCATTTAATTCTTTAGCTTTTGAGAACTTGTGCTGATTTCTTCCGCCTGGTTCCATTTATGGTGTTCATAATTGTACCCTTCATGGAATTCTTATTACCCATGTTTCTGAAACTCTTCCCAGAGATGTTGCCATCAACTTTTGAAAGTGAATCCAAAAAGGTATGTAGGGTTTTTAAACTTTTTTCCTGAGAATTTTTATAAGAGTTTATTTGAGCCCAAATTGATGACATATGCTATGGAGGAAAATCTCAAATGCTTTCAGATATTTTAAACTTTTCAAAAAAGTTAATAGACTTTATTTTTTAGATTTACAGAAAAATTGACTGGGAAGTACAGAGAATCCCCAGATACTCCTTTGTCCATTTTCCCTATTATTAACATCTTGCATTAGTGTGGTACATTTGCTATAATTGAAGAACTAATATCTATACATTATTATTATTAAATAAAGCTCATACTCTACATTAGGGTTCACTTTTTGTGTTGTACAGATTATGGGTTTTGACAGATGCATAATGCCATATCTCCACCATCCGTGTCCTACTGCCCTAAAAATTTCCTGTGCTATACCTGTTTGTCCCTCTTCCCTCTTCCCTCAACCTGTGGCAACCACTAATCTTTTTACTGTCTCTATAGTTTTGCCTTTTCTAAAATGTCATATAGTTGAAATCATACATTGTGTAGTCTTTTCAGACTGATTTTATTTAGCAATATGCATTTAAGTTTCTTCCATTGCTTATTTCTTTCTATCACTATGTAATATATCATTATATGGACGTGCTACTGTTTATCTCATTCACCTATTGAAAGACATCTTGGTTGCTTCCAATTATTGACAATTATGAATAAAGCTGCTAAAAATACCCATGTGCAGGTTTTTGTGTGGACATAACTTTTCAAGTCATTTGGGTAGATACCTAGGAGGGTAATTGCTGGATTATATGGTAAGACTATGTTTAGTTTTGTAAGAAACCAATAAACTGTCTTCCAAAGTAGCTGTACCATTTTACATTTCCATCAGCAATGAATGAGAGTTTCTGTTGCCTCACATCTTCATCAGCATTTGGTGTTGTCAATGCTTTGAATATTAGCCATTCTAACAGGAGTGCAGTGCTATCTCATTGTTATTTTAATTTGCAATTCTCTAGTTACATATGATGTTGACCATCTTTTCATATGCTTATTTGCCATCTGTTTATCTTCTTTTGGGAGGTGTTTGCTCAAATCTTTTGCCCACTTTTTAATGGGTTTGTTAATTTTCTCATTGTTGAGATTCAAGAGTTCTTTGTATATTTTTGGATACAAATCCTTTATCAGATATGTGTTTTGCAAATGTTTTCTCCCATAATGTGGCTTGTCTTTTCCTTCTCTGAGCCATGTTTTTCACAGAGCAAATGCTTTTAATTTTAATGAAGTACAACATCGATTTTTTCTTTCTTGGATTGTGCTTCTGGTGTTATATCTAAAAACTCATTGCCAAACCCAAGGTCACCTAGTTTTTTTTCTAGATTTTCTTGTAGGTATTTTATAGTTTTGAGTTTTATGTTTAAGTCTATGATCCATTTTGAGTTAATTTTTCAAAAAGGTGTAATATCAGTGTCCAGAGTCATTTTTTTGCATGTGGATATCCAATTTTACCTGCTCCATTTGTTGGAAAAAACTATCCCTTTTCCATTTAACTTTACCTTGTTTTTAATTGTTGAAAAATAAAGCAAACATAAATCAACTGTTACTGCAGTGACTAGTTGAACAGCAGGCATGGTTTATTCAGCAAAAGGACCCTTTAGTCCCTGAGAAGAGGGTGTCCTCATTGATGGATGGTCACTGCAAAGGTGAAGGGCTAGAAAACCAAGGAAGGCAACTCCTTCATTCTCTTTATTCTGTACCACTCTACTAGACAGTGCTATGAAGATGTAAACACAATATTATGAGAAGACAAAGAGGGCAACTTTTAAATCAGATTGGGAAATGTTTCACAGAAGAGTTAACTGTGGAACTGAGACTTAAAGAGTGGTAGCATTTTGACACAGTGTTTGAAAGGCATTCTGGATAGAAAGAATAGTACTTAAAATGGCTTCACGGTGTAAAAGAGTATGATATAACCAGAGACCAGTGATTGGTTCTTTATGGTTGGAATACAAGGGGATCGATGGCAGCAGATAAGATGAAAGTGATGTGTTGGGTTAGGCTGGAAAGCATCTACCACCCTCAGGATTTTAGAATTTACCTTTGACAGTGGTAAATAATAGCAAGTAAATTTCAGCAGAGGGTGGGTAACATGATTAGATCATGTTTTAGAAAAATAATTTTGCTGGCAGGAAGGATTGAAGAGGGTAGAGCCAAAGGAGGGAAATCAGCTGGAATAGCAATAGCATGAGAGAGATGACAAAGCTTAAATTATGAATGTGGCATTGAAAATTAAAACAAAGATCTGTTTGAGATACATTCAAGGTGTAGAATCAAATTGCAATATTTAACTGCCTGGCAGTGGTTGAATTTATTTATATAAAAGTAATCAGGATGTAGAGTTAATACCATGGGATTCCAAGGAAAGTGTTAGTGAGTACAGAAAAGATGGGGGAATAGAGGAGGTGATTCATCTAACTATTCCTCTTTCTTCAACACTACTCATAGTGATGTGTACATATATACACATCATGGCCACGGTCCCAGAAAATACTTTCTTCTTTGTTTTGTTCCATGAAAAGAAAGATAGCAAACAAATGAGATTGCTAGCTTTCTAATTACATAAGATCACAGCATTATGCATTTCTCTTTCATAGTACTTCTCCATTATACCATAACATTAATTTGTGGAATTACAGCATTATTGTTAGTCACTAATGTTTGTTTCTCGTATTAGACTAGAGGTTTCATGGGGGCAGGAATTCATATCTGTTTTTGCTTATTTTACCTCTAGCACCTAGCACATGGTAGATGCTCAAAAAATGGATGGATGGATGGATGGATGGATGGGTGGATGGGTGGATGGATGGATGGATGGATAGATGGATATGGATATGGATGAATGAAATGGATGACTAAATGAGTTCTACTTGTAGTATTTCCATTGTGTGACATTTTTGGCTAAGTCTTTTAAGACCTAAAAACAATGATTGCTATGATTGGGTCATTATTAGAATCTCTTGGGCAACTTAATATGTATACATAGAAGATACATATTTCTCTTTTCCTCTGCCTCCTCTAAGTCCTGAGTATGGTTATTTTGAAAATCCTACCATACTTTATTTCTGATGATGAACAAGGATTTAGAAATTATGATCACCATAGCGTCTTAAGAGTGTACACTTAATTCTCTTCTGTGTAGTGCTTTGTTCATATTTGTTATAGCCCTTAACTTACTGTATTGTAATAAATTGTGTCCGTTTTACATTACTTAAACTATAAGCTATTTTTAGCATAGAGTTAATTTTCTAGTTTTCTTTTGGCCCAAATGAAATCCAGGGCCACTTAGACAGAAGGTTGGCTCAACTAGTAACCTAGGTGGTTTGCATCAGGGTTAAGAAATAGTATCTCATTCTAAATCATGACGAAGCCTCCCTTCGAGGAGACATTTTAGATCTATCAAATATTTATGATCATTGTATCTGTGAGAAATAAAAGGTAAGATTAAGGAGGCAAGTCGCAAATAAGAGGCTACTTTTTATTTGCTCTGGTTCTCACAAAACCCATTCAATTAGGTATGAAAAAAATATTAATATAAAAATAGGGATGAACAATAACAAGGTGATAATTATTTTTTCCTCATCTTTATCTACCAAGTTGTAATCATGAAGGACTGATTAACTTTTTCCTCTTTTATTAAGGAGGAAAAACAGAAAAAGAAAATGGCTGCAAAGTTGGAACTAGCAAAATTTCTTCAAGAAACGATTACAGAAATGACAAGGAGGAACAGGGCCAAACTGGGAGAGGACTCTACGCAGTTCTCATCCTATGTCAAACAGGTGTCAGTGTCTTATATAATACCAAACAGCTTCTGAGTTGGGAGTTATATGAGTAATGCATGTCACCATGGATCTTCAAAATTGTGCACAATCTCTGAATTTGCAAAAGTTATATACATATACTATATGGCAAACATTGATAGTAGTTTGCAGAAATATCTATCTTAAAGCAACCAATGTGCTGAAGACATTGATAATTTCTTAGAAAGAACAGTAGAATTAGAGTCAAACTTCTGAACTACTCCTGATTTTTCAGTTGATTTAGGCTGACTTCAAACAGATTTCTTTACTCCTCTTTGTACCACAGGGCCCATTTCTAGATGTAAGATAGAATCCCTAAGTGCTTTGACATGTCTTTTAAATAGTCTGCTGGGAAGGCTAATTTAAGTAGGAAACACATTTTAATTAGCCTTTTTGTTGCACTGCATAGGTCCAAACAGGCCACAAGCCCAGCACAAAGGAGATAGTTCGCTTTTCCAAACTATTTGAGGATCAGCTCACCCTGGGGCACTTAGATCGACCTCAGCTGGTTGCACTTTGCAAACTGCTAGAATTGCAGTCCTTTGGAACCAACAATTTGCTCCGCTTTCAGCTCCTGATGAGACTGAAGTCTATAAAAGCAGATGATGAAGTAAGAGCTTAACTTTAGTTATAGAGGATTAGTAAAGACATTGGGAGATATCTCTTAGGGTGGCTTTGTGTTGAAGTGCAGTATCTTCTGTTAGGTTTGCTCGTGACATTTCTGGCAAAATGAGAGGTTTAAACAACCATTACTATGACAACCTGAGCTTTGATTACACATTTCAGGAGTTGTTTATCATACTCTGACCCATTTTATTTAGAAGGCCATCAAGGGCAGTTAGTAATTTGGATGTCTTGGCTGGGACTAATCTAAAGCAGATAGAACCTACGGGGAAGGAACAGCAAGCAGCTCAGTAGGTTCCCAAGTCTTCTCTTGCCAAAGACAGCGAGCGCTCTACCCCCACACCTCTGCCCCCTCCCGCAGAGCTCGTGCCAAAGTAAATATTCTGCTCGGTGAGTTGGCCTGGTAAGAAGGGGTGGCAAAGCGTAATGCAGGGAGGGGAAGCAGAGCCTAGACATCTTATGGAGGAAAGGCACCATTTGGGCTATAACTACTAATTAGACTCCTTTAAAAAGTGGAAAGAATCTTTCTTGAATCAGAATCAGCTACTTTCAAGCATTTTGCCTGAGGGAGCAGGATTCCCAGAACTGAGAAGCATGATCCCACCAGCCCCATTTAGATTTGGGTTGTTGCTTTCAGAACTTTGGAATAAACAGTACTGGTCCCAGAAGTATCATAGTTTGGGGCCACACCCAACAGAAACTGTGTTATTTATTGAGGGAGTGTTGTCAATCAGAAGGTTAGGGCTATTCCTAGGGTGGTGATAGGGGAACGGTAGGGGAAGAACACTACCGGGACATGCAACAGATAGAAAGCTTTTCAAGTGAAATATTTTTTAAATGAATCCTAATGCTGCCATGAAAGGGAAGAGTAGAGATGTCACAAGCAGCTGAAATGAAAACCAAGAGGGGAAATAATTACTTTGGTGATGATGTTGAGGAGAAGTTATGTAAACATCTCTGATATCATTAATACCTGTTGGCAGGATTCCTTTCATCTTAACTGCAGCACCTTCCTAAGTCATTTGGTTCTTTTAGGCTCCTGGCCTTTGCAAAAGTCAGTGCATGGGACAAAGTGTGAAAGCATCAGATCCTTTGTTTCCCTGATTTTTTGCAATTTAGGAATTAGGTAAAATTGGAACAAAAATATCCACTACCATTCCTTACATTTCTTTCAGATAATTGCTAAAGAAGGGGTGAATGCTTTGAGTGTGTCAGAACTACAAGCAGCTTGTAGGGCCCGAGGGATGAGATCACTGGGTCTCACTGAGGAACAACTGAGACAACAACTCAGAGAGGCAAGTAGCCGCTTTCCTGAGCCTTTTTTACTAGAACTTTCCTACAATTTGCAGATTTTATTTTGTGATTTCTACTTGTCAAGTGAACCATCTTACTTAATTTGCCTTATGTAATTGGGCAGTGGGATGCTAAAACAGCTAGAATTATTTCGACTGAGACATGGTACCGTATTAGTTTTCTATTGGTACATAACAAAGGATTATAAACTTATTGGCTTAAAACAACATCCATTTGTTATCTCACAGGTCAGAAGTGCAGGCTGTGTTCCTTTCTAGGGGCTGTGGGAGAAGACTCTTCTTCCAAGCTCATTCAGTTTGTTGGCTGAATTTGGTTCCTTGCAGCTGCAGGACTCAGGTCCTTGCTTCCTCAGTTGGCCCTGGGCTATCCTGGGTCCTGGAGGCCACCTGCATCTGCAAAGCTGGCAATGGAAAACTTATCATGTGGAAACCTACCCTCTACCCGCCACTGCCCAAGCTTTAAATTGCAGACTGCTCTTGTTTTTGATCTCTAGCTCTCGATTTAAAGGCCTTATCTGATTAGGTGAGACCCACCCAGATAATCTTCCTATTTTAAGGTCAGCTGACTTAGGACCTTAATTACATCTACAAATCCTGTCTCAGCAGCACCTAAGTTAGTAGTTTGATTGAATAACTGAGAGTTTTGGATACACCAGAGACTAGAACTCTCAGGAACACCTTAGAATTTTGCCTACTCCAGGTATTGTAAGGACTCGGGCAAAATCTCTAATACAAAGCCTATTATCTGTGTGAATCCATTGGAGGTCTAATCTCTCCTGGTGTCTCACCTGGACTTGCTTTCTCAATTAGTGTCTTAAACCAATTTAAAGTGTCAGCTTTGGTAACAAATGTTTAACATTTTCCCTCAAACAGCATATTTTAAACAAGAGCATTAATGTTTTAAAACAGAAGAGTAACTCCTAATAAAATTCTCATTTCTATAACTGTAAAAAGTGCTATAAAGTATACACAAATTATTTTGGGATAGGAACCATAATTGTGTTTTTGAAACCATGTCCTCTTACATGCTGGACCTGCTCTAGTTAGTTGGAAGATGACCATATTATAGAGAGGTACTAAAATAATTTATTTATTGAACACAAAGTATTAAGTGGATTCATACTCTTAAATTGCTTTTTTGAGAGGGTGTACCATTTTACAATCACCACTACAAAGGAGTTGAGGATACTGATCCAACCATTTGATACATGGAGCTCCATGTACTATTCAAAAAATCCTGTGTTAGGATGTGGGCAGACGTTTCATAGAAAGGAAAATCTAAAAATAATAAACATGGAACATCTTAACTTCATAAGAAGATAAATTAAAACTATGAGATACCACATTCACCTATTATGTTGGCAAAGATCAGAGTTTGATAACATACCGTATTGGTGAGGGTGCGAGGAGAGGGGCACTCATGAATTTCTGATAAAAACCTCCATAGAGTTTTGGCAATAGCTTTTTAAAATACGTTCACTTTGACCTAGGAATTTTACTTCTAGGAATCTATCATATGTTTTTGCATATGTACAAAATGACATATCCATTGCGGCATATTTTATAACAGCAAAAGATTAGAAATAGCCTAAAATCCATTAATAGGAGTATAGTCAAATTAATCATGGCATTTCTATAAAATGGAATCCTTTACAGGTGTTTAAAAAAGGAGGAAGCTGTATATCTACTGATAAGAATCAATCTCCAAGATGAAATATTTCAGTGAAAAAAAGGAAGGATAAAAGTGTGTATGTGTTACTTGTTGTGTAAAGATAAAAAAAGTATAAATATGTATATTTGTACATGCATAGGATATCTCCGGAAGATTATATAAAGAACTGGTACCAGTGGTTGCTTCTAGGGAGGGAAATAAGGTAGGTAGAGAAGAGGGGTAGAAGGCAGGCTTATTTTTATTGATTACGTTTTATCTTTAATCTTTTGTGTGTATTATTGATCTAAAAAAATATGTTTTTTAAAGCTTGGCCAATCTGGTACTTGAAAACTTACATCTCATTCTCATTTTAATGTTTATTTCTTTGGTTATGAATGAGGCTGATTTATTCTTTAATGTTATTTACTTTGTGTCTAAGAGAAGATACTTAGCTTCTTTGATCCACAATTGGTTTGAAAATTTAAAATTGAACATTCTTTCTCTGAATCTGGGAGTGATCCCACTGAAGTGAGCCAAGTTGCAGGGTAAAACCACTGATGCAGAAGCCAGTTCTTATCATCATTCTGCCATTACTTATTAGCATGCACCCAGGGAAGCTGTAAAACCAGGGAAGTAGTAGATGATCATGGGTCACATCCAGTTCTAATGTGATTCTATCACATTTTATTTCCCTCCCATTCTCCAGTGGCAGGACCTCCACCTGAAGGAGAATGTCCCTCCTTCTCTTTTGCTCCTGTCACGAACCTTCTACATGATAGATGTGAAGCCAAAGCCAATTGAGATCCCACTAAGTGGGGAGGTGAGTAATTGGGCACTTGGAGAATCTGGATTTCCATAACAAGGGCCTCTCCTCAAAGGTCTTATTTTCTATTGTAATTGGAGTAGGCATTAATTTTGGTGTATCTTTTGGAATTTGGTCCAACTGGCCTTAAAAATCTTTTTAAGTTCCTAAAAAAAAAAAAGGGAATTAAAATCGCTGAAACTACCTCTAGCTATAGGATTATTACTGCCTTTAATTCCAGCTTGATTTAGGAATTTTACTAATAGGAGTTCAGTTTATTCTTTCTTCTTTACTATCTAGTCTTCATTAGCATACGTTGTTTGGCCCACCACTTTTTCTCCTTTGAGACTGAATGGTTCTGTTCTATCATGTCTCTTTCATTTGTCCAGATTCCTATTCATTTTTAAGCAGTGAATGGCCAATCTAGAATGTAAACTTTTTATCTTCCTTTAACTCATTTTATTAATCATTTTTTGTTGTCTTTAACTCAGCAGTTTTTCTCATGGTATTTTACTGGAGAACCCAGGATTGGCCCAATTCCTAGAACATCTTGTTCTGGGTTCGTCAGAAAGGGCCTCTCACTTTTCTACTGTGTGGCTTCATGTCTAACTCAGAAACTGCATGGGTGAGGTAGGAAAGACCATTAAAGAAGATGCTGCACATGTGGTTTAGTAGATTAAACTAAGTGCTCTGGAGCGAGGACCAACCATTTTAAATCTCGGTTATGCTGTTGACTGCTTGGATAAGCCAAGGAAAAGCATATGAAGTCCAGCATGAAAAATGCACTTCAGGAGACACCATCTTTCTTCCTCTTTTCATAGTTCCAGAGAATAATTTGAATTTCAGTTTTGTCCAGGAAGCATTCTAGGGAGACCAGGAGCAATTTTGGAGCACAGACTATGTCCTAAAAGGCAGGCTTCTGGGTTCTTATTCTATCTTTGGTCTTTAAGACAGGCCATAGTTATTTTTCATTCTTAACTGCTGTCAGGAGCAAGGAAATCTTGGAATAGCACAATACTTCAAAGCTAAATCTGGGTTCTCAGGATTATTGTAAATAGGCATAAACTCTTTATCCAGATGTTGCTGTCTGGTATTGTTGAGAAAGACCTAGGAATTAAGGACAAAATAACAACCTCCTAGGCATTTTATTTATTTATTTATTTTTTCAATCCACATTTTTAAACTTCCATTCTCCATATATACAAAATAGGAACAAGTAGCATGCTAGGTTCTGTAAAAATTTAGAGATGTCAAATTGAATATTCTATAATTTTGGATATATGTAGCTCTTCTCCCTCCAAAGTACACAAAGAAATTATTTTCAAAGAGCAGTGCTATATATTTATTTTTCAAATCTAATTAATATAATTCTTAAAGACAGTTTAGCTATTCTAAAATACCACCCTTCCCTCCATTTTCTTCATGTTGCAGGAGCTTCTATTAAGCAGCACCTACCATTTTAATAAACCAGGCAACTTTATCATTTATTATTAGACACCAGAAATGATAAAGATCAATTTTGACCAAGATATCAGTTCTATTAGAAACTGATTTATAACTGAGAAATGACAAGTTTTGGGGTTTTTCAAGACAGAGATTAGGACCAGAATTGGCACTCTAGTAGCTTGTTGATGACTAAAGATCTAGAATCTAATTAGAGTACAACTTTTGTATGTAGGGTACTCAAAACTCAAAGATAATTAATACTAAGTTGCTATTTCAGGGCCATACTTTATATGTTACTCATAAAAGTTATAATTGGAAGAAGATAGGGATTTAGTAGAAAGCAATGTGCTAGAAAGCATTGACGACTGTAGAAGTGATTCAGAGTTTCAGGAAGAGCAGAAAGCGTATGCTTATATATTTCTCTCCCTAGGCTCCAAAGACAGATATTCCTGTGGAATCATCTACTTCCCCTGAATCTAAAGAGAACGTGGTAGATTTAGCACTTCCACTGAAGGATACGAAGGTTAGACCATTACTTTTCATATGGTTAATTAGATTAAAAATGAAAACAAGGTAATTTTTTTATTTTAAACACCCTTAATGAAACTGAACTTCAGTGGTGTTCTTTAATGAAGAATATTTATTGTACTGTTTGATTTGTTTTTAAGAAAGTTCAGCATTTGGCTATATGTATTTAGGTTCCAGTCTCTTGAATACTGTGCCAGAATATGAAGTATTTGTTACTGGTTCCTGGTAGTATGACTGTAGATCTAATGTACATTGTTTGAAATCAGTAATCCAACTCAGTTCTAATATTTAAGGATGAAAAATTTATGCAACGACCACCAATTACATCATCACCAATAACACCGTCAACACCTATTCCATTACCTAAGGGATCCATCACTTCTGCTAAAGAAGCTGTAAGTATTGTCTAAAAAAAGAAAATCCCTTTCTCTCTAGTTGTTTTTAAGGGCAGTGAGAATATAGAATTAAAACTATTGTAAAACACTGCACAGTTCTTCCTGTCATCCAAACAGGAAGTTGTAGGCTGAACTTTAGTTATTTTATAACCACTACATTTTTAAAACTCAGTTATCCAAAAGTGAAAAAAAAATCAACCAATACAATTGTGAATCAGACCTAAACATGTTAAGTCTAGAAGCTAATTACAATATAGGCATATTCTTATTTTCTTTTGTGCCAGATGGAAATAGTTCCCATATGTTGTGTATTTCACACAGGATTCATATGTCAGGAAATACTAGCAGGAAAGCAATTTAAATCTGAAGAGAAATGTGTGTAAATAAGAAATTACTTATCTATCCGCTTTTTCCATTTGAGTAAAGGAATTTGGGGCAAGAGCAGAAAGCATGACACAAGTAAACAGAAAGGGGGTCATGGGAGAGAGTTGAACTGTGGAATGAGTGGCTCTACTGGCTCCTAAGGACCAAAGAAGAACACCAGTGAACACACAGATGGGGTAAACATCCAGGGGCCTGGTTTTAATGTCTTTATTTTTATTAACCAAGGTAAATTATAAACTCAGATTTGACTTTGGGTCTGTCATTATTTTGATCAAGAAAGTCAAAGAGGGACTCCTAAAGAACTTACACCAGTGCCTAAAGTCCTTATGTTTTGTACCTAGAGACTCCAGGCCAAGTCACAAAAGACAACCCAGAACAGCAAGGCTAGTTCAAAAGGAGCATAAGGACTGTTGGAGGATGTAGCTCTCTCTCCGACTTCCTGCCCTCAGCAGTGGCATCCATAAAGGACCTCCCAGCTAAGACTATCTTGTTTGGTTTGAGAAGAGGATCAACCACTTAGTCCTTGGAGCAGTCCTTTGAGACCTTGTAATCACTCCAAATGATGTCAGGTCAGCAGTGAGACCAAGTTCAGACCATTTAGAAAAATATAATTGGAAAGAATTTCCTCTGTACCATTATGTCATCCCACTAAACTTTGTGTAAAGCCCTCCCCATATTGTTTTTATCAGCTTCATATATGTGCCCCCATCCTTTAAGGGAGATTATTTGCATAATGGAATTAGCTTAGAACCTTAGATACCTCTCCTTCCTGTGGCTTGGTAACCTGAGTAAGAACATGGAAATTCCAAAAACCATTCTGACCAGCTTTTTCGGTAGGACTAGTACCCTGGAAACAAAGTACCTTATAAGATGGAGTGGATATACTCCCTAGTAAGGTTTTTCTGAATATAAAGAAAAAGCTTCTTGGAGAATAAAATGGGGAGTTAAACAGACTGGCAATCAAAAAGGTTTGGCTGCTGCTTGGCTGTTCTGAGACATCCCCCTCTGGGCTTGCAGGAATCTGGGAGGCTGCCATGATTCTAGCACATATGGCTTTCATTAGCCACCATTTTGCTAGGAAACATAATTAAGGGTTTAAGACTTAACCATTTGTTTGTGCTGGGTGTGTTTTTCTGGTCTGTTTGTCTTTTACAAACAAGACTATTTGTTAGTCATAGAGGTTGTTAAAGTCTGATATAATCCCTGTGCTACCCAGTAACAAATATTATATTCAGATATTTATGTTTGGTGTTTTCAGTATTGTCAATACTGAAAAAAAAAAAACAAAAACCCAACATAATAGATTGCTGTGCAGCTGACCAACAGCTCTCTTCCCTTGGGGAGCGCTTAGCAGGGAAAAGGTATTTTGGTCTGTGGGTGATGAAATTAGATTTTTTTTTACTTCCTGTGAAATTGAAAGCAGTTAGATGGGAATTAATTAAACCAAGTAAAACTCAAATCTCCCTGTCTGGGATCACCTAAATAAGGGCTGTCATCAGCATTTCATGGCAGGGATATGTGCTTTTACAAGCTTCCTAAACCTCCTCTCCACCAGAGGACAAGCCACACCATGCCCTGCTAATGAACTCCAGAATGATGAATCCCTACTATGCAGCATTCCACAGATCTCGCTATTGGCCTAGCAAGGTGATTCACAATAAATTTCTCCACTTTTAAAATGATGGGTGTTTATTTTAATTAGTTCACATTTCAAGTGTTGAGTGTGGGAAATGGATTAGCTACTTGTTCAATCCTGTTTAAGCTGAATGATTCATATGTACTGTTGGGCTGCAATTCTTTATGGCTTTCTCTATGAGCAGAGTGGGAATGATTAGGTCAAGGGACCCCCAGATGCTTTTGGCCCAGTTGCCCTTCACCTATTTTTGCTTCATAAATAGGCATCTAAGACACTTGATACACACCTCTCTTCCCATTCTTATGACGGTTCAGTCAAGGTTGTTTCCTTGTTCTCATCACTTGAAAGTGGTTGGCTGTTGGCTTCTATGATTATTAGATCTAGCCCCATGCTGACACTGAGCTAGTGGTGTTTTGCTAAATGATCAACAACCAACTCCGGTGGGGGGCCCCGATTCATAGCATTAGCAGATTCCAGTGATGTAAATACTGGCTGATTTCAAGCTACAAACAGCAGGTCACTGAACACGAGTTGGGAAGAGATGTACACCATTGGCTCAAGAACCAGCCCCAGCACACCACTGATCTAGCTCCTACTAGAGTAACAAGAGACAATTAAACCTCTAATTGTCATGTGCATTAAACGTATCACTTCTATGCACCAGCACAAACATCTTGAAGGCAGTGCAGTATAAATAGTTCTAGATACTGTTAAGTGGCAACCTAGAGAGAACTTGCCCAAGACTGAGTCTTCCTGAACGTTTGTGTTCTTGCTGACCTTCCCTGGCCCTCAGCTGAAGAAATGGAAGGCTATGTCAGGTTGCTGCAAAGCTTTCTTCTTTCCCTGCTCTCTACTGTGCCTGCAGATGCATATTCCTTGGCTGTGCCAGCTGCTATAATCTCATTGAGTATAATTTTAGGCATTTTCTAAAACTCAGTCTCAGTGATGATGTCAGACTTGGCCTGTAGCTTAGACATTGACAATTCTACTATAATGGAGAGGTTTTGGTGGCACTTGACATTCATGGACTTTGCATTTGTTCTGTGTCTAATTCTGTACTTGTCATTACAAAGTTTGAGTCATATTGGTGATATCAAATACATGCTCTGTAATACTAAAAACTATGCTAAAGATCTGCCAGTCAACACCAGCACCTACTACTAATGAACTTCAAAGCAGATTGGCACATTACCTAACGTTGACTGAGATTTTGGCCTGCTGGCTCCTCCCAGTGGTCGCTGGTAAACACAGCGACTTTACTGTTATTGAGATAGATTTCTTGCTTCGTCTGAGGTTCAATCTTACTTACCTGAGATCAATACATTACATTAGCGGTACCAAGGGACTGATGATCCCCAGCCTATGGCAATTAGAAAAGGCACAAAGGCAATATTGATTTATGCTGTGGTGATCCCAGGCCTTAATCTATTAACCCTCAGGAAACCAGACAGACTGTGCCTTGACAGCACGTCATTGTCATTAGATAAACTGGATTCCTTTCCTCAGGAGACTCAATCTGGTCATCTAAGTAAAATGGTCATTTCATTTTCTCATAGGTCAATTTCACTATCTTTTATTAGACAAAGAGCTCATTCTCTGGGGAAATTCGTGGGTGATTTGAGTAGTAACATCAAGGACATTGCTGTTATAATAGTGCTTTATAATTCTCTAGCATCTTTCCTGAAAGCATATAAAACCCTTTACAGATCCTCCTTCCATTCCCACAACAATGCTTCAAGGGCCAAGGCAGAAATTATCATCACTATTTTACAAGGAAAGACACCACTATAAGGTCTCACAGCAAATGGTTTTAAGAGCTAAAATTCATTTTCTGGCTCTGTTTACCAAATTGTGCCTTCATTAAGCATAAACACAAACTGTAATATGTTGACAGTTGTATATACAAGGATAAGAGAACTAATTTACAATAGTGGCCAACACTTCAGCTGTCAAAAAATAGCTAGCTCAGAAAGTAAATATAAAAGCAGCAATCCCATTTTCCCTACAGAAATTAAAGTGTATTGAACTTTCTTTCGTATTCAGTAGTAATCCAGCAAAAAAGCAAGCTTCCGATATAGGGGTTTAGTAGCAGGTTGAGCACTGAATTCTGAGGAGCCAGGATGCACTTGGTGAATGCAGTGATAACCAGCAGGTGGCAGAGGAAGTAAATTTCCAAGCAGCCAAAAACAAACATTCAGAGAATTTTTTCCCTTCCCTAAGGGATGGGGTGGAGTTTGTACAGGAAGAACTATAGGAAGCCAAGATCTGTGATTGTCCCAACACATGTAATCTGGTCACATGGATAAAGACTGGTGTGGGGAAGGACCATGAAAAGAGCAGGCTGGGAAACATGATGCAAGGGACATGAATGTAAAACTAGTCTTAAGTGACAAGTTTTCCCTCACATCGCAGCACAGGCAAAACCACAACCACACGGAGGGGGTAGACATATCTGGTTTGGAGTTTCTGCAGGCCCTTGCTGAATAATCCTTAGCTTTCCTCCATCTCTTGGCTCTTCCGAGGTATGTCCCCAGCTTCCTCTCTGACCCCCTGACCTACCCAACCCCACCAGTTTCCCCTGAGGAAACAATCAATGGTTGAGGGTTGCAGGGCCTTGGCTCTCAGCCCAGTGCTCCCCTACCCCACCCCAGGGCACTGACAGGAGGTTCCTGTCCATTATGCAGACTTCTTTTCCTCCCTTTCCAAAAGCATCGGAGAGGTAGGAGGTTTGTCTCAACGTCTCTGTGCAGGACCTAAAAGGAAGAGGTTAGGATGAAACTGCTGGGAATGCGCAGTGCCCTCTGGGCAGACATAGGCCCAGAGCCCATTAGTCTTCCTCCTTTTCAGTGGACATTCTCTTCCTTGTCACACAGCCCATATAAAAATGAAGCAGCAGCAATTTTTATTTGAGGGACCTAAACTGAAAATAGGTTTAGAACATAATTTAAAAAAATAAAACAGCAAAAGTAGCAAAAAATATATGACCTTTTTAAAAACATTTTCCTTTTTTGTTTTTAATATATAGCAACTGATGCCTCCCAGCCACCAGGAGCATCTTACCCAATGGGTAAATCTCTGGTAACGACCCTTTTAAAAAGACATGTAAATATATACTCAGATTTATACACTTTGTGTTTTCTTCATAGCTATGTACAAAGCCCCCAGTTTGGGGCTGGGCCCCAGGGCCACGACACTGCTCCCAGCCTTTGCCTCCCCATCCTCTGGTACCAGGTATTTGGTCAGCAAAGCAAATTAGTATCGGAATTAATAAGCCACTGGCACCATCTATCTGGAGCAGAGGTTGCCTTCAACTCAGGCCTGAAGCACTGATGTCCCCTCACTACTATTGTAGCCCTGAAGACAAGGCACCTGCCACCGGAACACAGGGGCTTATGGGTTATGGTGAAGCAGACAAAACCAACAAAGGAAAGCTCAGTCAGCTCTCACTGGTATGTCTGTTCACCTCCCACTCCCTAACCCTCCAGGTAATGCCAGGTGGCAGGGAGGGGTCTTGGTCCAACATCTGGAGTAGCCATCAGCAAGTGCCTGCCTCTCTGCTCCTCTCTCACACAAGCAGGCTGAGAGGAGGAAGAGAGGTGAGCTCAGTGGGGTGAAGGCCTCAGGTAGGCAGCTGGCTCCTGCCAGCAGGAAAGGGACAAAGGGGAGGGCAGTGAGTCCAGCGGGGAGTGGTGGGTGAGGGTTACAGCTGACGATGGAGTTTGGGGAGGGGCAGTGCTGGGGTGCTAGTCAGCGTCGTTTGAGTCCACCATTGGCAAGCTGGGCTGGGTGTCGGGGGAGACAGGGCTCCTCAGGCAACGGCTCATGAGAGAAGACAGAATCCTCCCCTGAGGAGCAGGTAGAGCTTCGGGTGTCGGGAAAGCTGGGAGAGTATTGGTCCAGGGGCATTGACAGGTCCAGATACTCCTGTGATAGAAGAGACAAAACAACAATGGATCCACACTCTCACCCCTGTGGTGGTATTAATTCACAGAGATGTACTTAACTGATGATGACTGAAAATCTAGGATGAGACAGCCTCACCTGGTTGGAGGTCAAGGCCACAATGCGGTCCAGGTCTTCTACCAGCTGCTTGAAGGTAGGTCTTTGAGAGGGTACTGCGTGCCAACAATCCCGCATCATCATGTACCTGGCAGCAGGATTGTAAGGTCAGGTGAAGAAAGATGTAAGCGAGATTAAAAATCTCATTGTGGAGGTACTGTGGGAGAAATGACCAGGAAGGGCTGCTTTATCTAGCTAAACACTTCCTTCTCTTCCCACCATGCTCATTCTACCCAAGGGCCTAGCTCAGGACCTCTGGCATCTTCTCATGCTTACAGTTCATTGGTGCAGTTACTGGGCTTGTCCATCCGATGACCCTCCTTCAGCAGCTTGAAAAGCTCCTCCACAGGCACGCCAGGATATGGGGAGCCACCCAGAGTGAAGATTTCCCACAGAAGCACCCCAAAAGACCACCTGTGGATGAGCACAGAGTCCCTGGGTATTAATGAGCACAGAGCTAGGCCAACCTAGACTTCTCTCCATCTCTCCTTCAGCAATATATCAGATATTCATCCTGAACCTACCCTCCCCAACACAAATCTTTAATTCCAAGGAGCATAGCAGGAGACAGTGCAGAGAACAGATCAGCCTTTTGACCCCCAGGAACAAAGTGAATGGATACAGATAATGTTTTGTTTTTTTCTCTTTGAGATGGAAGGAGACCCTTTTTATTCCAGAGGGGAAGACAGGACCCTACTGTACTGGACATTTTCTGTCCCAAATATCCCTGGCAATTGCCAATTTCAAACTCACACATCACTCTGGTGGGTGTAGATCCGGTCAAACAATGCCTCAGGTGCCATCCACTTTACAGGCAGTCGGCCCTGCAAAGCAGTATGGGGAGATTGGGGGTGGCCCCAGGCAGGGCAACAAGGGAGTAAGGAGGGTACATGCAGGGCTGGACTTGGGAAGGAGTGTGCATATTCAGTGCATCCCACCACACTATTTCTCAGGCAAAGCAACCTGCACTGGGTCACAGCAGAGAAATCTAAGTGGGAGAAATCCTGCCCGGCAGAGTCCTGGGCAGAGGACATGCACCTAGTGGCCTTGTCAGCACTTACATTGGTCGTCTTTTTGTAGTAGTCGATGTGGTGAATGTCTCGAGCTAGGCCAAAGTCCGCGATCTTCATCACATTGTCCTCCGTCACCAGGACATTCCTGGCGGCCAGGTCTCGGTGTATGCACTATGGAGAGAGGAGGGGAGGCCGGGAGAGGGAGAGATGAGAGGAGGGTGGGATGCAGGTAAGGGGGGTGCATGAAGATATGTATTAGTATCCAGCTGCCTAAGTGACTCTGTACTCCAGCACTCACTTTACAGCAGGCAGGCAAGCCCACTTACCTCCCAGGCCTTCTCTGGCTACACTACTCACCACATGAACATTCTAGTTCCCTGCTAGAATGTCCCTCTCCTCAACTTCAAACCCAGCCATTCAGATACCTCCAGCTCCAGGACTTTCAATCACATTAACAAACCCTCTGTATCTGCCTCCTTTCCTGGTATTTGCAACTCTTACCTTTGGATTTGTACCCGGAAAGGCTGAACCTTTTTGTTTATGTCCACTCTGTATAGGTGTATGCTGTATGTTCTCAAGCCCTGTCTCCCCAGGTACAGCAATATCCACACTGGGTTGGGGCCCGAATAAAACCAGCATTTACTGAGCACCAAATATTACACTTAACACTCTCATACAACTTCATTTTATTCCTAAAACCATTCTTACTTTATATTTGAAGAAACAGAAAATATTAAGTAGCTAGCTGCCTGAGGCTACACAGAAAGTGGCAGTGCACAGATTTGGACCTAACCCAGTCTGACTCCCAAGGCCACGAGGCTACACTGGCTCTCCTGACTCTGACATTCCTTGAGAGCCTAAGAAAGCACATGTAGTCAGTGCTCAATACGTCTGTGACTCCACCGAAAGACAGCCATAAGCTTCAGTACAAGGAGGGCTCTGTTCCCACTGTGACTTCACCCAGCTGTCAGGTGATGCACCTTTTTGGAGGCGAGATATTCCATGCCTCGGGCCACCTGATAGGCACAGGATACCAGGTCCTTGGAGGAGAGCTGCTCCTCTGGGTTGTGGCTGGGATTGTAACAGTATTCCAGCCCAGGAGGCCTCCGGGCCTGCAGGTACTCCCGTAGGTTGCCCTTGGAGGCATACTCCACGATGACGTACAAAGGACCTGAAGCATGAGGATGAAGAGGCCATCAGGGCAGGCAGGCCAGTAAGCAGGTTTCACCTCACCTCAAGGAAACCCCACTCCCAATGACACATCCTAACCTAACCTCCTCTCCCCTTTAGGGAACCAGGGAAATTCATTCCACTGCTCAAAGAGAGGGAAATCATTCTTCCCAGCACAGTCCAGAAGGTTCCCAGAGTTGGGGATAGAAGCCCTAATCTAGACCACAATTATTCATCCGTTACTGTCTACACAGTGTCTGTGAATCTTGGCACCTGTATTCTCAGATGAACACCAATGGACATCAGCCCAGACCCCAAGAAATGCATTGCAACTGCTGCTAAACCTGCCTCTCCCCTTACCCCAGTTCCCTAACGTGGTTGAGAGATGCCTGATCACTGGTACCCAGTTCACTATCTTCTCCTTGACAGATACTGTTAGTTGAACAGCAGGCCCAGCTTCCCATCTGAGACCCTACCCCAAATAGGGTGGGAATGCTGGCCTGGCTTAGTGCCTACCGTCCTGTGTGCAGGCCCCCAGTAGGTTGATGATGTTCTTGTGTTTCCCGATCATCTTCATCATCTCCATTTCTGAGATCAGGTCTGACAAGTCTTTCTCTGTCGCATCCGCTTTGTACACAAACCAGAGAAGGGGATCATATTTACTTGGAAAGGGAGGGCAATAGGAGAAAAGCTAAGGGACAAGGGATGAGGTATATGCTCAAGGAATCCCATTTCTCCTGGAGTGGCTTCTCTTTTCCCCTTTTCACTTCCAAATTTATATTCCCTTCCCTCTCATGACAGCTGTTGTTGCAATATGTGGTAATGAGTGGGGCAAAAGACACAGTAAGGAAAATCAGCTAGTGATGGAATCTAGAATAAACACCAGACCACAACCCAGGCTGATCCCAAGGCACAAAGTGAAATTATGACAACATCAGGATGCAGGATGCCCCTTCCACTCCCAGGTAACCCTAGGCAGGCTGTGCAGCAGGTGTAAGCAAGGAAAGAGCACCAGAGAAGACGTTCTATTTGGCCCGGGGCCCACAGTTCGCTTGGCAAGGAAAGGGATCATTTTTTTAAGGACAGAAACTTCACTTACACTTCAACATCTTCACAGCCACTTTGGTCACACGGTTGGGTTTGTCCTTATCCAGCCCAATGGCCTCCGCCAACACCACCTGCCCAAAGCAGCCCTCTCCTAGGGGTTTGCCTAAAACCAGTCTTTTGGGGAAACAAAGGGTAGTGTAAGTTGGGGTGGGTAGAGTTCAAACTTTGAGAGGACATTCCATCTCCACCTTTCCATATTGCACCCAACTGCGAGTGGGAAGTGGAAAAGATTCTGGACCCATCTGGGGCACCTTCATTCCCCAGATGGTCTCAGTATAGACAACTCCCACCATTAGAATAACAAGCAGGGGACTTCTTCATAAGTTGAGAGTTAGAATATTACCTGTCTCGAGGCAGCTCCCAGCGGGGGTCTTCAGGAAGCTCGTATTCAGAAACCCCAGCCAGCATTGGGGTGCCACTGGAGGAGAGACGTGAGGGCCGGACCAGCAGAACCCCAGAGTTCATGGATGCGCTGGAGTCAGCCGACACCTACAGGGAAGCGTGGGGTCACCTTTCTAGCAAGGAGACGGGGAGAGGTATGGATTCTTCCAATTCCTAGCCAGGGCTTTTCACCAGTGGCAGAGGTATATATCTGTTACTTGATGTTCCTTCCCTAGCACAGAGTGGCAGAAAAAGCATAAGAGGCCAGAAGGTCTAAGGCCTAAAACAGACTGCTTTTTGCCACCATCTAGCCTTTAACATGAACAGACCATGTATGCCTCTTCCAGACTGACATTTTATAACTTATCATTGCAATAACAGCTCTATTTTGTCCTGATTCTTTATGAAAACCCTGCCTCTGATTATAGATTCCTAACTCCCAAAGCACCTCCCGGAATTAGTACAGTTCTGCATGAATGTTCCTCCTCTCACACACCTTCACCTTCTGTTCCATTTCCTTGGTGGAGAGAAGGATGGGTACACAGGAGAGAGGGCATCTTGGGACCTGACTCAGGTCCTCCTCTCTATTCTATCCTCATGCCTCTAACTGGCCCTCAGGAACAGTTCGAACTCATAATATCCCTTACACATTCAATCTAGCTAGGACTTTCTCTCAATCCATGTGCCAGGTTACGTTGGGCACAGGGAATTAAATTCATGGACTAGAACAGCCAGAAACCCAACTCTGGAGCACATGGGCAGGACATTCCACTGCCCCGACCCAGAAGCCAGAAAGCAAAGTCGAAGCAGTAGGCTGGGGACACTGGAAAGGCAGGACATTAGCAGGTCCTGGAGAAGCCCCTGGGGGGCACAGGGAGAGAAGGTGATGCAGAGGGTGCAAATCCCCTATCTACTTTCTGTTACCTGTCTGCGCAGAGGGATGCTCTTGGCCAGCTTGTGCACGGCCATCTGGCTGTGGAAGTCACTCTTCTTGGTGCCACTCTTCATCTTGTAGATGATGACAGACCCCACCATGCAGGAGATGAGGAAGGCTCCTGTGCAGTAGATGATGATCTCCAGGTACAGGGGTGAGGTCATCACCGCTGGTCTCTCCTCCAGGGCTGAGTCAGTGTGAACAGGGTGTTAGTAGGCTCTGGAGACCCAGCCCACTACGGTCCCTAGCTCCTAGCTCCATAAGAAAAACAACACCTGTCTCCTTTTTTCTGGGAATCTTTAGGGCAGAGAAGAAGCAAGGCAGGTCCTAGCTAGGGCTGGGGTTCTGGCATTGAGCAGGTCAGACATCTTGTTCTTTGAGGCTTCCTCATCCTGACTCGAATCCTCTAAGAGGGATCGACTAGAACTATCTTGCTACATGGGGCCCGTTATCATTAATTCAAGAGCCCTTCTTGCTCAGCTGGATTGCTGGGCTAGACAGGTACAAGGTACCCTGCAAGGGACAGCTGAGAAGTCCCTTCTTCTGGATGCCTATCTCAGCCTCCACATGGAAACATGGCCCTGCACTGCAATGCCTTAGCACTGTGTGCACACACCTATTGCGTAGGGACAGATAAACCATTTTATGAGTCTTTTGTTCTGACAGTCCATGAAAGCTGGGATGGCGCCTTGTTAATTTCTGTAGGCCACAGCACCTGGCATATAGTGGTACTCACAGAATGAGGACAAATGAGGGCAGGAGGAAAGGGTGTGTCTGTGTCCTGACTTAATATCTCACCTTTGTCAGGTCAGACATGTAAATATTTACACCTAGCCAAACCACAGGCAAAACTGACTTAATTTCTAAACATGTCTGGACTGCTTGAGATTAAAAATATAAACATCTTTTTAGTTCTTAAGAATTCTACTCATAGGCCCTAACTCCTAAAGCTGAAGAAGGAAATGGGAGTGGGGAGGGGTCATGTTTTATTCTTTCCCCCTATCTTCCACTTAGAATTCACCCCATTCCCACAGAAGCCCATGCATTCAATACACCATTCCGTTCCACATGAGAGACTGGGAGCATTTACGTCCAGCCTCGGCTTCACAGAACACTCCATCCCCACCAATGTGAACATCCCTCTTCCTTCCACAGCCTTGCTCCCAGCCCTCCCCTTTAAAAAACCCCAGCCAGCCATGGAGGTAGACACCCTGGCGACCTTCCCCAAGATATGCCGGGTATAACCCCAACTGAGCCCCAAGAGAACTTCTGGGGCCTGACAAGATGATAGCAGAGCTGATAACAAGGAGAAGTGTTTGTTTTTCTTTTTCCCCAGTGTTGAGAAATGAAGACAACTGAGAGGAGCACACACAGGACAAAGACAGTGACAATGATAAAAACAGAACACTTCTCTGCCTCAAGCAGGGGTGTTATCAGACCCTGTTGGGCAAGCAGGGTAGAAGAGGAGAGAGAAGAGAGGGCAGTGCCAGCAGTAACAAGAACAGCATAGCACCCAGACCCACATGCAGGACCCTCAAAGAGGAAGCAACCACTAGCTCTGGCCCTGTAGTTACCAGCGCACCACCCTGAGCAGACTGCAGGCTCCTTCCTTCCTGGCCCAATACACAGACCTCCACTCTTAGGACAGAAGAAACATCAGTAGCCAAAAAAGGATAAATGGGCACCATCCACCTGCTGCAGCTGCCTGAGACAGGCCTTACTTAAAGCAGCTCAAGTCCACTGGTCTCCATAGAACCTCTCTGAGACCAGAGGATGGCTGTACAGGAGGTGTGTGGGGGGGGGGGTGAGGGGGAGGGCTGGCATTGCTAGCAAGTAGCAAGCCCCTCTTTACAGGGTGCCTCCATTCAGTTAAAGAAGGAGGAGGGCCCTTTCTGAGACATTTGGGGCTGGCAAAAAGGGCTCAAAAAATCAGGGATGGCTGCTAGACCCAAGGATGGAAGGAGCCTGCCTTGGAGGACAGCCTGGCTGCAGGTTAAACCCAGATCCCATGCATGCATTGCATTGGCCAAGGGGAGAGCCAGATGCAGATGTATAGGTGGGAGGCCTCTGTGTTCTTGCAAAACGAGGAAAGCTCCTGTGTGAGCTGAGAGGAACTGACCCTCAAGGGTGGAGAAATTGCTGGAGCCATCCTACGGGCCACAGACCCCGTTCCTCTACCTCTCCTGGCTCTGTGTCTCCCCCAGTCCCGCAATGCATGGTCCCCCCGTGCCCATGGCGAGGGCAGGACATCGAGAGGAGAAGTACAGTGTATACCTTCCAGAACGGTCAACCATGCAGAGTGATGGGAGAGTCCGATAGAGTTACCCGCCAAGCACGTATACTCCCCCGCGTCCTCAAAGGAGACATTCCTTAAGTGAAGCACTTCCATCTCTTTGTCGGTGGTATTAACTCCGGCAGTCTAGAAGAGACAATGGAAGCAAAATGGACAAGCACAGGACATGAGACCTCTAGAGACACAGAAAAAGGGAATGAGAAAGAGAAGGGGGAAAAAAAAACAGAGGAAGAGATGCTCCCCAGCGTCTCCTTTGCAACAACGAACAGACAAAAACCACCAGGCAGCGAGACCTGTTAGAGAGAGAGAGCCTGAGGGAGGAACTCGGGCAGTCCTGAGACGACAAGGGCTGGTTATGACCCTTCACCAGACGCTGGCAGCCCCTGGCCCATCCAAGCATGCGGGCAGTGGGCAGCATGGAGAAATGCGGACCGGCAGGCAGGAGGGCTGTTTGGTTTCAGGTAAAGAAAGTCAGAGGGCACACACAGGAGGGATGGAAGGGTGCTGTAGTTACACACACACACACACACACACACACACACACACACAGTCAGAGGATGGTGGTTTACAACGGAACACCTGGTACCTTCTCATATCCACCACTCAAACTTTCAGTCTAAAGTATCATTCAAGACACAGCAAGACTGTCCCGAGTGTACACGAAGCCAAGGAACACACAGAAGGCACAAAGGGAGCAGATACCAACACAATACCAAACCAAACCAGCCTCCCAGGCCGGGTATTTTTCCATGGCTCTGGGCACTAGAAATACAGCAGGATAATAGGGAGAGCTGGGCGCTGGCTTCCCCACCTGCCCCAGCAGCTTGGGGCCAAAATCAAACTCCCAGCACAGGGCCCCATCCATCTCCCCGTTACCTTTTGCCACAGGTCTGGTGACAGTGAGCCACGCAGACTGGTTAGCTTCACCAATATAATTGGAAACCTTACACACATACTCCCCGCTCTGGGCCTCTGTCACATTGAACAGGGTCAGCACTTCCGCATCTGAGCTATTAATCCCCGAATGCTGGAACAAACCAACGACACGCCAGTCAGTTGGGCAAACACTGAGATGTGCCCATACTTTGCTCCCATGTAGTGTGAAGGCAGGTAGCTAAGGCAAGGAAGACGTTAAGTGAGATTTATCATCTTTCCTTTTTTAGGAGGCTGAAACAAGTTGGCTTTAAAATCCAAAGGATTTGACTGCAAAATAAACTTTAAGAAAATAACTGCCCCCATCAAACATTCTGTACTAAACCCACTCTTCCAGGACTAGGGCAGAGATTGTGAATGGCCAGAAACAGTGGCCAAGATCCAAGGTCATGGTCCCATTTCCTAGACAGCGGTTTCGGCACTGAAGCAAAGAGGAGGGATGGCCAATAAATCTTTGGGACAGCCAAGCCAGGGGAGGATGAGGTCTAACTCTGGGACCAGGAGGTAACCACTTTCCCAGCTTCTGCTTACTTCCTGCTGCAAGATCCACTGGAGAATTAGGCAATTACCTTCCCTGGATTAATGAAGCATTCAGGGACAATCAAATGTCTGGGAGTGAGAGGAAAAAGAAAGAACATGCCATTACTCCCGATACTATTTAGAATTTACCTATGGCATTGCTTTCCTAACTCCTCCTAAGCGGTGCCCTTATGATTCACCCCACTTGTCAGAAAAAATATGACTTGGGAAACAGGGTGGAGACTAGGAAACACTTGCTGGAAAGGCTTTGATCCTGGGGAAGGGAAAAAGCAGGAGTCCAAAGGCCTTCCTTGAGTAGCTGACCCAAAAGCCTGAGCAAAGTCACTCTCAAAGCTCTTTAGAAACCAGCAATGCCCACCTACCTCCCATTGCACCTCCACTCTATGACCTGTCGCTAGTCCTGGGGAATGTGATTAGTCCCTATGTAGGATGGGAACGTGTGCCTGAAGGGTAAGGGATGAGTCTCAGTCATGGGCACTGAGGCTGAACACAGCAACTTGGTTTCCTTCCCAGCACCTAACCCACTGAGACTAGGGGTCCAAGATTACCTTCAAGATCTGGACATAAGGTAGGTTGTCTGGACCAATCTTACTCCCATTCACCTCGATGTGCTTCAGCCACTGGATGTGGGGCTGTGGGTCACTGTACACTTTACACATGAACTCCACATTGCTGCCCAGGGCCACTGTCTTGTTGGCAGGCAACCCTGCCTGCAGGATGGGCCGGTGAGGGGACCGCTCTGTGGAGGAAGGGAGAGGAGAGTCTTGTCAGGCCCCGTGATAGCCCGCTCCTGGCTGGGATGCTGACAGATGGAATCCCAAAGACCACAAAGAGAAGGGCACTCCCCCCTTGGCTTTCCCTGTGTTGGGCAGTGCACTGCCCAGCCCCTCTGCTGAGCCCCTTGAACTGGAGGTGGAAGAAGGGACACCCTCTCCTCATCTCCTCAGGCCCTAGGCTATTAGGAACCTCCTTTCCAAGGCAAGGCCTCCGTATTTATAGGCAAAAGAAGTCTCCCTTGCCTTAGTGGAGAACCCTATAACTTAGTCACACCCTCAGACCAAACTTTCCTTACCCATAGTTACAGAGTCACTTAGATTCTTGTTGTTCAAAGTGTGATCCAAGAGCAACAGCCCAGCATCACCTAGGAGCTTGTTAGAAATGGCAAACTGCAGACCCGACACCAGAACTCCTGAACCAGAAACTTCTTTTAGACTATCTCCTCAAAACCAAGACAGAATGCCGGATACAAAACTCTAAGATATCAAGAGATTGAGATTCAGAATGTCTAGAAGGAATAGGCTGCAGTAACAGCACCTGGAATCTCATACGATGCCCTGGAGTCAGCACGGGTCTGGAGTTCTGCATTAACTAGGTGTCTGACCTCACCGAGCCTCTGTTTGCTCTTCTCTAAAGTGGGAATAATGGTACCTTCATTGCAGGGGTGTCATGAGAATTGCAGGTGATATGTTTAAAGTGCCCAGCATACTGTTGGCATTCATGAAGCAATAGCTACTATTATGTTGAATTTAACACCACTATTCCAGTCACCTCTTACAGGGGAGACTTTCACTTTAACAATGAGTCGTTAGCATTACCTGATTCTCTCAACTCTATTTATAGATAAGAAAAGCTGAAGCACAAAAGAGGAAAGTGGCTTGCTTAAAGTGACAGAGCGATTACTTGCCAACACCATCTTAACTCTATTCCTAACTAAACCTGGACCCCATCACTGTCTTCTCAAAGCCCCTGCTCTCCTCCCTCTAACCTCCCGCTCCTTTTGCCATTTGCATTCTTACCCACAACATCAAGCTGGTAGGTATGGTTGATGCTGCCATACTCATTCTCCACAATGCAGGTGTAATTGCCCTTGTCAGAAGGCACGACGGAGTCCATTATGATACTCCAGGTGGCATAACGGACCTGAGGGGAAACATGTCAAAGGGCTCCATTGAGAGTCTGGAGAAAAATGGAGGCAGAAGCCACCTGGCAGTGTTAGCACCCTGTTGCACTTATTCTCCAGTCCGAGCACAGAGCACACCACCTGTGCGCACGGCGGGGCATGGCCTGCCCACCCCCAGCCCATTCACACGCTGGAAAACACACATTAGGCAAACTGGGTGTGAGGAACTCTGGATGTCTGCCCATAACAGCGAACACCATTCGTGAGCTGGACAAATGTGCCTTCGGAACTCTCTCAAATACACAGGAAACTTTCTCAACTCTGCACCTTATCCAAGCTGTTCCTGTGCCAGGCTCCTCGCTAAGAGTCTGGCCCTTCTGCCCTTGATATCTCATTTTGAAAACCTTCTCCTCCAGCCCAATCTGTAGTCAAAATTGTTCTCACTAACGCTCTGTACCTCTAATGAAGCGCTGACCACAGCCTCCTTTTCATGACAGTGCTCACGAACATCTGCCCTCCTACGAGACTGGAAATTCTTTACCAGCAGGAGTGCTGTCTTGTACCACTCAAAACATGGTGCCTTGCATACAGTAAGTGTTTGGTGAATTAATTTAAAATGTTTCCATATTTTTTCTGATCTCCTGCGTTTCTTACACAAGATAAAATGAGAAAAGAGCAGCTAAATGAGATGGGAGAGAAACAGGGACTAAAGGGCTGATCAGAGACTCTAAAGAAGGTATTCCAATGAAAATGTTCTTCCTACAATGTAAATGGGCAAAGAACATGAAAGGAAATGGAAGTCGTTTATTAATGTATGAAAATTCTAAGTCTGTTAATAAGCAAAGCAATGCACAAAAGAATAATGAGATACTTTCATCCATCAAATTTGCTGGCAAATATAGTGAGCTTATCATTCTCATATTCTGCTAGGGGAGGGCAAATTAATTTTCTTTTTTAAAAAAGTAATTGTAACCGCAATAAAATAAAATTTAAAAATAAAATAAAACCAGAACCAACTCATTATCTATATCATCCTTCATTAGAGCAAATATCACAATAAAATTTTATGTTTTCCCATTGTACTTTGAACTGTCTTGGCTAGTATACTTTCTAGAAAGACATGTGTTCAAGAAATGCTCATGTAATAAATGAATAAGTGAATGAATAAATAAAATTTCTAATTACCAGGAAAAAAAGAGTAATTGAGTAATATTTATCAAGAGCTTAAAAAATGCTTATACTAGTAACTTCACTTCAAACAATCTGTCCTAAGGAAGAACATTTAAAAAATGCTAACAAAGATATAAGTACAAAGATAGTTCACTGTAACATTAATTACAATATTGAAAAGCTAGAAAATAAATAGCACAAAACAGTTCATCAAATTATAGGATATTCTGATAATGGAATATTATGAAGCAATGAAAAATTATCTCCCAAATCCGTGGCAAAATATTCATTATAAATGTCAAGTGCCAAGATAAGAAATTACATACACAATGTAATCAACTATCTAAAAGCCACATACAAAGAAAAGAGACAAAAAAATTTCAACTTTATTTGCACTATTTTATATTGGAAAATTTTCTAAAATGTATTGCTTTTATAGTTAGAAAGTACTATTTGAAATAATTAAAGACATGTAATAAGGATTTTCAAAGTCGGCTTCTCCCATGCTGCTTACTCTAACTTTCGTATATACACACGCACCTTATAGCCGCCAATCCTGTGGTCAGGTTTAAACTCTTTGCCATTTTTCAGCCAGCGCAGTGTGGGGTTAGGAGTCCCACTGGAAGGGCATTTAAACTTCACTGTCTTGGCAGCTGGCACTGCATGCAGTTTTTTTTCCATCTTTTCTGGGGACGTCCAGTATGGAGCCACGGCTGTCCAGGGAAAGCCAAGAGAGACAGGCAGGGGGCTGGTCAGGCTCAGGAGCAAGAGCCCAGGTCAGGAGCTGGAGGCCCCTGCCCAACTTCCCAACAACTGTGAACTATGCCCACACTGACTGGGATGGCTGAGGGATCCCACTGGCCACCATGACAAGCCCACATGCCCACTCCTCCTCCCACTCTCCAATCAGCTGAGCCACCCCGTTCCCGCCCAAACCCAACAGCCAGGTCCAAAGGGTGGTAACGTAGGAAACAGTGTCTCACGCATACGGTTTGGTTTGGTGTTATCTGTTTCCTTCTCCTCTGAAGAGGAGTCATCATCGTCATCATCATCCTCTGAGGAAGGGAGAGCATCTATGGGAAGGAGAAAGGGGCACTGAGGTTCCTCCGAGGGAAGGGGGCTCTCTAGATTTCCATCCTTATCGACAGCCACCCCCTTAATATAAAGGCCAACCCACTTATCGATGAACACGGACACCCATCCCACACTGACTTCCAGGCCCACTCTTCCCTTGGGGACTGTCTCTCGGTGGGATAAAAACAGTTCATTAAGTACTGAACTCACTATGCTTGTTGCCTTCTTTCCCCAACCCAAAGAACTGCCTCTCTCTGCCCAGCTGTCATTACACTGGGCAGTTTCTTTCATTTGATTCTATCCTTCACTTAGAGATTCTCCCCACTTATGGTACCACCTGGTTGTACTGGGTCTCAGAACGAGCACCCAGGGAACCTGCATCCTCTTTTGGCCTGCTAACCATTGAGAAACCCAGACAGATCTAGGCACACTGAGGCCAGAAGCTATTTCCAAAGCCATGGGCTGAATGACCTACAGTCAGACTTTTCTTAGCATGCATCTGCCATTCTTAACCAGAGCTGATAAGGAGGCCACTACACAGTCCATAGCTGCCAACACCTCTCCCCAAGTATTCACCCCTTTTAAGAGGCTTGACACACATGTGACCACCAATTAGGGCTCCTGCCAGATCCTTCTCCAGTCCTTCCTAGTTTTGGAGAGTCTGGAGGGAAATAGAAGAGGTGAGTCCCTGTTAGGGGCAGGTTCTAAAGGATCCCTGAGTGGGGAAGGTGCCAAGCCTGCACCCTGGGGTACACAAATGGTGGAAAGGAAATTTCAGCTCTACTTCATTTCATCTCACTTTTACGACAGTCGCATTCTAAAAGTGGCAGATTCCCAAAGTCACAGAGCTCTAGGGTTCCCTGGCTGCCTTAACATAGCTCCATAAGCTGGAGGACAGATGTTTTCCATAAAGCCTGTTGGATATGGCAATGCACCTGGATCCTTCTCCATCTCAGTAGGGACCTCACAATATATTCTGAGACTCTAATCACTAGCTGAGTACCAAGTCCAAATGGCAAGGGAATGAGAATATGGAAGCTGACTGAGCCCTACATGCGCCCTGGAAATCTGGGCAAGTGGTAGAAAAATCAGTGTCTTACTGCCCCCAAGAGTATCAGCAATCACCTCCGAGGTAGATCTGGAAAGCCCCAGATCTGGCCCAGGGCCTGCGTCACTTGGTCACCCCTCTGAAAGCTAAGCCACGCGGCGGGCAGGGAGCAATGTTAGTGGGCAGCAGTTTCTGAAGCAGAGTGGGGACAGATCATGGAAGGGGAGGAGGTTCACCATCCTCTGAAACTAGCAGAGAGGGTAGGAGGGATGGATCCAAGGAGAAGGTGAGGGCAAGGCTTTGCTACCAACCTGAGACATTGACGGAGAAGTAGGTGGTGTCGCTGCCTGAGGGGCTGCTGGTCACACAAGCGTAGAGGCCAGAGTCGGTAGGTACGGAATCCCGCACCTCCACCTCCTCCCCTGTGATGCGGGTACGGTTGCTTTCCACCAGCTGTACCCCGTCCCGCAGCCAGTTGATGCTCTGGACATCGTCCCGCAGCCGACAGCGAAGCTGCAGCAGGTCACCAGGGTGGACCAGGAAGGACTCCACTTCCACAGGGGCTCCCCAGGGCTGGGCTGCAGCCACCCACAGGGGCCAGGAAGAGGAACCAAGGAACAGGAAAGGAAAAGAGGGAGAGGGAAGGAGGAGAGAGACATTACGCTAGCTGCACTGAGCTGCCACATCCCAGGGGCCACAGAGATGGGGAGGTGGGGACTGGAATACGGGTCAGTCAGGAAAAGGCTGGCTACCTTGGAACCCCATCTCTTCTTCTCTACCCCTGTCCTCCAAAGGTCAAAGAAGAAAAAGGCAAAGTTAGGAAGCAGCTGCAGCAGCATTAAGCAGTTCACATTTCATTTCCCTCCATCTAGGGGGATAAGGCCCGCCCACTTCAGGACTTCTGTGTCCAGAGTACCCTCTTCCCACATGCTCAGTTCTTTGCCAAGAATGGCCACTTCCCAGAGGAACACCCCGTTTCCTTTTGGCTAGGTCAGCCTCACCCCTTTCCTTAGTAACAGTTGAAAAAACCCCACCCCTCAAAAATCCAGCAGCCCCACCCAAGTTGAGAGAAGGCAATTTGTCAAACGGGTGGCTCTCGGTTCAAGTGATTCAGCAGCGGGGGTTCTGGTCCCCCAATGAGTCAGATACATAAGATGCATACTGGGGAAGAGATAGCCCAAAGAGAGGTCAGCTCAGGAAAGCCTCTAGCTAACAGGTGTCAGGCCAGAGGCTTCAGAGCTTTTGCCTATATTAGGAACAGAGGCCTGCAGCTGCCACAAAACCCACACTTGTGCTGGCAGCCTAAGCCAGTGCACACAAAGCTCCTTTCTCCTCATTCCACTGCAGGGATCCCTCTCTCAAGCCCCCCACCTTCTTCTCCTCCAACACACTGTCACACACGTCCAGTCTCCCTCGACTCTCTTTTCCTGGAGCCTGAGTAGTCTACAGTTCACAAGATCTGATGAGACCCAGTCCAACAACTATCCCTACCATGACCAAAAACTCCACACTTGTGCTAAAAAGAAGGCCTAAAGCCAGACACACCTAAGAGTCCACCATGCCAGGCTGTTATCCACCTCATGAGCATCCCCTTCTTCACTAACAAGGGGTAAATCCAGTTTCTACTTCCCTTCAGGAGGTTTTAGCATGCCCCAGTATCTTCTGCTAACTGTCCACTCCCCACCAAAAGAATGAGCTTAGTGCAGCTTATATCTACCAACTGACTTAGGCGCCATTGCTTTGGGCAGTCTTATTTCTCACCAGTTCACCATCAGAGGCTCACCTGGGACACCTCACACACTCTCGTGGCCCTAAAGGGCTTGTGTCTCTGTCTAGCTCTCTCCATTCACCCTCTGGTTCTCCGCTGGGCTGGTAACTCTGCCTCAAAGATTTTTCTGATTCCCAGTCTGGGTCAGGTGCTCTCCCACTGCACTTTTCACACTGAAAGAAAGTCCCCTTTCTTGACTGAGTTGTGAGGGTGGAAAGTATCATATCTACCTTTAAATCCCCAGCACCTACTATGGTGCCTGGCACACAAGAGTCGCTCAATAAATGCCTGCTGGATATGCACAGTCACACTGTCTCCTTATTGTCTTCCTTTCTAAACTCTCTTTCCTTCTTCACCACCCTCATTTTAAATAACTTATTCTGAAGCGCTAAACAGGTTTCCACTGGAAACCTTACAAACGAAGAAATGGGAGTCCTGAGCGACAAGGGGCACCAGGAAGTAATCTTCCTCAGTAAGGCCTCGAATGAGGCTGGGGGACCAAAGCTGAAACCCAAGGGCTCTGTCTTAAATATTGGGTAAATACTGAATCATCAAAAAGGGGGTGCTGCTTTAAAAGGGTTTGGAAACCACTGGGTTAGCACTCATTTATTTTTGTGAATCACGTCAAGAGGAGCATCAACCGCAAAGGTGAGCAGACCACACAACTGATTAAAAATAAGCTTTTGTGGGTCTCATAAAAAGTTATTCTTTCCATTTTTAATGGTTTGTGGTTTGCCAAAAGAAAGTAGAAAAAAAGCAGTTCAGACTCGACCGTTAAGAAAATAGCGGACACTCCTATTGATTCCATCTCATTTCCCTTCATGACCTCACAGATTAAATATTTTGCAGCTCGTGATCTGTACCAGCAGCCATTGGTCAAACCGTAAACTCAGTAAACTCAAATTCTTAGCCTCCAGCATCACAACCTATTTTGACAGGTCCCAGAGACAAAAAGATAGGAAGGAGAACATGGGCATTTCCCCAAGAGTAAGCAGCAAAGGGACACTGGCCCTGCTGAGACCAGCTCTGGCTGATTCTAGTTTGGAGCCCTAACTTCCTGTTCATCCCAACCAGTTTTGTGTAAACAAAACTCTTCTACATGATCTATATAAAGCCTCAAAACCTGCTTTCTTTTTCCTGCCCCTGGAATTCAAACTCACCCTGATGCTCTAGGCCTTGGTGCACTGTGTCCAATTATTCTCTTGATCAAGATCCTACACACTGTGTCTAGGATAAAATCTAAACCCAGTTTGGCATCCAAGCCTCTTGACAATTTGTTCCCATCTCTCCATACAACTTTCTTCTCCCTACCTTCCACTCCATGTCTCGCTACTCGTGGCACTGAATGCATTTTCCTCCCACAACAAAACTTACTTTTGTTTACAGCTGTCAGCCACCTTTATAGAGTCCTCCTACCCTGTACTACTCAAAGTGTTCCATCAAAGACATCCAGAAAGCCTTCTGTTGGCACTAGTGTAACATGATTTTCTGTAAAGTGGTTACTGTCTGAACCCCACAAATTCTCACTCAATTACATATTGTCTTGTATAGTTCCTTTTTAAAATACCTTCATCAAGATATAATGTGCATGCCATAAAAATACATAATTCAGTGTTTTTCAGCATATTTAGTTATGCCACCATCACCACAATTAACTTTGGAACATTTTTATTACTCCAAAAAGAAACCATGTACCTGTTCAGTCACTCACCATCCCAACCCCCACGCCTCAGTCTAGGCAACCACTGATCTGTTTTCCATCTCTACAGATTTGCCTATACTGGATATTTCATGTGAATGAAATTATATAATACATGGTCTTTTTGTCATCATCTTCTTTTATTTAGCATGTTTTTTCAAGGTTCTTCCATGCTGTACCATGTCTCAGTACTTCATTCCTTTTAATGGCTAAATAGTATTTCATTATATAGATATATCACATTTTATTTATCCATTCATTGGTTGATGGATAGTTGGGTGTACTGTTTCCCATTAAGTGTGTCCATGTCTCATTTCTTCTAAGAAATAGCAAGCAACTCATAAAGCAGAATTGACTACTGTAGTTTTCCCACAGTGCCTAACAATCTTAGAAACATAGAAGACATTCACTAGGTCTTGAATTGAATTTAGCATCTGCCAAAGGCTAATTTTTAGAGGAACCAAAATCAGACTATAGCTCCTGGATTACAGGGGTTTTTCATAGAAAATAGGGCTCCTAGATGTCAGTCTCCATTTACAAAGCAAGGATAATACCACTTTCTTCTAAGAGGTGATAGAAAGATACTTAACTATTTACTAATTTTACTGGGCCCTGCCAATCTGTGTCAGTGCCCTGAAGAGTAGTCCTGACCTTGGGGAATCCTATGTAAGGTGGCTGGTGTGAAAACATCACAGCTCACTGTTAGCCTGCAGCAATCAGGTCACTATGTTCCATTCTCTTTTGGTCCTTCCAATGTCCCTATTTATGTCCTCATTGGAAAGGCCCTTGCATCTGTGGCTCCATCTCCTCTGAGCTGGCCTTTCTCTGGTCAAGACCACTGGGCCAGGGCTATACTAGTTGTTAGGTGTCAGTTAGCAAGAAAGGAGCTGACACCTAGATTGGGTTGGCCATGTAAGATAGGGGAAAGAAAGCAAGTTTATTGCTCAGCCACTTGAAACCAACGTTCCAACTCTTGGAGAACTTGATTTCTTGGAATGGGGATGCTGTGAGGAAAGCGACAAACCAAAACACTTGCTTCATGCGTCTTGTTTCCTGAGAGACGAGGTGGGAAATGGAGGCTGGAGGACATTTGGTATCTGGATTCCATGGTGACTTAGTCGGAGGCTTAAAGTGTTTGGCGTGAATCAAATTACAACATTCATTGACTCTTGCAAGCTCTAGGTGCAATGTGTTCAAAGTGCATTGTGGAAAACAGATGCATTGCGCTTCAAGGCCAACAGCACAGAATCACTATTATCATCTCTGGGAGCAGGAGGGTGAAGGTTGGGGCTTGACTTGAACATCCTTCAAGGATTAAGGTTGCCATGCCTCAGAGAACTCTCCAGAAAATAGGAGAGGAGAAAGGTTGTTTAGCTGCCCGAATCTGAGATTGAGGAAGGCTTTGCTCCTGAAGTGACTTCCTGGGACAGTGCAGATGTCAAGCAGACCATGGAAGGCTGAGCAGGCTGGATCAGTACCCCTTTAGTAGGAGTGAAAGGGATTCACACACAGATCACCAATCCCATCCTGCTTCTCTAATGGAGCCTCTCTATCCCTTCAGGGGAAACTAGGAGTAAGTAGATAAGGACTCAAAAGTTTTAGTAATTCAGGAAGCAGCTAGAGGTGGGGGTGGTGTTTCCCCTGGTGTTCTTAAGTCTAGGCACGTGGAGGTTAATGGAGCCCCACTGAGCCCCTCTCCCTTCCTACTTTCCACCAAAATACCACAGCTTTGTCGTTCCCAAGAGGCCAACAAGATGCAACATTTTGCTTATGGCAGGACTAGCCAGAAATCTGCCATAGTGATCTAGCAGGCAGTTCTGCCCCGGGTGCATTAGATCAGATCCAAGTTCTTTATTCTAAACCCCTGTGTCTTCTGCCAGCTGTGGGCACTGCATGGGGAGGGGGAATGAAGCCCTCAGGAGGCCCAAACCCATATAAACCTTGCTATTCTTATGAGATGTGACTCTGGCTCCCCCAAATCCAAGAAGACAGGGAACTTTCTTCAAAATAGCTACCATTAGGTGCCTCTGTGAGCCCTTGTCACTGAACAAGAAGAGATTCAGCAAAGGAACAGCAGACCTAAGTATGGCCCTAGCCAGGTGATCAGATTTACATAACACCTTGATATGTACAAAGCACTTTGTATTGTGACATGATATAATTGGAGAAGAATATAAGAACCCAGTATAGGCAACCCAACACAGGCTCTAAGTTTATAAGACTCAAAAGCATTGGTGGTCAGAGCGGACAGCAGTGGTAAGGAAAGGTAATAATGGTAAGGAAAGGGGGAAACTAATAAGAATTTAGATTGGAACCAAAAACTATGGGGGGAACATGAAAGGTGCTTTTGAGCAGGGCTGCACCTTGGAATGAGGGGAAGTGGGGGATGAGATCACACTCTATGGCCTGCATGGAACAGAAGGTTCACGGTAGAAAATAGTAAAATAATAATAATAATAATGATTTTGCCTTGTAAGGTAGGGAATAGAACAGAACCATTAAAGAAGTCCCAGGGAACACATTTCTCTGTGGGGACTATGAATGCAGGCCATTCATGCCACATGGACAAATATACCTAAAAATGTATTTCAAAATACCACTTCACCAGCTCTGGCCTCATAACAGCCACTTTGGTCTGGAAGTTATCCATCCCCCAAATCCCACAACTTAACATGACCCCAGTGACAAAAACGACATTTGCACAGCACTTTGCAATTTACCATGTGCCTTCCCATATATTGTCTTGGGATCCTTAAACAACTCTGAAAACAGTAATACTAATAGTGGCCAATATTTATGGCATGCTTACTATATCCCATATTCTGTGATGGCTTTTAACACAGGCTATCATTTAAATCATACAGCAAACCTATGATGGTGTTATTATCTCTGCCCTATGGACATGGAAGCTTATTATGTGCCAAGCACAGTTCTCATTTAATCCCCATGACAATCCTGTGAAGTAGATAATATTATTATCCTCATTTTACAGAGTGGACACTGAGGCACCAAGAGATTCAATATGTGTCCAAGGTGGCCCACCTAGCTTAGCCACCACCTAGTGGCCAAGTTGAGATTCAAACCCAGGTGGCCTGGCTCTCCAGAATCCACACACATCCAGATCTCAGGTCTACCGCTTTGAAAAGGTAGGATCTACCTTCACTGTGTCTTTGCAATCCTTGACTTCAGAAAAGCAACTAAAACTCTTTCTGTTCAGCCCACCAATCCTATGTAATGGCACCAATGTCTCCTACCCTCACACATGAGATTACTGAGTTGGTTGCTTTGGCCTTATTTCCCCCTTTCTCATTCCCTCAATTTCCTCAGCCCCACATCTACTACCTTATAACTTAGTGCTTTTAACTTATAACTGTGCTTTCCTGTTCATGTTCATCTACCCTTTCAAGTTGAGCAGGTGTGACTGCACACTTGGCAGGTGAGGAAATTGGAGGGAGAAGGAGGGCATTATGATAGTGGTGGACTAGGGGCTAAGAATGCTGCCCTATTTTGGCATGGCATTCGATATCTACAAGGCACGTTAATTCGCGTTTATGTTATTTCTGTTGATTCCCATTTAAATGGGAAAATGGAGGTTGAAGGATTTCTCTCAAAGTCACAAAACAGGGATTAACATTGCTGGTTCCTAGGCCCCTCTGCAGTGTATTCCTTCTCACAAAGCACGTAGGACAGTTAGGTGACCCATTCAGGTACTTAACAGCTCTGCCTTGGCCACAGGTAGACAACACAGCTCCTCCCTCCCTCTCCATGTCCTTGGCTCAATCCTGGATCAGTCACCTGATACTTTGCCATGTCCCAAGCCCCTAACCCTTGATTACAGCTTGCAGCTGAGCTGATGACCTCTGATGACTCCTGCCTGATTCCACTGAAAAGATTAAGAACTTTAGGCAGAGGGCTCATCAACTGTCCCATCATGCCAGTTCTCATGATAACACATCCTCACTGTCCCAACTCTCAAGCTCTGATGCCTCCACGTGGGCACTCTGCATCCCATCCCCTCATACTTCTGAGAGCCTGTTTTCTCCTCCTCCACAACCTGGAGCCTCCCAACTACCTCCCATCCCCCACCTCGGCTGTCCAATCTCCCGATTCCAACTTTTCAGCCAAGCCAATACCCTCACTATTTCTTTAATTTTGCTTTCTCCTACCCAAAGGACTTTGATTCTCCTAAAATGCCTTTCTCCTCTTATCAACTCCATCACTTCCCTAAGATTTCCCCAACTACATTCTTCAACTCATTTTTATTGTGACTTACAAATTTTCATGCCTTTATCTTGTGCTTATTCATGCTGCTTGGCTGAGGGTTGGTCCACATACGTATATGTCTTACGTACCCTCTGAGTCAGGAGCGTGTCATCTACATTCTACACTCCAAAGCACACAGAGCTAGAATAACCATCCCCCAGCAAAATCTAGGCATGATGTCTCAGGGTCATGATTTCTGTCATCTCTATGAAATCCTTTTGATTTTGGATTTCTGGGTTAAGAAAATTAGGGGAGAACGCTATCTTCTTTAGTAACATGGGGGAACTGGTGGTCCAGGAATGTTTATAGTCTTGGCACAAACTTCCCAGAGATAAATGAGGGGGCAATTGTGGGTAGGGGAGGAACTCGGGGTGGCTTTGAAAGCAAACTTAAAAGGAACACAGAACAGCCCAGCGGGGCCCTGGGAGCCCTCTGCAAAGGTTTTTTATTACGTTATTTTGGCTTTGAAATGGAACTGAAAACTTACTTTAGTCTGGAAAGGCCAGGCCAGAGAGGGGAATCTCACTGAAATCCTGGGAAACAACTATCATCCTGCAAGGCTTGAGGTACAGAGAGAAGCCCTAAAGACATATGATGCCTTGAACTCACAGTGTCCCCAAGATACAGGGAAAGCTGCGGAAATGGGGAGCACAGGCATGAGTGGGAGGGAGACAGGAACACCAAATCAATTAGCGGGATTGGACGCCCTGATCCAGCAGCATTCACCAGTCCCCCGACCTGACCCACAGGATCTGGAGTACAGTTTTTTTTTTTTTTTTAAAATAGAAAAAGGGGAAAAAAGTAAGAAGGACCATTTTGCATGCAAATGGGCCACAGCCAGAAGAGCCCATTAAAATGTAAAAACTCTACATTCAGCCTGACAAAACTGTGCAAACTGCTGTGTTTGCCAGAGGGGCAGCAATACAGCTCCTGACAAAGGGACCTAGGAACAATGGTGGGCTGAATGGCCTCTGTCAGCAGGTCCCCTTGCGCGTTGCCATGGGGACCCCACCGGGGCTTACTAAAGGTATTTCCTGAGGAGAAAGGCAGTGCACACATGCCCAGGCAGCCTGGCTAATCCTGACAGGAAGCCATCGCCATTCAGCAGCCCAGGGGCTTGGGGCTGGAGTTTTGTTTTGTTTTTATTAAAAAAAGATTTCAGCCTTTTGTGTGTCCCACCTCATCACTGTAATTTAGTGCAGAGCTGCTTGCGCTGGCCAAAGCTGCAGCTAAGGTCCTGCACCCGCCCCACGACCCCCCAAAAACAGCTCCCTAGTAGTTGGGCAGGAAGAGGCCCAGGCATGCAGAACCCCACTTGGGAGACCCAGGCCAAAAGCACCCAGGACCCGGAGTTTTGTGTAAATCTTTAAACAGATGTTGAGAGGGGTAACACAGCACTAGAGCAGAGTCTGGGGTTCAAGTCCCTGTGCTGGCTTCTGCCTGATGCCTCCACCTCCTTCATACTGTCATATATCATACTTTTTTTCCCTCCCAAGCACTGTGTCCTCCACTTCTCCCTATATCCCACGATGGGGAGAACACTCTCAAGCTGGGAACAAAGACTATAATTAAATGATTAACAAAGGAATATGCTCAGGAGTTGTTTTAAAAGAAATTTCCCTTCTTCCTTTCTCCCCAGCAAAAGCTCTCACCCCGACTGTTTACTGATGCACTATGTACGGAGCCAAAAAGAAAACTCTTCTACACCCATGCCCCAAAAGGATTCCCACTACACTCTGCTTCTCTCCTTACTAGGAAGAGAGAGTTGCTCCAGGAAGGGGAAAGTTCACTTAAGATGTGCAGAATGTGTAGACCCCACTCAGAGAAGGTAGATGCCCTACAACTAGGGAAGGGTGGTCTAAGCTCACAGTTCCTAGAAGTTTTGTGTCACCATTTCACATTTGGCACCAGAGGAATCCAGCCTTGGCAGATTCAGGGAAGAAAGCCAACAACACAGCTGGTGGTGGAGACAGAAACTCCTGTGTGACAACTGCTCCCCTAGGACACAGTTTAGGGTAAATTAACATTTCCTGAGCAACCTTGTATGTGGAAGGAGCTGTCCCCAATCAAAACAGAAAAATGAAGGCAGTTCTACTCATTCATTACGATTTGAACCCAAGTCTATGTATTTGCAAAGCCCATGCTCTTGGATTTAGACCTACCCCCAAAACATGTTTTAAACCTAGCATTTTGAAGGAATCATGAAGAGGAAAGTTGATTGTTTTAGAGGCATTAAAACTGTGCCCAGCAACTTCCATGGGCACCTGGGAAGCTTCTAAAGCCACGTTAGCAGGTCTTGTTTTGAGAAGAGGAGCTAGAGTGCCTCTACTCAACATGGAAAACTCCCCTCAAAGAACCCCAACTCAGTAAGGACCACTTCTATGGGCTGAAGTTTAGGAGATCAAGCAGCTCAGGTGGGGGTCTTCTGCCTTGATTAAAAATGTCTTAAACTCGAAGCAGAAGTACACTGACCACCAACAGTTACGATACAGAAGAACACCTTTCACTAAGTTGTAGAGGGAAAACTGGACAACTAGGTGTGTGTGTGTGTGGGTGTGTGTGTGTGTGTGTGTGTGTGTGTGTGTGTAGGGGTCCTGTTGCTAGAAGGGGAGCTCAGACCCTCCCACCACTGGCCCAGAGCCCAGGCCTCCCAGCCATGTGTCTGCAGCTGCGACCTGTCATGCACTTCCTGGTCTGGGTTCTGTAATGGAAAGATCATTAAGCATGGGGGAGGGAGTAGAGTGAGATGAATCAATGAGAAGAGGTAACCCTGCAGCTCCCATTCTGCTGTACTCTAACCTTAAAGTCCGGTCAGGTTCCTTAAAGAAAAGGAATGTGTTGCCCTCCCCCACCCCACCCCCTACTAGGGCCTCTTGGAAGGCCTCCCCTCCCCCACACCCAGCGGAGCTTGTTTGGGGAAGGAAACACCACTAGCAGCTGGGCAGGAAAAAGTTGCTGCTCCCTAAACTTGCTGATGAATTAGTAGAGGACTCAGCTGCTTCAGAATTTACCTTTTGCATCCCCAAAACCAAAATGGGTGCTTAAGTGCACAACTCACCAGGGCTTTTAACATCCCAAGACGCCTGCTATCTTCCCTCCCTGTCCAATCCCATTGATGCAATGGTGGGTCTGGTCACAGAGCAATACGGTAAGGAGGGTCACCACCCGCCGCAGTGGGGAAAGGGATGGGCTCTGCATAAAGTTACATTTTTCTTTTCAATGGTAAAGAAATGCCCCTTATTTTCACATAAAGAATAAAGAATAAAGGCAATAAACATCCTTTTAAAATGAAACGGTATCGGAATGTGGGTGTTATGGGCTCAGGGGCGGAATGGGGAGTTAGTGTACAGAATTTCAGTTGGGAAGGTGAAAAGTTCTGGAGATGGATGGTAGCGATGGTTGCACAACAATATGATGTACACTTAAAAATGGTGAAAACAGTCCACTTTATGTTTATTTTATCACAATAAAAAATGTAGTGAGTGGTATTCATTTTTTAAAAAGGTTCTTCCTTGGCAAGGTAAGTTGTCAACATTATGTCAGTTCCAAAATATTCGGGGGAAATTTGACTGGCTCATGAAATCTAAAACTCTGGGACCACTGGTGTGTTCTACAGATTTACAAGATAACAAGGACCTAGAGGGTCCACTGATGTACCACATATCCATTCTTCTCTCTCTCTTTCACACACACCATGGAAATTGAGCATTTAGGACCCTCTGTCTTAAGAAATTAAAAGAACATGGTTTAAGGATCTTTCTTGAGATGGTATGGCTGTTTGGTAGAGAGCAGGTGGAATAAGAAGGACCAAGGGCCTGGGAAAAGGTAAGGGCCAATACCTACAATAGGGACTGCTTTGCTCAGATGACTTGGGGATCTTAAATAATTAGAATCTTGGGTGAGAGATTCCTTCTCTGACAATGTCAACATTCCAGGTTTCCTAAGGGATGAGAATGACAGCCTAGTTTGAAATCCTTGTAAAAACTACTTAGTCCTAAATTCTGCTTGTGCCACAGGTAACTGGCTGAGTACAGCGGAAAGAACATCTGAATAGAAATCACTCAGATGACTGGCCCTACCATTGAGTGAGTGACCCTGGGCAAGTCACCTCCACAGTCAGGCCTCAGTTTCCTCACATGTGAAATGGGAAGGCTGACTGACCTGACAAGCTCTAGGACCCCTCCAACTCTAAGCAATATTCTAAGTTTCCCAGAGTTGAGCAAAACTTACTACACTCCCTCCCGATCCCACTAACACAAAGCTCCCTCTGGTATGAGGGAAGGCAAGTCCCCTAAAGTTAATTTTCCACAAGTAGAGGAGATTCTGTTTTGGTCACAGAACTCCAGCCACCAGCACCTTCGATACATGCTTCTCCACATCTCTTCTTTCTGGCCTGTGGTGTTCTCTTCAGATGAAGCCTCACAATAAAGGATGTAGAGTAGCTGAGAGGCTGTGACTGACAGAAAGCTGAGAGCCCAGTTATTCTAGAAGGATTTATTTCACTGTGAGAACTAGCAAGGTAAATAAATTTTAAAAATGGATTGGGAGTCTAAGGGTAGTGGAGAAGGGCAGACATAAAACAAATGCCGGTTCCAAATGTACCCTTCAGGCAGTAATATAGTCTTGATTGCTAAAATAACATTGATAAAAATTTTAGATGCTAAAGGGAGAACTTCATTCAGCAGTTAGTCAAGGAACCTGAGTCTTCCAAGGTTCAAAAGCTAATTCCTAAAACCTAAGGAAAATAAACCTTAATTCCAAAAGTAAACTCAAGTTTGACAATAAATGAGCAGAGATTTCTAAATACAAACAGTCTCTTCTAAAGGGCTGGAGAGTCCATCAGCATTCCAAAGGCAGTGATAATTAACTTAAAGCCCCAGCTTCTAGGAAGAGGGTTTTCTACCTCTTCAGGAAAGGTTTAGACTATGTTCCTACTCCCAGTCCTTCCTCTCTCAATATCCCCAGGCAAACTGACTCAGCCCTCTTCCACCTTTCTCACCTCCCTGCTCACCTATTTTGTCTTTCTCTTCCTAGACCCTCGGACATTCTTCCTCACCTTTCACCCTTCCTAGCATAGGAGTTCAAGCTGAAGGCATTGATATTAGATAGACCTGAGTCTGAACTCTATCTTCACCATTTATTTGCTGTTTAACCTTGGCAAGTTTTTGTTTGACTGACTTCTCTGAGTCAGTTTCCTAAACTGTTAAAAGGATATAATATCTACCTTATAGACTATGGGGTAAAAATTAATTGACATCAGAGGTTCTCAAAGTGTTGTCCCTGGATGGGCAGCATCAGCATCATCTGGGAACTTGTTAGAACCACCAAGCTGGGGGGGTCCCGCTTAAAAATCAAAAGGCCTGGGAGGGAACACGACAGTGGGTTTTAACAAGCTCGCCTGGTGATGTCCGTGCAGCAAAAATCTGAGAACCACTGCATTAGTTGATACAAGAAGAGCTCAGTACGTGGTAGCAATAACTAGTTCTCACCTATTTTTCTTACCTTACTACTGAAAAGATTTTATACTTACCTTTTTTTAAAAAACTAGAAAGTTTAGGTGTTTTTTTTTTTAAATGGATTATCACTTACTTGTGCATTCATGAATGCCTTCACTCATTCAAAAAGTGTTAACCGTGCACCTACTATGTATCAGACAATAAATTATTCTAATGTTCTAGAATGAACAAAAGACAAAATAAAACCTGTCTTCAGGTTGTGTGTGTGTGTGTGCGTGCACATGTGTGCATGCCTATACATACTTCATCACAGCCCACAAATGATGGTCAATATGACCCTTCACTTTAGGGAAGAGGCCCTCCCCTGTGGTTTCAGATGTTCTCATAACTCAGGGGAAGAGGGGAGGTTTATATCCTTATATGATGTAGTCTTTGAATGGCACTTAAATGAGTCGCTTACTGTATTTGCATGCTAGTAAGAGTTACACTGGCCAAGGCTGGGCCTAACCCATGGTGAGACTAGGTATAGGATTGGCATTTGTTCCCAGCCTCCTTTTTAAGAGGGGCATCCAAGACTTTTGATATTCTCCTCCTACCAAAAAAAAAAAAGGTTACACAGATAGTTACTGACAGAACTGGAAGAAGACATTTACCAACTTTCAATAAATCTGTGTTCTATTCCTGTGGCACACCTGAGAGTGTACCACAAATTAATATAAATTTCTTAAATCCTATAATTATTCTGTAACTAGCCCACTATAGTACTACATATTTTTGTTTAAAACATTAATTTGTTAAAATGTAAACACTATGTAAAACAAAATTTCAGGACCTCCTCCTTTTTTGCATTTCTTCATGTTTTTAAAATATACGTACTGGCAGCCTCACAATGCTAATGCTGCAGCCTCTCTGAACTATCTGACATGTTTATTTCCATTCATCAGCCATTGTTGGACTACAACCATTTTAGAAGCAATCTAGGTGGCTTATGTGTCTTGGCAACCCCATAACATCCTGGAATAAGTGTAGCCTACCCAGAAAACTCGGGGGTGGCATCTGACATTTTGAGGACCTCTGATCCTAGACCTTCTCCAGGTAGGAGGTCTTGGCTACAGTGGAAAAGGTGGACTTTTGTTTTATTGATTACTCTATGCTAGGGAACCACTTCCATTAGGGTAGCTCACAGACCCATGACAGATGCATCACCTCATAGTGAAGAGCAGAATGTCACACAAGAAATAGCACAAAGCAAGCATCTCCAGCTGTCCTTACTCCAATCACCACATAAGCTTATCACAGCAGAAAGGGAGGTGAAGCCTGATTCCTGTGAGATAAAAGGGACTGACCTGGCAATGTTTAAATTCAAACATTGGTCTGCCTAAATTTTGTGGAAAAATCAAATCTGATATAGGGATACAGTATAACACAGTGGAAAAAAACACTCGAGTCAGACCTACCGGGGTCCGAATCCCAGTTCCACCTTCTCACCAACTATATGACCTTAGACAAGTAAGTTACCTAACTCCTTCAACTTCTGATTATGAGATTAAACCTGTAGCCATGAGATCAGTGTAAAGATGTAAAAATGTAAAGCATGCAGAGTGTAAAGATGCAATAAATAGTATTTATTAATTTTTATTGTGAAAGACCTTTACTGATATAATCTTTCTGGACAATTTGGCACTATGTAACTTTTAGAAAACATCTTTGGATACAGTTCTAAGTTTATTCACTTAAGTGAAAATAACATAAATGCCCAACAGTAAATAAAAAAATTGCACACCCATACAATGGAATGTGGTTACTGGGCATGACTAAAAATTTCTCTTCAATACACGCTTAAGTTACAAACAAGTATATACTGTACAAATCCATTTTTGAAAAGTCATGTTTGTATAAATGCAAGAAAAATAGTCTCAAGTTATAAATTTACAGTTAGCAGTGATTATTTTTGGATGATGGGAAGAGTTTTCCTTTTTTCTTTGTAAATCTGTATTTTCTAAAATTTCTATGATGAACCTAGATTACATATCAAAATGTCTATGTTTTAAAAGAGCAATAAAAATATTCTTAATGATTACATAGAACTTTGCTCTAGTAGAGGTAACAGCCATATGTTAAAAACTCTGTATATTGTAAGACAGAGTAAAGACAGGGCTGGACTGAAAAAACAGAAAGTAGGAATGATTAATTTGGAGATGAAGATTTCAAGAGGGAGGTGGCCCTAGGCTAAACTAAACTAAACCCAAATTAATCCTTAAGCTAAGAGTAAGAATTACAAAAAGTGAAGGGATAAAGTAATAGAGATGGACATTTCCAGTTAAGGGACCAGGATAAACAATGGTTATATGTTGTATTCAAAAAGGAAAAAGGAAGAGTCTTATTTGGCCAGATGGATGGATGGATGGATGGGAGAGAGAGGCAAGGGAGAGAGTGGGTAAAAATCAGTGAACAAATAGTGAAGGGATCATTAGCCAGGGGTTAGGTTTCTATACTGGAGAAAACTGAAGAAAGGCTAAGCTCTAACTTCAACTTTCTTTGTTGATTAAGTATTGAAACTTTATTGTTGCTGGTTTTTAACCTCTTTTCCTGCCTAAGCTCATAACTGCTAAAGTCTATTCTTTGCCAAACTCCTTGACCCTCTCACCCACTTGAGGCTCAAAGCGCCTACACATCCAGGGCCTGGGAAACACAGCCGCATTCACTCAAATGGCAGGACCGGCTGCCGCAACACTCACCTCCTTTTACACACCCATCCCAGGAGGCTCAGCCATGATACAACATGTGGGATAAGGAAGGAGCATTGAGTTTCAAGCTCCACTGGAGCCAATCTATCTTTCTCTGTGCCTGAATCTCACTGCACAGACCCCTCCTACCCAGAATTCTCGTTTGCAGGCTATAAACCCTTTAAATGAAGGCAGTGGGCACCTTGTTTGGCCAGCAAAAATGTGAGAGTTGGCATGAACCAAGACCCAGGAGAGGGGAACTCTGAGGGCGGGAGTGCAATGTCTTAGTGCTATACCATGGCACCACTAAGAGGCAACAAGCCTACCTTGGGGGGCTTCAGGCAATTGCCCCCCTACTTGGCTGTCACTATCTGGAAGCCAGAGCAAACCCCCAAGTTTAGGAGCAGTCAAAAGCTTTTCCGATGAAGAAACAGTTTGGGATTTACTCCAGGTCCTTAGGAGCCCAGGCAAAGCAGTTAACTTTCAGCTCAGTCACTTGGGGCCTGGGGTTGGGGGTAGGTGGACAGAGAGAAGAGAATGTTTGCGATAAGTCTGTGAGTGAGCCACCTCTCCAGAATAAGCAGGGAGGCCTGGGCAGGTGGACTTGGGAGATCAGGTGTGCCAGAGCAGCTGGACTTCCCCTGGTCAGCAGGGAAACAGTTGTCTCTTTTCTAGGCTCTAGAGAAGGAAAGAAGAGGCAAAGGTGGTGTCTGCAGCATGAGCTGGAGCCCCCAGTGGTCCTGGAGGAATGAGGCATTATAAAAACAGGGCGCAGCTGCTGGTCCAGCTCTCTGACCCTGGACCTCACCCTCCCCAATAAAGACTCCCCAGGACTCACTTCTCCCAAGGCCATCCATCAGCGCCCCAGATACAAGACATCACTCACTGCTTCTGCCTGACCAGGAAAGCAAGCACTGTGGTTAAGAGTCCTGCTGACCCACCTCTGTGCTGGGGCCATAGGCTCCAAAAAAATTACAGTCTTTCTCAAGTTTCTGCCTACCCCAGACTCCAGGTAGTCAAGAAACCAGGGAACAGCATCCTGGCCTGATTCTTTGTTTGGGCTTCCTTCCCTCCCCCACCCAAGGCAAGGGCTCTGGACAGCCATTTGTTCTTCTCTGAGAAATTCCACCTCCCTGACTTCGGGGAGCTAGCTGGCAAAGCCAGAGTGGAAAATCAGTGGAGCTAATGGTGTAGCAATGCAGAAGCCAGAGCCAAGAACACAGCTCTGGAGTGCCTTTGCTGCACTTGCCCAGTGTGGTCAAGCACTCCTCCCTCACGTTCTTTCACATACTGAGCGCTGGGGCCTCCCTACCCCCACCCTACTCAGCTTAGCAAGACTTGCAAACGTACTCTTTCAAAGGCACTCTAACCACCTCTCTCAGGGGAGAAGGATGTGGGACAGAGCTGACCCTCTGCGAAGACCTAGTAGCTAAGTACTCTGCAAATTTAGGCAGAGTACATCCACCATCCTTGTTCTCAAGTGGGTCATCCGAAGTCACCTTTTGCCCCATGTAATTCCACTTGCCTTCTGGTGGAGGGTAAAGAAACTCCTCTTAAACATCCAGTGTGAATTAGAAGTAAACAGGTTCTTTCCCCAGAAAGAAATTATGCTGGAGATGGGGTGGGGTGGAGGAGCGCTCCTACATGTATCTCAGGGCAGCCACTGGATGGATACTGGTCCTCCAACCACAGCAGTGGGCTGCGGCCAGCGGATCACAGCCTGTCTGAGGCTGGTAGTGGGCCTGGGGTGGGATCCCCCTGCAGCTAGGCTGAAATGCATACCCCTTTTGGCCAATGGCAGCTGCAGGACCCTGGGCTGGGGTTGCCTGGGGTGGCCAGGGCCCTATAACTCGAGACTGGGGCAGTGTCTCTGGAACCACTTGCAGTCTCTCCCCACCGTGGGTGCAGGTTTCTGTGGAACATGAAGACAAAGCCTTGCTTTGTGGCGCCCAGCATCCAGGGGGCTTGCAGCCAGAAATGGAAACGTGCGGCTTTTCCATTAAGTGTAACCTCTCCCCCTTCAACTGGCCACCAGACTCCTTCAAATCTGGGTAGGTGGGAGGAGCCGTAAAACCCCAGCCCCCATTAAATAGCTTATTAGTTGCAGATTTCCAAGCATGTAGGCAAGTATTCTGAGACTGCAAGTCTCATACTGTCCCCTTGATCACAGGGTCTGGGGTATTTAACCATGTTATGCTGAAAAGGGGGCAGGACCCCTACTCCCAGCTGTGAGAAGTGGCCTTGCAAGCAGTTTTGGATTTACTCACTTGCTTCTTTCCAAATCTTATTCTAAAAAAAAAAAAGAGAAAAAAACATAGACACAACCCTCCTCAAGCTCAAAATGTCTTTCAAGTTGGTGCTTATCTTTTTAAATGGGTATTCTACCCATGACCCACCTTCAGTCTATCTACACAGTGCCCTCCTCCCTCAAAGCCTGATCTTAAACAAGTTGAGCCTCCTTAAGATCCCAAACTAGAGAAGAGAAAGGAGAGGGAGTGAGAGAGGTGGTTTTCCTGGAACCCTTATTAAATCAACTTTCCAAAGACAGCCAGAAACTGCCGGCCCTCCCCACTCCCTCAGGAGCATTTACAGACTGGGGGAGGGGTTCACAACACACACTCTCAGCAAAGCCTTCCTGAAGGGGAAAAGCTTGCAGTGTAAGCAGGGCTTTGGGGAGTTTGCTTTAAACTTTTGGACCAACCTTTTTATACACTGATGATAGTCAGAAATTTTCTAAGAAACAGGAGGGCCAACACTATGCAATAAGACTTTATATTTGTGAGATACCGTATAGTTTACAGAGCCTGAGATAGACTGTCTCTTGTGACTTCGTGGCAGCAGGGCAATGCTCTGCTATCACAAAGCTCAGGAGGGACAAGCTATGTGAAATGGCCACACTAAGAGAGTGACTTACTCAACCAAACAGGGAACTGAGACTTGTTCTCCAGGTCCAGTGGATTTCTACTTCTGTTGTCCTCAGGCATCTCAAATCCACCCCTGAAACAAGCCCCTCACCATGTGCTGTCTCCTATAGGGTCCCAGGAAATGGTATCCACTAGTGCTATTTATTGTTCATTGACTTTGTACCAGGCACTGTTCTATGAGCTTTGCAGACATTCCCATTTGACACTCACATGACCTTAGGAGCAGATGTTCATTATCAATATATGCTATAGAGGCGCAAAGAGGAAATTTCCCAAGAACCAACAGGAAGAAGTGGAGCCAAAATCAAAACTAAGGCAGTCCAGGGAAAACTTATGCCCACACAAAGACTTGGACATGAACATTCACAGGAGTTTTAGTAATAAACAAAATTGTTAACAACCCAAAAGGCCATTAACAGGTGAATGGATACACATTCACCATATAATCCCATTATATGAAATTCTAGAGTAGGCAAAACTAATCTGTAGTGAAAGTGGATCATTGGTTGCCTGAGGTCCGTGCTGCCAAAGGGTCTGACGACAAAGGGGCCTGCGGGAAGTTTTGGGGGGCAATGAAAATATTCCATATACTGATGGGGCTGGTAGTTATACTGATCAAAACACATTGAACTGTTCACTCAAAATCGGTGTATTTTACAGAATGTAAATTATACCTCAATTAAGTTGATTTTCTTTTAAATGGCAGTCTGACTTCAGTCTTCACTGTTGCATAGCCTCCTACTGCCCTTCCACCTCTCCTATTCTGTCCCTTCTGCTCATGAGGCCTGTACTCTGTCCTCATCAAGCCCTTCAGTGTACTGGCGCCATCCTTCATCACTGCCTCTATTTCCTTCTCTGTCTGGATCCACAACCAGGAGCTTCAATTCCCCTTTCACCCCTCTGTCACCACCAACACTACCGCTACCCCCCTAAAATTCCAGTGCTTGTAGACTTCCTGCTTATAAGGCCAAAAGCCATACTATTCACTTTCTCCATCCTCTATTTATGGGCTGCAAAAGAGTTTGTTGGAGAAAGTTTTCTAAAAAAAGTACTTTAGAGTCCATCATAAATTCATATTCTCAAACTCCATCCAAGCCCTCTTTGCTTGAGGTCTCCCATACTACCATCTACATTTGGCTCATTCAAGTCGTTACTCTTCACAAACCTCTTGCCCTAACTTCTTCCCTTTATTCTCGTCTCATCTGGCTGTGTCTCTAGTCACCCAAGGTTAACATCCAACCTGCTTAACCCCATAGATTCTATTTCTATAGTGTCTCTACTAGTTTTTCCTTCTTATACAATCTCATGTCCCCCACCCTAGTTTATACCCTCATTTCCCCTAGCTAGACATTCAAAACAAACATCTAACTCTCTTTTCTGGTGACAATGGTGGCAGCTAACACTTTACATATAAGTGCTTTGTCTGGCTTAGCTCACTTAATCCTTTATTATTGCCCCCATTTTAAAGATGAGAAAACTAAGTCTTAGTGTGATTGAGTAATTTGTCAAAGCAACTAATGCAACTATTAAGAGGTAGAGAAGAATTCAAACATAGGTCCATCTTCTTCCTCCTTCCCATCCAAATTCAGCTACCAGATTAATTTTCTGAATGATGGACTTGCTCAAAACTTTTTAAGAACCCCAATATCTACCCATTTAAGTATAATTTCTTTAGCAGGACATTAAGGCCTACCATGTGCTCATAACTCGATTCAATTTTTCTGGGTATTACTTCTATTTAGAAAACTACCTACTCACCAGGTAAATCACTTCTCTGTATACCTTATACATCCTACCTTAGTACCTTCGCTCATGCTGTTCTACCTTGAATGTCCTTCATTTCCCCCTTCCAAACTCTTACCTGTCCCTCTAGACCCATCTCAGACGCTCTCAGTTCCCTACTTTCTCTGCATGCCTATTGCATTTTGTTATAACTCCACTGTGTAGTTTAAACGAGGTCTACTTTGTATTTACCTCTGTATTGGTCTCTTCCCTAGCAGATGGTGAACTCCCTGTGAGGAGAGATGGTCTCTCCCACTTCGGGTTTCCAGTATGTTCTAGCTCAGGTCCTGCCTTCAGTTCGATTCCTGAATGCAACATTAATCTGTCAGCTCCAGCCAGTGTACCTTCTAGAAAGTCTCACACACCCTTCTTTCTCCCTTCCCCATCACCATATGAGTGGACAAATCATTTAAGATAGGTCCTGACAGCGAGACTGACAGCTACCACTCATCTGCACACCTGAGCCTTTCACCCATTGCCGACCTTCTCTATTTATGTAACCAGCCACTGGACTACAAGCCACACACCCTTTGTGGGCAGAAAAACCCAAACATTAGTTCTTAAAGACCCTCAAAAGCCACCAGGTATGCTGTACCTATAATCTCCAAGAAGTATTTCCACAACTCCAGCAAATCCCTGAGCAGTAGGGCAATCCTTCCTGTTATTAATAATCTGTCTGCATTTCCAACAAGCTCTAGATCTCTCCCAGCTCCCATGACTCATTAGGCTCTCTGGTTCTCAATCTCTTCGAAATCTCTCTAGCAGCACATATCTAAATCAAATCACTCAGCAGGCCTCCAAACAGGCCTGTGAGACATGGTCAAGGAAGGCAAAATGGCAAGCATGTGGCCATGACTGCTAACCCTCATAGAAGATGAACCTTTGGAACGATTTTTTAGAAGCCAGAGGTCTTTATCAAGCTTCTACATCCCTTAACATCCCCTGTAGCCTGATCCAAGTTCAAAACCCAAATTCCTAAGTCACTCACTCCCCATTGCATTGCCCAACCCCATTTCATACATTGCTTAGGTTAGGGAACCAGCTCTTAGGTCCCAATCAAAAGTAATTTTTTTCAAAAGAGAAAAGCATAAACCCACCTCTGGCAAATAGATGCCACCAACCTTCATGACCCAACTTCTAATAAAGTTGGTTATATTTATAACCAGGGCCTAACCAGCACATCTTGGGAGTCTCTCCTACAGGAAAGGAGTCCTTTGTTCCACCGGGGTGGAGCCTTCCCAGTCAACCACATCACCTCCAAACACATCACCTTTGTCCCAGACCACCCTGTTTCTGAGGGCCAGGAGTCCGGGCTGACCCTTGGCCCATGCCTTACCTTGTTCAGGCAAGGTTGGAGCTGGCCTGGCAGTGCAGAGTGTGGCTGTGACCAGCACAGCCCAGAAGAGGAGGCACTTCCAGCTCCACATCCCAGTTCTGCAGTTAGAGGTTGGTGACAAGGCTCCACACCTCCATGGAGACTCTGCCTTGAGCTTGATCCTCCTTTTCAAGCTGACTCTGGGAAAAGAAAAAACCAAAAAGTTAAGAGGGTATGCATGGGGGTGGAAGTAAGGCAAAGAGAAAAAGAAGATAAAGCATGTCACATAGTCACCCCATGTAGAAGGGTGATTAAAGCAATAACTTACTCCTTAAGGTACAAAGAAGAGAATCATGGTCCTACCCTAACAAATTCAAGGTTATAGGCCTTCATTAGACAAGGGAGGGCTTTAATTCAGTTCTAAAACTATTTACTGAGTGTGGACTACGTGAGAGCCTTGCTGAGAAAATCGTCATGAAGTTCTCCAAGCCCGAAGCACCAAAATTGTGTTGGGAAAGCAAAGAGCCTTATGAAAGTCCCAAATAGTGTTGCCACTTCATGGGCAAAAGCTTCACAAAGTGGTGGAACCGAAAGAGCCTTCAGTGTGTTGATGACTCTGGTCTACGACTTCACTCCCTCCAGGGCAAGCCAACCCTTTGGTGCAGGGTAAAGAGAGATGAATTATCAAATAAGCTAAAGACTAGGAAATGGGAGCCAAGTAAGATGCTGATCCTCTCTGGACCTATGTGATAAGAAAGCTGAAAAAAGTGATCTTGAGTGTCCTTTCTTTTTGTCTCCAAACTGTATGCACCCCAGGGATCTCTGGCTCTACCAGCTTCCCTCACAGAGAGAACACAACTACCAACCCCTTAAAAAGAGCCTCAAAGTGTGGAACTATGAGGTGAATCCAGTTCTCCCCAATACTGAAAGTTGACAGCTGATGTTTGACAGAAATGAATCCAGAAGTGGAGAAGAAGAGGTTGTGCTGAAGAGTCAAAGGGCTCTTGCAAGGGCTGACTCAAAGATGGTTCATGCCAGGCCCAGTTCAAAGCACAGCCCCTTCACCCTTCTCAGGTCTGGAGTGTAAATTTAAGATAAGCCCCTAGGGTCCTAAGGAACAAGGGATTGTTGCTGCTAAACATTTACCAAGTGATAGGACTTTCAGGGCACCGTTTGGATGATGTGGGAGTGACCATCTCCATCTTCCAGGTGGCTTTTGTCCTAAATACTCCAGGGAACCATCCAAGTTATTCAGAGAATCCACTTCCCCGGAACATGCCCTAATGTGGTACTTTAGCCCTGTCTTCCCTGAGCCAGACAGGGCCCCTGCAAGTGAGTCAGTCCTGGCTGGCAGAAACCCCTAGATTCTTGGCTTCGTTCACGTGTGCTTGCCAATGGGAATATGTATACACTACCACTAGCTCCCTCCCAAGGCTTTCCTAAAATTTTTTAATGATTTCAAATCAAAGGAAAAGTAAACATTTCTCTTCTATTTTTCTAAATTTAGGGAAGGGACTAGAAGAAACAGACTGGAACAAATGTTTACTTAATACCCACTACATGCCAAGCATGGACTAGGTAAAATCTATAAATATAAAACTTCATTTTTTCTTCACTATAAACTTATGCAGGGCAGGAATCGTTATTCCCCTTAAGCCATGGGGAAACAGACTCAAAGAAGTTAAGAAGTTAAGCTAGTAAGCAACAGCACCGAGACGCTCATCATCCTGGTTTTTGGATGCTAGGGAATAAAGTGGGAGGAAGCATATTAAGGAGTTCATTAAACCTGGCTCTGTCTGATACAAACTCATTTTCTCCGAAGGGCATCCCTGTGCTATAAAGAAATTAAGTAGATAAGGATAGATCTGAGATAACTTTGGAAATGGGAGAGCCTCGATTCTCAGTTTTGTTGGTTGGAAGACCCTTGTAAGCAGTTCACAGCTGTGCCATCTAGGAAACATGGGGCATGATCCCTGGCTTGAAACAGAAGTGATGCTTGCCAAAGGACATCCCTAAACCAATTCCATATCTCATTACATCCAGAAGATACACCAAACTGATGCACATCTGTCATGCAGAAAGGTACACCCAACTAAGAACTTAAGTTCTATAGGATCCACCAGCGTAATGAACAAATTTTTTGTATCCAGTGGGAAAGGGTAGTATCATCTTAAGGTGATTACACTTGTTTTCAAATGTAGCAGATGGGCAGCTTCCACCACCACTTGGCTACTCTGTACCCTGAAAAGCCTGCCCACCTCCTCATAGGTGTGGGCTGGCTGCAAACTGTCCTCTTTCAGCTCTGTGATCAACGTACTTCAAACTAATCTGGCAGCTTCCCTGAAAAAGTCTCGTCCTCTTCTTCTCTTCTGGACCTCAAGTCCTACATCTGTAAAATGAAGGATATTAATAAAAAACCTAGCCTCCCAGCACCAACTCCTGGAATGAGAAGGTAAATGGGCACACATCCTATTGTAGAAAATACTGTGATGTAAACCACTAATCCACACACTGCCTGGGGCTGACTCTAGGGACTACCACCTCCTACTTCACCTCACCTTCTTCTCATTCTACTAATAAATTCTTAAAACCCCATAGGAAGAGTCTCCTTCCTTCACTGCTGGACAGATGTGACCTGTAGCCTCACAGGTGTACACAGCAACTTCCTCAGATACCCTGCAGCTGGCTCCACTCCCATGTCAGGTCTCCTGAGACCTGCGGCCAATTCTGCCTGGGTGTGCAGAGGTCCTCACTGGAGTATGGAGATGGGAGACACACGCATCTCAGTTTCCACACTTGTCAGAGGGGACTAAAATATTTGCCTCACTTACATCACAAGTGGTTATGAGGATCAAATAGGCAGCATGGGTGAAGAAGGTACCTGCTCTCTTCTCTCTAAGTACTAATTCAATGTAAGATGGGAGAAAGCAGGGGCTGGAATATACCCCCTTGAAACTCTCCTGAATTCTAAGAGTAAAGATTCTATGATTGTCAGATCTCCTTGTCCAAAAATAACGTAAGGAAAACTAGCTGAAGAGTTCAAGGCCAAGTCTTCTTCCTTCTATTTTCTGGAAAAAGTAACAAATTAATTCTTGCCATTCCATTTATAACCTTGCCACTATGGGAGAGTCACTTAACCTTTCTGAGCCTCTGTTTCCCACTTGTCAGAGGAGGCTAAAATATTTGTCTTCCCTACATCACAGGTTATAAGGATGAAATAGGCAGTGCGGGTGAAAGTGCCTGTTCTCGCTTCTTTAAAGTCCTAATCAAATGTAAGGAATTATAAACATTGTGCTTTGAGTCACTCCTTGACAGTATTCTCAAGAGATTTTGGCAGCAGGAGGACACAAACTTCTTACCTTACAAAGGTATTTTTCACTCTCCATCTTCAGACCCTATACTCTAGACCTAGCTGCTCCATTTGATGACCATCAGCCACTTGTGGCTATTAAGCACTTGAAATGTAGCTAGTGCTAGAAATGGAACAACAACAACAACAACAACAACAACAACAACAACAACAAACTCCACAGAATTTGAAAACCAGGTATAAAAACAATATAAAATATCTCGTTAATAATTTTTTGAATTGATTATATGTTCAAATTATATTTTGGAGTCTAATGGGCTAAATCAAACATATTAGCAAACTCTAAATAAATTAATAAAAATGAATTCCACCTGTTTCTTTTTATTGAATTTCAAATGTGGCTACTAGAAAATCTAAGATTATATGCGGCTTGTGTTATATTTCTATGGGGGAGCACAGCTCTAGGCAACCTCCGCACCCTGCCCAGGCATTTCTTCTTTGCTCTTCCTCCTCATACAACAGGCCAAGCTTTTCTATTCTCTGACCCCTAACTCAAAAAACCACCTCTTCTTTCCTTAGGCCTTCTAAATGAGGATCTCATTCCTCTGAACTTCCCAAATACCAAGCTCTTTAACAGCAGGGTCTGTACCTAACTTTTGTTAATATCCTTAGCACCTAACGTGTACAAAGCAGATGCTGACACATTTGTTAACCAGATAAATAAGTGAATGAAAGAAAAAAAAAAGGCTGATTGAAAAGAAACTGATATATACTCTTGCAGAAGAGAGATTGAGAATATCAAAGAAAAACAATAGTCAAGTACTCCTTGTTAGCCAGCCAAGCTGTATCTCAAAATATAACAACTGGGACATTTTTTTAAACATTTCAATTCCTCATAAATGAGGAAGTAACACCAAAACATTAATTCCTTTAGACAGGAAGAAGACTTAACAGAAATGGTTACTTTTCCCAAAAGTGAGCATTCTCTGCTCACTGTTGAGAATGGCAGGGCAAGTACTTATTAAACATCTGAAAAAAGTTATGCAGTTCAGCTTGCAGAATTTTAGATGGTTCAAGGGAAAAGCTAATTTAAAATTTTCGAGTCCCTGTAAAAAAGTGTCCAAATGTCCTTGAGAGTGAAATATACAAAAAATTAGTAAAAATAAAATAAAATAAATAAATGAAATGTTAACTGCTCCACCATAATCTAGGAAACCTTGCTATTGGAGACAGGATGGACTAGTGGACCACCATCATATTCTTGGAGTTGTTCACTCAGGTGAGGGCTATTTAATTGAAGATGAAAAATAGTTTCTTTAATTGCAAGAGGGAATGGTAGTAAGGAGAGAATTTCTGTTTAAGGTAGATGCAACCCTGGGGGGAAAGCAAATATCCTAGCCCAAGTCTGGTATTTAATCTTCTCTGGAAGTATCCGAATCTTCTCTAAACCTCTACATCTGGCCTCCCACCAGTCCCTGGCAAATTCAGACCTTTTACAAAGCTCTTGGGAAGACAAATGCAAGACAAATTTCCCAAGAGGAAATTAAATTCAAGTGATGTGAGGCCTTTTTAGAACAAGATGTCTGAATCAATTCTCTCTACCTCTTTTTCCTTCAGCAGCAACAGGCTCCAATTTTTCTAGGAAGCTCTTAACTAACAGCCATTTTGATGAAAGAGATTGAAAAATGGAGGCAAGAAGAAAGCATTCAGAGGAGTTGGCTGCTAAAACCCCAAGCTCACAGGAGGAAATTGTCTATTTTAGGAGTCTTGTTTCAAGTCAACACCCAAAACAAACAAAAAGCATACAATTCAAAGCAAAAACCCATGCATTTTCCTTGGTCTCCATGGCAGGAGCCTGCCTACTCAATACTCAACTCAATCTTCCTACCTTCTACCTTCTGGAGTCTACCAGAAAGAAAGCCAACCCAGGCTTAAGGTGCCTGGAGGTACTTAATCTAATCTTCTCCCTCAGGAGGGGTGGGGCAATAATCTTCCAGGCTCCTCCTCTATTTCTTCCTGTCCTTTTGCTTCAGCTTGCTATTCTAAGGGCATTTAAGGAACTTTCTAACATCCTCCATGGCCAGAGGCCAAGATAAAGAAGCACCCAAGAGTGTCTACTTGGGAACCAAAGGAAGTAGTGCCCACTCTGACCCAAATTCCATCTGTGAAAATACCTCCAAAATGGGCAAGAAAAGCAGGCAGTGAAAGCGCACATGTCCAAGTGGCTAACCATGCCAATGGCCCTCATTAAAATGCTGACACTCATCTATGACTAAGAGTAAATGCAACAGATATTTCAAGAAGCTTGTCACTGATGCAGTACACAACCATCCCAGCTGGAGCCAGGCCCCAGCAACCTCCCTGTCCCCAAACACCCTGTGCTCCTCTCGGGTCAGCAGCAGCCCTGGAGATTCTCCCAACCAAGTGGGGGGAAATATGTAAACAAGTCATTAGGGAAGCAGGCCATCAGGACAGACGGTCGGCAATGGCTCTCACTCTCGACCTCCGTCACCAAAAGGAAGGGAGATGACCCAGGCTTGGGGGTAATTAGCAGACCGAGGCATGTCCCACGGGGCCCTGCTACTTAGCTTTTCAAGCCTCAGAGAGGAATTCGGGAGCCTGGGCCAACGAGGAAAAATGGCTACTTTGCGCTAAACAGTCTCAAGGCTAAGGTTCTACAATTTAGATGGTATTCTAAATAAAGCGCTGGTCCGGAGGTGCAAAGGGCAGGGCACATCTGCGGAGGAAACAGTCACCTTAATTACCATGTCTAGAGAAAGTGCGATTTCATTACAGCCTCCAAAACTACCGCCCAAAGGAGGAAACCAGAGAAGTGTTTTCAATTTGAAAGAGACTGGAAAGAAGAGTGTGAGGAGGGACCAACTCTTCCTATCCTCCCGCAACTATGGACCACAAGGTGCTCTCCTACCTCAAAGGACATTACAAAAAAACCCTCAGCAATTCAACCCCCGCTTTCAAAACTTCTGCCTTACTTATTAAATGGGAAAATGTCCCACTCTAGTTTCCGGGGGCTGCAGCCCAAATAACTCCTTAAAAACGCACAGGGAGCGCCTCTCGCAGCAACAGTCCTCGCCCTCGCGCCCCGGCCCCGGCCCCGGCCCCGGCCCCCGGCCCCCGGCCGCTGTGCCCGCGGCTTGCTGCCCGGAAGGTGGAATAGGGATGCGTAACGCTACCGCTCGGCGGCCAAAGACCCGACCGCGGGCTCCGCACAGGGTCAGACGTTCGCACTAATCCCAGCTCTAACTGAAGAGACAAGAAGCAGTACTTTGGTTCCAGAAACTTCTGTCAGGGCCAGTTCTGGGTCAGACCCGTGACCTAAGAGTCCATCTCCAGCAGATGAACCGTTCGCAAGTGCCACCCCCTAAAACCTTCTGCACAACTGGAAAGCACTACCACAATCAGATACTAGATAACGGGACCCAGGGTAACTTTTTTCACCGCAAATCCCAATGTCACATCTTCAAGTCTTAAGAAATTTTAAAGAGGGAGATGGAAAGGACAAGTTGAAGAATTCCCAGTTTTAATTTGGGGGAGGGGGAAGGAGGAAGAGAGATGTTAATAATGTGGCTGCGGTGTACCCCTGTGGGGTGAAACGGAACCAGATGCGGCTGCCACATCTGGAAAATGGGGGAGGAAATGTGTTGGGGAAGAAAGATACCGCAGAAATGTTTAAATGGGCTAACAGCTTCTGGGCCCAGGCTTCACCCCCCCCCCCCCCACACACACACTCACACACGCTACCACCAAAGGTGTCTGGCTGCCTTCACAAGCTATGTGTTAACTGAACTCCATCTACGATGTCAATAAATTCCTTCGAAAATGAGGATTCTAGCCCCTCTTCTCCCAACCACAAACATGACGAAAAGATGGGGCGGAGAGCAGAGGGGTCGGGGCCAGAGAAGCAACATGCATTGCCGCCGCCGAGTGAACTGCACCGGACAAAACCCTTAGCCCTTCCCCCACCTCCTAGAACCAGACTGGAACTGAACGTTCCCCTCCCCTGACCCCATCGTGGGGCTTAACGTCACCCATTGGGCGCCCTCACGGTATCCAAACTTCCGACCCTTTCGGAGATGGACTAATAAGCCCCTCTGGAAAGGGAATTCCTTTCTCGCTCTCCGCTAATGCAGATCCAGCCATTTGGTGACGACATAGAGTTAAAACCTATTCGGAGAGAAGCTACTTACCCCTCCACTACCTTCCCTCTTCATGCCCCCCACCGCTTCCCCACCCCAAACCCAGGCTTTCCAGGGGTGGAAAAGGACATAGAAATACTAGGGATTTTTAGCGTTCCACCCAAAGCTACCTGCTGAATTGGGGTGAGTACGAGTGAAGTAAAAAGAGTGGAATGCAACACACACGCGCACACACACACACACACACACACACACCACCTCCCTGCCCACTCCCGCCCGCCTCTCCCAGTCCTAGAACACTGAGGGCCGCCGCCGCCTTCGCCCTGGCCCTGTCCTTCCCCGGACTCACCGTGGTGTCCACGCCGCCTCACCAGCTCCTCAGCGCGAGTTGGCGGAAAAGTTGGGCAGCAGGAGGAGCGACGGGACGAGCGCGGGCAGGGGGCGCAGAAGGCGACGCGAGCCGAGGGAAGGGAGGGGAGACAAAAGGGGGGCGCAGAGTGCCGGGGAGGGAGTTGGGAAGTCGAGGGGGCCGGGTAACGAGCAGAGGGAGGCGCCGGACCCGACGGGGCTGCGGCGGGGGAAGAGCGCAGCCAGGAGTCTCCAGCGCCGGGGGCCGCTCGGGACGCCAAGCCCGCCCCGGATCTGGGGGCGCCGCAGCTCTTACCTCACTCGGCGCTGAGGTTCCGCCTCTGGAGAGTCCGCCGTGGCTTGTGCGGGCGGGAGGGCGCCCGCGTCCCCGGCTCCGGCCCGCCGCTGCCGGGCTCCTGGCGGGGCCGCAAGAGCCCCGCGGCCGGCGCTCGGCTCCCGGTGGCGTTCGGCGCCGGGCGCCTCCAGTCCAGGCGGGAACAATGGAGCCAAAGCTGGTGCCCCGGAGGCGGGGCGGAGGGAGGGCTCCCGTACGCCGCTCGGGGTCTCCAGACCCTGTGGCCCCCCTCTCCAGACCCGGCGGCGGCGCCTCACGATTCTTGCAGCCCGGGCTCCATCGCCCTGCGGGGGCCCCGGCGCCGCGGCGTTCCCGAGAGCAGTTTTGGTACCGGGCGCCCTCTGGGGCGCCCCTCGGACAGGAGAAAAGTCCGCGGTCTCCGCCGCTTTTCTAGCTGCAGCGCGCGCTCACGGCCGGAGAAGGCGAGGTCGCCGCAATGCGCTAAGCGGAGTCTCGGTCCTGTCCGGACGTTGCCGCCCAGCTCTGGGCACAGCCCGGGCTCCTCCGCGCGCTGCGGTTGGACCAGAGTTCGGGCTCCCACTTGCCGCCCCCTGCTACCGAGGCCGCCGCACCAGTGCCCGCAGGAGCGCTCCGAGCGCTATGCGCCGGCGAGGCGCGAGGGCTCTCTCTCTCACTCCCACCCCGCGCTAGTCCCACCTCCTCCTCCTCCCCTTGCAACGGCCTGCTGGGCCTTGTAGTTTCTGAGCCTCGGGCCCCGAGAAGGGGGGAGCGGGCTAAGCTGCCCTGCACTCTGCTGCTCCTTGCCTGTAGTCTAGTCAATGTATGCATTCCCCTGCTCCATCTGAGTATCGCCTGGAGAGCGCCCGAAATCATGCGGTGGACAGATTAGCCGTTTGCGGGTGAGGTGAGAATATGCTGTCGCCTGAGGTTCTAAAAGGCAGCAGGGACTTTGGAGTCTGACTGTGTGCCTGGGGGAAATGATTTTCTTGCTCTATTGAGTTTTCTCATCTGTAAAAGGGGGATAATAGTACGTTCCATATAGAGTTGAGGATTAAATGAGAACTAGGCATACAGTTACTCAATAAATACAAGCTGTTTTTATTCATTAGAAGGTCGACCCCCTCCTCAGACCCTTCCATTTCACTTTCCCCAGCCACATAGCTTGTGTTTTGTGGTCCATGGGAAGCTGAATCCTACCAATTTTACAGCACCATCCTTGGCCTCCAGGAGTCTCCAGCCTGCGGGGAATGTTTGAAAGCAAAGAGTGAGTGGAGGGAGTTGAGGGGTGGTTTTGGTTTGGAAATTCATCAGAGTCCACCCAGAGCACAATCCAGTACTCTATGGAACTAAAGAGAAAACAGCTAAAATGCCCCTTCCTATGGATCCTTCCACAGAGTGGTTGAATCGAGTGGTTCCCTAATCCAAATGGATGAGTTCTCTGGGGAACTTCTGAAAAAGACAAATTGCTAGACCTGCTCAGACTTGAGGAATTAGGCTGTCCCAGGAAGAAGTAAAGAGATGATATTTTTTCGACTGCTCCAATGGTGTCACATTGGGGACCACTGGTAGGGTGAGAAGTATGTCACATTAGGTATGAAAGATGCCTCCATTCTGGTCCCCTACTTATGAACTGTTTAATTTTGTACGAGTTATGCATCTGGAATAAAACCAAGACTTGTTTACATATTACCCCTAGTTGGTTGGGACTCCCTCACAAAGTTGTCACAGATGTCAGTGCACCAAAAGTGTTCCATGGATAGAAGTCACTGTGTAAGTTAATAGTAGGGCCTGCACCTTCACCCTCACCCCGCCTAAACCCATAAGGTTGTGGAATCTTGAATACTGAATGAGATAACTCCTCTTTTTAAATTTAAGGAAAGAGTCTCTCAGTTATTTTTCTATTTGACCAGCAGGTGAAAGAATAGTGACCAACAGTGTCATTGACATGGTAGGAGCTCAGTAAATGTTTATTGACTGACCAAAGAGTAAATATACAGTAAATATTTATTGAATGAATGAATACATTTAAAACTAATAAAAGTAGGAACTCACATATCTGTGGAATAAACGAACTTCAGCCATTGCTTAGAGGGTTATTCCTCCTATAAGCCTATCTTTCCATCCTTTGATCCTTCAGTTCCTGATCAGGCTCCATTTATATCCTCCCATATAAGCTACCCATCAATTAGGCCGCCTTCATTTCAAATAATTCTCAATCCAGGCTTGATTTGGGAGCATTTTACGAGTATTTTCAATGCAAAAGAGGAGACTGAAGAATGTGCCCTTGATGTAAACAGAAAGAGAATGATCTAAGTGCCTGTCTGTTTGGTGTTATGGGGCCTAGACCTGATGCTGAACAAATTTCTCTATAGATTTAGCAAGAAGCTGAAATGGGAGCAAGTAGCCAACTTGCTAGCTCTTCCTCTCCCAATTTTCAGGGAACTAGTCAAAAACCATGGAATGGAGAAGGTGAGAAACCCAGAGAATGCATGGGACATTCACAGAGCACAGAAATGGCTCCTGAATAATTGAGAGCTGCCTGCTTTTATCCTTCCAGCCCATTCTCCTTCCACGCTGCTCCTCCCCTCCTCTTTCTAAAATGCAGACCCTCCACTTGGGGATAGGCCCCAGGCCGGTGGAGGGAGAGCATCTCCAGGGCAGCCCTGACCAGCTCCAGGCAAAAAGGGTCAGACAATCACTCTGCCTGCCTCTGTCCTGCTCCGAGGACTCCTGGCACCTTGCCTCCCCACACAGAAATGTAATCTTCCCTCTGAGATAACAAAGAGCTGGGAGGGTCAGGGAGGATTTGTAGGCCCCTCGCCCTGCCAGCTAGATGTCTAAGGGGGAGACAAAGGCCCTCACGCTAGAGGACCTGATAACCAGTTGGAGGCCTGTTGCCTCCTGGATTTGTGGGAGGAGGGGACAGGTGCTGAATGAAACAGAGGGAAACAGAGCTCTCCCCAAAGCCAGATCAGTTCTCTTTGTTTGGGAACACTGCAGAAAATCTCTTCCTTCTTCCTCCAGCTACTTGTGTCCTCAAAGTTCTTCCACGGAGAAGGGAGCTCCTGTCTCCTAGTGCTCCCCTCAGCCATCTGAGTTTAGCTATTTCAGGGCCCAGCTGTCTCCCCCCCACCACACACACACACCCTACAGTGGGTTGTTACTGTAGAGTTAACACCTCGCTGTTACAGAAGTGGCAAGAGGTAAGCAACATCTATATGGGGGCAAGGCTGTACCGTAGAGCTGCTCAGGCAGCCTTTGGGATTTGGGATTTGAGAATCCTTGAGACTGGTGGGAACCGTCAGAGGCTCAACTCTGAGAGCTGGTTGCAGGAGGGGATTCAGGAGGAGGGAACTGTCTGGGTTTTTCCCTACAAAGTGGATGTTCACAGGTCCCTGGGAGCAGGTGGGCTGCCAAGCCTTTTGCCCCAGGCCCCTGGAGTTAGGTAGCAGCAGTCAGTTACCATCTGGCTGCCATTTGGTGACCTCTGGCTGTTCTCAGCACAGCTTCAGCATATCAGGGAAGGGAGGGTCTCATTTGGCTTGGTGTTTTTGTAAATAACATTTTACTCTCTCCTACCAACTGGGAGTGGGAAAGGGAGCTTGCAGTAGTGGCAACTCAGCTTGTCTGGCCCTAATGAAACATTTATTCACTGAGAACTGGGGAGGAAGGACACTTTTCATGTGTCAGGCACTGTGCTAGGCACAGTGGATCCGAAGATGAAAAAGACAAATGCTCACCCTTGGGGAGCTCACAGTCTTGTGGGAGAGGAGAAACATTGCAAATCATGCCACACCAAGGGCACCTGCAAGGTGTTTTGGGAGGAGAGATCAGGAGAGGAGACAACTCAGGGGAAGTGATGCCCAAATCTTGAAAGATGATGAACAGCATATGACAATCCACAAACTCATCTGTGATAAGCAAGGAAGGCAAGACTAGAGAGTACATACAGGGGTGCTGAAACTTCTCTATTTTCTTGCTCTGAGGTATGAACTCATGTAGTAGGGGCTCAATAAATGGTAGCCACTGTTACTGTATTTTAGCGTAGGATCTTTCCTTTGGCCCAAGACACCTCTGTTGGTACCTATATTCCAGATACTTTTGTGGTGTTATTATCTGTTGGCCAACACAACCACTAGATTCTTTGTCCCCCAAGACCCGCTGCAGAAAGGATATATTTTCCCTACTAATCTTCCCTTTCATTGCTTATCCCCCAAGATAAGCAGCCCCTTTTGTTATGGGTTTTCCTGTGAAAGAAGAAGGAACAGGAACACATATGGAGAAACAAACAAGGCTTGTGAAATCTCAGCAGATTCTTGCAGTCATGGTCCCTGGTCTAAGTTTCAGACTCCCTTCAGAAAGCTCATTGCAAACCAACTGGTCTTTTGTCTTCTGCTTTCCTTCAGACATCCCTAAACTCTCCCCTCTCTCTGACCCCATCTTACAAACCCTCTCCTAGGGAAAGCGGCTAATCCAAAGCACTGTGCTGGGGACTGGAAAGGTGACAGAGGTGGCAGCAGCAGAACAGTGGACAATTTGCATTTCTGAGGGCTCCCTAGGAGTGGAGGACCCTGCTCCTTAGGCTTCTGCTCTGCCTAGGGACAAAGATCAAAGTTTTGGGTTAGACTGGGATACTTGAGGGTTCAACTTTGAAGTGGATTCCATCCAAGGATATGCTAACAGAGTTGCAGATGACTTCTCCTGAGTTGTTAGGAACTTTTGGTGATATGGGGACGGGTGGGGTCAGAATGGAAGACAATTTAAAAATAGACAGTGTTCTCCCTGATAAGTTAAAAAAGACAGATATGCCTTTTAAAAGACTGAAAGATAAGAGTGTTAGTGAGGGTGTGGGAAAACAAGCACTCAAAACCATTGCTGGTGGGAATGCCGATTAGATAGCCTCTTTGGGGGCCATTTGACAACATTTATCAATATTTAATAGGTACACACTTACATACTTTTTGACCCAATAATTCTTCTTCTAGGAATTTAATATATAGATGACCTTGCATATGTATACAAAGACTGTGTATATATAATCTATATACAATGATAATCATTATAACATTGTTAGTGGCTGAAAAACCAAGAAAACAATGTACTTGTCTACCATCTGACTGGTCCACAGGGGACTTGGTGAAACAAACCATGGTACATCTGTAAATGCAAAATTGCTTATCTGTTAAAAGGAATAAGATGGATCCTTATGAACTAATATGGAGGGGAAAGAGTAAAAGCTTTGTATAGGCTATATAAGAGATAGCATGTGTAAAAAAGACAGGGACACACTCACACTCACACATACAGATACCTACTTACTATGTAAATGCTTATCTATATGCAGATAATCTGGAAGGAAACTTACACATACACAACTGGGGAATTGAACAACTAGCAATTCGGGGTAGGATAGGGACTTTTAGACTATGCCGCTTGGCACTACTTAAAAATTGCATTATGTACATACATTCTATTCTGTTTTAAACAAAACGAAGATCTATTAATCAAACTGTTAATAGCAGTTTTCTTTGACATGTGATTATAGGAGGATTCCACTTTCTTTTTCACATTATATCCTTTGAATTTTTTCCAGGGAGTTTGCTTACAGGGTTTTCTGTATGGTCGAGCAGGTTATGTATGAGTGTTTCAGGGCCTGGAATTTTGTGTGCTGCTGCAGAGTTACATCTGCCCAGAGAAGGTGGCACCTTCTTCCACCTTGCTCGAAATTACCCTGGCCCTGAGCATGTACTACTTTTATGGTCAGTAAGATAATAATAATAATAGTAATAATAATAATTGCATATTTACAAAAAACAAACACGCTGAATGTTATGATTTTATCTTGAGGGAAGAAAAGAGATCAAAAAGAAATGCCCTGCCAGATGCAAGTCCATTTGGACAACATTTAAGTAGCCATTCTCAAGCCTTTACAAGACACTCCTAAACCCTCACTTATAGTGACCACAGTGCTGACCATCCTCCAAAATGGCCCCTGATCTAAAGAGAGAGAAAGACACAACATGAAAGTTGATCTTCTGGAATCTCAGCTTTGGGTTCAGCAAGGGCTGGAGACCTCTCTGTTCATTAGTGTTTCCTGAAACCTGCTTTCCTCCATGCCAACTAGTACAGAGGCCTTGCAAGGCACCCCTGTGAAGCCTGCTTCTTCCACAGTGTGCACTGCCATGCTTACGCTTTGGTCAGTGACTGAAGGGGGTGGGGTCTTTAGGCATTTCTTTGCTGAGTCAGCTGGGGCGGATTTCCGAGGCCTGTCTAGAAAACAGCCTGGATGAATGCTGGGTCCTTTTAGATCCTACAGAAAATTTCTTACTAAGGCTTGATAGAGGATAATGACTCACTGTTTTGTTCCTAAAGCCATTTGTTTGATTCTGATATGTTTCCAAGCATGTGAGCTTATTTTCTAAGAAGTATATAGAAAATAGAGTGTTAGATTGATCATTCTGCTTGAGACTTTAAAAAAATGTTTTGTTTTGAAGCCATAATAGCTAATATTTAATGAATGCTTGTTATGAGGAGGCACCTTGCACAGGTCATCTCATTTAAACCTCACGACAACAAGAGAGTTACAGGCAAATCTAGGAGATATTGCAGATTGAGTTCCAGACCATGGTAATAAAGTGAGTATTGCAATAGAGTTGTAATCTTTTTGCTAATGGAGGGTCTTGCCTTGATTGTAAAAAATGCAACATCTGTGAAGTGCAATAAAGTGAGGTGTGCTTGTATTATTTTAGCTCCCATTTCACAGGTGGGAAAACTGAGGCTTAAAGAGGCTCAATAAACCCATGAGTAAGGAAACAACTCTACGAATTCAGACAGCCTAACTCCAGAGCCTTGGTGCCAGCTATTTCACCTTGGGGGAAAAGTCTGGTTTTGATTAACAGTGTCTATAGAAGGGAATTTAAAACCACTCTTTCTTTACAAATTCAATTGTTAAAAAAAGTTTAAATCACACCAAACAGAATTATAGCAGTTGGAACGTTTTTTTAAAAGAGAACTTGTTACTAATCTCCTGGAATCAACACCAGTGCCATTTTTCTAAAACAGTTCAGCTTTGTAGGAGCTTGTGACTCTGTGTGTGTGTGTGTGTGTGTGTGTGTGTGTGTGTGTGTGTGTGTGTGTGTGTTGGGGGTAGGGAGTGGGGTTGTAGAAAAAAAGGAGATGAAATCTGACACTTGTGGGCCCAAGTCTTAACGTCACTTAGAGGTGTCAGTAGGTTTTAGAATCACTCTGTCTGCTCAAGTTCAACTGGTCTTTTTGGAGGTGTTGTTCAGGAAGTATAAGTTAATGCCGAAGCAGGGGCTAGTGAAAATATGGAAGGCATTTTTATCAAGACTCAACCAGTCTGTGCAGAAACTGTATTTTAAGCAACCATATCTCTGTTATGAATAGGCCCACAGAGAAATGAGATGAAAAAATCTTTCAAATCAAATGTGCTTTCTGCTAGATGTGTTTCAAGTTTATTTTTCATTTTAATCTTTTGCCATACCCCCTACCGCCACCCACTTATAATTCCATCTCTTCTGTCTTTAAAATTTCGATTAGAGACATAATTTGGTCTTTTACTTCACTGCCAGCTTAGTTAGCTTCGCCAGAAACTCCTGTTTGACTGTAGTGTTTCCTTACCTCTGTAAAAGATCTCAGAAGCAGCCTCCCTGCACTCGCCTCCCATCTTCCCAATAGTATAATTTGGGTCACTAGTTGCCCAAATTAGAGTTGTGCTTAATACCATGACTCCAAACCAAGGTTTTATATGCAGCATACATTATTAAAACAATCAGAAAGTTTGTAATGGCAAAAGTTGAATATGGGGGTGAAGGAAGACAACCTAAGAAAACAAGTACCCAACTCATACTTTGCCTCCCTGTCTGTCACTAAGCCTGTCCCTCCACCAGGAGGGCTACTCTCCATGGCAGCACCCTGTCGATCAGCACTGAAGCTACAAAGTCCGCTCTCTTAATGACTAAATGGGGAGGACTTGCTGATGCCGGCTCAGCTCCACGGCTTCTTCCTTCCTGCATTTTTATTGAAGCTCCGGGAAGGGAGCCAGGACATTTGATGATATTTGTTTCTACAGATACTCCACTCCCTTTTTTCCTTTCTAGATCAGATCATGAGTTGGTGGCAGCAAAAACCAGAGTATTGATGACAGGTAGGAAGCTGTTGGGAACACATTGGGACAATGAATGCATGCCGACTTTATGCAGACTGTAGGTTGCCCTGGCATAGGTTGAAGGCACTTTGTCCTGGGACTGGTGAGCAGTCATGCCCCCTTCCTGCCCTCCTTTTTCTGTATCTGGTTCCAGTGGCCTTTTATTTATAAAACTCTAAAGCTCATTGGAGAATTTCAATGAGACTTTCTATAGCCTTGATCAAAAATGCAGAATAACCAGAGCCCTCCTTAGCCTTCTGCTTCACTGCCTTTCCAATATTCCCTTGGGGCTAGGAAAGCACTGGTCTGTCCAGCATACAAATTTCTTCTTTTGTCATGTTGGCAAGTTTAGCAGTCTCTCTGGGCCTCAATTTCCTTAACTGTAAAATGGATGTATAGGGTCATGAGGATGTGAAAATACAATCCATCTAAAGCCCTGCGCATGAAGCCTAACACACCGTAGGTACTCATTAAATGTGGACTGACTACTGGAGCTACTGTGCAGTGTACCAGGAGTCACTATTAAGCAGGAAGCCCTGAACAATGCTCTAGCTTAAAATTCAGACATTTAGGGGGTAGGTATCGGGCTCGCTATTCCACTGAGCAATTCTAGAGCTATCACTCTCCAATTTTCTCCAGTTTAGGTCTAAAGAGGCAGAGGTCTTCCCACCTTCTTTATCTTCTTTATTCTTGTTTATTACCATTGATGGGCTTCATCTGCCAATGTCCCCACTCAGCATTTCATCCTGAAGTGCACTCACAGTCCCCAGGTTTAATAAAGACAGATATCAGAGAATAAGTGATTAAGGCAGAGAAAAAATGGTGAGAAAGTAAGGAGAATGAAACAGATTGATGATTCTCAAAATCCTTTTTCTAGGTAATATCCTTGGCAATCTCTCTCTCTCTCTGTCTCTCTTTCTCTCTCTCCCTCCCCCCGCCACCACACCATCCCTCAAATTCTTCTTTTCATGCCTCACGGCCAGGTTTTAAAAGAATGATGTAAAGTTAAAAATTTATGGAGTGTTCACAATGTTCCCAGCCCTGGCTTATACCCTCTGCTTCACTTCTTTCCTCGTGGACAGAACCCGCTGCCCTTCTTGCTCCTTTCAGTCCTTCCTCAATTGTGTTATTCTTCTCTAGGGAATCTACTAGTGAACTGAGGAGGACCCTCAGTAGTTCCTGACCACGTTTTGTAAAGCATAGTGTCCCCTAATCCCCATTCATCAAGGCTGATTTTTCTCACAGCTCTGTTTTCTAAGAGGTGCTTTGAGGTGGAGAGTGTGGGCTGAGGGGCGAATGATGAAGAAAAGCTGCAGAGGCAGAGGTGGACCTTCCCTAGAAGTCGGGCTTCTTACAGACGAAATTGCAGCCCCAAACCAGCCAGCCAGGCTGTAGGGAAGGCATCCAGATGTCATAAATATGACCTCGTACCCATTTTTGGGTTAGCCATGGCTGCACATGTCCCCCTACACTGCAAGTCGAGGAAGTAAGAGCAGCAAGGCGAACGTACTTCACCGTGTACCTCCTGGATCCGTCCTTTCCAATTCTTAATGGCAGAAAAAGAAACTATCTTGCTTATGCCCAGGGGGATCTGCAAAACAACTTGGGGGAATAGCAGCACTTAACAATTAACTTACTTTATAGATCTTTTTGTTTTTAGTCACTAAACTTTGCTGACTTCCAGCAGCAGGGAAAGCATGATTTAAAAGCAGCCTCCTTGGGGTGGAGGTAGCAGGGGAGGGAGAGGTGGTATGCGTGCATGTGGAAGAATAGTCACTTGGCTAGAAGATCCAGGAGTAGGGTAGCCACGTGGCATTGGGAAGGGTGAGTTTGTGTCTAAGAGGGCATGACAAAGACATAACAGAAATAAGGGGTGTGGAGGAGAAGGAGAAGGTCATCAGAGAACATGAGAATTAAAGTAGCTAAAAGATAAAAATGACAAGAGTGAAAGGAAAAGAAAGGAGAAGCAGGGAGGAGGTTGCCGCTCAGAGCAGTCACTGCTGAGAAGAGGAAGACCTGTTCACAGGGAGCCTCTGCTGCTTGGCCATTGCGGAATTCCAGAAGGGGCTCATTAGTGCCTGTCACATAGGCCTCATTGTCTCCAGACAACAGTTCCGCCAGACAGTCCCACCACGGTTTGTCCAGCTAGGGCAGCTGTCCATGGCTCCTGGGGCTCTGTGGGGAGCTGTTCCCTGAGTTGTTTCTGTGACCAAAATGACAGTTCCAGGGAAGAATACTTCCCTTACCCCTAGCTGATCTGGTGCTAAATTCCAGAGCCTGCAGCCTCCTTGGAGATGAGGTCTATAAAAACCAGGCACATCCAACAGCTTTCATTTGTGTAGACCCCAGAATCTCTGTACCTCAGAATACAGAAATTAAATCCAGTATCTACTAATGGAAAGATTTTACATACAAGTGCTGCAACGGTGTCCAAGCTGAATAAGACTCAGCCCTCCTCCTGAGTGACTTACTGTCTCCATTGGAAGAGGAAAGGAGACATCTCTCGGCTTTTTGCCTGCAGCACCCCACCAGGACCAGGTGCAGTGACAGAACCTCCAAAGGAAGCTTTCTCTACACCTCAGGAAGCAGAAGAAAAATGTTGTCTAAAGAAGGGGAATGATAATTTGCGTTCCAGGTATCAAATAAGGCCACCTGCACTGAACATAACAGCCACCATTCATTGAGTATCACTATGCTTCAGGCTTTGGAAAGCACCAGGTGTGGGTCAAGGGAGGCTGGGTAATTTGCCCAGGTGGGATCAAGCCATGGACTCTTTGGAGCCAGGAAGCTCCTCTGGAGTGATCTATTAGTTCCCAAATTCCTGACTTGTTTTTCCTCTGTGATGAAACTTTCAATAGTCTGCAATGAATGAGTTAAGTACGATCATATGTAGTGGATTTTTTTCTGTATTTCTTTAGAGGACCTTCCTTAATATTCTAAGATTATGCCTCTTCTTTTTTAGTAGTGAAATGTGCTTACTCTTAAATTGATGGAATAGATGGAGCTACTTTAAAAAAATATTCTTATTTGGTAATATAAAAAGTTTTAATAAACTTTTGGTAAATTAGACTGATCCAAAATTTAGGAATAATTGATCAAATTCAACTCCTTCGTAATGTAGTTGAGAAAACAGGACCAGCAAGCCCAAGGAACTTGTTCAAGTTCACCTGCCAAGTAAGCAGCCTCTGCCATGCTGTGCCTATCTTCCTTCTGTTCCCCATTCAGGGGATTTTGTGCAACTGGATCTGTGGAATGTGTGACAAACACTGCATGGTCCCTGAAAGTGTGTTGACCTCCCTCTGTTAAATCTCTTCCCTCTCTCTTTGGGTCTGGTATTAGAGCCTCGGTCCCTCTCTTCTAACCAGCTGTCATCAGCTTTCTCTGTATTTGCTTCTTTGCATGGTGCACCTCATCTTCCCTTACAAACCACACAGCAGCCCACATTCCCTTCATGGCAGCTCAGAGCTGGTCTCCTCTACAGTCATCCCTAAAAGGCAGGAATGAAACTCAGACTGAGCACTGCTCCCAGGCTGTACCTCATTAGGTGTGCTTTGTGCTACACGTTGGCTCATAAATTCCATATTTAACTGGCTTAGGTTTGTGCTCACCTAATCTAAATTAAACTTCCTGAGGGAAAAATCATTTCTTCTCTCTGTTCTGTAACTCTCCACCCCCTTGGGCCTATTATCTATAACAATGCAATGCACTCTGTTCTGAGTTCCATAAAGGTCAGATGTGTTGAATAATATGGCAGACTGGAACTGGGAGGTAAGAGAGGATGGAGAAGTGGATGGTGGTGGGAAGGATTCTGGAAGCAAAGCTTGAGATGAGAGGAAAGCCTAGTCTTAGCAAACCCTAGAGCTTAAAGAGACCCCGTTATGTTCTTTAATCTCAAGACAACATTGCATTGGGAAGGACCTAGATTCTTAACACTTCTGGACAAAGAGGAGGGAGTTTGAAGACCCCAGAAGTGAGAGAAAGGCTGGTAGAGAGTGGGGAAGCCTCCTTCTTACTGTGGAACAATCCTAGGTTGCTCTCTCTGGCAGGCTACTGAATTGGGGAGTGGATTTATCCAGACCTCCAGCCCCTAAGCAAAAACAATGATCCAGTTCCTCCGCCTGGCATTGTGACTGTCTGAAGAAACCACTGCCTGCTTTCTGTTTACATGTCCTAACCAAGGAGGGTGGGGCTCAGACTAAAACAGAAGTTACATTTTGCCATGGGGCAAAAAAACAAAAAAAAAAAGTAGAAAAGATGTGCACAGAACACTCCCCATTCTGAGGCCTCATCCCCAGCCATCTTAAAGGGCTCTCAGCCCAGTTTACAGATCAATGAGGACTGAATAGATCATTCAGTTTGAAATGGGGCCCATTCAGGCCTTTGTCCTGTGGCCAGTGGTAAGCCCTTCTCTGCTGAGAGATTGTGCTAAAAGTGAGCCTTACTGTCTTCTGGAGTAAAAGTATTCAGAGAGGGAGGAGGAGAGAAAAACACTTCCTGCAGAAGAAAGTGTTAGTTATATAAGTAGAGCGTTTTATTATGGAAGAGTTTAGGAGTAGTAATCTGGTCAGAAGCCAGGGCCTTACCTGAGGCTGAGAAAATGTCATTTTCTGAATTAAAGAATATGAAAGAAGTGCCCCAAACCCCATGCCCTCCTTGCATATAAATTCTATTCACAACAACTTGTTTTTCTTGAGTTTAGTACTAAAGGACAGTAGTCTGGATTTACAAAAATAAAAACCAAATTTTTTACATTCCAATACCCATTAGGTAACAAGATGTGGATTTTGGAATCAAGCAGGCTTTGGCTGAAATACTGAGGTTAGGGAATTTGATCAAGGTCACTGCTGTGATTTAGCTTTAGTAAGCTTGGACTGTTGCCTAGCCTATTTGAGACTCAGCTTCCACATCTGTAAAGTGGAGATAAGGAATAGTATTATAGCTGAAGTGAATGCAAAAGATTAAATAATGATAAGGCACATGAAAAATCTCATGCTTAGGAGATTCTCAAAGTTGCTTGTTCCCTTTGCTTCTTGTTATCTACCTAGCTCTCATCAGACTTCTGAAAAGGAGAAAGTGAATATTCCTCTCATTTCAAAAGCTATATACTCCCTGTCATGGTGTCCTGTCACCAGGCAGCTGAGTGAATACTGTCATCATTAGAACTCATTTGTCCTGCTGCTAATCTGTTTAAGGGCAGCTTGGCATTGAGGAAAGACTAGAGACTCAGTCTTGACTCTCATTCTCTACACACACACACACACACACACACACACACACACTCCGTCCCTCATAAAGTGATCATCCAGCTTCTGTAGGGATAACTCAAACACCCAAGACATTTTGCTGCATCTTTAGACAATTTTGACTGTGACAATGTTTTTCCTTCTGTTCAAGTGAAATTTGTCTTCCTGATATTTCTTTCTATTCATCATAGTTCTGTCCTTTGGGGCCATAAGGAAAAATGGATTCCCTCAAATGAACTCTGTCTTCTACATGACCATCTCACACTATTTAAAGATGATGATAGTGTCTGCCTGAGTTTTCTCTTCTCTGGTCCCCTCACATGCTGTCTTCACTTCCTATGCCATCCCAGTGGTCCTCCTCTAAACTCACTAAAATACGGTGAGCCTCCGTTCCCTCATTTTAAAAACAAGGGTACTTATTCTTGACTTAAAAGATTGCAGTGAGGATTTAACAATCAAATGTTCCCTTAGACCCAGGATATGCTTGATTAATATTTGATGATGAATGAGTAGATGAAACAGTATGTGGAAGCACTGTGTAAACAGTAGTGTGCCCACTGTTTTAGTCTGCTTAGGCTGCTATAAAAACTACACACACTGGATGGCTTAAATAAGACAAATTTATTTTCTCCCAGTTCTGGAGGCTGGAAGTCAAAGATCAGGATGTTGTCAAGTTTGGTTTCCTCTGAAGTCTCTGTCCTTGGCTTGCAGATGGCCGTCTTCTCACTGTGTCTTTATGTGATTGTCCCTTGGTCTGTGTCTTTTGTGTCCTAATCTCCTATTCTAAGGACTATAGTCCTATTGGATTAGTGCCTATCCTATAGACTTCGTTTTAACTTAATTTCCTCTTCAAAGATATTATCTCCAAATATGGTTACATTCTGAGGTAATAGGAGCTAGGGCATTACTATATGAATTTTGGAAGGGACACAATTCAGCTCATAACACTCACCAAGGTATTATTAGCAATTTTGTTTATTGTGACACTGTTCAGAGATGTGCTTTAGGGGAGAGTGGTGGAGCCCTTTGCAAATGAGAAATGAGATATTGCAGGTCCATTTCAATAAATATATATCATTGAATAGGTAATATTTTCACAGGATTCAAAATTCAAAAAGTCATAGAAGAGGAAACACGAATGGTTAATAAACATAAGAAGATGCTCTTAATGACACTAGTAACCAGAGAAATGTAAAGTAAGCTCATAATATCATGTTATTTTATACCCACTATGTTCAAGTCTGTTCATATCAAGTTGGTGAGAATGCAGAGGAACAAAAACCCTTCATGCTGCTGGTGGGAATGTAAATTGGCACAATTAGTTTGGAAACCATTTGGCTTATGGTCATTGAGCTGAAGGTCCAGCACTGGCCCAGCAGTGCCACTGCCAGGATCAAACCCTAGAGAACTCTTGCACATGCACACCAAGAGACAGCATAAGAAAGTTCGTGGTGGCAAAAATGGGCAATAACCCAATGTATGACCCAGGAAATAGATGAATAGAGTGGATATATTCACTCAATAAAATGTTAGGTAACAAGGAAAATACATGAATTAAAGTTGTAAGCATCAGCATGGCTCAATCTTAAAACTGTGGTAAGGGAAGAAGTTACTTTGTCACAGAAAAATACATACGGTGTGACACTATTTTTATCAAGTTTAAAATAAGTAAAATGAAATAACAATGTATTACTTAGGAATATATACATTTGTGATAAAACTCTAAAGGCAAGAAAATTAAGAATAAGAAGATGGTGGTTACCTCTGTGGAATCAGAAGAGATGCAGAAAACTTTAACTCTATTGACAATGTTCCATTTCTCATGATGGTGGATCCACAAGGCAGAATTAATTATTCTATCTCAATATATATATTCATTTCAGATATTCTCTGTATATGTGAAATTATTAATTATAAAAAAGTTTTAAAAGTTCAAAAGGTAGAAGATGGTATATAATGAAAATCTTTCTAAGAAGATAACTGATATTTTCAGATTTTTGTGCATCATTCAGAGACAATGTATACTTATAGAGATAATTTATACTTACATCATTCAGAGATAAGTTATATTTGACAGAAAAATATAGATGCATACATATATGTGTATGGGACTGTGTGTGTGCGTATGTTCCATCTCCTTTCCTTTTTATACAATGGTAGTATTTCTGCAGGACCTTTTTAAACAACACTATCATTAGACAGTAAAAGTTTAGGGTAAATAGAAAGTCTGAGGAAGGAAAAGATAGACTTGTCTGTCTGTCCAGTAGTTTGGATAAAAAAAAATAAAAGAGAGGATTATCACTCATCAGTAAAGTGACTGTTTGGATAGGAGGAATTCAGCTTTGTAGCTAAGGCTGATGAGACATGAAATTTGGACCTGCTTAAAGTATAGAGAATGGAGTCTTGACTGAATCAACAGAAGGGCAGAGACAAGCAATTTTCCTTTCTTTGATTATGAGACCCCCTGAGTTATGTGTATCTCAGACAAACAGAACAGACATGAAGAAAGAAGGGGAGGGCAGGTCCATGACCAAATAAAAGCAGGAGGCGAATACATCAAGAGACAATAAAGTATCAAAATCAAATATATGTCGAGTGCGTGACTGGAATTAGGGTAAACTAGAGAGACCGGCAAGTGTTCTTGCACAGATGCCAGGAGGAGAGGCAAAAGCTTGGCCCCTGGGAGTAGAGGACAAAGCTAAGTGCCCACTGAGGTGGAAGGTGGGTGAGGAACACCCAAGGAAGTACTGGGTTAAGACAGGGTCAACCCCCGGTAGCTGTCAGTAGTTTAGTTGATCTAGGAAGACATCCCAGAGGAGAGGCTTTCAGGAGCAGTTTGAATGAGGAGAGGAACAGGTTGGTGAACAGATTGAGGGGTGGGAGTTTTGGGCGTATTGCTGATCCATCCTGGCGAAACTCCAAAGGAACACTTGCTTATCGTCTTTCTGTTGTGTCTTTCACTCTTTTGTATTTCCTTAAAGATTGCAGAATCTGGCATGGGTGTTCAGTTATATGATAAGCTGTGGAGAGTGGGTGCTCACTAAAATGCAAATGAAGGCTACTGGGACCAGCTCTTGGTGCTGGAGGTGAGATGTAGATGTTTAGTGCCAGAAGAACTGGCCCTGGCAGAGACAGAACAATGTGACATGATTCATGAGCCCCATGTGGGAATCAGGAACCCTGAGTTGTAGGCTGAGCTCAGATATAAACTTGTTCTGAAATCTCCAGAGATCACAGAATCACACGCTCTAGCTTTTCTCAAGGACAAGATGGGTGTGTTGGGCTAATGACCTGTAAGACTCTTTTCTAAGCAACTCAGTGATTGACAGCCAGAAGAAGCCAAGTCTCCCAGTTCAATGAAACTGAATATCTCAACAGCCTCAAAGCTTACAATATAAACATCCTTTGTAATAGTCATGCCTGCTAAGCACTTCGCACAGATCTTTTCTGTTTATCATTTCACCTGCACCTCATCATCATCTATGAAGCAGATAGGGCAAGCATAGAATTAGCCCTATTTTATAAATGGGGAAACTGAGAGACTAACTTGTTCAAGGTCCCAGTGCTAGATACTGTCTGGCACTGGCTAAGCTGAGCTAGACACCCAAGGCTGTCTATTTTCTCCACTACTCCCACTTGGATGTTGAGTGACATTCAGAGCATGCTTTGAGATGAGGACCTGAAGCACTAATGCCAGGTCTACTCTCCCATCTTTAATTTCAAGGTCATGCTAGGCCACATTTACCTTCGTACCACCCATTTGCAGTATGTCTGCTCTATCTGCACACCCCTGCTGCACTTGGGCTGGAGCCAGCATACCCTTTACTTCTATAAGGATGTGCCTGAGCTGGCACTCAGATCCCAGAGGACTGATCCTCTGGGCTTCTGAAGCAGTGACAGCAGCCTGCTTGGCAGCTCTAGTGTGAGGGGAGTGTCCTTGCTTTTCTCTCAGCCTGGCTTCCTGTCTAGACATCTCGACTGGTCCACTGGATTTAGCATGCTGAGTTTGCCTGCCAGCTCTGTCAAGCCCACACAGTTCAGTGCCCAGTGGCTGCCTCCCCCTCACCAGAACCAAGTTCTCAAGGACCGAGGCCAAGAAACTGTATAATAAAGGGACCTAGGGGAAGATAAAGATGACAACTTCCTTAAAGTCAGCTCCACATCTTAGAATCCTGTTCTTTTCAGAACTCACACAGGCACTCTCCTTCTCTCCCACACACCTGGAAGGATGCGTTGTCAAGGCAACTTCTCATAAGTCCTAGTATCCACAGTCTTATCGGTCCCTATGGACCCACTGAAGCCGGCTGTGGAGAAGTCTGTCCTCAAATTGGCTCTAAAGAGATGGGAGCAGAGAGAAGTCCTCTGGGATATCCAGTTCCAAGCCAAGACTCTCCCTCTTGGACCCATCCTGGCTGGAGACTGAACCTCCCATCTATGGTAAAGCTGGAAGAAGCATCACGCCCACTGCTACTGCAACAAGGATGCCTGGGCTGGTTTCCGAACAGCCCACGTGCTCCCCCACAGCATGGCTTTACCCGGCTACCATGGCTCCTCAGTGCCTTGAACACAGCGTCCTCATAATGAAGGGAAGTGGAGGTGCTCTTACCTGCCCAGGGGAAAGAAGTGATTTCAGCTCTATGGACCCTACTATGATTCTCAGTGACTTGAAATCAAGTTGAGAAAAAAAAAAATCAGAAAAATCCCAGTTGAAGGACATTCTACAAAATACCTGACCAGTATTCCTCAAAACTACTAAGGTCATCAAAAACAAGGAAAGTCTGAAAAATTGTCACAACCAAGAGGAGCTTAAAGAGACTTTAGTGTGCCCAGCAATCAGGTGATGGGACAAGATGAACACTGGACTGAGAGGCTATTATGAACGCTAGTAAGAATCGAGACGGGCAGAGTGCTTTTATTGTTTCAAAGCATAATTTTTTTAAAATTAAAATTTACTTTTAGAACAGTTTTAGATATACAGAAAAAAACAAAGATAGTATAGAGAGTTCCCACATGCCGGCACCCAGTTTCCCCTATTATTAATATTTTGTATGAGTATGACACATTTGTGACAATTAATGAACCAGTGTTGATACATTATTATTAACTAAAGTCCAAACTTTATTCAGATTTCCTTAAAGATCTTCTTCTGTTCCAGGATCTCACATTACATTTAATTGTCATGTCTCTTTAGCCTCCTCTTGGAGGCTTCCTCATAATTTCCTTATTTTTGATGACTTTGGCAGTTTAAGGAATATTAGGTATTTTATAGAATATCCCTCCGTTGGGACTTGTCTGATATTTTTCTCATAATTAGATTGGAGTTATGTTTGGGAAGAAAGCCCACAGAAGTAAAGTGCCATTTTCAGGACATCATGTCAAGGGTACATGCTATCAGCATCACTTATCACTGCTGATGTTGATCTTGATCACTTAATCAAGATAGTATTTATTGGAATTATGCACTGTAAAGTTACTTCAAAATACACTTTTAAATGAATGATTTCCTTTGATCTTATCTAATTGCCTTTGGAACTTTGCATAGACATTTAATATCTCTAGGCTTTGGCCGTAAAAGGAAGACAAAGAACATATCTGATGTCCTATCCTAAGATTCTAAAATTGCACTCCATTACTACATTCTGACCTACAGAAGTGGCAGCCATAGAACTGCCTGGGGAAGTATGTCAATCTTCCTTAGAAATGCCACCTTCACATGGCTGGGAGTAGGCTGGATATGGGCTCCCACTTTTCCAAGGGTGAAGAAACATCCTAGAATCTCTATCAGTAAGTAAGCAAGCAGGTAGATAATGAATGAATGAAAAAGATAGTAAATTTATTGAGAACTTACTAATGCTTAGTTCTGTGCTAGACATTATAGAGATTGAGGAGGTGAAAGACATAAACACAATTTAGTGTGAGAGACATGTAAGCTGATGAACAGGCTGATGAACTCAGTCTGTCCTTGAACACCATCTGCTCTATGACACCTTTTCTGATTGTCCTATCTGAATATTTTTTCTTCCTCCTCTGAACCCTTGAAATACAGTGTTAAGAAATGGCACTTGCCTCACTAAGATTGCTAGTGTAGCTCTTAATTTATGACTTGCCCTGGTAGACAGGGTGTTCTTTACATCAGGGAGTTATCATAAAAACTCACTAATATGTGCTAAATTGGACTAAATCTGAGACCCCAAAAAATTCATCTTAGAGGCAACAAATATGCTAGGCTTTGAGCAGGGAGAGATCTTGGGGTGGCTTCCTGGAGGAGGTGTCTGGAAGCATTGCTGAAGGACAGCAGAGGCCTTTCTTCCTCGGATGAAGCAAAGGTGAGTTTAAAACCAGGATCCTAACTTCAGTACAATCCAGGGACCAGACCCTTATTCCCCAATGCTTCCAAGCTGGCTCTTCACCCCATACCTCCATAGTCTTATCTTTGTTTTAGTTCACACCAGTCTTTTCCTGTCATGTTCTTCCCTTCTCCTCCTTCCTTGATTATTCTAGCCCACAGTGACTTTGCCCTTTTCTGACTGCCCAGACGTGTGGCTTAAAAGCCCTTGCTTGGCATATCATATACTACCCTAGACTGTGGGTTATCTTTTGTGAACTGGCCCAGTGTCTTCTAGCAAACCGAGTCTGGATTTCACAGGTTTCCTGGCTCAGCTCTGGCACATAGGATGTTCAGTCAAGAGTGGGTGATGAGTTTAGTGGTTTTACAGTCTTTAAAGGCTGAATCTTCTCTTTCTCACCTGCCAGTTTATCGTATCTTCAATGCCCAATTAATTCTTCCTTACAAGTTTCTTGTGCCTCATTGTCCATCTGCCCTTCTAATGGTGGGAGGACACTGCAGAAGGGAACATGCCTCCCACTTTCCCTGTCAGCGCTCCCACAGAGCCTGGAAGTTGTCTGCCATTGCTCTAATAACACTCAGAGTTTGTATCCTAGTGACTCTGGAAAGTTGTATCTCTAGCTTTTCACGAATGGAGAAAAGCTCTTTTCTGTGGCCTCAGAGGTAATACTGAATGTGAGTGTATGGATGTGTGTGTGTGTGTGTGTGTGTGTATAGTGGGATATGGAGTTGCATGCAGTATTATGTGATTATGGTTGTGTATATAAAGATAAGTGTAAATGTATACATATATAAACATATGTGTGCTGCGTGAGTGTGGGTGTGTGAGGTATGAGTATGTATGTTGCAGTGTTGCATGTGTTTGTGTAGGTGTGAAAGTATGGGACATATGGGTGTGTGCGAGTGTGTACATGTATGAGCATGGTGTGCTGTGTGCATGAATATGTGTGTATATTATATGTATGTGAGAGTGTGAGCATGCATGTGAACCTGGGTGTGTATTACATGTGTATGTATTGTATGTGTAAATGAGAATGTGGGGTGTGGATGTGTTGTATGTGTGCACGTGTGGGGTCATGAGTATCTGTGTGGTACAGGGACATGGGTGTACATTTGTGTATGAGTGTGAATTAGTGTGTGAATGTGTGTGTGTAAGGGAGGGACAGTCTTCCAGACTGATGCTATTAGAAGACTCAGGCCTTTATTTACACCCCCAAAATAAAAGACTGTGTAGGCCTGAGCCTCCTTAACTGGAGTCTGGGCCCTTGGACAGTCTTCATCCCCTCTTTCTCTCCCAGCTCGAACCTCTCCCTTGTGTCATCTGCTCCCACTGGATACAGTCCCAACTCTGCAGGTCCCCTCCTTCCCATCTGGGCCCTGCCCTTTTCTAGCAAGGCCAGGACAACCTCAGAGGATGCCAAGAAGTGGTTTTCCACTCCACCCAGGCCAAGTACAAACCTTTGGAGTCCCCCAGACCCCCCAGCAAGGGAGATGAATTTGGCACCGGACACTAGATGACAAGAAACTGCTGATACAGGCCCGAGATTGTGCAGGCCCTGCTGGGGTGATGGATGATGAGTTTCCAAGTGAAATCTAATAGAAAGTCCATGCATAATATATCTTTATGGAAGCAAATTCCAATTTGCATCCCATTAGGCCACTGACGTCCCAGAGGCCCAGTAGTGCCTCTCAAGACTTCCCTCAGAAGGAACCCAGAGCAGGAGGTGCCTGTGCCAGCAGAGGCCAGGAGGACAATAGAACCTGACGTCACAGGAGAAGCCACAGGAGGGGTGTGCTCTCCCGCTTGCTGTCCCTTGCTGCTCTCTGGGGCCTGACTCTGGATGTTTTTCATGTTCTGTGCCTCCACATGTCCAAACAAGAAAGATCAAAGGAGAACCCGGCTTCTTGGAGCTGCTATAATTTATAATCAATTCTTGCCCTGCTGTAGGTCAAGAATATGGTGGAAAATAATGTGTGCCCCAGTTTCTAAAGAGGTAAAAGAGGCCTTAAGAAGAGCATGGTCCCTCCTGGCAAAGGGCAGGGGCTGTAGGGGCCGTGAGAGGAGCATAGAGAGGTTCGAGGATGTCACAGAGAGCTCTGTTCTGGAAGCCTGCCTCAATTTCTGCTCAGCCATTTACTGCTTCGACCACTTTTCTACTCAATGCCTGTAACCCTCTGGGCCTCGGTTTCCTTATCTGTGGAAGAAGTAATATTACCTGCCTTGCAGGGCTCTTGTAAGTGTGGAAAAGTGCACTTAAGACTTCACAGTGTTCTTCAAACCCTGAATGTAGTAGGGCTGTGTGTTAGAGGAAGGGGAAGATGGAGTATAGTTCCTGATCCTGGAGCCCAGAAACCTCAGCCTTTTGATTCCTCCTCTTTCCATCAGCTCTCAGACTTCCTCTGAAGGCTAGGGTGGGGGAAACAGGTAAGGAGCATGGCAATGGAGGTCTAAGAAGTGTGGGCTTGGTTTCCCTTTCAGGGGCAGAAGAGGAGCATGAGGTGTGGGGTTCGTGTAGTTAAACTGGAGCTCTTGATATTTTAAGAGCAGAAAAAGAATTCTGGAACCAGGCTTGGAGATGGGTGGAGTGAAATCTGGCCTAGTAAAGGAAGGCCCAAGCTCTGTGGCTTTTCAACAGAGTGGGTAATTCCTCCTCCTCCTCCTCTTCCTCTTCCTCTTCCTCTTCCTCTTCCTCCTCCTCCTCCTCTTCCTCTTCCTCCTCCTCCTCCTCCTCTTCCTCCTCCTCCTCCTCCTCCTCCTCCTCCTCCTTCTTCCTTCTGACAGTGACTGGGGACTCCCCGGACCCCCTCGAAATGCATTGGAGGCTTAGGACACAGGCCATACCTGTTACCCTCCAAAAAGTTTTCTACCTGGTTCTTAGCAGGGACAGGGATGTGCTTGTGGGCAGGGCTCTCTGCTACAGGACAGAGCCCTTCTGTGAGCACTGCCCAGTTCCTGTTTGGCTGTCTGTCCAGCTGGCTACTGGCCTTCCTCTTCTGCTGTGCAGCCCATTGCTGCCTTGAGACCTCAGTTGTTCTGTGGGGCCATCCCTCCCAGTGACCCAGTTGATTGGTACTCCGTAGTCTCCAACTCCTAAATTACTCCCTGTGGTCCATGGAGAGGCACAGGGCTGTGATTAGGTGAATCAGAGCCCAGGGCAAGGTTGCCCTGGAGGGATGTGCATGCCACTGGTGATGTGGCAGAGCAGAGTACAGGGCAGGAGTGAGTGCCCATTCTATCAGTTCTCAGAGCCATACGGATCTCTTAGTTTAAATGACATTAAGTTAGGCAAAGGTTTGGCAATTGTCTAGCAACTTGGGACCACCAAAATTTCTGTTTCTTTCTCTAAGTTGTCGGAGTAACACAGGGAGAGCATGTAAATTATTGAAAGATATCATTTGGATAGTATACCCTGATCTGTAAGGACATGTCCATGAAGGGATGCATGTCCCAGTGTAGCTACAGTGATGGAGTAGGCCACAAAAATAGACATGGAAGGCCCTGGAAGGCCCAACTGGGCTTTAGTTTTCTCTTCTGTAAAATGCTACTTCAACTAGTCTCAGAGCTTTTTTGGAGCAGTGAAATGGGAGAAACAAGATAGAAACTAAAGTATAAATTTGACAAAAGGTCCAAGAGTGCTTTGAAAGTATTAGGTATACTGTGAAATGTTAGGTAGAACATTATTGTGTTTATATAACTTACTATAACAGTTCCTGCTGTATTAGCCAAGAACGTGAGAATAAAATCTGCTGTTGGGACAGGAATATCATACTGAGATGGTCATTGTCTAGATCTACTGCTTTTTTGAATTAATGCCAAAGTGTGTTAGGTCCTGATACCTAAATAATGATTAGTGAGTGTCTGGGTACCTCTCCAGTTTCCAAAGGGACAGCAAATTTTACTCCACGAGTTTCTCAGGTTCCATAGTTACTCTTGAGTTGTTCTGCCAGGGACACACATTGTTTTATTTTTCTAAATAGGTTTTGTGATGTTTCTACCAAGACTTTTGTGCTTCTGTCAGTAACTTCCACAATAATTATTCATTTTTCTCCAATAGACAGACTGTTTGCTCACTTGGATAAGATTTGTTGATGTGCTGTTGCAGCTCAATTCCAGTACATTTTGTGGTGGTTATTTTCCAGAGTGTTCTTCAGTGTGTGCTATTGTGTTGCATAATCCTTTTATCAACCCACATCTGAGGGCTGACTGCTGCTGTGTAATCGTTATATACTTGTTGCATGATCTGTGGCAGTCGGGGTGCATGCCCTCCAATTATACCTTCCATCATTTCCTCAGTTTGTTGTTATTGAGCAAGTTTTCATTTCTTATGTGCCTGTCATATGTTTAGTGGTAAATGCGTGATCCTGGATCAACTAAACAAATTTTCAATCCAGACCAAACATCTTACTTTATTTCAGTCACAACACAGACATTGCTTTATCTGTATGGTTTTGCCTAAGCTACTTCAATAGGTACCTGTAGGTTTTTTAGTTGTCTTGTTTATGTTTGCTACAGAGTCTTGCCTTGCCCCATGTTTTACTGTGGTTGAATACACATAACATAAAATTTATCATCTTAACTATTTTTAAGTGTACAGTTCAGTGGTATTAAATGCATTTACAATATTGTACAACCATCACCACATCCATCTCTGTAACTCTTTTCATCTTGTAAAACTGAAACTTTATACCCATTACACAAAAACTCCCCATTCTCCTCTATGCCCCTAGCCCTGGCAACCACCATTCTACTTTTTGTCTCCATTATTTTGACTGCTCTAAGTACCTCATATAAGTGGAATCATATAGTATTTGTCTTTTTGTGGCTGGCTTATTTCACTTAGCATAATGTCCTCAGCTCAAGGTTCATCCATGTTTGCAGCATATGTAAGAATTTCCTTCCTCCTGAGTCTTTTTCAAAAATAGTTTTCTAACAGATTTGGATGTTCAGTTTTCAGGTTTTAATGCAAAACTGTCGTAATTGTCACAGACCAACTAGGTTGCTATGATACTCCCTGAAGACCTGCCTCGTTTCGCAATCATGTAGCAGTATCTACTGTCAACGAGCATTACTTCCTTTCCTCCTGAGCAAGAGGGAGGCTTTCAATAGGAGCATTTCCACAGACAGTCACTCTTTAACACTCTGATGTTTTTTATAAGGTCTATGTCAGACCACTTTATAATACTATGAATATGTGCGAACAGAAGCAGCAAATGGCAAGAGTTGCCTAAATCTCATTGCGTGTGTTGAGGCAAGTTCTTAATTTTTTTTCCATAGGAACTAGATACTTTCGTCAGCTTTTCTTTTCTCTCTTATTCATCTAGGTGGTATCTACTGTGTGCAAGGCAGTGTGCCAGGTGCTAGGGATATCAGGTAAAAAGAGGCCCAACTACTCTGCACATCTGCTGGGACAGATGGACAAGACAAATCAGGTGCTATACACAGCTGTAAGCACTTCATCTTACCCAACTATGGAGGCCGAGCTACTCTCTTAGGGGAACTCAAAAGGTAGCAAGTCCTTCTGGGCAGAGACTAAATCTTCACTTTTCTCCCTAGTAAAACCTTCCAGTTGATTATGATTGGTGCTGAAAAATTCCTCCTTGTACTGAATTTTCAATCATCTAAATGAATGATTCTCTTTCAAGTGGGTATGGAAAGAGGATGTCAAATTCAGAGAGTATTTGTAATTTGAAAAAGCTTTTTCTATATAATTCTATAATTTCATATTTATAAAATTAAAAAAAAAACTTACTACTTTCAGAGTACCAATTAGAAAGGCGCAACATCTTCTGGGAAGGGAGAGAGATGTAGATTCAGTATCAGTTATTCTCAGGGAGAGGGAGAAGCACACGGTCTTTATCCGAAGTTGTTCTCTCAGGATTTGGTTCAGTTTACATTTCTTCTTGGCAGAGCATATGTGCCCGGGAGTGTGGGGACCTGGCCACCTGTCAGATATACCTACTGGATTTAGAACCAAACTATCATCCGGCAGACTGGGGAGAGTGGTGTGACTCTGTGCTGCCTTCTTGGACTTTGCAAAATAGAGCCTGTCTCAGTACCCTGTCTTTAAAGGTGAAAGCAGCCACACCGAGGATGGGGGCCTGGTCCTTTGCTCTTGAAGGCAGAGGCAGTTTGATTTAGGTAATAGGAAATGGCCAGGGGGAAAAAAACATGCACACACACAGACACACACACATGCACACAAAACACAACATGAATACAGAAAAGATTCCTTTGGAGGGGAAGGGAAGGGAGGGAGGGGAATTGCAACATTATCCCCTGGGACTTGGGCTCAGGAGCAGAGCTGCGAGGTTCAGTGAACCTGTTAGTAACATGAACTTGGTTGCCGTATTTCCCAGCCTGAGCTCATGCATTATTTACCTGGAGTAAGTAAACCTGCTTCTTCCACTGTTGCTGGGGAAACTGCTTTGATTTAGTAAGTTCTGTCATACTCTCCAACTAAAACCTTACAGAGTAGGAGGGAGGAAGATGGTGATGCCGGTTCCAGAGGCTCAGGATGTGGATCTATGAAGGAGAGTCCCTGCTTCCCACTGGGTGGGGGGAGAGCCCAACAAGGAAAGAATGGTGAATTCAGCATAGGGAGCCTCACACCTGCTGTGTTTCTGAGTGCCCTTCTCTTTTGCTCGCCTCTGGGAAGGTGGGGAATAAGGAGCAAGTTCCAAGGAGTGAAGTGTGCCTTTTCTGAGCCCTGGTGTAGGCTTCTAGCTGGTCTCACATCGACTGCTTTCTGAGATAGGCATCAATTTGTGCAGTGCAGGGAGAGGCAGGGAGTCAAGTTTCCCCAGGGGCTGTTTCCCAGGTGAATGGGCTTTGGGGATCCAACTCCATTAACTCAGGTAAAGTGGTCCTCTCTCCTTCCAAACTCCCTGTGGCTCATGTTCCCTGAGTGTCCTTATAGACCAGACAGATGTGGTGGCTGAGAAGGAACTTGGCTTGAGGGGTTGGGGCTCTGGGTTCAAATTATGTAATCTTTCTGACTCTCAATTTTCCATGCGTAGAAGGTAGATACTTGTGCCTGCTGTGAAGGGGTTTGTGCAGATTACCCAGGAAGTGATCTGGGGACATTGTCCATACCCAGACCCTGTGATGTGGGATGTAGAGCCATTGACCTAGACTGCTGCCTGTTTCCCTTTCTTACCAGAGATTCAGCCATCACGCCTGGCTCCCTTCCTCCTCTTTACTGCATATTGATTTTTCCTTTCCTCCCTTTGTTCTATTTGTGGCTTCTCTGGCTTTCACAATTGTATTATTTCTTCAGAAGTGCACCGGACGAAGAAGTCTGTTTGTGCACATCGGCATCCTGGGCCCTGCTTCGTGCCCATGGCCTGGCTGCTCCCCCTCTCCATGACCTTGTTACATTCTCATTGCTGGAATGGCATTTTGTGAAGCCTTGCATTCCTTCCAGGTTCTATCTGCTTTTACTGGGAAGGAGATGCTACTTGTCAGGTGAGTGTGGGTGTGTCTGCCTGGGTAATGCAGACTCTAGATATGTCAAGAGTATACTTAATCTATGTATTGACAAATATTTAGACAAAAGCTATAAATTAAAGAACTTCAATTTTTTTTAAACTACAATGAGACAATATGTAAAAAACAAAAAACAAAAAACACTTCCTAGATATCTCTAACTTAACTGTTTTTAGTAATATCTTTCTAGATTTTCTTTTGTTCTCCTGGGGCTATCTTGTTATTTTCAAGCTTATGTTTAAGTCTGTACTTAGCTCCACTGAGATTAGAATATAGGTATTAATTATGTCCTTAACATTTCTGTTTTTACATTAGATGCTAAATATCCCTAAGTGACTTAGTTTCCCTTAGGCAGGTTTACCTGTTCTAGGCCTCTATGCTTTCCGTTGTCTCTTTCTGAAATAGTCGTGTGGCCAGGAAATCTCTATGTGTCACTGTGCCTGCCCCCAGCTCTTCTGACTTCATCCATCCAGAACTGTTAGGGGTTCCAAAATTGGCTTCTTAAAGAGACTTTTAATGTCTTTCAAATAAAATGATAAATCAACAGAGAATGCACAGGCCACGTCACAAACCTCTTTTGTCTTTTGTCTGTAGATGCTCTTCTCAGAGGTATAAGGAGGAATTCCTTACCTAGGAAGGGCTAGCCAAAAGAAGAACAGAGGGAAGAGTGTTCCAGGACAGTGGTTTATTAACATCGGCGTGCACCAGAATGCACAGATTGCTGGGCGCACCATCATAGTTTCCAATTCAGGAGGGATAGGGTAGGGATGGAGAATTTTCATTTCCAATGAGTTCTCAGAAGATGCTGTTGCCTCCAGACCAGGAACCACTTGTCAAGGCAGATTTGACAGACAGCAAAGACCATGACGCAGGAAAGAGCTTGATAGGTTCAAGGAATAGAAAGGAGTCTGGCAAGGCTGGAGGGTAAAAAATAAGGGACCGGATTGGTAGGCAGGGGCCAAATTTTGCAGTGAGGACACACACACACACACACCGCGTACATGTGCACACGAGTTTTGAAGTGAGGTGTGTGTGGGGAGGGTTAACGACCTGATTTGCTTTTGCACTTATTTTATTTGATCCTCTCCATGGTTACCACACTGTGAGCTCTGTGTCTTTGATTGTTAGAACCCCAGCAACTTCCACAGCACCGAGAACTGAGCAGATACTGGATAAACTTTATTATGTGCCAGACACTACACTAAGCTCTTTATAACTAACTATTCATTTATTTAATCCTCTTAATGACCCTATGAAGTAGGAACTATTACAATTCCATTTTACAGATGAAGGACACCGAGGCATGAAAGAAGTTATATAACTTGCCCACGGTTGCATAACTAGGAAATAACAGACTGCTGTGGGAACCCGGGCAGCATAATGCAGGAGCTGAGCCCTTAGCCTTCATCCCATACTGTCTTTTCTGCTCCACATTGCTGTCCTTATAAATGAGTGAGCCACCTTGAGAGACAGCATATCAGACATGATTCTCATTGACATTTTAAAGATGAGGAGAACGAGGCTTAGATAGGCAACTGGTGACAGGTGGAAGAAGAATATCGACTTAGATCTAAGTCCAGATCTCAAGGTTTTGTCACAAAACTGAGCTGCTAATGAAGCACAAGCCCTAACTGAGAGCCTCCCATGTGCACGTTGCTCAACTAAGTGGACAAAGCAGTTAACCAAGAAAGAGAAGGCCCCGCCTGGCAGGTGTGAGGGCAAGGCTGGTAGCCTGCAGAGATGGGGTTGATAGCTTTGTCCTTGTGTTGGGCGGCTTGTCAGCGGCTTTCCTTCTTCCCTCCCTCCCTGGGCTGGGCTAGGGCAGCAGCTGGGCTCCTGTGCCTGGAGGTGCCAATGGGGCTAGTCATTCAAAAAGTTGAGTCTTGCAGCTATAGAGAAAGATACAGCCCTTCTCTCCAGGGAGTGAAAGTTGATACTGTAAACACTTTGGGCTTTATCTTTGATCTAGTGGGTCATCAGAGCTTCTTTTCTCCCCAGGTAGAGTTACCAGCAGAGGCTGACCTAGGGCTTTGGAAAGCTACGCCCTGCTGAACAGATGGTGCAGATGGAGGTGGGGGGAGGCCAGAGACACACGTAGGCAGGTCTAAGAAGAGAGCCCAGAAGAGACCCCCAAATCTGGAACCCGGACATCAAATTCCAGGCCTTAGGGAAATTTTTAGGTTTAAAATAAATTCTTGGGCGTTACAGCTTTTGGTTTTTGGCTTTAAAAACAGTTCCTTTCTAGATAATGGAAAATAATAACATGCATAATTTAAAGAGCTCCAAACATCCTTAAACTAAAAGTATATAAAGCTTAGTGCCAGGCCCTAAACAGCCCTAAGTGTGAGATGATTGATGGAGTACCCAGCTCCAAAGCACTTTTCTTTCTTCCAATCAACTGCTTTTGATTTGGAATCCTTTCCCAAATCTATTGCAGCTGCAATAGATTATACTTTTACTCAGAAAGGCGGTTATTTTCAAGCTAATTTTTTATATTGAAACTTATTCTAGTTCCTCTACTTGTAACACTCTTGCTGATTTTTGGCTCTGTGAACTCCTACTCATCCTTCAAGACCCGATACAAACATCACTTTCCAAAGGGGACTAGGGAAACTCCTACTACCCTTCCAACCCTAGAAATCATTAAAACCATCAAATTTCCCTTCCACTGTCCTCCAATTGAGAGTGTGTTGTTCACAACTCCGTATAACATGTAAGAGGTTACAATCAAAGATATTTTTCTGACCAGATGGACCAAAGACTTGAGAAGAAGAGATTATTTCTTATGTATCATTGTATCCCCAATAACCAGTGCAATGTCTGGCATTTAACAAATGACCTCAAATTAATCTTATTGAATGAATGTTCTTATTCTTTCTGAATCAGAAGAGGAATGAGGGGAAAAAGATGTATAAGTATCATAATCCAAGTACTGTCTAGGCAGCATTTATATATTATTTAATTTTATCTCGATTAGAAGTGTTTTCATTTGTTTAAATCTTCATGCAGTGACCAAAGCAAAACAGCTGACTGTGGGAGATGCAAAGGGCTATGTCTTTTCTCTAGGAATTTCAAATTCTACTGAGTCTGGACACATATATATCCATGAGCATGTGCACACACAGATAAAGACACATAGACATAGACATACAGACAGCCACATACACAACATAGACCACATCCTCTCAAAGAAAGATTATCAACATTATAAAATACACTAATTTCTAAATACCAGATACAGCCCTAAATGTAAAAGAAATGGAAAAATGCAAGATCACTGTGGGTGTGGTGTCTTTAAGAAAAGCGCAGACATCAGTCTGTCCCAGTGGCCTGTGTTCTCATGCGCCTAGAGATTAGATAACCTCCAGCATTCTGCTGGCTGGAGTACTGGAGAATTGTTTAGAATGATACTTCATATTTATGACTTTTACCAAAGTGCTGTAACATCCATGATCATATTTTTATCCTCAAAGTCCCACAGCTGATAATGGAGTGGGGTCTGGGATTGCATTCTGTCTCTGTCACTTATTAGCAGGACTTCTGCTTGCCCATATGGCATCTCTGTGTAGATTAGAGAAAGGTATCCTTCCTCAAGTAAAATTTGGTTAAATTTAGTATATTACCTCATAGCTTGAACAGTAAAAAGGCAGCTCCGTCCTGGCTGTGCCCAGCGGAGAGCTTTCCTGAACCCTTTTCTGAACCCAGCATGCAGACGTCCTGACAGAGAACACACATGTGGCTGCGCTCTCACTTGCTCATACTCCCTGCCTGCCTTTTCTGCTAATGCCAGGACACATGTCCCTGGCAGCCCATCTGTTTCCACCCTCGTCCTTCCATTAAATAAAGGGGTTATACCAGATTTGAAGTAGGGCAGGGTACGGAATTGGATCTCCAGAAGTGGAGGGCAAGCAAGAGATTTAACCTTCGTGAACACCTGGAGTGTGGCTGGGACAGAGATGCATATGAAAGTTTGCCAGCGATGTATGTGCACGTTTTCCTGAGTGTGAGCATGTTCCAGTGCATGTGTATGGGTTTTAAGTAGGAAAGGACTCTTCACTGTAGCTTCAGCACTTGGGGGCTGGTATCAGCACCCTTCCTTTCACTCTCTCATGTCTACAGGATACACACCTCCCCCCTACCAGATTGTTGTGCAGTGTTCAGTCTGAACAACTGTATACAGTGCCCCTTGAACTTAAAACAGTATCTTAATTCTTATTTATTCAGAAAGTTACAAAAGTTACATGGTCTCTAACAAATTAAATTAGATTAAAGGATATGAAAACAAATTGAACGATCAACCTCTCTATCCTTTGCTTCTCTTACTTCTACTGAGTAGTGTTAAGTTTGTATGCATATTTCCTCTACTTTATGAATGCTAACGGAAATATAAGTAAACACATATACATGTGAGGGTTTTTTCTTTTAAATAAGTGTTTTAACAAAATGGAATCATGCTATAGATACATTTTTTGAATTTGAGAATATATCATGGAAATCTTAATCTAAGTCAAATATAGAACTCCATTTATTAATTAAAAAAATTTATTTATGGTGACATTGGTTAACAAAAGTAATAAGTTTCGGTTGTACATTTTAACAATAAGGCATATATATATATTTACATTGTGTGTTCACCTCCCATAGTTAGATTTCTTTCTGTCACCACATATTTGACCCCCTTTACCCCATCTACCTCTCCTCTCCCCGCTCCCCTCTACTCTCTGGTAACCACTAGTCTATTGTCCATGTCCGTGAGTCTCTGTTTGTCCTATTTGTTTGTTGCTTTTAGGTTTATATCCCACATATAAGTGGTGTCATGTGATTTGCAAAATTTTCTGTCTGGCTTATTTCACTTAGCATGATTAACTCGAGGTCCATCCAAGTTGTCACAAATGGCAGTATTTCATTTCTTCTTATGGCTGAGTAATATTCCATTGTATATATGTACCACAGCTTCTTTAGCCAATCATCTATCGCAGGACATTTCAGTTGTTTCCATGTCCTGGCCACCGTGAATAATGCTGCTATGAACATCAGTGTGCAAATAAATATCTTTTCGGATATGTGTTTTCAAGCCTTTTGGGTAAATATCCAGTAGAGGGATTGCTGGATCATATGATAGATCAATTCTTAGTTTTTTGAGGAATCTCCATATTGTTTTCCATAGTGGCTGTACCAATTTGCAGTCCCTCCAGCAGTGTGTGAGGATTCCCTTTTCTCTGTATTCTCTCCAACATTTAGTATTACTGTTGATTACAGCTATTGTAACAGGTGTGAGACGGTATCTCATTGTGGTTTTGATTTGCATTTCTCGAATAGCTAGCGATGTTGAGCATCTTTTCATATGTTTGTTGGCCATTTGTATGTCTTCTTGAGAGAAGTATCTGTTCAGGTCCTCTGCTCGTTTTTTGATTGGGTGGTTTGTTATTTTGTTGTTATAGAGTTGTATGAGTTCTTTGTATACTTTGGATATAAGGCCCTTATTGGAAGCATTGCTTACAAATTTATTTTTCCATACGGATGGCTGTCTCTTTACTTCATTGATGGTTTCCTTTGCTGTGCGGAAGCTTTTTAGTTTGATATAGTCCCGTTCATTTATTTTTGTTTTTATTTCCCTTGCCCTTGAGGTCAAATTCATAAAATCTTCTTTAAGTCAAAGGTCTATGAGTTGAGTTCCTAAGTTTTCTTCTATGCATTTTATTGTTTCATGTCTTATATTCAGGTCTTTAATCCATTTTGAGTTAATTTTGGTGTGTGTTGATAGACAACAGTCTAGTTTCATTCTTTTGCAGGTGGCAATATAGAGATGTCAATTTTCCCAGCACCATTTATTGAAGAGGCTTTCCTTTCTCCATTGTATGTTTTTGGCTTCTTTGTCAAAAATTATTTGCCCATATTATTATGGGTTTATTTCTGGACTCTCAATTCTGTTCCATAGGTCTGTGTGTCTGTTTTTCTGCCAATACCATGCCATTTTGATTATTGTTGCTTTGTATTATAACTTGAAGTTGGGCAGAGTGATGCCTCTAGCCTCGCTCTTTTTTCTCAGGATGGCTTTGGCAATTCAGGGTCTTTTGTACTTCCATATAAATCTGATGATTTTTTGTTCTATTTCTTTAAAAAATGCCAATGGGATTTTGATGAGGATTGCATTAGATCTGTATAATGCTTTAGGGAATAAGGTCATTTAACCTATATTGATTTTTCCAATCCCAAAACACAGAATATCTTTCCATTTCTTTGTATCTTCTTCAATTTCTTTTAATACGGTCTTATAGTTTTCATTATATAGGTCCTTCACATGTTTTGTTCGATTTATTCCTAGATATTTTGCTCTTTTTGTTGCAATTGCAAAGGGAATTATTTTTTCCACTTCTTTTTCTGACACTTCATTATTAGAGTATAGGAACGCTATGCATTTTTGAACATTGATTTTGAATCCAGAAACTTCACTATATTTGCTTATTGTTTCCAGTAGTGTTCTTGTGGAGTCTTTAGGGTTTTCTATGTAGAGAATCATGTCATCTGCGAATAGTGACAGTTTGATTTCTTTGTTTCCTATTCGGATGCCTTTTATATCTTTCTCTTGCCTGATTGCCCTCTCTGGGATCTCTAATGTTATATTGAATAACAGTGGCGATAGTAGATACCTTGCCTTATTCCTGATCTTAAAGGGAAGGTTTTTAGTTTGTCACCATTAAGTATAATGTTGGCTGAGGGTTTGTCACATATGGCCTTTATTATGTTAAGGTACTTCTATACCGATTTTGTTAAGTGTTTTGATCATAAACGGATGTTGTATCTTTTCAAAGGCTTTCTCTGCATCTATTGATATAATCATATTTTTTAATTTGTTTATGTGGTGTGTCATATTAATTGATTTGTGTATGTCGAACCATCCCTATGCCTCTGGGATGGAACCCATTTGGTCGTGATGTATAATCTTTTTAATATGTTGCTGTATTCTGTTCGCTAGTATCTTATTTAGGATTTTTGCGTCTGTGTTTATGAGAGATATTGGTCTGTAGTTTTCTTTTTTTTGTGTTATCTTTACCAGGTTTTGCTATCAGGGTAATATTGACCTCATAAAAGGAGTTAGGAAGTTTTGCCTCCTCTTCGATTTTTTTGAAGAGAATAGATATTAATATTAATATTTTTGATAACTGCATAGTCCAGCGTATAATTGTACTATGAAATTATTCAATCATTTTTCCAATTAATGAACACTGAGGTTGCTGCCTTTTTCTTTCTTTTTTTGGCTACTTCAAACAAAGCTACGATAAACATATTTTTACACATTTCGTTATGTACAGGTACTCTATTTCTGTAACTAACTAAATTCCTTAAAGTGGGATTTTTTTGGTCATTGTGTCTGTGTAACTTTAATTTTAATAGATTTTATTAATATTCCAAAAATCTTTTAGCATTCACATTTCTATCTGCCTTGCATATAAATGTCCATTTCCGCACACTGTCACCAGCACTAGAAAGTATCAATCTTTTTGCTATGTTACCAATTTAATGTGTTAAACAATTGTATCTTATCAGTTTCATATTGCATTTCTCTAACAATAGTCAACAAGGAAGGCCGATTGTGTTTTCATACAATAATTGTTCATTGATATTTTCTTTTTGATGAATTGCCTTTATATCTTTTCTGCTTTTTTCCTATTGTCTTTTTCTAATCAATTTGTAGGCCATATTTTATATTAGGGCGATTCGTTCTTATGTTATTGCGTTGTAAGTATTTTCTTCCAGTGTTTTATCTTTTTATTTTATTGAAGTTATCTTTGCTCATACTTTACATTTTACGTAGTCAAATCTGTCTTTTTTTTTTTTATCTTCTAGTACAGAGTTTGTGCAGGTATCCACAGATTCGTATTGCCCTGAGGTTATATGAATATTCTACATTTCTTCATTTAAAAAATACTTTTAAATTGCTAATCCACTTAGAATTTATTTTTTTAAAATAGTGTGAAATACAGAGCAGTCTTTAAATCTTTTTGAGCCTTGGCTTCCTCAGTTGTAACATGGGCATCGTTAGCATCGTTGGGATAATCCTAAGTGATTCCTTCAGCCAGGTTGCAATGTATACATAGGTCATCACCCATGTTGAGTTTCATCAATTATCCTGATAAGGTCCTTTGTAACTATTTTTTTTTCCTGTTCAGGATCTCACATTGCATTTAATTGTCAGGTTCTCTTTAGGATATTTCCTTAATCTTTCTTTTTGTTTCATGAACTTTCTTGACTTTATTTTAATTAAAGAATTTCAAATTAGACTTTGTCATTTTAAAATAGTACAAGTCAATCATTAAGTAAAATTTCCCTCAATTCATTCTTTTTCCTGACATTTTCTTGTGATTAGATTCAGGTTATGTATTTCGGGCATAAAGACACTGAAGGGATGCTGTTGGCCTTCTCAGAGTCCCATATCAGAAACACATGAGGTTAATTTGTTCCAACACTGCTGTTGTTAACTTCGATCATTGGTTAAAGTGGTGGCCTCCACATTTCATCAGTATAAAGTTACTATTTTTCCCCTTTGTAATTAATAAATAATTGATGGGGACATATCTTGAAGCTTTGTAAATATCGCATTTTGCATTAAACTTTCATCCACTATTTAGCATCCATTGATGGCTTTCTAACTTCATTACTCCTTCTGGTTGAAATTTTACTGTAAATAAGAGACTTTCCTTTTACTTCTCATATATGTAGGTATGTATGTATATCAGTATGAATTTATGCATTTTTATTTTATTTGTGGGCTATATTCTGTTACTATCACCATTTATTTCGTTGTTCAAATTGCCACAGATTTGACCAACGGATGTGCTATAGTTTTTCAGCCTACTATTATTATCTCACTTATTTATTCACAGAGACATCAATAAACTTTTTCCAACTTCTACTTCTAACTCTTCCTGACCCAGAATCAAAATTTCAAAGCTGGAGATTACTTTAGATGTCATCGTACTTTGCCCCGGTCCCTTTATTTTTATATTTTTATATGAGAGAACTCCGATCCTAGAGAACTTAGGACATTTGTTCAGGGTCATGTGGCTTATTAGAAGCAGAGCTTAAGCTGGAGCCCAGGTACCTGGCTCTTAGTCCAGAGTTCTTCCCAGGGCATTTCCAGCCTCCATGTTCATCAAGGACCTTCTGTCATCACAGCTCTTTAGGCAACTGGTATTCTCCACAGCCTGGAACCAATGGTTCCAGTGTTTACTGACAAAAGTTCTCAGGCCATTCTTGAGCATTTCCCTGAAACCTTAACCTTGGCAATGGGAGAAGAGGGTCCTTAGAGTCTTCAGAACTTCTATCATTATGGAGAACAATTTCCAAGGGCCTTATGGTTGCCAAAGGATGACAGGTGTAAATAACCAATACTTACCAGTTTCACACAGTTTACAATTTGCTCGTAGGTTTCTACATGACATTGTGATGGGTATCTGTGGTCTGCTTTCTCAGCATCCCTCCCTTCTTCCTTTGGTACTATCCCTCTAATTTTGGTTGAGGAGACCACTTCCCCATTTCTACTCCAAGGGCCGACTAAGTCTGGTCAATCAGGTTGCCATGGTAATTAATTCAGGAATGGGCACATGAAACCAGCGGAGACCTTGAGAGGCATCCTGGCCCTTTTGCTGAAATAAGTGCTTTCTTTTCATTGGACTAGGTAGTTGCAAGGAACTAACTAACATGAAATTTCTGGGATGGTTTTGTTGTGATGTCAAAAGATTGTGCCCGAAAAATGAAGCCAACACAGGAAAACAGCTGAGAAATACAAAGACAGAATAAATCCTGGTTGACATAAGTTGAATCCTGATTCCATTGAGCTATCTACTCGTGGATATTTTTATTTATGTGAGCCAAACAGTTCAATGTTTGCCTAAACTAGTTTGAGTTCTGTTTCAGTCACTTGCAAGGCTATAGGGGTATTGCTTCCCTGAGTCTTAGAGCCTTCCTCTGTTGGTCTCCTTCTCTTGCACTGTTTCTAGTGCATGCTTGAATGTGTGTGTGTGTGTGTGTGTATGGGTGGGTGGGTGTGGGTGTGTGTGTTCCCTTTCTTCCTACCTTGCTGGATTATTATAAGGATCAAAGGGGATGAGGGAGGCTTAGTGCCTAGCTCAGTGCCTGGCACATACAGCAAACCCTCTTCCCTTTTCCTGTCCCTCCTCCTGATTCAGGATATGATTTAAGAATCTGTGATGTGCTCCAATCAATTTTCAATGCCCCAGATAAATAATTGGGAGTTGGAGTATAGGTGCCAGAAACTTGTACTAGTTTTAATTAATTTTATCTGTTTAGAGTGAGGTATCTCAGAGTCATTGAATACATTTATGTCACATATGTTTATGCAAATCAGTATTTTTCTTTTGAGCTGACAGTTGAAGTCCTTGTTTTGTTCCATGATGCTACAGCAGAGGCCAAATGTGCCATGTTTTCTTAAGTGATGACTGCCAGCTCTCCAAATGTCATAATAAGAGAGGCATTTCACATGGGGCAAGCTCCAATGGTGAGCGTGGCCAGTGAACATTTTCAGGTCAATTTTTATTTTCTTTATTTTTACGGCACATTTTATTCTTCTTTATTAAAATTATAAAAACAATTTATGTTTACAAGTCAAACAATACAAAGTTTATAAAAAATTAATCTTATCCATTCTAAACCCCACCCTCCAAAATAAACAAGGTAACCAGATTCGTGTGTATCCCTCCACATTTTTTCATATACAGTTTTGCACATTTTCCCCATATACACATTTTCCCCACTTTTTGTATATACGAACATATACAAACATATATATCTACTTACAGGCTACTTCTTTTAATTTTTTTTAATACAAAATAAGATCATATTCTGTAACTTGATTTTTAAAAAAACCTAATAATCATTGATCTCTTTTCAAATCAATGTATATAGATATAATTCATTCTTCTTCACAACTGCATTAATTTTCTTTGTATGTTTATACCATAATTTATTTAACTAAACAAAATATTTTTCAGATTGTTTAGAGCTTTTTGTTATCACATATAATGCTGAAATAAATATCCTTGTAAATATATTAATTTACATTCAAGGACACATTTGGTTATTCTCTTTTGGTCCATGTGCAACTATATATTGATATTTTCTCGGTCTGTCAGTCTGCCCACAATTCAAAAGGGCATCCTAATTCCCTTTCCCAAGGCAGGGGTTTAGCAGAGCCCTGTTTGAAAAACACCATTCTGTAAATGCAGAACCTAGCCTCAGATGGAAGGCCAGCCTTCCTCCAGACCTGACTGGAGCAGTGATTTCTCTGTCCCTTCCATTCGCTCTGCTCTGTTGTTCCCTCTGCATCTCAGAAGCCTCCACACTCAGTGACAATGATTGGAGTTAAAGAACTTTGAAGTCTGGATAAATGAAATAATCAGTCTCTGCCCTCCAAGGACGCAGGGTAGAGTCTATGCCTACTGAATGGCCTTAGCAGTGCTGTGTATATAGTAAATATTTAATTAATATGAAATAAGAACAATAAATCCAGTGGCTGAAGTGATCCCTTTAAAGTTCAGGTCAACTCTGAGTCATCTGAAAAGAATAAATGGAATAGTTAATTGATTCATAGATAATCCCAAACCTCATCTTCATAGTTATAGGTCCAGTCTCTTTACCTATTAAACCCTTCCTCAGAACTGCTAAAGTAAATCCCCTACTGTAGTTATTTTTTCATTTTGGTGGGGCAAATGAAATTAAGCAGTGAAACAGCCACGAGGAAGGTGGAAGAGAAAGAATTAGGAGTCTTGAGTGAGACATTCATAGATGTCTCATAAGCAACTTATGAATCACAAAATGTCAAGTCGGCCCAAGGGCCTAGCTAGTTATGGACACAGACACTTACAAATGGACCTCCTTGGGGCTCCTCCTGACCTGGGTGTGGTGAGAGTGAGGCCCTATGAGAAGAAATAAGATGACTCTAGGTTGACAGCCATCTGGCCAGAGATTTCCCAGCTTTGTCTTTGAGGTTATTCACCGACTCTAGCCTTTAAAACATGACATCAATATTTCATTCCATGGGAGAGTCTGAGTGCATTTTAGCAAAAAGAAGTAATCTCATCACATCCCTAAGGAAAAAGGAAAAAAGGCCCACTCTGTGCTGGTGGACTGAGGACTGGGCAGCAGGGGATAGGAGTGGGGGATGAGACATCTGGGTTCACACCTGGCTTTGCTCCAAGCTAGCTCTGTGACTCTGGCACCTCGGTGTCAGCTATCTTTGCCACGGTTCCTCTCTCTTTAAAATGAAGGGGTTGAAATTTAGGATTCTAAGATTGTGGCCATCTCTGATTCTCCTTAAGCCTAAAGAATTTAACACTGCTGCTCCATATAGCTGGGTTTCAGCAGGAAGAGGGGACAGATGGCTTTCTCTGGAACGGGTTCCAGAAATATGGTGTGTGATGTATGGTGTGAATGAAGCATGGTGCCCTTTAAACACAGCTTCACCCGGGGAGTGCTCTGTCCTCCACTGTGCTGTCTGGCTTTCATTCACATTCCAGCATCACTCTGGGCATGGGCAGTCCTGGCAGGCTGTGCACTGGAACACACACACACACACACACACACACACGCACGCACGCCCCAGCTCTGACACACACTCCATGACTCACAGACTGACAGGATCATTACACACACGGGGTGACTCATAGGGGACGTTTACACACACAGACTCACACTCACTGTGATGTGTAAATGTGCCTGAGCCCACAGTGACAGGCACTCCCACAGGAGCCTTGGTTGACTATCACACCGGCGTCTGCAAATGATTTGCGTTCTTGGCTCTTTGGAACTGCCTATTCTTTGTCTTTCTGTTATCTGTTCAACCCTTTCCTTCCCTTGCATTCCCGACTTGGCTGGTTTTGGTCTCTTGCTCCAGTGCTCCTCAGCCATTCCTGGACTAAGCCCCAGAATCTCCAAGGCCCTTTCCACATCGGAGGTTCTTTGTTTCTAATAAACTCTGTAGCTGTGAAGAGCCCTTTCTCCACGGGGTCTCATCTCCTCCCTGACCTAGGAATCTCTTCCTGGCTTCCTCAGAGGGCCTGGGCAAGAGGGTCTCCAGTACCTATGCCTTCCCAGCCCAAGATGAGGGAATGGAGGCTGGTCACATAATAGAATGTGGCTGCATTTTCTGGAGTGCGGTCTTCAGCGTCTCTGGGAGCATACCTTCTCTTCCTGGCAGCTTGGGCAGATGGAAGTGTTGGGGCATCTGGAGAACCCATCTCTGGGAGTTGAGCAGGACCAGCTGTTTCTGAAGGTGCAGAGAAAAGAAGGTGCTGTACATCTGAAGGCAGATAATGGGGTGGTCAGTCTTGACTCTTTTGAGGCACCTACCCCAGAGAGGGAACAAGTCAGGGGCCTGGGAAGACTGCAGAAGAGGGTGCTCAATGAGCACCAAGGTTTGTGTGTGATTGTCACTGACCTGCCTTCCCTGCATGTGGCTGCTGGCCATGGTTCCAATGGGAAGATAGGGGACCAAGTTGGGGTGCTTGTAGGAGCAGAGCACTTGTTTTTACCTCTTATTTTGAGGGGCCCATAAAGATGGGAGGGGATGTAATAGAGTATGATGAAGAGTACAGGCTGGGATCAGAATGCTCAGACATTTGTCTAAGTCATTAACAGCTATGTGGCCCTGGGCATGTCATTAGCCACTGTGAGCATCTGCTTCCTCATCAGATGTGGTTGTGGGGATCTAGTGAAATTATAGACATGATTGTGCTTTGGCAAATTTCTCTCTCCAAGAGAGAGGCCGGTGGTGCCTTCTGTATTGATCACCTCTCTACGTTGTACCCACCCAAAATTCACACCTGAGTAGGTGCTGATTCAGTGATACTGAGAACCAAGGGGTCTTCTGTGCCTAGAAACATGGAAACTCTTAGCTCTTGGCTAGCTGCTTACAGCTGAGGGTAGAAATGCCCCCTTTCAACTCTGAAATTTTAAAAGTCTAGTAGTAAGCCTGGAGAGCATTTTTCCCTGCTGCTTGTGTGAGAACCTTATCTCAGACCACATTCTATTCATCTGAAGGACTGAACTCTCTTGCCTTGGCCAATGGAGTTTCTGCCTGAAGCCTGTACCCTCAGAGTGTCCTCCACTTCTCCCCCTACTTCAGCATTGGAAAAAGCGTCCTCAGCAAACAGAGAGAGATTTCCCATTAACTCTGTCCTTACAACTGATCTACTGACTTTGGATTTAAGGTTACTTTGCCAAGAATAGCTTAGATTATCTTGGAGATACCTGGCAGGCTCAGCAGGTTCCCCACCTGCTTCTGCTAAGACCCCAGTCCCTAGAGGCGAGAGGCTCTAAGATAATGATGACAGGGTTGTTCTGAACATGCCATGTTGGGCTTTCAGTAGAACTAGGTGGAAGTTTCCTTCCAAATTCTTATCCTCTGCATATTAGCCTCCAGAGGAGGTATTGCAGGGGTTAGAAAGTCTTCTATATTTAAATATGCGTTGATGTGAGGGAGGGCCAAATATGTATGGCAATTCACTGCAATACCCAAACCATCTACAAAGGTAAGGAGTTGTTTGCTCTGTTCCAGGGAAACTTGATATATGGAAATCTAACACAATGTTTATTTAACTCTTAGTCAAATATTTAACTTGCATAGCACTGACTATGTGCCAGACTCAGCTCTAAGCATTTCTCTGCAATATTAACTTGCTTAATTTTCATGAAACCCTTATCAAGTAGGTACTTATCCCCATTACGTTGATGAGGACCTGAAGATAGAGGTTAAATAACACACCTAAGCTTAAATGGCGTGCGTGGCTCGTGAGTGGTGGGCCCAAGCCACTTGCCTTGGGAAGTCGGCCTGTGATCCCAGCTCTCCGTACACTGTCCGCTAGATAGTTATTCCGACAGCCTCACAATTCTCCGGCTGGTTTTCTTGAGGGCAGCTGGAAAGCTTGACTTATTGTCAGTGAGGAGAAACGAAACGCAGTCACCTCTGTTCACGCCCAGGTCCACGACCCGACGAAACGCCTCTGTCTTAGCGCCAGGTCTGTCCCTTCCCGGGCTCGTCCAGAGCAGCGAGCAGCGTTAAGAGAGATCCCGAGCTGCTGCTCTTTCCCTAACTGCCTCCAGCCCGCTCCAGGGGAGTCCCGCCGAGCCATTGTTCTCCAGCCCGGCTCTTGGGCCTCTTTTGGCAAGAACGTAGGGCTGCTCTTATTTACCCATTAACAATTAAGCTCTAGGTATTTAACATATAAACACAGAAAATATCAGCATAATTACAGCAAAGATTTCAAAAGCTCTTTGGCAAGGAAGGCCCTGGATATTTACTTAACAAAAGAATTCCTTACTTCAGTCTTTGGTAAAGAATTCACAGTAAGATTTAACTAGCCAGCTTCTCCAGTAAATTAAAAACATTCTTTTCTTCACTAAGAATATGATTTGCGTTTCTAAAAAAATGTGACTCACACAACTTTTCAAGAGAACATTCACTACTTTCTTCTGAGGACTGTTCCTACATTATCTTCTGGGTGTGTGGGGGCAGAGGGCGCTTAGGGTCCAAAATTCTACCATTAGAGGCTCTTTCCTTGTTTTAAGCTTGTCTTCTACACGTGGGTTTCTTTTTCAACCTAAGAAGAGTGGATGTTCAGAGTAATGACTCTTTGTTAAGTATTTCTTCTGTGATTAGAGGGCTTTCAGCCAGTCTAATAAGTTTAGAGCCCTTGGGAAGAGGAGGGAGGAGGGGGAGAAAACACTAGTGGGTTGGCTAAAGACAGGAGCAATATTCATCTGTTCATTCATTTATTTGTTTTTTTAGTCATTCATAATGATTCTTATATTTCTGACATCGCCAGACATTTGGGATACAAAGATAAATACGAAAATAGGATAGTCAAGAAGAAAGACAAGTAGTTAAGCTACACAGTTAAGCAAGGTGAAAGTCAGGATGTAGTGCCCAATTCTCCTTGGCCCAGGATTCATATGTAGATGGATTAGACTGAGGACAGTGTTGGGGGAAGTTTCACAGAGGTGGCAGTTACGTTTCAAAGGATGAGTAATAAAAATAATAATTTAAAAAACTCTTAACCCTTATATTGTATTGGCTATGTGCCTGGCATTACACTAAGCATCTTAGTGTAATCCTCACAAAAATATTATAAGGAAAGTAATATTATTATCCTTATTTTACAGATAAGGAGACCAAGGCTCAGAAAAGGTAGTTTTTCCATCTCATAGCTAGAGAGCAGTAGAAATGGAATCAAAGCCTGGGCAGCTGAGCTGCAGTGTTCACAGCTAAGAGCTCTAACCCTAACCACTAAGATGTATTGTTGTGTGCAGTAGTAATATTTATTTTGATTGTGAAATACTTCAACTATTTAGAAAAAATACAGAGAAAAACATAATGAAGTCCCATGAATCTATCTCCATTGAATTCTAATATTTTGCCTTGCTTGCTTTATTTTTCTTGAAAGAAAGAAAGAAAGAAAGAAAGAAAGAAAGAAAGAAAGAAAGAAAGAAAAGAAAAGAAAAGAAAAGAAAAGAAAAGAAAGGAAGAAAAGAAAGAAAAAGAAATGGCAGATACAGTTGATATCCCCTTGTGCATTCTATCCTGAACACATCCCTTTCTTTTCTCTACAGTAGTACCTATCCTGAATTTGTGTTTACATTTCAGTGTTTTTATACTTTTAGAGCGTTTGTATATATTCATCAACAATTTATAACATTGTTCTTCATGTTTTCAAACTTCACATAAATAGTATCATTTTACAATTTGCTTTTGCATTCAACAGTGTATCACTGAGACTATCTAAGTTGATTCAAAATAACATATCATGAAATATCACTTAAAATATAGTATTTCACTATGGATAATATACCATATATTAATTCTTTAACTTTTAAAAACATTTTTTCTATTATAGACAATGCTGCAATGAAACTTCTTGAACATGTCCTTTATTGTGCTCCTATGAGAATTTTAGAAGGAGCATTGCTGGGGCGGGGGGGGGGGATGGGTGGGCGGACCCATGTTTAGCTTCTTGTGCAATTCCACTCCTAGGGGATTAGCCAGCTGTACTCCTACTGGCAGCGAGAATCTAGTTTAACTGCATCCTCTCAATATTTGTTATGATCAAACTTTGGGTACCAAATGACTTATTATTGTTATTTTAATTGCATTTTTGATTACTATGGAAGTTGAACATTTTTACAGTTTTTGTTTTTTCTTCTGTATATTTCCTATTTACTTTTGCCTACTTTGGTATTCATTCATTTGGCTTTTCTAAACTGATTTTTTTTTTTAATTTTAAGAATTAACAGTAAAACTGACTTTTTTGAGGAGGGGTATTTGCAGTTCTGAGTTTTAAGACATGTATAGATTCGTATAACCTCCACAGCAAATGGGATACAGAATAGTTTTATAATCTCAAGAAACTATTAAATACTTTAAACAATAAATTCAATTTCTTTAATAGATAATTATCTATCTCTTCTTAGGTAAGCTTTTGTAATTTGTGGTTTTCAGGGAATTGGTTTGTTTTATCTAAGTTGTCAGCTTTATTTGTTTAGAGTTGTTAGTCATATTCTTTTGTTATTTTTAAAAATGTCTGTGGAGTGTATAGTGATATCCTTTCTTTTATTCCAGATATTAGTAATTTGTGTCCTCTCTCTCACCACTCCCACTTTCATTTGTCTGGCTAGACATTTATCAATTTTTTTTGAAATTTTCAAGGAATCGACTTTCAGTTTCATCATTGATGAACTTTACTGTTGTTTTAATTTCATTGGTTTTTTTTCTTGTCTTTATTCTTTTCTTCCTTCTTACTGTCTTGAATTTACTTCGCTCTGCTTTTTCTAGTTTCTTAAGGTAGGAACTTAGAATATTGAATCGAGATCTTTATTTCAAATATAAGCATTTAATAGTACATATTTCCCTCTAAGCTCTGCTTTAGCTGCATCCCACAAATTCTGATATGTTTTTTTCATTCAGTTCAAAGTATTTTCTAATTTCCCCAGAGAGTTCCTCTTTGATCCATGGATTATTATATTGTTTGATTTCCAAGTGTTTGGAAGTTTTCCAGTTATCTTTATGTTATCGATTGCTAGTTTAATTCCATTATGGTCAGAGAACATACTTCGTATGATTTCAAGTCTATTACATTTATTAAGGTTTTTTTTCATGACTCTGGATATAATCTATCATTGTGAATGTTCTATGTGTATTTGAGAAGAATGCATATTACGTTCTTGTTGGGTGGAGTGTTCCATAAATGTCAATTGTATCCAGATTGAATATAGATAGAATAGTTTAGTTCTTCTATATATTTGTCGATTTCTGTTGGCTTGTTTTATCAATTCCTGAGAGACGAGTGTTGAAATCTCCATCTACAACTCTGGATGTGTCTAATTCTCCCTTTAATTCTATCAGCACTTGTTGCCTATATTTTAAGCTCTTTCATTAGGCATATACATATTTCAAATTGTTATGTCTTCTTGGTGAATTGACTCTTTTAATAATGTATTGCCCCTCTTTATTCCTGAAAATTATCCTTGCCATGCAGTCTTTTTTGTCTAATAATACAACCACTCCCACTTTTTGATTAGTGTTGGTATGGTAAATCTTTTCCATTCTTTTGCTTTTACTCTACCTATATTATAAAATTGTAGATAGTTGGGTCTTGTTTGTTTTTAAATCTAATCTGACAATTCCTGTCTTTGGACCACTTTCATTTCATGTAAGTATTGATATGTTTGAAATTAAGTCTACGTTTTTAGTATTTTGTATCTCATTTTAATTTATTTGTTGAGTTTTTAACTATATCTCTGTATATTTTAAATTTTTTTTCAGTAGTTGCTTTAAGGATTATAACATAGGTACTTAATATTTCACAGTCTACTTAGAACTACTGTTTTACCACTTTATGTAGACCATAGAAAGTTTACCATTATATAAGTCTCTTTACCCTCTTTGCTTCATTTTATAGTTGTCATGTGTATTAGATCTATATATACCCAAAATTCACCATGTTATAATTTTTGCTTTCATTTGTTGTACATATTTTAAAGAACTTGAGAATAGTTTATTATATTTAACAATATTTGTACCATTTTTGTTTATCTTTCTTCATTTCTGATATTTTAAGTTTCTTTTAGGTATCATTCTTCTTCCAGCTGAAGGAATTTCTTTATTATTTATTTTAGAACAAGTCTACTTATGATAAACTGTTAGTTTTCCTTTATTTGAGAATGTCTTTATTTCACTCTTAAAATTTTTTTATTATTAGTTTTAAGTATACAGTACATTGATTAGACATTTTTATGAAATGATCCCTCTTATTATCTTCCCCCTGGCTCTACATCTAGCCATTACATTATTGCCGACTGCATTTCCTATGTTGTACTCCCATCCCTGTGACCATCTATCAGCTACTAATTTGTACTTCTTTAACTCCTGACTGCCTTCTCCCCTCCACCCTGCCTTTCCTTTGGCCATTATATTTGTGTCCTCTATATTTGTGTTCACTCTCATACCTGAAGGATATTTTCACTGGACATAGAATTATTTTTGTTTTAATTGAGGTAAAGTTTATGTAATATATAATTTGTCATTTTAATCATTTTGAAGTGTATAATACAGTGGCTTTTAGTACATTCATAATGTTGTGCAATCATCACCACTCTTTAACTCCAGAACATCTTCATTACCTTAAAAAGAAACTCTGTGCCCATCAAGCAATTACTCCCCATTTCAACCTCCCCCAAGTCCCCTGGCAACTGCTAATCTGCTTTTTGTCTCTATTGGTTTGCCTGTTCTGGACCTTTCATATAAATGCAATCATATAATATGTGACATTTTATGTTTGGTTTCTTTCAGTTAACATAATGTTTTCAAGGTTCATCCACATTGTAGCATGTGTCATCAGTACTTCATTCTTTTCTATGATTGAATAATATTCCATTGTATGGATATATCACATTTTGTTTATCCATTCATCAGTTGATGGACATTTGGGTTTTTCTCACTTTTTAGCTATTATGAATAATGTTGCTATGAACATCCATGTACAAGTTTTTGTTTGAACATCTGTTTTCAATTCTCTTGGATATTTATGTAGGAATGGAATTGCTAGGTCATATAGTAATTCTATGTTTAACTTTTTGAGGAACTGCCAAACTGTTTTCTACAGTGGCTGTACCACCTTTTATTCCTATCAGCAGTGTATGAGGGTTTCAATTTTTCCACATCCTACAACACTTGTTATTTTGTGTTTATTTTATTTTATTTTTATTATAGCCATCCTAATGTGTGTGAAGTGGTATTTCATTGTGGTTTTTAATTTGCATTTTCCTAGTAACTAATGACATTGAACATTTTTTTCATGTGCTTATTGGCAATTTGTATAACTGTTTTAGAGAAATATCTATTCAAATCTTTTGCCAGTTTTTGAATTGGTTTGTTTCCCTTTCTGTTGTTGAGGTGTAAGAGTTCTTTATATATCTTAGATACTAGATATATAATATGTAAACATTTTCTCTCATTCTGTAGGTTGTCTTTTCATTTTCTTGATAGTATCTGTTGATGCACAAAAGTTTTTAATTTTGATAAAGTCTAATATATTTTTAATCTAGTTGTTTGTGGATTTTGTGCCATATCTAAGACTCCATTACCAAATCTAAGATCATAGAGACTTACACTTACGTTTTATTCTAAGAGAATTATTGTCTTAGCTCTTACATTTAGGTCTTCGATACAGTTTGAGTTAATTTTTGCATATAGTATGAGGTAAAGACCCAACTTCATTATTTTATTTTATTTTATTTTTTGCATTTGGTTATCTAGTTGTTCCAATACCATTTGTTGAAGACTGTTCTTTCCCTGTTGAATAGTCTTGCCACCTTTGTCAAAAATTAATTAATTATAGATATATAAGTTTATTTCTGGACTGTCAGTTCTATTCCTTTGATCTATACATTTATCCTTATGCCAATATCACACTATTTTGATTACTGTGGCTTTGTAGTAAATTTTAAAATCAAGAAGTATGAGTTCTCCAACTTTATTACTCTTACACCACTGGTTGGATAGAGCTTTGAGTTCTGGTATCCGTCCCCAGACTGCCCATTACCATTTACTTCTCAGTGTCCTCAGATGGTTAGCTGCTCCATACAGTCTGTGTGGGATTTATAGTTGCATTTAATGGCAGAGACAAGGTGGGTCATGCTTACTCCATCTTGCTGGAAGTGAAAACTTTCTTAAGTTGACATTTAAGAAGTTCTAATAAAATATGATACTAATCTCTTCGTCATTACATATGTTGCATATATCTTCTCCTGGTCCTTGTTTGTAAATTTTTACAAGTTACATATTATTTAAACTGAAATTTTACATTTTATTATAGTCAAATTTATCAGCCTTTTCCTTTATAGATTGGACTTTTATGTTTTATTTAAATACTCCTTTTCAGTACTGAGGTCATAAAGATATACTACTATGTATTCTTTTCCTTTTTTATTTTCTTCTGGAAGTTTTAAAGTTTTCATTTTTATATTTATGTCTTTTGAACACCTGGAATTTATGTTTTCCACATGATGTAAAATAAACATCTAATTTTTTCCCAGTGAATATCCTAGTAGCATTTACAAAATAATTCATTCTTTCTCTATTGATGTTTAGGGATATCTCCTCTGTCACATATAAAATTTCCAAAGATATGTGGGTTTCTGGGCTTTTTATTTCATTTCATTGGCCTATTGTCTATTTCTCCTCAGTTATCTTACTGAATTAACTGTTAAAGATACAGAAAAAGTTTTGACATCTGGTAGGGTAAATTCTCTCCTTGTTCTTCAAAATAGTCTTAGTTATTTTTGACACTTTATCTTTTATGTGAATTTTAAGATAAGCTTGTTCAGTGTAAGGAAAAAAAGTTGGTTGGAATTTTGATTCAAATTGCATTAAATTAATATATTCATTTTGGTATAATTAATATCTTTATAAGATTGAAACTTCCTGTTCATAAACATGATATATCTATCTATTTTAGTCTTCTTCTAGGTTTTTAATGATAATAGTTTGCAATTTTCTTTAGAAAGCACATCTTTCATTACATTTATTCCTGGGTACTGGATTATTTTTGTTGTGGCTATAAACATCATTTTTTTCATATTACATTTTCTTGCTGAGCTTTACTATTAGTTTTAATAGTTTGCCAGTTTTTTTTTAAAAAAATTCTATATACTATAATGTTACCTGCAAATAAAGATAGTTTTTTCCTCTAATCCAGAGATAGTTTTTTCTCTAACCCAACCCTCAATTCCCTTTTTTCTTTTAAAAAAATATTTTCTTCTTTTTTAACAAAATATGCAAAGTTTTATTTTTTATTTTTAAATACAGTTGACATTCAATATTATTTTATATTAGTTTCAGGTGTACAGCATAGTGGTTATACATTTATATAATTTATGAAATGATCCCCTAATTAATTCTATAGTACCCACTTGGCACCATACCTACTTATTACAATATTATTTACTATATTCCCTATGCTGTACTTTACATCCCCATGACTATTTTGTAACTACCAATTTGTACTTCTCAATTCCTTCACCTTTTTCACCCAGCCCCCCAGTTCCCCTCACTTCTGGCAATCATCAGTTTATTCTCTATATCTATGAGTTTGTGTCTTTTTTGTTTGTTTATTTGCTTCTTTAGGTTCCACATATAAGTGAAATCATATATTTGTCTTTCTCTGACTTATTTCACTTAGCATAATACCCTCTAGGTCCATCCATGTTGTTGCACATGGTAAGATTTCATTCTTTTTATGGCTGAGTAATATTCTATTGTGTATATGTACCACATCTTTATCCAATCATCCATTAATAAACACTTAGGTTGCTTCTATATCTTGGCTATTGTAAATAATACTGCAATGAACATAGGGATAATATATCTTTTTGAATTAGTGTTTTAAATTTCTTCAGATAAATATCCAAAAGTGGGGTTGCTGGGTCATAAGATAGTTCTATTTTTAATTTTTAAAAGAATCTATACTGTTTTCCATAGTGACTGCACCAATTTGCGATCTCACCAACAGTGCATGAGGGTTCCCTTTTCATCATATTCTCACCAACACTTCTTTGTTGATTTATTGATGATAGCCATTCTGACAGGTGTAAGGTGATATCTCATTGTGGTTTTAATTTGCATTTCTCTGATGATTAGTGAGTTTAACATCTTTTTATGTCTATTGGCCATCTGCATGTCCCAACCCTCAATTCTTAGAAATCTCCTTTCTTTTCCTTCTTTTATTTTATTGGTTAGGATCTCTAGTAATTGAGTAGGAGCAGCTGATAATAGGCATCTTCATCTAGTTCTTGATTTTAATGGCAATGCTTTTCAGTTTCACCACAAAAGTGATTTTTTAACTCTAAGTTTGATAGATGACTATTGTCAACTTAAGGGCATTGACTTCTATTCCTATTTTCTAAAAAAGTCATGAGTGAGTTTGAATTTTCTTAACTCCTCATTATAGAAAAACTAACACACATACAAAAGTAGGCAGCCTGGGATAATAAACCTCTGTCTACCTATTATACAGCCTCAATAATTGTTGGCTTATGGTCAATCTCATTTTATCTATAATCCTGCTAAATGCCCTTCTGTGTTATTTGAAACAAATGGCGGACATTATATCATGTTTTCTGTAAATACGTCGGTATGTATCCCTAAAAGACAAGAATTATTTTTTATAAAGAAAAAGAACCCCACTAGTATTATAAAACAATTTCAATAATAATTCCTTCACATTATTAACTATTCACTTCATGTTTACATATCCAATTACATTACTATTAAACTTAGTAAATATTTTTTTCTGAATCTAATGTGTTGATTAAGTAGGTTTGTCTTCTTTAATCTGTTCAAGTAGTGTACTTTAATAGATTTTCTTATGTTGAAACTTTCCATTCTTGAATTACTGAGATACACACAACTAGGTCATGCTTTATTTTATATACACATTTCTCTAAATTTAATTCACTGGTTTTATTTAGAAGTTCTGTATCTATGATCATAAATGGTATTGCTCTATAATTTTTTTTTTCAGTTTTTTTTTTCTTACTGGGTTTTGGTGTTAAAGTTAAAATTCTTATAAAGTGAGTTCAGTAGCTGTATTTGTTAGGGTAGAAGCTATGCTTCTATAACAAAAACCTACCTAAATACAGTTGCTTAAATAAGAAGGAAGTATATTTCTCACTCATTATCTGGAAATGAGAAGTCCAGGCTGGTGGGGTGGATCTCTTCCATGTAGTCATTTGGAGACCCAAGATTTTTCCATTTTGTGTCTGCCACCTCCTAAGGTCTTCATCTACATGGTCAAAGGTGTCTCAGTTCTATGTCTGTGTTTCAGCCCATGGAAAGGGAGGAATAAATAAAGTGGAGGGCAAGCAATAACCTTTTAAGTAAGTATAGTGTTACTTAAAATTTATATAAATCCTAAGCCTAGTACTTCAGAATCTGCCCTTATTTGGAAATAGTATCATTGTGGATATAATTAGTTAAGACGAAGCGACACTGGAATAGGGTAAGCCCCTAATCCAGTGTGACTAGTGTTCTTATAAAAAGGGGAAATTTGGACATAGATGCACCATGTAGGAATGCCACGTGAACATGAATACAGAGATCAGCCAAGGAATACCACAGATTTCCAGCAAACAATCAGAAGCTAGGAGACAGGGATGGAACAGATTTCCCCTCATAATCCTCAGAAGGAACCAATCCCAATGACACCTTGATCTCAGACTTCTAGCCTCCAGAACTGTGAGAGAATAAATTTCTGTTGTTTAAATCACTCTGTTTTAAGCTATTTTGTTACAGAAGCCCTAGGAAACTAATAATATATCTAGTTGTAAGGGATGCTGGGAAATGTAAATATAGGTGGGTGATCCTGTGCTCTGCAAAAAATATGATCAGAAGAAGGATTTGGGAGGACAACTGCCATAGGAACTGAAAACATTTACTTACAAGAGTTTATTTGTGCCTTAAAGTTTTCAGAAAATGAGTTTCCAAAAACTGTCTGGGCCAGATATCTTTTAGGGTGAGAGATTTTCAATGATCAAGTCTTGTTTTTGAGCCTAGCTATATGTGATGGTTATTTTATAAAATGTTTTATTCATAATGGCTTTGTGGTTGGAACGGAGAACTGAACTCTTTGATTTCTAAAAAATTGAGTTATAATTGACATATAACATAGTTTTTTTTTTTAGATTCCACATTTTATAAATGAGATCATATGGTATTTGTCTTTCTTTCTGACTTATTTCACTTAGCTAATGCCCTCAAAGTCCATCCATGTTGTTGGAAATGGCAGAATTTTCTTCTTTTTATGAGTGAACAATATTCCACTGAAGATATATATATATCACGACTCCTTTATCTACTCATCCATTGATGGACACTTTTGCTGCTTTCATGTCTTGGTTATTGTAAATAATGCTGCAACAAACATGGAGGTACAGATTATCTTTTTGAGATAGTGATTTTTGTTTCCTTAAGATACACACCCAGAAGTGGAATTACTAGATCATATTATAGTTCTATTTTTAATTTTTTCTATAGTGGCTGTACCAATTTCACTACTCTATCTTGACCAGAAGTCTAGCACCTGTTTAGAGAACTCTCACTAGTTCTGACTGGAGACCAGGGAAATGGTAGTAGACAGGTTAGGTTGAGATGACAGCTTTGCATATTCACTCACAAACTCAGACTTTGTCCTCTAGGTAGTAGATGGATGATGAAAAATTGCATGCAGGCAAGTAAAATGATTTTACACATATGAATTTTAAAAATACATCTTTGGCTAAAGTGGAGAGGATGGAATGAAGAAGAACCATTCAAAACCAGAGTTACTATTGGGAGGAAATTTCAGTAATCTGGGTGAGACATGCGAAGGATCCATGAGGGAAAGTGATAATGCTGGTGATGAGATTGTAGGGGAAACATTGGGAGATAAATAGAAAGTGGCAGATTGGACAGATGTCAAGGATGACTTTTAGTTTCTGGAAACCTGGTGGAAGGTGGTACAACCTGCTGAGCTTAAGGAACACAAAGAAAGGACCACGTTTGTGGAAATTCATTTTATTTCACAATTTTTATCACTGGCTGGCTCTGCATGTCCTTTTACAAGATTCTGGTCTCATGATTCAACTGACAGAAGCACGTTTTTGAGTCCCTGTTGATGAAGGCTAGAGCCTGGGGAGATAGGGTTGGGCAGGGGATGAGCTAGTAGACCAGGTCACCTTAAGGCTGGGGCTCTTTGGAGTGGGCAGTCGTTAGTGTGCAGGAAATGCTAGTCTTCAGAGTGTGTGGATGCCCAGATTCTACCAGCTTGAGTCTCTTAGAGAAAACTAGGGGGTGGGAAGCAGAGAGCATCAAGTGTATGAAAAATAAATATAGACCTAGCAGCAAGGAATTCCAGTCTACTTTTCTTCTGGGTGGTCAGATCTCAGTCCTTTACCCTACTAACTAGGAACTTCTGCTTCCAAAGTTCCTTTATTACTTGGGATCCAGCCTTTTACTATAGATCTCTCCCACAGGAAGGGCAGATAATTAGAGAATTCTGTGGTGGGATACAAATGAGTCTTGAAATCAGGAGGATAAACTCTGAGATCGCACAGAAGATGGTCGGGTAGTCAGCCATGTCTCTTCCTTCTGTCCTCTTTCCCCACCTATTCTCAAGCTCTTGCTGAACTTCTAGTCTTCTCAACTTCTCAGTCAGCCAGGCTGGGTGTTATAGCCCTCTCCCTGTCCAGGCTCTTATCTGTCTTCGTAGGAGCCTGAGCAGGTTCCAGAAGCCTATCTCTGGGGTCTGGAGTCTCCAGAGGAGTCAGCTCAGATCCTAGAAGTTTACTCTGTAGATGGACAAGGTGCAGGAAGCTGAGAGTGGGGAACGAGCTGAAACATCACTTTCTCTCTCTGTACCCTCACCCTAAGCTCTTACAGAAACAGATGGGTCCTTGCTAACACTCTTTTTCTTATTATTTTAGGCAGAAACAGAATAGGATGTTAGGACTTGTGAAATCATAATCCAACCTCTGCATTCCATATCTGAGGCCCAGGGAGGTTAAGTCACATATTCAAATTCAAACCAGGAACATTTGACTTCGCTCCCCATCCCCAGCCCATCTCTGGCTCCTAAAGGACTTTAGGGCTAATACAGTGAGACTATTGTGAGTAGAGATATTGACAACCATTGCGGGGAGGACCAAGTGCCTTATAGGTCCTATGGGAACAGACAGTGTAGGCTTTGAGTTTGGGGGTCTCATGAAAGTCTGGGGTCCACACATTTCTTTGCAGCCGTGAACACAGGACAGGCTGCTCATGTTCAGCGGGTCTCAGCCCTGCAGGCCCCTGCACCTGGGACTGCGGGAATGAATAGAGACCTTGTTTGGTAGGAATTTCTCTCCTCTGCTGTTTGCTTTGGGTCTTTTCCCTCTCCATTCCTGGCTGCTAACCCAATATTTGGCTTTCTGTGAGCACTAAATATAATTCTTCATTTAACCCCCCAGAATCATGGTTTCCTACCTGCTTCCCACGACCGGATCCACAGCCTGGAATGAAAACAGAACCCAGAGGGCATCGGCAGCTCAGGGCTGAGGGGGCGGTGGTTCCGAGGAAGGGAGGAGCAGAGACAGAGAGGGAGGGGGAAGTGATCACTCACCCACACTGGGCATCTCTCAAATATCCCGAGAAAGGGAGGAAACTCATTGGCTTTTGTCGCTGCTTCTTACAACCAGGGCCCTGATCCTCTCCGCCCAACCCCAAAGGAGGCCTGGTTCCTACCCGCAGCACCTCTGCACACCGCAGCATTCCAGGTTCAGCGAATAGTGAGGCTGAGCTGCGGCACAGTGAAAACAAACAAAACCTTCTCAAGCTCGCCAGCCCATCCGTCCATTCCCGCCCCCCTCCTCGACGCCGCTAGGCCAGCTGCAGCCCTCTTGGACGGAGGGACTCTGTGCAGCCCCCACCTTCCTGTCTCCTTGCTGTGAACAGTTAAGGCAGCAGCGCAAGCAGGGATAGCTAAATCGAACGCGGCAGTGGAAAATTCCCCTCGGTGCCTCCCAGGAGGAGCTGTTCCAGCAGCTGCTATTGACACCAGGGCTTGTTAGGCACCTGGCTTTCAGTTCCCCGACCGGCTAAGCTAGCGACGAGGTGGCTAAGCCAGAGAAGGAGAGCCAGGAGCCCTGCTCCCCAGCACGAGTCCATGTTAGTGCCTGTGGGAAAAGCTCCTCTTGCGCCAGAGCCGGCTTTTTAAATTTCGGAGAGGTTGGCAGTGTCCGTGTTCCTCTGATTGAGCAGGAAAACAGGAGACGGCACTTCCTACCACCTGATTTACAGCCTTGGCGTATTTTTGACACACAATTCGCAAGAGAGGGAGGCTCAGTTATGGCTGTGCAGATGCAGTGCCTGCAGCAGCGCTTCCTGCAGGGGGTGGGGGTGGGGGAGAGGGGAGGCGCGGGGCCGGGGAGTGCGGGTGCTCAGGCTGCCACTTGGCCCTAAGGGGAAGGACTGCACCTTGAAGAGTGTGGGAGCCTCTGTCCTGTCTGAAACGCTGGCCACTGCCCCTCTCAAATATATCTGATACCCCAGTAAGCCATGTTGGGGCCTGGGGTTGGCAGTGGTGGATGGCAGGGCAGGGGGCAATTGGTGAAGCAGGCTTTTCTGACCTTCCTCTGTCCCTTTGTCCCCTTACTGGCTCATCCCCACCTGTGTTTCTTCACGTGTATCTGTGGTGTACTCATGACGCGCTGGGCACTGTGGTAGCTACCGAGAGGGACACTAGAATAATAAGGAAGAGGAGACAGGAATGCAAATGCCTGCAACAAAAGGCAGAATGCAGTTAGTGCCATAAAACGGTTATAGATAGGTACCCTGGGGATTCAAAGATCCCTCTTGGCAGGGGGCAGAGGAAGCTTCCAGGGAAGTGACAGTAATGTTTGTGCCTGGAGTAGGAGACCGATTCTGTCCCTACAAGGCTGATGTAGGCCTGTGGGGATTTCCTGAAGGAGCCCCTAGAACTTACCTCTCTGCTTTCTCTCTGTCTCTCTCCCCCAACTAAAGCCTCCCCAGTGCACCTGCCCCTTTGTACTCTTAGATTAGTCAAACCCAGGTGTCAGGTCTTGCTTTCCGTCTGGAGCTAATGGGTTTCTTTAAGGCTGGCACCAGGCAGGCATCACCTCTCTGCCTGTCCTACTCCCAACATGTGTGGGCTCAGTTTTCCCTTTAAAGTGAGGAGTGCTTTGGACATCAGTTCAACTCTCACCTCTTGCGAGAGAGTCACAAGACTCTTCCTGCAAGACTTCAATGGATTTGGCTGATCTAACTGATTAGCCTTGGCAGGGGGTCCTGTTATCTGCCTCCCATTCCCAGAACTATGTGCTCATTCTTTGCTCAAGGTGATCTGCCTCATGATGCCTGGCTTCCCTGCCACTCCTCCCAATCCTTACCCGAACCAGGCCACGGAGTTCTCTCCTCTACCCTCCATGGGACATGATGTAGGCACTGCTTCATTCCACTCCCACATCAACAGAGTGCTGATTATGTCCCAGCCACTGATCTGGGTGCTGGAGACACAAAGATGAAGTAGAAGATCCCACTGGATGTTACAGCCCATTAATATTCAGATCTTTCCAGGTTACAAAGCACTTAGGCTTACTTGCTGCACTTGGCTTCCCTCTCCACAAGGCTGGGAGGTGGGTAGGGGGTATACCATGACTACTCCCAGTAGAGGCAGGTGACACAAAGCTCGGATTCTTAGTTGTTAGTCCACATTCTTGCCATCAACTGGTGGGACTTGCTTTCAAGTTCTACTCCATAAAAGACCAACCTCATTAGGTTGTTGTAAAGATCAAATGTGCGACAGAGCATACATCTGGCACATAGAAGACACTCTGTTAGGTTAGTTTTCCTTTCCTGGGTGCAGGAGCCTGTTGCATGTTTATGTGAATTTCCCTGAACATCGATTGAGATGGAAATTCTTACTACCATTTCTCTCCCCTTGCCTTGATTCTTTATGAGGATAAGAGGGGTAGGGATCAGGTTGGAGGGAAGGCTAAGGGGTCTGCCCACAGGTGGTAGCAACATCTGGGGCTTTATTAACACAGGAACCGCATCCTTGCCTCATCCCAGTGGGCGGAGGGCAGTGCTTGGTATCCTGCCTCTCCTGCTGGCTGAGGCAGCTTGTGGATTTGGTGGCAGATTCCTCTGAGGAGATGAATGAAGCAATTGTGCACTTGGTGTAGAAAAGATTCCAGATAGAGGAGATGTTTTCAATGGCAATAACCCTGAGATAGAGGATTTCACTAAGTCAACAAACAGAATTATCGACTCTAGCTTCCCTTTGATGGTCCTGTGAGCACTTGTAAGCCTCCGAAGCGGTTCCTGGCACGATGTATATGTATAAAAGCTTTTATTCTCTTCTTCATTTTAATCACTCCTCCTAGAGGGATTCCTAACTCAAATTATTGAACGACAAAGGCAGCTAGAGGAATCCTGGTGGGTGAGGTCCCCAACCGGAAAAATAGTTTTCACATAGCTCCATTGATGCCTCTCCTGGCTCAGCTCTGGTTTTCAGAAAGATCTGATGATCAGATTAAAAGGGATCTCTGAAGTTTAGGGGGCTTTGTGGAGAGAAGGGCCCTCCTCACCTGCTTAACAGAGTTTAAGAGGCTAGCTAAGGGCTGGCTGAGTGCAGAGATGGACTTCCAGAATGTTTGTTTGGTGAATATTAGATTTTTAAAATTTTTCCTCTGGAACCTTGAGGTAAGGGTGGGTGGATCAGAGTGATGGAGAACCCAGAGAAGTTGTGTGCCACAAGCTTATCAACAGTGAAGGGCAGGCCACACAATGAGGCCCCATTCCATGCTGTTGAAAACTGTATGTAAAAAGCACTAAGCATGAAACAATCCTGGTGGACAGCCGCAGAGCTGCAATATATGGGGTGGGAGTGAGGCAGGGGCAGGGCAGGGTCGGGCAGAGGATGAAATTTGGAAATTAGAGGAGACAATGCTGGCCTGGAGATATCTGAAGGGAAAATGACCCTCTCTTCAAAAGATTTAGAAGCCTCTTCCATCCTGCCTTAAGAAGGTACCCCAAGACAAAATTTTCTAGTAGTCCCAGAGACTGCTCAAAGATTGTTGTGAGAACGGGTGAGCTTGGCAGTGGAAAGGACCCTCCAGCCCAAGGCTTTCTGGGTGGCACCTTAGCCTGTGGTGGTGTGGCCAGGTCAGTGCCCTTTCATTGACACCACAGACAGGCAGGGCAACATGGTGGCTCCTGGGGGAGGGGTAGCAAGGTTAGAAACAGAAACTGTAATTAAATCTTTTTTTACTCACCCTCACCCCCAGCAGGAAGTTATTCTTGGTGCTCAGTGAGGGGGAAGAAGGGGCAGAGTATGAGCAAAAAGGCTGCGTTTGACCTTGTGGCCTTCCTGGTGATTGGGTGGAGAGGTTTTTAGATTGAAGAAGAGATTTCCTTGAGCATCTTCTGAAAATAGTGACAAGGACTTCTGGTTTGACTTTTTCCAGATTCTGCTGCCACTTTGGGGGCAGAGAGAAAGCCAAAATATTCATCATTGGCATTCTCCAGCTAACTCTAGCTCCCTAGCCCCTTTCCTTGGATGTTGGGTTCAATGTGGACAATATTCTGGTCAGCCAAAGACCTCTGTTTTCCAGATCGGTGGCTTGTGCTCTGGCTGAGCAGGTCTTGGAAACATGCTCCATCAGCAGCTCCTCCTCCTCCTCTTCCCCTGGAGTCAGGCAAGAGCAGGAACGAAGCCTGAGGATACTGAGCGAGAAAGCAGAGTCAGAGGATTAGCTGTTTTGCCAGCACTCCCCTTCCCGTTCTTTCTTCCAGGGGCTGTTGGGAAGAGTGGTCCATTCTTTTTCCTCATCCCCCTGTGTGTTCTTCACTCTGTCAGTCTCCCAGCCCTCTCTTCTTCCTTCCAAACTGGAGCCAGGGCCAAGGAAGCGTGGCCGAGAGTGCAACTCGGTCTGCTCTTCTGCAGGAAGGATTCTAACATCTCCCATTTGACAAAGGCCAAAGTCTACATGAAATAGAACATGGGGTCCAACTTTTCAGAGCAGGGACTGCAAGCACTTCACCTGCAAGAAGAAAAATTACCAGCAGCTCAGGGAGCTGACTCCAAAATGAAGACTTAGGATCCTGTTCTTCTGCTCTGGCTGCTCCTTGGGGCAAAATTCTCTTTGACTTGCATTTTTCTAAAAAAAAAAAAAAAAATAGAAAGAAAGAAAAACAACTCCATTTTTTTGGGAGCATCCCCTCCCTTTGGTTCCTTCCTCCTCCAACTCCCCCTTTCCCTCTCCTCCCGTGGCACCTGTGGAGCCAGCTGTAGCCTGAAGTGTTCTGAAGCGTTTCCCACATGTGTATATGCAATTTCCTTTCCACAATTAATAGTTAGTCATCCTGACTGTGGCAGCATGTGTGACTTCACTGGCATCTCAGCAGTGGATGAATGGGTTGGGGAGGAGAGGAGTGGCTGACAGGGTCCTAATCCTTGCCTCCGCTAGCCCTGCCCTCACATCCAGGATAACTCCCCTCCTCACCCTTCACTTCCAACCTCAGTCCTGCTGTCTTGGCCCTTTTAAGATCACTCACTCTACCCTCTTCTCTCCATCATTGCCACCACCATCTTAACTGAGGCTGCCCAGATACCTGTAATAGCCTTCCCCTATCCTGTACCTTGCTCCTTCACTACATCCCCACACTGAGGCCAGAGTGATTTTTGTAAACTTCAGTGTGACCATGCCACCTGCCGCTTGGAGCCTTCTGGCAGGGGTGGGGTGGGGGGCCCCACAGCCTTAACGATGACATCCAAGTGGTTCAGTGTAGCCCTTCTAAAAGCTGCTAGGACTTGCCCTTGGCTCACAGATCCTCATCTCTTGCCACTTCCACTGGATTCCTGCTTTTCCAGAGTGTGCTCTCAGCCTTGCCTCTAGATCTCGGGCACACTTCTCCTTCCCAGTGTGTGTGTATGCATGCGTATTATCTCATGCCTATGCATGGTTTGACTCCCTTCAGGGACTACAATTTCCAAGAAGACTTTCCAGACATCCTCCACCCCAGCTCCGATCACCCCACCTCATATAAAACACACCCATTCCATTAAAGTGTCCCTTGAGCTCTTTGTTTTTGCCACAGGTGAGCACTTCCTCCTTGAAAACTCTCATCTGGGATCCTTTCCATTGTGGTTATCTCCCCAACACCTATTCTTCCTATTTTTGGTAATATGGTAATTACTTTATTTTTATTTAAAGATTGTACTCCTCTGTCTATGTGTTTTGTGGAAAATCAACTTCATCTTGTGCTCTAAGTCTGGGGAAAATGGTTTTGGCATAAACTAATCAGAGCCGTGGAAATTGATTCAGGAGTAGCTTGAGGAAAATTTTGTTGGTAGTTTCCAGGTAAGAACTTACCTTGCTCTTCTGGGAGATCTCTGGGTGTGTTGGTCTCTTCCCTGGACTTGGAGGGGGCAATATGAACCCCAGGAGTTTTGACATTTAGCTAAGAAGAAAAGCTAATCCTGCACAAGGCAGAGCCAAGAGACAGAAAAAAACTAGATCCATTGTTGAGCAGCTGAATCAAACTGAACCTGAAGCCAATCTTGTCCCTGGCTTTCCAATGCATGCATCTTTAAATCATTTTTATTATTTAGGCAAGCTTGAATTGGCTTTTTTTGGTTACATGCAGAAAAGTTCTAATGTACTTTCTTTCATTCTCCCCTGATTTTTCTTCTGTCATTCTGGTTTCTCCTTTTACTTTATCCCAGGTTCTTCTTCCTTTCCCTTTCTCTTATATGATACTGTTCCTCAGGGGTTTATCTTTGTTGTCATTTACCAACTGGATGACGTCAGTTACTTGTATGACTTCAGTTGTCATTATCTTCTAAATCTATAACACCTGAGGCCCAAGCAGGACTATCTCATAGCTTTCCATTATCTCTGATTTGTCTCACAGATATCTCAAATTCAACAAGCACAAAACTGAACTTTATATCATTCCCTACAATCCTGTTCCTTGTCCATATTCCCTACTTTTGTTAATAGCACAGTTATCCTCCCTGCTGATCAAGCCAAAAGCTGGATGTCACCCTCCTTCTTGCATACCACCCCCACATTCAGTCAGTCACCACATCCTGTCCATTCTCCCTCCTTACATCCATCAAATCCGCCCCTTCTGTCCTATCTGCAACAGACCGCTTTAGTTCAGTTGTCCATTATCTCATGCCAGACAGGGCCAGGGTCCTCCAGGACAGTGTCCTAAAACTCTGGCCTGTTACTTTCTAAAATGCAAATCTAATCATGCCTGGACTCTGCCTAAAGCAGAGGTGTTTCCCTTTTTCATTTAATCTCTAGCTCCCAGAACTATTGCTGTTTTAGGCCTTCCAATCTTCTGGAAGGTTCTAGGTCCTCCAAACCTTTTGTCTATGCCCCTTCCCCTATCTTTAGTATTCACATTATCCACTTTACCCCTTTCATCAAATTCTTATTCTTCAGGCTTTGGTCCCACCCCCAGCTGCTCACTTCTGTGTCCAGCAGCCTTCCACGCTGACCCCTCTCTCCACCTTATCACGTTATATCAGCTTTGAGACTGTAAGCTTCTTGAAGGCAAGGACAGGGAACTCCCAACCCCTCCCAAGGAGCTTCACACACAATGGAGGATCTAATCCTAATGTCTGCTCCTTATCTCCTGCCTTAGGCTGTGAGCTCAGTGGGGAAGTATGTGTCTGGTGTCCTCAGTCCACAGCAAGCCCTTGGTCTTTAGCAAGTACTCAGTAGATGTCCAGCCAAGTCAAGGAATGAACAAACGAATGAGCAAACTTGGAAGTTTAGCCCCAGGAGCCTACTACCTGCAGCACCATCCTTGTCTGTGAGAACAGCAGCCCCATCCAGCCCTGAGATGAGCTTCTCCTGTAGGGGAGAATGTTGTGACATATCTAAGGGAGCTGGATTGTCCCCCATGGCCCTCTGATGGGTAGCAGCAGCAGGTGTGAAGAGGAACTGAGATGTGTTATTTTCAGTTTCAGGTCTATGAAGGAACTCTGTGGCCAGTTAAGACCACTTCGGTCCCTAGAATTTCCAGGAAAATGCTGTTTTCTGCTTTGGAGGTGGAGAGTGGTACAGATACAGGAAAACCTCCAGGGCATTAGAAAATACCAGACAGAGAGAAGAGGTGTGTGCTTAAGGTGGAAAGATGCTCTGGCTGCCTTCATTGCTCTTCCTTTAGTGTTCCTGCCCCTATCCCCTGTCTCTGCCCCCATTCTGCTAGGCTCAGTTCTAGTCCCATCTCCTTCATGAGACCTTCTGGGAACCACCAGCACAGGATCCTTCCCTTTGGGGGAGGGAGGCTCCATTTCACTTTTAGGTAGGTCTAGAGGCCTGAGTACTTGATGACTCCACACACTTATGGATTTAAAATGGGAATGTGAGTATGGGGGAGCCTGATGCTGATCAGCTAATTCCAGGGCAGCTGCTGCTGGGAAGAGGGCACCAATTTTGAACGATGAGTTCTGAATTATGATGGAAACTACTGATAATAATGATCACACGATGGGAATTCACCGTGATGCCTAATCCTCTTTCCAGCAGGCCCTCTTAAGGAGGTTACATTCTGTGGAGAGGGATGGGATTTCCAGGCCCTCCTCTCCCCCTTCTGCCCCCTTCTGTAGTGGGATGTAGCACAGCTCAACAGGGTGCTCAGTGGGCCTGGGCAGGGCTGACATCAACACCACTGGATGCTGGGAGGAGAGGCTAGAAGGCAGGGCTCCACACTGTGCAGCAGTACTACCCTTCATCTGCATTCCCACCCATGTGTAACTCTGGTATGTCCCCGTTATCAAAGGGGACCCTTTCATGTTCTTTGATGGCAGGGCAAGTGAGGAGATTCAGGGCTCAGGACAGCAGGAAGCTGGGCAGGAAGGGGCTTAGAACAAGAAGCACTCAGCAAGAGGCAGCTCAGAAGCTACTTGGAGCCTGTCAGTCTGCTCTGTAGTTACAAGTGACCACATGGGGCCTCTCCCTACTATGGCCGTGGGTGTGTTCCTGGTCAAGGCCCACCCTCCGCAGCCCTGCCAATTGTTTGTCATCACTGCCATTCCCTTCTCCTCTCCTGCCTTCCTTCTGCTTTCACTAGACTCCAAGCACCACCCTTTATCTCCATGGAAGAAAGCTCACAGAATTACCATTTTCAGGAATATTTGAATTTTATTAGGGCTTTTCAAGGCCAAAAGGTTTTTAAGAAATGCAATAACATTGGCGGAATCTGACAGGCTGTTTTGGAGGCGGTTAAAAGACAAGAGTCTCCCTCTTTTCCCCGCTTTCTCCTTCCCTCCTCCTTCCCAGGGCATACTTTGAGTTAGGCCCTGAGCTTGACACTGGGGTACAAAGGGATCTAAGACCTGGCTCCTGTCTTAAAGAAGCCCTCACTCTCACTCTATGCCCAGCTCCCTGCTTTAATAAACTGCTGGTCTTCCCAGAGGAAGGAGCATGACTTCTGTTGGGAATGAGATTGGGAGTGAAGTCTCTGGCTCGCAAGATGGGCTCTGGATAACACAGAGCCTTAAGTGGGTTCTCTCTGGGGTGGCTCAGCCCTGGTGAACTGGGGACTCTCAGGATGAAGGCACCCAACAAAAGGCAGCAGTTTTCTTAGCATTGACCTTGTTATGACTCTAGGTAAAAAGATTTGCAGCTGGAGGCCAAGCTCAGGGCCTGTAGATGGTTGGGAATGTATAAGTGTGGGGGTGGGCCACCATTGTACTCCTTGTGCATACCCAGAGCTGTGAGACAGGGACCTAGAAGCTTTCAGCTCAGTGATCTCTTGAATTTGGTGACTTGGAAAAGGCTGGTGGGGGAGGGGCAAGGAACAGTTTGGCTCAGCTTCGGGAAGGTTCCCTGAGCTGATGAAGGCTGTGGCATCTTGTGCTCGATGGCCTGAGTAGGACATCCCTGCCAGCCCTCGCCAGCCCCCTCCTGCATCTCCATCATCTAGAGCTTGTCCTGTCCTGCTTCTTGTTCCTGAAGAATCTTGCTGCCACTGATCTACAAGACTAGCTATATAACTTGCAAGGCCTAGCACACAATGAAAATGCAGGGTCTCTCATTTAAAAGTCATTAATAATCTCAAGCTGGCATCAGCAGAGCATTAAACCAAGTGCAGGGCCCTTCTAAGTGCCACAAAGCCAAAGCTGCTGCCCAATATTTGCTTCTCAAAGGGGGACTTTTGAGCCATCTCAGAACACAACTCTAAATGATAACTTTCAGGCTCTGGTGGCAGAGGAGTGGTCTTGTCTGATACTCTCAAATGACACCAGAGGGATCAGTGACCATCTATTTCAGTCCCCACATAAAAGGTAGTTTCCTTGGCTTTTCCACTTGCCTATTTTCTCTTTTGAATTTCCATGTCAGGGGCCCAGGGAAGAAGGGGGTGTACAGATATGTGTAGGGGTGTGTGTGTGCACTCACGCATGTGTAGGAGGCAGAGGAGCCATCCTAGGAAGGAATGGTGGTATACAATCAGGGTCTGGTTTTCTATTAACCTCTGCCATAACCTTGTTCTTTGGGAGGAGAGATGTGGCCTTGAGTGCAGTTCCTGTTGTTCAGGCTCTAGGTATAGCCTTTTTTCTGCTTTCCCCTTGCTGAGGTAGACCCTTGTCATCTATGTAGCTGCTTGGTAGGGAATATAAACACTGCAGAGTGCCTAGGAGCTTGTGCTGAGAGCAGAGATGGAGGTTTAATGGGCTTGTTATCGGGTACCTGCTGGACTGCACATCCTTCTCCCAAGAAGACAGGACACAGAGATAAATTACCTGGCCAGAGCTGCTTTTCTAGTGGGAAGAGAATTGCCTCAGAGCAGGAAAGGGAGAATTTACAGAATAGGAGGGTCACGGGATACAGTCAAGGACCCAGAAGCACTGATGTGGGTGGAGAAAAGCAGAACTCTTCCTGCATGATCATCAACCATCCAACTCACCAATTAATTCATGAATAATTGATGCAGGCCTCCTGGGCTGCCCGTGTTGTGGAGGATACAGTGGGGTATCCATTCTATGGGCCTCCAGTGAGTTCACAACCTGGTGGGAGATCCAGCACTAGCCTTATCTCCTTGGGGACTAGAGCTGTGGGCTGGGTGTCCGGCAGGGCCTAGTACCTGGAAGGTGCTGAAGAAAGGCTGACTGAATTAAATGGAAAAAGTGGTGGACAATTGTAGAAGGACAATAAGCTCTTCCGAGTTTTGACAATAAGAATTCAGAATTATGAAAGATAATTTCCATTTGGTTGAGGTGGGGATTTGAGCTGCATCTTGAAGGATTTAGATTGTTGGGAGCTGGAGAGAGTAGGAGTGTCAGGCAATGGAGGGCAGAGATTAAGAGCAGAAGTACTGGAATTAGAATGACATGTCTTCTAATGCTGGCTCAATTTTGATCAGCTTTGTGGCTGTGCGTGCGTAAGTCACTTAAGTTTTCTGAGCTTCATTTTCCCATATGTAGATGGGGAGAAATACTACCTGACTCATAGAATTGCTGCTAGGATTACCTAAAATATTCCCCAAAAAGCATTTGGCAGGGTCCCTGGAATATAATACTCAAGAAATGGTGGCAGCTTTTTATTAGGGACCACAAAGACACAAAGCAGGAAAGCACAACTTGTTTGATTAGATTCATGATTCTCTATTTAATTAGAGAAAAATGGTGTTTAGGGGATATAAGGCTTTAAATTTTATGATGGGGCTAGACAATACAGGGTCTTGATGGCCAGGTTCAGAAAATAAGCAGTTTTGGAGAAGATAACAAAGATTAAGAGAGTTATTCCTCTTACTCTAACTAGTTCTGTTAAATCATTCTGATGTTGGTAGTCACATAGCATGTACTCTATGTGTATACCGTACTCTTTCTTCCAATTAGTTGCAGACAATAAGTCTTGTCTAAATTTAGAAATAACCATGAAATCTTTGTGCTGTATGAGCTAAGAGGTTATCAGAAATCGAAAGGGGAAACACTTAGAATCTTAGAATTTAAAAAATAGTCATAATTCAAGGATTTTTCTTGTTTTCTCTTGTGGTAAGGCATAAGAAGTCATGAAAGAATATGATGTTCTCACTTCTGCCTCCAGGTGGGAAGTGACAGACAGCCACATGGAGCACTTTGCCATTTCCTGGTTCTTGATACTCAAATGGGGAAGAACTTTTTTTTTCTTTTTCCTTTTTTTTTTTTTGGAGGACCTGGGTATGTGAGGGAAGTTTTTACGTAAGATCTTCATAATTAGCCTCCTTTCTAGAATATTATCTAGGAATATATATACAATATACAAAATGTAAAATCTGAAACTCCTTTAGCCCAGCAATTTCCATTTCTGAAAATTTATTTCAAGGAATGACCATTGTAATCTTGTTTAGAACAGCAAAAACATGAAAACAGCTTAACTATCAATTAACGTAGTGCTGACTAGTAAAATTGGTGGTTTATTTATTCTATAGAATATTAAGCAGTTATTAAAATTTATGGTATACATCTATATGTATGGTCATTGAAAGCTATTTATGATAGAATGTCAAAGAAAAAAGCAGGTTTCAGATTAGTATATTTGGATGATCAAGTTCATGCAAATGGCATTTATACTTATATGTGCAGTAAAATTCAGGAAGGTGACAAGCCAACCTATTACAGTAGCAATCTTTAGGAAAAAGTTTATGAATAGATGTTTAACATTTACTATAATGTTTTTGTATTATATGAATTGTTAAGAATGTATCGCTTTTCTCATAAGAAAAAATATATTTCTAATTTGAAAAAAAAATCCTGTGCTTTTTTCGTGGGCTTGAAAGGAAAAAAAATTAGAAAATAACTTGAAAAGTAGCTGATTTGAGACTAAACAATGTGAAAAAGAGAAGATGTCTCAATGGTTGGCATACTTACAGTTAATATAAATTATAAGAAAAAAATTATGTTCACCGAAAGTTACTTTTGAAGATTGATTCTATCAAACTGATAAGTTGTGGTTGAAGTTAAATTCTTAAAATGTTCACAAATGTTATTATACGTTGCTCCCCCATCTGCCTCATACTCTCAGGGTCCCCTGAAAAGTCAGAATTGAATAGGATCTGGGACTCAAGTGGTGTTCAGTAGCCCTGTCTGCCAATGACACATTTCAAGAGGGCAAGATCCCACAGTGAACAAAGAAGGGTTATGAGAAATGTGATTTCCTCACTCCTTGAGCACACCTTGTCTTGGCCATACATCAACAAGTAAGTATTTAACTAGGCACTTAGTATATGCCCCACTGAGCTGTGGAGATAAATCTTAAGGGAACAAATGGGTTTCACTCTCAAGGAGCCGCTATCTATCCCCTTCTAAGGCATTGTCAATAGCTTGCAATACTAGAGGAACAATTCACCCCACATGTTGGTGACCAATATGTCTGTTAAGGAATCAAGGGGAGTGGGTGAGGGGGAGAGAATGGTCGAGTGGGCAAGAATATTTATCCTGGGGATGATGAAGACTGGGAGACATAAACTCCTTGCTTGAGATGCAGTAGCTGTAATTTCTGAGGCAAGGATGTGGTGCCCCTGAGAATTAGAGTGTCTGAGGTAAAGTGTGAGGCAGCATCATGTGGTGGCTAACTAAAAACAAGGGTGGTGGAAGCAGACCAGCTTGGGTTTGGATCCTGGTGCTGCCACTTACTGGCTGTGAGGCTCTGGGCAAGTTACTTATGCTCTAATTTCATCTCTTTGACAGAGGGAGGGAGAAAGAGAGAGAGAGAGAGAGAGAGACAGAGAGAGAGAGAGACAGAGAGAGAGAGAGAGAGAGAGACAGAGAGACAGAGAGACAGAGAGACAGAGAGAGACAGACAGACAGACAGAGAGAAGGAATAATAGTGTGAAATCATTTAAGTAAAGCACTATGCATAAAGTTAGTTCTCCTAACAACTTTTCCAGTTAGGTATTTTTATACCCATTTTACAGAAAAGGAAACTGAAGCTTAGGAAAAAAGTGAAGTCTAACTCTAGCACTTAAGCACTTAGTTCTGTATCAGCCTCTCTCCCAACTTCCTCATTACACCCCCTCTGACTCCTCTAACCCTCCTGAGCTCTCTCCAATCCTATTCCTCTATCCTCTGGACACAATTATACAAGGTCTTGTCTCATGCACCTTTCTTGCACGTTTTGTGTGAAAGATAGGATTGAACTCTCAGGACCTTGAAGGGGCCATAACTATGATACTAGGGAGAAGAGTTGGGAGGGGTCAGAGAAGAGCAAGAGGGTGAGAGTGAAGAGATGACTCAGAAGCGATAACTTCTAAAAAGGAGAGGAACAATAGCATTTCTGGGACTGAAGTTTCAGAGACCGAAATGGCAATGATTTCTGAATGGGGCAGGAGCCTGGAGAACCAGTCTGAAGAGTTTCCTTTTGCCTTAGCTTGGGAGAGTGTGTGGGCTGGAAGTCGAGAGGGAAATCAGGTGCCTAGAACCATGTGTGCACTGAGAAGGGGCACAGTCAACAAATCGGTGGACAGAAGCACTGAAGTAAGAGGACAAGGCCTGAGTCTAATGACATCATGTCCCTATCATTGGGGGACCCCAAACTCTAGTAGTGTAACATGGAATATTTGTGCATGGAATAAGAGGTTTCAAATTTATTATTTTCACTAAACTTGTAAGCGTTTCATTTCCAAATCTGATTCTTTTATCTTCTTCTGTGTCTTCTGCCACATACTGTTTTTCTCTGACATCATGCAAGTGAGGACCTCTCTAGGAAAAGAATATGCAAATGTGCTGCTTGTTCAAGTATCCATACATTATTTTCATTAAAGGAAGATTGCGCAGGAAGTTTGCAAACACCTACTCTAAAGCCGGGCTGCATGTGTTGGTGTGATAACTCCACTGGAGCAGTTGTGTTAAAGGGAAGGATCACAGCACAGGAAAGAGGCTCCTCCACACCCAGCAGCGAAGGTGGTGGCAGTCGTAAGAGGAGGCAGCTTGAGCCCTTGGTTTGCTGGAGGAGGTTTGCTGTCTCTGGGAAGGTGAAGGGATGGCGTGTGTGTGCACAGGCAGGTGTGGGCGTGGTAGTGTAGAGCTTGGCCTCACCCCTGCCAACTGTGGACTATGAGCCTCAGTTTCCTCTCTAAATAGAGATAACAGTAATGTACATGGAGCAGCTGACCCATTGTGGTCTGATTGAGAATGGTTACTCAGTAAGTGCTTTCTCTCCTCCTCTTTTGAGGGTTCTCTGAGGCCAATGTGTTCATCTGGCAAAACTCTCTCCTTTCCTAATGTGCTTGGAAACCAGTGGATAGTTATTCAAACTGCAAAGCTGCCAGAGTCCTCCTCTGCCAACTCTTGCTTTCTGACAAGGCCCACCTGGCTATTTTCCTTCTGGGCAGGTGAGATGGCAGGCAGCAGATAGGTAAGTTATTTTTAGCATCCCGCATAGGATGACGTCTGTGACTTTTAAGGGCACATATCTATATCGGTGCTTATCAGACATATGCACACAGATCCAGCATGCATGAAGAAAAATTTTCAATAGAATGGCTCCAGGAAAGAGGCCTCCTGCTGGACCAGGCAGAGCACAAGCATTCTACAGTTTGCCCTGGCCAGGCAGGCAGCTCAAGGTCCCAGCCTGTGGCAGTTTATTCTTAAAGGTGCCACTTTTTCGCATAGCTCTGTAGATTTGCATGTATCATCCCTCCCCAGTTCTTCTTAGTTTGGTGAATCCTTATCAATCTTCTTATGTCTTTTCCTGACATCCCAGGTGGTGTTAGGCACCTCATGAGGGCTGCCATAGCACCTCTGTTATAGCCCTTCACACGCACGATGTTAACACACATTATAACAATCAGCCACCTCTTAAAGCAAACCGAGGCCTTGTTGAGGCCAGGGCCCTGCCTGACTCTTCTCTGCAGCTCCTGGGCATTGCACAGCATTTGGCACATGATGGATGTTTTTGAATGAATGAATGAATGAATGACATGAAACTGTCAATTTTGTGACATCTTTCCTTTCCCTTGTTTCCCACAAAGTGCTCTCCAATTTTGCATTTTTTAAAAAATGAAAATGAATTCAAATTGCTTTGGTTTCAAAAATATCACAGCCACTCACTGAGATCATTGAAGATCTGGGGAATCCAAAATCAAAGATGAAAATCCCTGTCCCTCATCCTCAAGTTAGAAGACACTTGTCTCCAGGTTTCCTGCTGTCAGCAGGGTGAAGGTAAACTAAGGAACAAGGCAAAGGAATACAGAAGCTGGTTATCTGAGTGCCTGGGGTGACCCACTCCTGACAGAAGTTCCTTCTCTGGGTCTCTGGTGGGCTGGCTGGGCTGGACTTCTACAAAAGAGCTGCCTTTATAACGGGTTAAAGCAGCCCTGGAAAAGCTGAGGCTCTAGGAAGTCAGGGTCAACCTGGGGTCTCCCCTCAGAGTTCAGGCATATAGGCTTGCACCCTAGGCCTGATGACACCGATTGGATTTGAATGCCAAAAATCTGGGACTGGTATACACACCTCTCCCCAACTACTGAGACTGGTATGTATCTCGTCTTCCTTCAGGGTCGTTATGGGGAAGGCCTATGGATAGCCAAGTGGTCAGGGCAAAATGGATTGGCTGAGGGTGTTCTCTGCTGTGCTTGGAGGCCTCTACTCAGGACACATGTGGCATTTCTTCTGCTCTGGTTGCCGAGGTAGAAGGCCATCCTGTGGACTCTATTAGTCGCCGTCGCCTCTGAGGGGTCAGGATTCACTAAGGTTAGATTTTCAAAGATGCTCCAGGGAAGGTGCTTTAAGAAACAATGCACATTTTAAAGGGAGGGTAGGAGATTACAAGTATGGCAAGAAAAAGAAGAATTAAGCCCTGACTTGGACTCTGAAGGCTCCTTCTTGTAAAATCTCAGAGCTTGATTTTGAAGAACCTGGTAATCGCTAGGGCACCAGCAACTGAGGGGTGAAAACTTGCTTCAGATCCTGGCCCTGGATTTTCCTCATCATATCAACAAAATGAGATACCAGAAGCTCTGAGAATAAATATACTACTTCTGAGGTCAAAATTATAGACTCGTAGCAACCAAAACAGCTATTTGTGGTAATAACTATGCTAGCGCAGGTTGGAAAAGCCTAGTAAATGTTGCCCTTGTTTGAAATCCTCCCCAATCTCCACCTCCCCACCTCCCCAGTGCTGAACAGGTTGGGAGGCAGAGTGACTGTTTTCTGTTTGTTTGCGTTTCAGAGCCAAACTGTCTGGAATTACTGTCTGGAAGAGCCTCTTCTCTATCCCAGCCAGTGTACCCAGCAATCAGGAGCCATTGCCCAACCCAGGGCTGCCTGGATAAACATTTATAAGATCTGGAGGGATCATTAACGGAGGGCAGAGGATGTCTCCATTTGAACCTCTGTCACCGTAAGTCCAAATCTGAACTCATTTTTTGCCCCTTAACTCATAGGAATTTAAATGATGTGTTGGTAAGGAGAGAGAATAATTTAAATCAGAGATTCTCAACCTTGTCTGCACCTTAGAATCACCAGGGAACTTTTAATAGTCCAGGTACCCAGGGTTAAATCAGAACCTTTGGGCGTGGAACTCAGGCATCTGTATATTTTTTTTTCCAGGCATCTGTATTCTTAAAACTCCCAAGGTGATTCCAATATGCAGCCTAGGTTGAGAATCTCTAACTTAAATGGTTCTTGGCGTTTCTGTCAGCCATTCTACTAGCAACTGAAAGGCCTAGAGTGAGGATGAGATGGAGGATATGACTTTTATATTCTTGTGGGAGCCTGGTTTCTTGTGTTTCTCATGCAATGAGCATATCTCCATGCTGATTGGGATTCTGGGGTTTAAAGATCTTGTACAACAAGGCCCCGGAACTTCACTAACTCAACCAGAGCAACTGGACTTTATGGTAATATGAGAGATTTTTTGTTGACAAATAGATTTTACTTACATCCAGACTCTCAAACATGAACACTGTATGACTCTCCGGCATTTCTTTCCTTAGTGGATAGTTAACCATACACTAGTGGCCTTGCTAAAATTCAGGTGTTGTCTTTATACTCTAACGTCCCTTCAGACCCTGTGTGGGTCCCCAGGTCTCATAGATGCTACTTCCCAATCTTTCTTGGTGTCCTCTGGCTCTGCTTTGGGTCAGTCCTTTATCTCTTATCTCTCATCAGTCCTTCATCTCTCATCTCATCTTATCTCATCTCATCTTTTCTCATCTATTACCTCTCATCTATTGCCTTCCTGTCTCTAATCTCATTGCCTTCTGCTCCATCGTCTGCTGGACTTCAGAGCAAAACATCCAGATACAAACTGTCCATAGAATCCTCTGCTTAAAACCCATCAGTAGCTCCTCATTGTTTTCTTAATGAAACTTAAATGTCTTGGCATGGCCTTTGGTGCATTGATTGGTCATCACCTTCCCAGCCTCATCTCCCATTATATCACTTTAAGAACCTTACACTCCAACCACATAGAACTTTGCTTTTTTGTGAACATTTGATTGGCTGTTCCTTCTGCCAGTAACCCCAGGATGTAACATATGCCCATCCACCATGCCCCTCCTCCACGTGCCTCACTCAGGAGAAGCGCTTTCAAACTGTATTGTGAACACTATATCTCTGTGTTTCTCTCCACCAGACTATGAGATCTTTGGGCGCAGGAGCTGGGTTTTTCTTTTCTTTGCATTGTTAGTCCCTGGACTAAAGGCAGCCTTTGTGTTCAATGCCAAACTTGCTCTGGTATATTCCTCCTCTTTCCCCTCTGGCTGATTCGAGACCTGGCTCAGATTCACTTGGCCTCTGCAAAACTCTGAGACAGGAAGAGTGTGGCTTAGGCCCTCTTCCATCTTTCTATTCTGCAGTTGTTTCTCCTTTTATTGAGGCTTCTCTTAAAGGTTCTCTACTCCCTTATTCTCAAATTCTTTCTCTCCCTATCAAAGTATGCTCTGAGAATAAGTACATCGCTCTAAATCACAAATAACTGCTGTTACCTTTCTCCTGCTTATTAGTATTCTAACAGAAAAAAAGCAAAAGAATTGATTTCTAATTGTGTAAATATCTGGCCATAGGAGGAGAAGCCAGAGAAAAAAAATTGGGGGTGAGATGGCTTTCTATGGAAACCTTCTTCAAAGACTGTCATGCATTCTCTTTTATCAGAGTGTGGTATACCCATTTTCTGTGGCAGAAAGAACAAAGAGAGGAGATATTTTTCAAGCTTGGTTTCTCTATTGGCTCACCCCACACACTTCCTTTTGGGGACTCTACATAGGGACACTGTGTCCTAGGGATTGCAGAAGGTGTGGGTCATGACAATTAGATCTGCCCATGGAAATAACACAGAAAAAGGCAAGAAATGAGAAAGGATGGTTTCAAAACATGAGAACAGAAGAGCACCAGTGGAGTACATCGGAGGCAGAGCAGAACCAAGACAATTGTCATCAGGGAGCAGAGTGAAAAGAAGGGAGCACAGGGGAGGTGGGATGCTTGTGACCTAGAGCACCAACACTGGGCAGCCTGGGGTCTGCCTTTTAGGTGGATGGGCCCTGGCAAGACCCAGTTGGGTGGGTAAGACTGTGTCCCAGGCAGGGTCAGGGCTCATGGTTTGTAGATGAGCCATGGCAGACCTCTGTTTCTGCAGTCTCAGGCTGAGGTGTGACCCATGCCCCCAGACTCTGTGACTTCTGTGACATGGACACCATCACCAGTGGGTAGCTTGGTGCACCAGTGGACTGAGTACGTCCTGTGAAACCAGCCACTGTGCATTTTTCTGGCGGGCAGCGTTCACGATTTCCCTGGTGCAGAAGTGCAAAAAATAGGTAAGATTCTCTTTCAGACTTGCAGCCAGCGCCATTGGTCTTTGGGCCAGGTCATCAAGGTGCTTATTCCTGCCAGGTGGACTCTTACTTCAGCAGTGTGGGCAGCCACTAGGAGGAGTGTCCAGCTTTGGACACTCATTGAGGGACGTTCATACCTAAGTGATACCTACTCTCTTCCTTCGACTGTGGCAGCTGCAGCTTCCTCTACCCCATTCAGAGGCAAGAGACTCAGTGTGGCAAACATGTCGAGCAGGTAGCAGTCACTCAGCTTAAAGGGCCCCACAGAGGCCCCTCACTTTCTTCCCCTCATATTCTCTTACAATTTGCTCAAACCCCCTAATTCTTTATTATCATTTCACCCCTTGGTCTCAAGACACTATTTCTAGAGAGAACACAAATCTTAACATCTTCAGTCATTTAGCTCCCATGAGCGCTTGCCATAACCTATCTGAGGCTGTTTTCATCAAAGGGAGTGCAGAGGGAGGATGGGGTGGGGCGGGCAGCAGGTAGCACTGGATGAGGGGAGAGCAGTAGCTGACAGGGAATCATGGGGGACATTATGAAGACACCTACTTTCCAGTCAGCCTCCAGATGCAATGATCATGGTTTCTAAAACCCAGCTGGGACATTTGGGCCTATGAAAGGTTTTTTGTACCCATTTCAAATGTGAGGGTGCAGTTTTGAAATTGTAGTTTGAACACAAAAATGTTAAAATTTCTGGGCCATTTGGATGTTTTATGGGGTCACTTGAAACTGGAACTGTCCTAGAAAATCTAAGCTTCTCAGTGGCCATCATTGTGTTAGTGAGTGGGTCCCACTGGTGACTGCCATCTGCTGACCTCTGGCTAATCCTTTATTCCATAAGCATCTAGAGGATAGGGGGTGAATGTGCCCACCCTGAGGTCCTGCCCTGGTCAGTCAGACCCTCCTCCTGGCACAGGCTCTGGCTCAGACCTAACAAGAACCATCGTTGCCCCAAGAGTTCAGTGAAATGGGTGAGCATCTAGAAGCTTCTCCGCTCTCCTTGTCTAGAGGTCTAATCATAAGTTATTCTTCAGTGGGAAGGAAAAGAAAAGAGGGAGTGGAGAAAACAAACTGGGTGGGGTGAGAAACCAGCAAAACACAAAGAGAATGGGAACACACTAACCGAATCTTCTGATCTTCTTGGTGCCAACCACAAATGTCTGGTTTTCAGCAAATAGCTTGGAGGCCAGCATGAAACCTACTTCGCAGTTTATGCGGGGAAAAGCAGGGTTTTTTTAGTCCTCTGATGGAGAAAGAAGTCTAGTAGAATATAAAGTGTCCTGATACATTGTGAAATGCTCCATGTTTCTATCTAAATCCTTCCTGCCCTTGGAGACCTGAGAGGAAATCTACCTACTCCCTCACAGCCTCCCTGACGGATTCCATCTCTTCAGAGTCTTGTCTTGCGAGTTAGTCTCATGCTTGTTGGTAGGATCTGGGTCTTGTCCATCTTCATCCATGATGCCTAATGGTGCTGTGCATGTAGCAGGTGCTCAGTAAACTAAGCCAGAGCCTCTCTAGCTTCTCTTCAGCTGCAGGGATAGTCTCCTGAAGCTCTGAGGGACCTCTACAGCACAACCCAGGCTCCCTTTAGAGCAGAGAGGCTGCATGATTGTTATCAGGTGGGAGCAGCACTATCAGGTCCACCTGTGTTTCCATGTGACCTTGGCAGAGCCACCTGTCTCTCTGCCATGCCCCTTCCTGGCCCCCACAGTATCCTGTGCACACACGGGCTCTCCCATCTGTGCACAAAATGCTCTAGATTCTGGGATGAAACATAGTCTGTCCAGGTGCAAATGATTGCTACTTTACTACTTTAGACATCCTCCCTTTTTCCTTTTAAGTAGTCTTTGAAATTAAACTAAAAAAGAAATATTTGCACAGAGATTTCCCCCAAGGCCATTTTTAATACACCTGGTAATCAGCACTGGCTTTCAAAAGTATGGTTATTATTGCCTAAAATTATTACATCATTTGACTGAAATCCTTTTGTAAATGATTCTGATAAAAATTTTTTATTAAAAATGTTTTCTAATGAGGTGATTGAACCTCCTCTTTCATCTAAGGGACAGAGGTATCCCACTGTTGCAGGTTATTTAAGTGGTAGAAGACTTCTTTACTATAACCCACACTTTTTCTTGTAAGGGACTAAAGATGATTTCTGTATCCAAGAAAAACTTGGATGAAATTAGGGCACTGAGGATGGAGATTGCTGTAAAAGGCTGTGTCCTAGAGCATGTAGTGATCAATACTAGAGTGAAGAAAAGGACCCAGATCTTCTGAATCTCCCTTTCCTTTTTAGAAAAGTGCTTTTGGGAAAATTATGATGGAAATGTGATTTATCTTTATTAATCTCGCCTTTCTGTCCTAAAACACTTCTCCTCACCCACCGCACACCATCCTTTTAAAGGATGCTTGGTAATTGGTAGACCTCATTAACTTTTGACTTAGCAGTATTTTTCTTTATTTTATTTTATTTTATTTTATTTTATTTTATTTTATTTTATTTTATTAATTTTATTTTATTATGGTGACATCGGTTAACAAAATCCAATATGTTTCATGTATATAATTCAACAGTAAGGCATGTATATATTGCATTGTGTGTTCACTGCCCATAGTTAGATATCCTTCTGTCACCACATATTTGACCCTCTTTACCCTGTCTACTTTCCCCCCTTCCTTCCACCCCCTCCCACCCTCTGGTAACCACCAGTCTATTGTCCATGTCCATGAGTCTCTGTCCTGTTCATTTGTTGCTTTTAGGTTTATATCCCACATATAAGTGATATCATGTGGTTTTCAACTTTTTCTGTTTGGCTTATTTCGCTTAGCATGATTATCTCAAATGGCATGTATCTCAATAGCATGTTGTTGCAAATGGCAGTATTTTATCTCTTCTTATGGCTGAGTAATATTCCATTGTATTTATGTACCACATCTTCTTTATCCAATCATCTATTATAGGACGCTTCGGTTGGCTCAGCAGTATTTTTCATTCTATCTTTTTCTTTTCCTTTTTTTTCTTTTATTTTACTTCCCCTCTTTCAGAAGAATTAATTCTCCTCCACTGGATCAGTTGTGATAGTTAATGAGATGTCCACCTTCCCTGGCCAAGGGGCAGGCACACAAGCCTTGCTAGGATAGCTAGATGCTTGCACTGATTGGTAATTTTTTAACATTTTCATAGAACTCTTATTTAGCTGGATTATTTGATATATTCCTAGTGTTGCCAAATTTAGCAAGTAAAAATACAGCACATTCAATTATATTTGAATTTCAGATAAACGATGAAAACTTTTAAAGTTTAAATGTGTCCTCAACATTGCATGGGATATACTTATACTACAAACATATTCATTGTTTACCTGAAAATCAAATTTAACTAGGCATCTTGTATTTTATCTGATAACCCTGTCAGTATGCTGAGATGCACTCACTCCTGGGAAGAGTTCAGTTTTGGTAAAGCACTTGAATGGAGACCAAACAACCAAATGTTGCTGCCATGGTTTTCTTGTAAGCAGATATGGGAACAGGGTCCACGTGGAAGTGCAGCACTTCTGAAAGACTAGACAGGCAAACTCAAAACAAAACAGTGAGCTTTCTGTTCATAAAGAAGGGGCAGGCCAAGAACTTTGTTTATTTGGTCAAGTTTCACGACCAGAGGTGGAAATAATATAGAGGTTTAGAGACATATTCCGGGATATGAGGCAAAAGATTTTTACAAGTGAAAGAACCATTAGATGCCAATTAAAATACTGGTCATTGAGCCAGAACATCGTGAATTTTTATTTTTAGGGCAGCAGTGAATGGGCTGGGAGAAATTCAACAGAGACTTAGGAGTGGAGAAGCTCTAAAGAGAGTAAACTGAGGGCAGACAGAAGGTGCTGGCACAGGCTGGTCCAGACTATGGGAGAAACCAGAGAAGAAACACTTCTGCTGCTGGAGCCCCAGCCAGCATCTCCAGGGAGCTGGGAACCTCCAGCAAGGCCTGTCAGAGATGGGAGGGCTGCCCATTTGGTCCAGAGGTAAGGTCCTAGCAGTGAATGGTGGATATTTTCTGCAGAAGAGGATTTCCAGATGGGCACAGAGCTACCCAACAGCCATTGACAACCACATGGCTGGGGCACACTGAATTCACAGGATTGTCAAATCCTATAATTGATCATCTTGTGAATGTCAGTTATATTGCACTGTATTTATTTGGGGTATTAAATATGTCTGTTTGCTTAAAGTAAATCTTTTTAATAAACCCTTTTTTTGGAGATATCTTTAAAACCTGAAAGTGGCCCAGACCTACTTTGACTTCTGGGAAGTCCTACCATTTAGGGATTGTCCTTGACCCTGTGCTCCTGACTCAATTAAGTCATTTAAAAACAGTCAAGACCTTCATTAAAGTCAGGTTTACATTCATGGCCAGCTGGGTGTACCTGGAATGGTCTTAGGCCCACCCCATTGACTCCCCTAAATCTCTCTGCTTGTAGATGCCTGAAATTAGGTTCTTAGACAAGGGAACAAGTCTCAAGGTAAATAGGGGTAGTGAGGAGGTGGTGGAAGGCCTACAAAATGGCACCCAACTGGAGATAAAACTTTGAGCAGAAAAAGGATGCTGAACCCAGAACATAGATTTCAGAGTCTCTGGAAGTCACCCTAGGCTGTGTAGTGCAGTGCAGTAGGGAGTGCAGACTCTGGAGTTCTGTCATGTGCTAGCTGTGTGACCTAAAGCAAATTACCTGAACTCTCTGTGCCCTGGTTGTTTCCTCAGTGAAATGAGGATAATAATATCTTCCTTATAGGTTTGCAAAGTGCTTATGAAAGAGCCTGGAAGAAAATAAGAGTTATTTTAAAGTTAGCTGTTAATATTTTCCCCTCACTATTTACCTTCAGCTATTCGCTCAAGCACACTAGTCCTGCAGCCATAAGTCTACCAGCTGGATCTCATCTGACTTAGGAAGATTTGGTGGAGTTAGTGTTTTGTTGTTGTTGTTGTTGTTGTTGTTTTAACATGCTCACTTTCAAGGAAAGGACACCATTCCCATAGGATTTGTAATTAATTATCTCTATAAAACCATGGTAGAATACCTTCTGAGGCACTTACATTTTAACAGATCCAGAAAGCCTGGGTTTCAGGGATGCAATGCTGGGGAATTTTAGACATCCCTTTGTTGATAGTATCCAAGATGCCACTAGTACTGGAGAGATGGTTGGAGCTGCAATAGCTTGAGAGGCAGAGGCAGGATTTTGTGGCTGAGTTAGTCTGGGAGTTCTTGAAGAGGAAAGAGTTGTGCCACAATCTAGACCAGCGGTTCTCAAAGGGTGGTCCCTGGACCAGCGGCATTAGTGTCACCTGGGAACTTGTTAGAAATGCAAATTCTTGGGCCAATCCCAGACTTATTTAATTAGAAACTCTGGGAATGGAGCCCAGCAATCCTTGTTTTAACAAGTCCTCTTGGTAATTCTGATGCTAAAGTTTGAAAACCTTTCTGGTCTATAGGATAAGTAAAGCCAAGGTTCAAATAACTAAGATGAAGTCAGAGCCAAGAGATTGGAGGAGGGTGAGATGGAATCTGAGCCAAATCAGAGAATGGAGCTTCTGGGAAATTGCTCTGAACACCGATGGCTATTTTCAGCTAGCCTTTATCTTCTGCAGGTGCAGCCTGTGGATGGGTTGGGCTAACTTAAAGAGGCAGAGACAAAGTGACTAGGTAGAGAAGTATTTGCAGGTGTTTTTGCAGGTCTCTGTGACCCACTTAAAATGACAAATAGTGGTCTGTCACCTTTTCTTCATTCAAAAGGATTAGGTCTTGTCAGTGCTTTTCTGAGAGAGTTGACCTGGCTTGAAGATAAGTATTATAGAAACAGAATTTTGCCATTGGATCTGGACCTACAGATCAGAGTCTAGCCCCCTTCTCCAATGCAGGAGTCAACTCTGCAGTATTCCTGATAAGAGGTCAGGGATCACCCTCCAATACTACAGTTAGATGGAATTCTTCCTGTTTGGAAAGTTCTTCTTTTAGTTGGTCTAAAGCACCCATCACCTTGCATATAGTAAGTGCTCAGATATATTAGTTGAAAGACTAATGACTTATAATGAACAGACATCTGATCCATGCAGTTCTCCCCTCTAGTTTTAACACTGATGCCTGATATGTCCACTCCTGCTTTCATTTGGAGATGCCCACGATGCTTCCCATAGTCTCTTCTCCAGGAGAAATGTTTTCTTAATTTCTTCCAATGTTCCTAGTATATACTACTTTTCAGAGACCCAAAGACTACATGTAAAATGTCTAAAGAGCAGAGATATGAAAGAAGGGTCCAGGAAGCTAAACCATGCATAAAATTGGATGGGTTAGAGAATGGGCAAAGGTCAGAGTGAGGGACTGATGAATGAAGCCAGGTCATTTAGTATCTAAGCCCATGGGTGCTGAGTGACCACTGGGACTTCTTTTTCTGTGGGCCTCATGTGTCTCTCCAAAGTCAGAACAATTTGGGTAGGAATTGAATAGGACCAGCCAGGATTGGGTTGAAATTACGGTCACTAAAACCTCCAGGCGCTTTATCCATGAACTGCTGCCAAGCCAGGGCACAGCAATCCTGTGCTTCACAATTGGTATTTTGGACTGAACTTCAGGGCTTTGCCTAATCCTTATTAAATTTAATCTTGTTTATTCTAATCATTTGAAACCATTTGAACCTCATTTCTGGAATGTGTTATCTCTTTCAACTTTTTGTCATGCATCAAATTTATAAACTGACTTTGATATTATTGTCTAAATCATTGGCAAAAACATTGACCGGCAGCCCATTAGAGATGGCCTTTCATATTGAACCTATATTAATCATCACAATTGGTTATATGGGCTGTTAAACTAGCTGTTTATTTATTCATTTGTTCATAGGTAAAACACTATTTAGGTGAGAAAGATATCTTGTTCTGATGGTGCTGGGAGTGGGAGGACTGTATCAGAAACATCTACGGCAGTGTCTGCTGTATCCACAGGCCCTTCTAATAAAATTATCTTGCTCGAGGCAACATTAGGCTACAGTATTTCATTCTATGAGACCCCACTCATCATTTAGCTACCTCTGATTGGATCTGACTCAAAAGTTGTCAATTCATGGGCTGCCCATGGCCCAATGGGCTGTTCTAATCAAGTACCATTTTCAGGGATTTGAATTAAGAAAGATAGAGAGAGCAGGCATTTAACAGGAAGAGCTAAAGCTGATGTATTGCCCAGAGAGGCAATAACATTATTATATGGGAGTTATAAAATACCTGAGTAAGTCACTATGAGGAAGCAACAACCATGAGGGGGAGTAGACTTTAACTTGTCAATATGGTGAACTAATATGATTTAGGAACGCCTTTGCTACAAAACACTTAAAAATCTTGGATATGATATAACAAATACTTTTTAAATATGTAGCTGAGTTTATAAAAAAGTAAAAGAAATGTTTAGGACCAAAAATGAAGAGTAAACTTAAAATCAGACTGGTAAGTATGTGATCAAAGACTGTGGCTGCCCTGGGAGGAAGACCATTGTCATCAGACCTGGTAATGGTTAGGGCTTGGGTTTGAACCTCCTTGGAGACAAAACCTTGGGCCTATATCAGGCACAGGGGTTAGAACTGAAGCTCTTGCCCAAAGCTAGTATCATTTACAGGTTATTTGCTCAGTAAAATAATGGACTAAAAATATCCACTAATCAGCAGTAGAAACCAGCAAGGACACTTTGTCTGCTTTGACTTGGGTCTTGATAGGAAAAAGTACCCCCTGAGAATTTGTAGTCACAGTCTGTACCTTACCTGAGTTTGGTTCTAATTTACTCGATCTGGGTGGTCCAGGAATCCTCAAGTTAAGATGTTCACATTCAAGTGGTCCAAGGCTGATACCTCTGGGGAGACTGGCAAAGCAAAGAAAGTCCTACTGGAAGAACACAACCTTATCTCAGGCTTTGCAGGATTCCCACAGATGGAGTTCTGTAGAATATGAGCTCAAAATTAAAAACTCACACACACACACAAAAACAATCCATCATGAATGTGCCAGTGGACATGACTAAGAACTTTGGTAAATGTCACTATTATTTAGGAATTATTAAAAATATATGCTTAACTTGATTAAAGACATAAATAGAATAATGAAAGTACAAAAAAGAAAAATATGAAATATAATAGGCATATGAAATGAAAAACATAGGCACTGAAATTAAAGCATAATAATTATATGAAACAGCAAATTTATACAAAACAGGAGAATAAAAACACTTGAAGCTAGAGCTGAGGAAATTGTCCAGAATTCATTGCAAAGTGTTACAGAGATATAAAATATTAAAGAGATGTTAAGAGACATGGGAGATAGAGTAAAAAGTTTCAGTATGTATTTTTAAAAAATATGGAAAGAAAAATAAATAAGAGAATGAGAGAGAGAGTTAATATTTAAAGGGGTAATAGCTGAGAATTTTCTAGAGTTGGTGAGAGGTATGAGTCATAGATTTTTAAATCACATGGGTTCCAGACAGAATAAATCAAACTAAATCAACAACTAGACACATTGTGATAAAAATGCAGAATATCACTCTAAAGTGAAGTCTTAAAAGCAACCAGAATAATCCACAAAAACAAAACAAAACAAAACAAAACCAGTAATTAGACTATTACCATATTTCTCAACAGTAATAAAAGAAACCTGAAAATCACATGGTAAAATTTCAGAATGCCAGTAAAAATTTTATACCTGGCTAAACTATCATTCAAGAGTGAGGCAGAACAAAGACCAAGGATGCTAACATACACTCACTGAAAGAATTAGGAGATGCACTTTAGAAAGAGAAAAACTGAAAACAGAAGAAAGGATTGAGGTGCAAGAAGAAATTATAAACAAAGAAATTAGTAAACATGTATAAAAATCTTAACAAGCCTTGATTATATAAAACAATAATGATGATGATTATTAATTTGGAGAGTATAACAACAGGTAGATACTGGACATCTATGTAAAAGATTGGCAGAAATTATTGGAGTTAGAATGCTAAAATCCTAGTATTTAGGAAGGGGATAAAGATATTGATGAAAGCAAATATGCATACAATGGTGGACATGAAAATGTACAGGCTAACTTCTTTAAGAAAGGACTTGCTGCCACATTGCTAGGATAGAGATATTATTTCTCATCTGTGAGCCTGACAAAAATCCAAGGTCTGATTTTTGGTTATAGAAAATGTGTAAGGAAATAGGCACTCTGATAGATTTTTTTGTGAGAGTATAAATTAGTATGAGCTCTATGAAAGACCATTAGCAATATCTATCAAAATAGCACACATCTTTTGATCTAGCAATATGTCTCCTTAGAACATATCCTAATGAGATATTAGCTCATTCTTGCAAAGATATATATGCAGCATATATCAAAGGTATTAATTACAGCATTGTTTGTGATGACAAAACATAGGAAACAACAAGTGTTATCAATTACCTACCTCTGTATAGCAAACTTAGTTGCTTTAATAACTATTTATTGTTGCTCTTCAGTCTACAGATCAGCTGATTCTTTTGTATCACTTGGTTCTTTTTTTTCACTTGGACTCACTTGAGCAACTATAGTCAATTGTAGGTCAGTTAGGAACTTCTACTTCTGAGGGTTGGCTGGCTGTTGCCTGGGGTGGCAAGAATGACTGGGCATATATCTTTTACCACCCAACAAGCTAGTCTGGGATTGTTCACATAGTGATAGCAAGGTTCCAAAAGAGCAAGTTCAAATATACATGGCCTCTTGAGTCCTAGTCTTTGAACTAGCACAGTATCACTTCTGTTACATTAGATTTGCCAAAGCAATCCACTGGGCCAGCTCAGATTCAAAAGGTGGGGTAAAGACTCTACCTCTTAATTTGAGCAACTCAAATCATGTTGCCAACAGGTATGAATATAGGGAGGAATGAAAGATTATGGCCATTTTTTTTTTTGTCTACAACAAACACAAACATCCATCAAATAGTTTAGTTAAATCAAAACCAAACCAAACCAAACAAAGAAACAGTCATACAATGGAATTTTATGCAACTTAACAATCTTTTAATTAAAAGGATAAGGCAAATCTATATGTACTGAGATGAAAAGTTCTTCGAGATTTACTGTTAAGTGAGGAAAGTAAGGTGCTGAACTGTCTTTGTACTGTTCTACTTTTCATAGGTATTTTTAAATGGACATAAATATTTTTATTTGTAATATGAATAAATCTGTGAAAGGAAACAGAAGTGGTGGCTTCGGGGGAGGAAAATTTGGAGGCTGGATCATGGATGAGAAGAAGTTACATTTCACTATATATTCCTTTGTATTAAAATTTCCCCCTAATTTTCAAATTATCATACAATAAAATTTACTCATTTTTCCTTTTGGTGTGCAGTACTATGCATTTTAACACATGTAAAATTTGTGCAACCACCACTGTAATTAAGGTACAGAACAGTTCTATAACTTTCCTCCCTCTTAAACCTCCCTTGCACTATTCCTTTATATTTTATTCCCTCCCCGACCCCTAACTCCTGATAACCACTGACCTGTTTTCCATCACTATAGTTTTGTCTTTTTTTACTTTGATCTTTTGGAATTTTAAAAAAGACTATTTTTTAAGAGCAGTTGTAGGTTCACAGCAAAACTGAGGGGGAAGGAACAGAGACTTCTCAAAGACCTTCTGTCCCCACTCATGCATACTCTCCCTCATTATCCACATCCCCCACCAGCATAGACACTTTGTTACATTTGATAAACCTACAATAATGCATTATAATCATGCAAAGTCCATAGTTTACACTAAGGTTTACTTCTGGTATTATACAATCTATAGGGTTTGTAATGTATTCATTTTTACAACATCAAACAGAGCATTTTAACTTCTCTACAAATCCTCAGCTCTGCCTATTCATCCCCCCACCCCCATCCCAACTCTCAACTCCTGGCAACCACTGATCTTTTAATTGTCTTGCTTTTTTTTTTTTTTTTTTTTTTTTTACCTTTCCCAGACTATTAGAATGTGCCATATAGTTGGAATCATATAATATGTAGCTTTTACAGATTAGTTTCTTTACTGTAATATGCATTTAAGGTTCCTTCCTCTGTATCTTTTCATGGCTTGATAGCTCATTTCTTTTTAGTGCTAAATGTTATTCCATTGTCTGGATGTACCACCGTTTATTCATTCACCTACTAAAGGACATCTTGGTTGCTTCCAAGTTTTGGCAATTATAAATAAAGGTGCTATAAACATTTATGTGTATTTTTTTGTGTGTGGACATAGTTTTCAACTCCTCTGGGTAAATACCAAGTTACTGGATTGTATAGTAAGAATATATTATTTTTGTAAGCAACTGCCAAACTGTCTTCCAAAGTGGCTGTACCATTTTGCATTCCCACCAACAATGCATGATAGTTCTTATTGCTCCACATCCTCACCAGCATTTGGTGTTGTCAGTGTTCTGATTTTTGGGCATTCTAATAGGTGTACAGTGGTATTTCATTGTTTTTTAGTTTGCATTTGCCTGATAACATATGATATGGAACATCTTTTCAAATGCTTATTTGCAATTTGTATATCTTCTTTGGTGAGATGTCTGTTAAGGTCTTTTGGCTCATTTCTTAATTGGGTTGTTTGTTTTCTTATTGTTGAGTTTTAAAGTTCTTCATATATTTTGGACAACAGTCTTATCAGATTGTCTTTTGTAAATATTTTCTCCCAGTCTATGCCTTGTCTTCTCATTTTCTTGACTGTCTTTTGTAGAGCAGTAGAGCAGAACATTTTAATTTTAACAAATCCAGTTTAATTATTTCTTTCATGGATCATGTTTTTGGTGTTATATCAAAAAGCCATCTTCATACCCAACATCATCTAGATTTTCTCCAATATTATTTTCTAGGTGTTTTATAGTTTTGCATTTTATGTTTGAGTCTCAATCCATTTTGACTTGATTTCATGAAGGGTGTAAGGTCTGTGTCTAGATTCACTTTTTTTCCTTTTTTGCATGTAGATGTCCAGTTGTTCTAGCACCATTTCTTGAAAAGACTATTGTGCTGCCTTTGTTCTTTGTCAAAGATTAGTTTAGTATATTTATATGGGTCTATTTTGAGCTCTCTGTTCTGTTTTATTGATTTATTTATCTATTCTTTCACCAATACCACACTGTCTTAATTACTATAGCTTTATAGTAAGTCTTGAAGTTGAGTAGTGTCAGTCTTTCAACTTTGTTCTTTTCCTTCAAAATTGTGTTGGCTATTCTGGGTCTTTTGACTTGCCATATCAACTTTACAATCAGTTTGTCAATATTTATAAAATAATTTGCTGGGATTTTGATTGGGATTGTGTTAAATCTATAGATCAAGTAGAGAATAACTGATATCTTGACAATAGTGAGTCCTCTTTTCCATGAACATGGTATATGTATTCATTTATTCAGCTCTTTGATTCTTGTTCAACAGAGTTTTGCAGTTTTCCTTATATAGATTTTGTATATATTTTGTTAGATTTATACCTAAGTATTTCTTTTTGGGGGTGATTATGTAAATGGTATTCTGTTTTTAATTTCAAATTCTGTTTTCATTGATATATAGGAAAGCAATTTATTTTTATATATTAACCTTATATCCTGCCATCTTGCTATACTTACTTCTTAATTTTAGAAGCTTTTTAAATTTATTCTTTCTGATTTTCTACATAGACACTCATGTCATACATGAACAAAGGCAATTTTATTTCTTCCTTTTTAAAACATATGCCTTTTATTTCCTTTTATTGTCTTATTGCATTAGCTAGAAATTCTAGTATGATGTTGAAAAAGGAGTGGAGAGAGGGAATATCCCTGACTTCTACCTGATCTTAGAGGGAAAGTTTTGAGTTCCTCACCATTAAGTATGATTTTTTTTAATTAAAAAAATCTTGTGCACATATTATCAATTAAAAATAAACTTTGTTATCCAATTTCCAAATACTACCTCCTCCCAAAAAGCATGTCCTGATTCTCCCAACTAGATAATTTCTCCTTCCTTTGAAAATTCTGCACCATTAATTTTGACCTTTTATGGCATTGATTCTGTTTCATTTTATAGTTACTTTTGGATGACTTCTAGATCCTTCTTCCTGGATATCAAACTTGAGAGCAGGGACTCTGCTCTACTTATCTTTGTATTCTCAAGTGTGCCTAACACTATGCCTTATACAATTTGGTTCTTAATAAATATTTGATGAATTGAATCATTGGACCATGTACCCTGACAATTTTTATTTTTCTGCTGTTGACTTATAGCACTGAGCAAGCTCCTTCTACTCCTTCTTTCAACACATTTCCATAGTGCAGCATCTATCTGAATGCTTTCTTCACACATTGTTCTGAAGGAGTAATATGCTCAAGAAAGAGTTGTTTGCCATAGCATTTTTCATTCTGGTCTGTGTCACTCTAAAAATCTTGGTTCTGTGAAATACATGATGAAGCTGGCTTTTTGGCTTGACAGCCCTTACTTAGCCATGCCTCCTTAGAGAAAGTTCCTTGATTTCTGACACTTGCAATCTGAGGGGAGGAGGATTGAGGTCCTTTGAGGATGGATGCTGACAAAGACCTCTTTGTGTTGCTGCCAGTGTTGTTTGGTTTCTGGCTGAAAGTGATGAGGGCTGGGACCTGTCCTTACTCAGGCACATGTCTGTTGCATGAAGACAGCTGTTTGAGCTCAGGTCTCAAGTGCATGATGAAGGGCACAGCCTATGTGATGGGGGCAGCAGCCTGAATGTGACACTTTTACAAATTGAGTTCAAAGAAACTCACTGTGGCTGGTAGATAGAGGAATCTCAATTTTTGGGGGAGTGATCTTGAAATGACATGATTTCCCCCCAATTGCTGCTTTTATTTGTACAGTGTAGACCCTCTGTCCCACTGGTTAGTGCATCTCTTAATGACTCCTTGGTTGGGTGCTGACTTTCCTGTCACTTTGAATTATTTGGAGAAACTCAGTCCAACACTTAAGACTTAATCTTGCTTACTTTTCAAAAGCTTAATCTTAAGCATAATGCAATGCTTGTCTCCTCCCTCTTTCTGGGCTGGCGAGAGTATTGGCTCCCAGCTGTTTAGAAGCAGAAGAGGGGGTGGTGGTGTAGTCTGTTTCTGGAACTCTTCTTTCTTTTTTCTCTCCTTGAAGGGATCGGGGATCAGGAGTAGAGAAGGCAACAGTTTCCTTACCTCATCAGCCCCATGTCAGTGAAGTGAGGTGTTCCAGATCTGGCTTTCTTAGGGGTGATGCTCAGCTTCACTCTGTCTTCCTTTGAGGTGAGGAACATCCTTTAGGGGGGTGGCAGAGTCTCCCTTTGGGCTCACCAGTGGAGCACACCCCACTTCTATTTTGGATGTCCTATTATCCAGCTCTGCAGCAGCCCTGGAGCCCTTGGTTCCTATCCCTCTGCTAACCACACACTCCTTCATGCACAACCACAGGAATCCCTTGGTTCTCTTTATATCCTTCAGAAGCCATGTAGAACTGGAATAGATGGGAGTTACCTGTCTTCCTATTAGGTACTCTATGCAACAGCTCCTTCAATTCCAGTTGACACTGGCCAGTCCAGTGAGTCTCCTACCTTCAGCAATCTCTGGTCCAGAAACAGTTCATAACAGTATCTGTTATGGGTTGAATTGTGTCCCCACAAATGATGTTGAATCCTAACCTCCAGTACTTCAGATGTTACTTTATTTTGAGACAGAGCCATTGCAGATATAATTAGTTAAGATGAGGTCACACTGAAGTAGAGTGAACTCCTAATCTGATATGACTGATGTCCTTACAAAAAATGATGATGGTGTGAAGGCAGACAAGCAGGAAGAATGCCATATGATGACAGAGGCAGAGATTTAAGTGCTACAGCTACAAATCAAGGAACATTCTGGCAAACTATCAATGTAGAGAGGCAAGGAAGGATACTGTGCTACAGGTTTCAGAGGGAGCATGACCCTTCCAACACCTTGATTTCAAACTTCTTATCTCCAGAACTGTGAGACAGTAAATATCTGTTGCTTTACACTCTGTTTGTGGTTCTTTGTCTTGGCATATAGTATCTGCTCACAAATGTTGCCAAATGTAAAAAGAACAGATGCAGAACACCCCTTTTTTGGTCTTCATAGGTGGAAGCAGGGGCTAAAACGCCATTGCACCATACCACTAGGCTCCCAGAATTTTCTCTGAACAATTTCTCATCACCCTGCCCTTCAATGGGTTCTGCAGCTCAGTCATTACCTAGTAGGTGTATGAGATTCCAGTTCTTCCTTCTTTCAGGCATCTCTACCTTTACTAGTGGTTCTCTTGAAGTCCCCCTCGCTGCTCTTTAGGGCATGGACAGCACCTTCATGATCACCACAGTATTCTCAAGACCAGTGACCCTGCTACTTGTCCCGCTTATGTGGACTAGGTTGGAGGTAGACAGGCTGTTTCTGGTTCTTCTTAGCTTGTCCTGTGTGACCTTGTTGGTAACTTTGAATGAAGAATATGAGGTCCTAACTGCAGTTGCCTTTCTTGCCCTTGCTTTGGGTGCTGGCCATAATCCTGGGTAATTAGAAGAGCCCATTCAACATCTTGTTTCCTTATTTAGACCAGACTCTCCACTTCACCAGAGGAGCCTGAATGGGTTATAATGTGAGGCAGATTTTTCTGGTTATCTAAGGTGAGAAAGCAAATGTCAGAGTGTGGTAAACAGAGCCAGCTTTCTCTTCTAGGTCATACTGGAATGGAATGGACCTCTGATCCAACATGACTGATATAAGAAGAAACTGCGCGAAGACAGAGACAAGTCCCCAAGATGCAGCTTGCCTCAGAGTGAAACTCACCTAGGCTTCGGGCTGCCTCCAAGGGAGGGCTGGGGCTCAGATAATCCTTGAGGGATAGTGAGAATCTCATTACATTTCTCTCCCTGGATCAATATTTTTAGTGGGGAAATCTCACCGCTGTGAACATCAAGAGCAGAATTGAAAGTGGAAAGAATCACACTGCCCAGTGTGAAGCCAGAGACGGGAGTGGAGATGGGGGGAGTCACGTCTCAGCATTGCTTTGGCTCTAGTGAAAAAGGAAAGGAAATGTTTTCAGTGGAATCAGTTTTCCACCCATGACTTCCCTAGGTTCCTTGCTGTTTTTCACAGAGTAGGATTAATGGTTTCCTGTACCCCTACATAGTTAGTTTTCTTGTCCAGATCACCCTGAAGCCCATGAGGACAGATCTTGACTTCCTGTGGAAGCCAGAGCAGGCAGGCTAAGTTGACCACTCTGAGGTGATGGGATGTGAGTGGCCTTGCCCACATGTCTACACCCCATTTTATATCTGGAGGCCTTGTCTGGGAAGTGGACAAGTAAGCAGAGGTTTGCCTTTGCTCGTTTCTCTTGTTTGCAAGGAACCAATGCTCCCCAGACCACCTGAAGGACAAGAGGCTTCTGCTGCCTCAGAACTGGAATCAGAGAGTTGCTACTTACAAAGTCAGCTCTGGAATTTGGTTCCCTACAGAGCTCTCTCTGGCTACATGGTCTCCCTGTCAGGGGACACTCACTTCTGTTTGTCTCATTTCTGACTAGCTTCTCAATCTTCTCTTTTTGTCTTTGTCACACATAGAGGAAGCTAGTCTAATGGGGTGAATTCTGCATTTCAGGCCACCCCAAGGGGTTGCCAGTTGGCTTGTGGGCGGGATGCGCTTGGGTCAGGCACCCAGCTCTGGTCTGATTATAGGCCAGCCCTGGGCAGAGAGCGGCTTAGCACTACTTGGGAGTGGAGACTGTGGGCAGAGCAGAACTAGCTGACAGGTCGAGGGGGGCTTGGCAGCTCTGTGACTGACACATCTAGTTTTAGGGTTTGCTTCACAATGATCTGTCTGGCCTTCCTTTCCCAAATAAGCCCTCTGGACAGGCTAAGACTGTAATTTTCCTCAGTGAAAATTCCTGTAGGAGTAGAGAGGCAAAGGGAGGACAGTGAGATGGAGTGGTGCTAAAAATTGGGAGAAAAGATCTTAAGGAAGGGTGGTGAGCCCCTTGTGGTGACCAACCTAGCTCTTTTTGTCCTGCAAGAAGGGATGAGACCACAGGCACTTTCAAGGTAGTAAAGTCCCAGAAATCCCCTTTCTATACATGCCTCATGAGCAACTTAACACCATATACCAAAGGTGATGTGTGGAGGCCAGCATTCTGATCTTCCCCTTCTCCTACCCATCTGAAAAGAGGCACTAGGTAGAAGAAATACAGCAGTGACATATCTGACATGGAGCCCCCTCTTAGCCCTGGAGACCCCAGGATGTTACCGTGTAGGCTGAAGAAGGGGGTTAAGGAGAGACCTTCTTGGAATAAATCAGTGAACGGGCAATTGCCACTAGGGACTATGGAAGGATAGGATTAGTATTGGAAATACCTAGAATTTTTAAAAATAATAATGGTTTCTATCTCTTCCTCTCCTGAGCTTCTGATATCCCTGGGAGGGGTTGCGCAAATGGATTTTTAAAAGATTGTCTCCAGGACTTTCTAGTTCTCCACCCACTTCCCATAGATCTCTTGGAGAAAGATTGCTCTACACCTGCTGTCTCTAAACTTTTCTAATCAAGTACCCCATTGATAAAACTTTTCAAGTATGCATTCTCAATATTTGAATATTTATTTAAAAATAATACCTATATACCCTGTATGTATTCGTATAATATAGTCATTATTTAAAAAAACCCACAAAAATAGAAATTAACTGAGGGCAGGCTTAAAAATAAATAGAAATACAACTTCCAATAATTTCTTACTGACCCCTAACTCACTTTTAGGAGTAGTTCATATTTGTACCTTCGTGCCTAGCTTAGGGCTTGGCATGCAGTAGGTGTTCAATAAACAATTTTGCAGGATAGATACCAAATGAGTTATAGCTAGATCTTGAAGAATATGAAGATTTTGAAAATATATAATTTGGAAAGGGGAGCAAGCTGAGAGCCTCCCTCACCAATTAACATTATGTTTCATTGACCTTTCCTAATAGGAACACTAAGATTAGACCTTATAGATGATATTAAGTTTGAATAATGATTGTTTAATTAATTAAATTAAATGTACTTATTTATTCTTCATCTTCATTTTCATATTCTAATTGCTTGACCATGTCCTGGCCAGGCTGATCCACCAGCAAGGCCACCAAGGGGAAGCCCCAGGGGAAGGGATTCAGTGAGGAATCGCCCAGGAGAAAGAAGCCTCAAACCTCAGCTATTAATTAGGTGTTATGTAAAACAGGCTGGAAGGACTGACCCAAAGGGATTATTACAGGCTCCTAATAATTGGGAATTGATTAGTGTGGCACCACATTTGCATGCAAGACAGAAAGTTGGTAATAACCCAGAGTGGGGTTCTACAGGCGAAGGGATGGAAGATTCAGGGCCACTGGAAGCCTCTCCAGGGATTTCTTTGAACTTTTCCCTGCCCACCCACTCCGGGAGCCTCTGTTGGGGAAGCAAGGAAGTACCTGCTTTCTAAGCAGGAGACCATTCTCAAACACTGCCTTCAGCAGTGCTACACACTTTATCAATAGAATGCTGAAATCTCCTCCCTTCATTATGTAGATAATAATAGCAACTTATACGGTGCTTACTTTCGGCATATGTACTGGACTCTGTTCTCAAAATGCTTTACGCATACATTGACTCTGGACTTCTTTCAACAACACTCGAGGTTGGTGATAAGAGTTTCCTTTTTTACAGCTGAGGAAACTGAGGCACACAGTGGTTAAGTAACTTGCTCAAGCTCGTTAGTAGCTGGTAAGTGGCAGCTCTAAAATTCAAACCTCAATAACTTGCCCATCATCCACCGTGTCGTTGATGAAGGAGCAGAACTTCCCCCGACTTAAAATGACTTAGTTTGTCCTTAGCTCAGTTCAGTACTTTCCTTCTTCTCAGAACCCTGCCTCCTGATTTTCTAAATTAAACTGGACTCAGATGCTTCATTTGCATTAAAGTATAAGTGACTGTGAGTCAGTTAAAGGGCTGCCCCTCGCTGGGAAAACATTTTATCAGGATTTGGAATGTTAAACTGAAAGGATGAAGCTCTAATGGTGGAATCTGAAGCAACTTCTGGAATGTGTGTTGTGGGTGGGTATTTGGACATTTCAGGATCGCACTCTGCAGACTGGCCGGCCCGCAAATGCTTTTTCATTTGGGGGCAAGGCCACTGAGAGGCTGGAGCTGGACGGAGCCACAGCCTTGCTCCCTTTGGCTGTAGGCCTGTACTTCTGATCTCTGCTAGAGCCACTGACCAGCTTCCTAGAGCATCCCAGCTTCCAGCTACCACCAACTCCATGGTTTGAAAACCTGATACAAAGTTTATAACACATTTCACAGTTTTAAAAGTGTGTGTTTGTTGTAAATCTTCTCAAACTACTTGCCCTCATGGGGCAGGTTGTGTCCTTGTGCCAACCTTGCAGCCATCCTGGACGTGTGGGACTTTGAATGGCAGACCCTGCAGCTGGGATCAAAGGCAGGGGTGGGGGCATGCTGGTGACAAGAATGACCTTGTCGATGGTATGGGGAGAGAACAGAGACCCTGCTGAGTGGACAATAGAGGTTCAGGTCTTTATCAGGTGTCATTAGACATATCGCCTGAAGAGAGAGGCCCTTTTGATGGAGTCCTGGAGGGAAAAGAGTTGCAGGCAGGGATCACAGAGACAACTGAGGTTTCCCCACCAAAGAAAGTATGTCCCACCTTGGCTCTATGACTCATGAGCGACATTTATGGGCCATGACCAATGGCTCAAGGCCTGGGCTGGCAGTCGTAAGCCTTCATTTTCTGCAGGAATTCTAATTAAACTGGGGCTCCTGGGTCTCCCAAAGAGCTTATCACCGGTCTCTGCCTTTAGGGCCCCACCCAGCTGGTCAAACTCTTAAATGCCGCCTGCAGAGACGTCCAGCTCAGGAAGTCCCTGCTTGCCTCCACATGGGGCTGCAGAAGTCCAGGGCCCAGTGCTAATTCTTATAGGGGGCCCTGAGCTTTGATTCAAACAGATCTTTAGAGAAAACACTTGATGGCCTCTTGGATTATTTTTGTGCTTCTCTTGCCTGTCACTCTTCTTGCTATTTGTGCCACTCTTTTGTATTTGTTACGTTCACCTCTTTTTTTCACAATGAATTGGATTGGTTTAGGTATTCAGAGGTCAAGGGAAATTTGGGGTGGTAAGGATCAACTGGCAAGGTTTTGTTTAGCTGTACTTGACTGAGTAACAGGTGAACCATGAATTGTGAGCATCAAGGTCCCTGGCTCATGAGAGATGGATGAGGAGCGGAAGGCTTTCCAGAGAAGCTAGACCTGGAGCTGAACCCCGAGAGACTGGTAGCTTTTGTGTAGGCAGAGAAGAAGCCCAAGGCACAGTGAAATAGTTGCCTTGCACATTAAAAAAATTGGTGGTTTATCAGCACATTAGAAATCCTTAATACCCAACCTCATCTCACTCTGTTAATTCCTAAAGTGAAAAGCTAGAGCAACAAAGCTCCCTTCCATGTTTGATATTCAGATTGCGTTGTTGGTACTTATTTTCCCCTTTAAATATCCATTTAGTCTGATCATCAGTATAAAATGGACATGGCTGATGGATGTAATGGGGGTGAGGAGGCAACATATCTCTGGGCCTTTGCCTGAAGTTGTTGCAGCAAAAGTATTACCTTGGTTGCTCTGCCCTCCCTCCACTCTCCCCAGGGCCTCCTGCCCTTTTCACAACCCCCACCACCCCAAGTCAGCCTGGCCTGGGTTTCCAGTTCCATGCAGTCCCTTGAGTTCTGTTCATTGGTGAATAAAGTGCTCAGTGAAGAAAGAGTGGAAGGTCTGGGTTGATAGAAGAGATCTCAGGGGAACCTGGTGCTGCCTTTTGGGAACAGAAGCTCTCTAGCCTCTGTGAGTCTGCACAAGCTAAGGCCTGGGCTCCTGGGTGACCTTTCTGCTAGTCCAGAAGACACCCACACACCCAAACCATTCGGAATGCAGCTTGCTGACCTTGGCAGGAAGGAGGGCTGAGTCAGCCTTTTGCATAACATAAATACTCAGCACAGCTACCTCTGACCTGCCCATTTCTTGTCAAATCCAAGAAGTAAGGGACCTACTGGCTAAACGTTTTACCGCACTGCACCTCAGACCCCAAGGAGCTTGGACTCTGCTCAAGTTAGTAAGTTGGAGCTCCCCACTCCCCAAAACTGGCTGCTGGTGGAGGAAAAACCTAGGCTGAAAGATAGAAAGCAAATCTGAGGAGCTCATTGTTCTAATGAAAAAATAAAAGGTTTGCTGTCAGTAAACTTTCTTGGGCATCTCCCTACAACCTCTGTTAGGGAAGCTCTATGCCTTTCTGCATTGGCTGGCCCAGGGGGAGAGAGGGAAAGAAAAGAACAAAATCATTCCGTTTTCCAAAAATTTTGTCTTTCCCAGTGCTTTTCTCACCCATCCTCAGCGTACATGTTGGACTCAACCCCATCCCTGGAATTGATCCTGATTCAGTCCTTTATTCATAATTTACTGTCATCCTCCCCCGCTTACCACGGTTAGCAATGCCCTCCTTCTTCCCTCTGCTAGTCTGGGTCCCACACATCCTTCTAGACCTGACTTGATTCCAACAACTTCCATGAAGCTTTCTCCCACTCACTCTGATTTCCCTCTTCTTGGAACTCCTGTCATCCCAGAGTCAATCCCACACACATTGTTAGCACCTAAGTTTGCTCTAATAGTTTTATGAAAATTAGTTCTGTCTCACCAGCTTGTTGTCATTACTTAGAAAGCGCAGACTGGTTGCATACTGGGATGGGCTCAGTAGGTACAGGTCGATGGATGGATTCCTGGAAAAATGGTAAATTCTACCAGTATGTGAGGATTGGCCACTTTGTATATCTTCTAGGTCCTACCAGACCACAGGACAAACTGGAGGGAGGATCTTTAGTCCTGAAATTTGGAGATAAGTGTCCAGCAGGTAAGAGAACTGAGCTGCTCGACGTGTGCTTTTTTGCATGGGGCCCACTTTGATCCCGAGACACCATTGGTAGCCCTTGTGTGAGGACTTGTCAGGAGGTAAGTGGGCAAGACATTGCCTCAGCAGTTCAGAGCTGAAGTTTCCTTATCTGTATGAATGGTTTGAGTAGGTAATTTCTAATGTCTTGCTGCTATGAGTGAATTGTGTCCTCCCAAATTCATATGTCGAAGTCTTAACCCCTAATGTGAATGTATTTGGAGAAAGGGCTTTTGGAAGGTAATTAAGGTTAACTGAGGTCATAAGAGTGGGATCCTAGTCCAATAGAATTGGCAGCCTTTAAGAAAGGGTGAGGGGAGAGAGAATCTTCACATGCATGCACCAAGTAAAGGTCATGTGAGGACACTGCAAGAAGGCAGCCACCTGCAGGAAGAGCCCTTACCAGAAGTCGAACCCTGCTGGATCTTGATCTTGGACTTCCAGCTTCCAGAACTGTGAGAAATAAATTTCTGCTGTCTAACACACCTAGTTTATGGCATTTTCTATGACAGCCCAAGCTAACTAATACACCTACATTTTAATCACATATTTATACAACCAATATTTATTGAGTGCTCACTGTGTGCCAGGAACTATTTTTTGTACTGGGTGGTAGTAGTGAGTAAATAGATATAAAGCCCTCTCTTCATGGAGCTTATATTCTGGAGGAAGGCAAATAACAAAGGATAAATAAGTACCATAAGTACAGTAGCATATCAAATGGCAATAAGTGCTGTAGAGAAAAATAAAGCAGAGAAGGGAATAGGAAACACTACAGAAGTGTATTTAGGCAAAGGCTTGAGCTTCTGGTGGGCTTGTTCAGTTTTCTTGTTCACCAAGATGATATTTAAGCAAAGACATGAAGGAGGTGAACAAGTTATTCACATGAATATCTGAGATTTGAAAAAATTAGGTTAAAAATATTCGTGGTACAATAAAAGGTATGGAAACTCTTGTGTAACGACAGTTCGCAACTTAGAGATTTAGTTTACTGCAAGTTCCCAAGAGTGTTTTGAGGCTGCTCGAAAAGTTAATTTTAAATTAATACTAGTGGCCAGATAATGGTGGTGATCTTAAAACTGTGCTATACTTAGACTATTGTATTTAGTTCTTAGCACCACATAGTAGAGAACTCCAGAAGGCCAAGGTAAAGGTGTTCAGAGAATTGGAAACTATATGTCCTTGGGGAACAGTAGGGAAACTGGAAATGTTTAGTCTACTGAAGAAAAGATTTATATGGCTATGAGAGGGATCTTTTCAAGTATGTGGAGAGTCGCTAGCTAAAAGAAGGGTTTATTACAAAGTAGTCACAGGAATGTAAAGTATAACATAAGGAATATAGTTAATAATATTGTAATAACTATGTATGATGGCAGATGGCTACTAGATTTATTGGGGTAATCACTTTATATGTTATATAAATATCTAATCACTATGTTGTACACTTGAAACTAATATAATGTTGTAAGTTAATTGTAATTGAAAAATAAAAATTACTAAATAGAAGAAAAAGTAGAACTTATTCAATGGAGATACTGAATGCAGAACAAGAACCAATGGGAAATAATCCCCAAACCAACAAGTCCATGCCAACAGTGCAACAGAAACCAGACAGGTATGTTTGATAACTAGGCTTTAGAGTTTCTCCGAGGGTTGGTGGAGGATAGTGAGAACCAGCATAGGGGATGGAGAGAAGGTGATAAACATGGTCCAATATCAAACATGCTATAGAAGAGATATCTGCAATGGGAGGAAAGAAAGACTGATGGCTTTTTGGTCCAGTCAGGTCTATGAGGTTAATCAGAATGTACATGAAACACTGTGGCATAATGAGAAGTTATTGAACTAGAAGAGGGGAGCCTCCTCGCTGCCAATTAACCTGTCTGTTGTGGATAACAACACCTGCTCTGTTCAAAGACAGGGAACAACCAGATGATTGTTTGATGGTCTTTCCAACTCAAAGATCCACTAATCTAGATACAAGAAGGGAGATTGTACTGCATCATGGAGAAGAACATTTCTAAGCCTAAATGCTATTTGACAATGGAAGGATTATCTTGTCCTTGGATTGTTTCATCTACAGCCGGGAGACATTTGATGGGGACACACTAGAGGCTAGATGACTTACAAGGTCTCTTCTGGCACTAAGGGCCTGCCAAAAGGCTATGACTCATGCCTCTTTATGCTCCTTGCCCTTTCTTCAGCCATCATTAGCCACTTTTGTTAAATGTGACCCTACATTATACCCTACTATGAAAACCAGAACACAGCATGGAGCCAAATTCTATTATAAGGTTCTCAAGCTTTCCAACTTGATTGTTATTACCATTTGAATGAGGAGGTGGCTTCTGTCTCAGGACCTGGGACTTTCAGTTATGGAAGTTTTAACAGGGTAATACTCTAGCAAGAACACCCAATGAGATGGTGGTAGCTTTGGGGGTAAGGGTATATTATGGAATAAACAGGTACTGAATCAGAGGACATTTTCTGAGTGATGAGGGCTCACTGATCCTCTTGGGTTCTTGCAAAGTGGCCCAAGCTTCTCTTATCTCTCCATTAACTGCCCACCTGTCTTCCTCTAGAGCCTTACCTGCGTTTTATTCTTGTGGGCATCGTGCTTTTTTTTTTTTAATGGCGATATTGGTTAACAAAATCTAATACATTTCAAGTCTAGTGGACATCTTTATGGATCCACAGAATCCTATCATATTCTCTTTGGAAAGATCATTTGAGAATATATAATTTAATGTTTCCCCAAATGTCAGTATTTCACACACCACTTTCACAGTTTTTGTCATATACATATGCCAACTGTTCTACTGTTTACTAATAGCTTTATTTAAATTGAAAGTTTTCAAAAACCTGCATGTTTTTATATTAATAACATAAATGGAAAAGCCTTACTTGCCATGATTTTAAGATAACCACAATTAATAATAACCATTAAAATTAAAAGTTTAATTTTAAACCATTAAAATTAAAATTGAATACCTTGTCATGGTACATCCATACCATACTTTTGGAAATGTGGATCTACTGTAACCCTTTTTCTGAACAGATATGGAAACTGAGGCCTAGAGAGTTTCAGTGACTGCTCAAGTTTCACAGATGGTGAGTGGCCTGGACTCTTGACTTGCAATTAGAGAATCTTGATTCATTTATTCTATCTCATAACGCTTTAGATAAAACTGATGGGGGTTAAAGATATTTACTATCTGTATAGGTTTCCTAGGGCTGCGGTAGCAATGTACCACAAACTGAGTGGCCTAAAGCAACAGATTTTTTTTGTCTTACAGTTCTGGAGGCTAGGAGTCCAAAATCAAGGTATTGATGGGGTCATGCTTCCTCCAAACCTTCCAGGGAGAAGATCCTACCTTGTCTCTTTCAGCTTCTAGTAGTTCCAGATATTCCTTGGTTTGTGGCAGCATAATTCCAATCTTTACCTTTGTCTTTACATGGTGTTATTCCTGTGTATTTCTGTGTCTTTACATGTGATTTTCTTATAAAGACATCAGTCATATTGCATTAAGGGGCCCACCTTACTCCAGTATGATTTCATCTTAAGTAATTACATCTGCAATGATCTTATTTGGAAATAAAGTCACATTCTGAGATACTGGAGGTTAGAAGTTGAACATGTCTTTTTTGGGGGAATACAATTTAGTCCATAACGCCATCCCAAAGGAACTTAAATTTCAAAGAAGATGTTGAAAGACCCCAGATACAACATAAATAAAATTAAAATGATAGAATTATATACATTGGAAAAAATAGTAACTTGCATTGCACACTCTGGTATACAAGGGTTATCTCATTTATTCCTCACCATAGCTCTCTGAAGTAAACAAGTGTGGTAGATTGTTACAGTAATTGTCCCCAATGAATAATTTTTCCTGTTTCTATGTCTTTGTGTAGCCCCCTTGACAATGATTCTGAACTTGGCCTGTGACTTGTTTTGGACAATAGAATATTAGTAATGTGAAGCAAACATAGGCTTGAAAAGTGCTTATATATTGGGGTTTTATCTTCTCTTGTTGCTGGAAACTCTTCTGCTATCAAGTGAAGAAACCTGAACTGGGCCACAAAGGATGAGACTTCATGGAGCAGAGACAGGCTGTCCCAGTCGAGGCTACCTAAACCAATCAGCCTCCAACTGATCTGCCAGATAACTGCAGCTGCATGAGTGACCCTGAGCAAGACCAGTAGAAAAACCACTAACTGAATCCAACCCAAATGGCTGATGCACAGAGTCATGAGCAAATAAAATGATTGTTTTATGCCGCTAAGTTTTGGGGTGGTTTGTTACTCAGCAATACATAACTGACACAGTGGATATTGCTGCTATTTTATAGATGAAGGAACTGACTCTCAAGGATTTCATTGACTTGCTCATCAGGACAAGAACTGAAAAGAAGGAGAAAGTCCCATCTTTCTTTGATGCAGGAAACTAGCAATTGAATGTGGGCATCTGATCTTAACTAATCCATAATAAATGATAGAATTTGAGAAATTCTAGAAGAGAAGAATAAAGTATTCTAGGGCTGAAGTCTGCCCAAGTATAAAGAGACCATACAGGTGATGCCCCTTTGAATAAGAAAGTCAAATATGTGTGAGTTAGGAGAAGTGAAGTCTGCAAAAACATGGTAGAAAGTTGGACACAGACATGGCTACCAAATCTGAAAATCATAAAACTGCAGGAGAACAGCTTCCAAAACTTGAAAGAGACAACTTTAAGACAAATAAAATTTGGCTGCTTTTTGCAGTGGGCATTCAATTAATAGGACTCATTATTTTCAAGTGTGATATAAGTTTAAAATATAGTTTTATTTATTAATATATCTAATTACATTTATTAAGGACCTATTATGTGCTAGGAGAAGGGAATTCAGTAATTAATAGCACACAGTCAGCTCTCTCATATTCTAGCAATAGAGTTAGACTCAACATATGCAGATTGATCACTGTATGTGCCAACCCTATGCTAACACTGCAGACAGAGAGTTGAAAAAAAAAAATAGAAATCGCTCCTGCCCTCCTTAATCTTAGTTTCTTAGAGAAGGCAGATGTCAAAGAAACAACTAAATCCTAACACATGATTAATTAGCCATTAGTGAGCATGGTATTGTAAAGGAGAAGTACAGAGAGCTTTAGGAATATATAAAAAGGAGTCATTATCTAGTCTGGGGAATCATAAAAGACTTCCATGAGGAATTTAGGTTGACAACAGGAGGTGAACAGCAGTGAGGTTGGGAAATAAAAGGAGAAAGAACATTCATAGGGGAAATATCATGTGGCAAAAGGAGAGTTATTTGAGGAACTGACAGATGTCTAGTATGACTGTATTGGAGGGAGCAATAGAGGGCTACAGTAGACCCTTCTCTGCTCTGCTCTGCACCCCAAGAGGCTAAACACTAAAAACAAGGGAGCATTGCCTGGGCTCCCTTGCCCTCTGGCTTCCAGGTGGGTCTGGGCAATGAAGCCATGAGCAAGGAGATCAGAGAAAGAATGGCATCTCTCCCGCTCTGTCCCTGTTTGGTGCTAGGATTCTGGCAGTGGCTATATCCTATAACAACAGCTCCTATTTTGTGGTCTGACTTTAATGGCCCCAGCTTTTTGGTTCTGGTAACACCTTTTGTTCCCTTTGCCCATTAAAGCCTAGCACTCTCAATGACTTCCCACTTTGCTGGTCTTAGAGTACCTTAATCTCCCTTTTTGTTTCCCTTAACCTCTGTAAAAAGTCTCTTTATTGAACTGTTTCCAAAATCCCAGTTCAGAGTGCCGTCTGTTTCTTGCTCAAGAGTCCAACTGAAGGTCCCACTAAGGATTTTGGATTTTATTCTAAGGACAATGATAAAATGTTTATGAGATTTTATCATCGGAGTGGCATGATATTTGCTTTTTAAAATATCCTGGGGTTTCTGCTTCTAGTAATGATAGAATGAGATCTGACAATACTGACTCTCCTGTAAAAATCAACTAAAAATCTGGAAAAACAGCAAAAAAGCAGCTATGTGAGACAATGGAGAGTGAAGAGATGTAGACGGACTCTTCAGGAAAGTACACCATCAGAGGATGGGAGTTTTACTCTAGTGAGTTCTCTTTTTCATGGCTTCCCTCCACCTCCTTAGGCCAAGTACAGTGATGTGCTGCTGGAGGTGCCAGGTTGCTGGTGGCTAAACTGGAACCTTTTTGGGTTGAGAAAATAGAAAACTGAAAACAGGAGATTGTGACTACTAAAGGGAGTGAAAGAATAATGGAAGGGAAAGAGCCAAAGAGAATCCCAGATTCTGACTGCCCATATCTCTCAGTGACCCTGAACAATAAATATACAGAACAGACTGAAGTGATTCAGTTAAAGAGAAAATATTAGGACAGAAACAGGAACCACCACCCAAGAAACTGAGTTTACAGTTCTCATCAGATGGGGAAAAAAAACAACAACAGAATCAAGATTTTCTACACTTCACATTTAAAATGACCAACATGCAACCTAAATTTATCTGATATACAAAGAGCCACAAAAATGGAACACATTCTCAAGAGAAAAGTAATTTTGTTTCCAAAGAGTGAAGTATGAAAAGGGGTTAGGGGTTTAAGGAGTAACTTTACAGGGAGAAACTTGACAAACACAGCCTCAGCAAAATGATCAAGATTAACATTGTCATTGATAAGCCATGCTGATACATACCCTTGATACCATATGATGAGAATGGCACTTTGCCGTTTTGGTCTTCATCTCCAAACGCTAAGGAGACCTTATGACTAAATATAATGGAATATCCTGGAAGAGATTCTGGAAAATAAAAAGGACATCAGGGAAAAACTAGTGAAATCCAAAACAAGTGTGGAGTTTAGTTAATGTACTAATGTTGGTGACTTAGGTATGACATCTACCATAGGGGAAACAAGGTGAGGGGTATATGAGAACTTCATAGTATCTTTGGAACTTTTTTTATAAATCTAAAAATATTCTAAAATAAAAAGGTTATTTTAAAAATTATGGGATGGACCTAGAGCAGTGCTTAGAGAAAATTTATAGCTTTAATGCTTATATCAAAAAAGAAAAAAAGAACTACGATCAATGACCTGAGTTTATAACTTTAGATATTAGAAAAGAGGAAATTAAACCCAATGTAAACAGAAGGAAGGCATAGAGACCGGAACTCAGTGAAATTGCAAATGAACAAACAATGAAGAAAATCAAAATAAAATAGTTGGTCCTTTGAAATAATCAGTAAAATTTGTAAGGCTCTCATTAGACTGATCAAGGCAAATAGAGACAAGACACAAGTTAATTATATGAGGAATGAAAGAGAAGACATCACTGTGGATCCTACAGACAGACACTGAAAGGATAGTAAGGGAATATTGTGGACAAATTTGTGGCCATAGATATGACTACCTAGATGAAATGAATACATTTCTTAAAAGACCAAAATTTCTAAAACTGATTTAAAAAGAAATAGAAAACTTTAACAGGTCTATATCAAATTTAAAAATGAATTTATAGTTAAAACTCTTTTAACAAAGATAACTTCAGTTTTAGATGGCTTCACTGGTAAATCCTATTAAACATTTAAGAAAAAAAAATAATTCCAACTCCACAAAAATTTTTTAAGAAAATAGAAGAGGGAACACTTCCCAACTTTTTTATGAGGCTAGTATAACCTTGATTCCAAAACCAGATAAAGATATCACGAAAAAAGAGAGCTACAGAGCAATATCCTTTAAGAATATAGACATAAAAATCCTAAACAAAATGTTAGCAAGTAGAATACAATTATGTATAAAAAAGAATACATCATGACCAAGTGAGGCTTATTCCAGGAATGTAAGATTGGTTTAATGTTTGAAAATCAATTAGCGTAACTCAACAGATTTAAAGAGTAAAGGAGGAAAAAATAAGATCATTTCAATAGATACAGAAAAGTATATGTCAAAATTAGATACCCTTTTATGATTAAAAAAAAAAAACAAACACTCAGCAAACTAGAAATAGAAGAGAACTTCCTCAACCTGATTAAGGGCGTCTTCTAAAAACGTATATTTTACGCTAAGGTGAAAGACTCAATGATTTCTCCCTTATATTAGGAACAAGGCAAAGATGTCTGCTTTCACCTCTTCTACTTAACATTGTTTCAGAGGTTGCAGCCAGTACAAAACACATCAATAAAAAGAAATAAAATGCATAAATACTGGACAGGAAAAAGTAAAACCATCTTTATTTGTAGGCAACAAAATTGTGTATGAGGAAAATCTCAAAGACTTTACAAAAAAGCAACTAGAACCAATAAATGAATTTAGCAAGGTATCAGGATAAAAGGTCAATGTACGAAAATGAATCTTATTTATTTACTAGCAATGAACACTTAGAAAATAACTTAAAAACCTGGATTTGTAATAGCATCAAAAATGTTTTGGAATAAATTTAACAAAAGATGTGCAAGATCTGTACACTGAAAACTACAAAACATTGCAAAGAAAGACTTAAATAGGTTCTAAGTAAATGGAATCCACAATAATGTATTAGAAGATTCAGCATGATTAAGATGGCAATTCTCCCCAAATTAACCTATAGATTCAATGCAATCCTGATAAAAATCCTAGTGGGCATTTTTGAAGAAACTGACAAGTTGATGGTAAAATTTATATGAAAAGACAAAATACATAGACTAGCCAAAATAATTTTGAAAAAGAAAAACAAAGTTGGATCACTTACATCACCTGATTTTATTTATTAAAAACATTTTTCTTTACTAGGCTATTTGTTATTTAATTTGCAAAATACAATGTAATAGCTACTATTGTATGCTATGTATAGTTATAAATAAATATGAGGGATGTTGGCTTTTAGGAATAATGAAATAAGAATCAAATATAAATCACATTAGTTTTTGTTTTTGAGCCCTAATCTGTTATTGAAACATTCAAAACATTCAGCAAGTATGTTTCAAAGCCTAGATATATGCTTAATAAGTTTTTTTTGTTTTTACATTACCTGATTTTAAAATTTACCGTAAGTTACAGTGATCAAGACAGTATGATATCTAAATAAATATAGACAGATGAATCAATAGGACAGACGAGACAGTCAGAAATAGACCTGCACTTATACAATTGATTTTAAAAAAGACTTAAAAATTGACTTCATAGACTCTTTTCTTTCTTTTTTTAAATAGACTTTTTATTGTTTAGAGCAGTTTTAGGTTCACAGCAAAACTGAGTGAACAATATAGAGAGATCCCATATACTTTCTATACCTTCTCCTATACACGCAAAGCTTAACCTACTAACAATATCCCACACCAGAGTGGTACATTTGTTACAAATAATGAACCTCCACTGACTCCTCATCATCACCAAAAGTCCATAGTTTATATTAGCTTTCACTCTTGGTGTTGTACATTCTATGGGTTTTGACAAATGTATGCCAAATATTTAACATTATGGTATCCTACAGAATAGTTTCACTATCCAAAGAATCATCAACTGATTTTTGACAAAGATGCCAAGGAAAAAAGATAGTCTTTCAACACATGGTTCTGGGACAGTGTTTTTTTTTTTTTCTGTATGAAAACAAAAATAACAATAACAACAAAACAAAATTAAACTTACCCTTGTTCCTTACCTTAAACCATGCAGAAAAATTAACTCAAAGTGAATCGTAAACCTAAATGTGAGTGCTAAAACTAGAAGAAGATATAAAAGAAGAATCTTTGTTATATCAGGTTAAGCAAATATTTCATAAAGATACAGAAGATATGAATCAGTTGAAAAAATTAGCTTCATCAAAATTAAAGACTTTTGCTCTTCAAAGACACAGTAGAGAAAACAAAAGCAGGTAACTTATTGAGAATAAAAATTTGCAAAGCATACTTTTGACATAGGATTTGTATTCAGAACATATATCGAATTCTTACAACTCAATAAGAAGACAGGTAACCAGTAAAAAAAATGGGCTAACGATCTGAATAGATACATTTCAAAGGAAGATATAAGAATGGCCAGTAAACATATGAAAAGATGCTAACATCACTAAGTTACGAGGTAAATGCAATGAGATAGTACTACAAACCCACTAAAATGGGTAAAGTCAAGAAGACTGATAAAATCAAGTGTTGAGGCTGTGGACCAATCAGAACTCTTCCACGTTGATAGAGGGAATGCGAAATCGTACAGCCACTTTGGAAGACAGTTAAGTAGTATTCCACAAAAGTAAATATATACTCACTCAACCTATGACCCAGCAATCCCATTCCTGGATATTTACCCAAGAGAAATGAAAACATGTCCACACAAAGAGTTGTACCTGAATGTTCATAGAAGTGTTATTCAAAATAACTAAAAATGAGAAAGAACTCAAATGTTGATCTTTTGCTGAGTGAACAGTTTGTGGTATAATATGCATATACCACTAAGCAATAAAAAGAAATGAAATATTAATACATGCAACATGAATAAATCACAAAAATATGTTAAGTGAAAGAAGTGCGGAATTTTAGAAAAGGCAAAACTATAGTGGCAGAAAACAAAGCAGTGGGTGCGTGGGACAGGAGTCAGGGGATGGTATGGACAGAAATGGTTTCATGAGAAGCTTCCTTGTGTGGTCGCGTTTGTAGGACTATATACAGACACTAAAATTTCATCCAACTTTACACTTAAAATGGGTGAATTTTATTGTATAAGATTATTGCTGGCTGTGGTGTGCTGAACAGATTGGAAGGGAGCAAGAGGCCAGATGGGAGGCTAAGGCCTCTCCTTACCCTCCATCTTTCATACTGCACCCCCTTTCCATTGCTTTGCAGCTGCTGGGGAGTCTGGCAGAGCAGAACTGGGGGAACCTGGTTCTTTTCCAAGTCACTGCAATACAAAAGATCAACTCAGTACCGCTGCTCTTGTCACTATCTCATCTCTGGCTGGTTCCCAAGAATGTGATTGGGTTAACAGAGATCTTGTCTACAAAGCAATCCTACTTCCATGGAGACCAATACCCACTAAGCACAGAGGGGTTAAGTAGCTCATCCATTGCAACTTGATTTCTCTAGGCCTCTGTTTCCTTGTCTGTAAAAGGAAAGGCTGAACTACATCGCCTCTAGGAACCCTTTGAGCCCTAACAGCAGTGTGCTTTTAAGTACTATGCAGATCTGATTAGAGTTTTTATTTTTAGTATTTATATGGATGCTCCTCAGCAGGAATGCCTTCTCTGCCTCAGCACCTGATTGCATCTTACCCTTCAAGGGCCAGCTAAAGTTACTCCTGTACCCTATGAAGCCTTTGTACTATTCTAGTCCAGCTAATCCGGCTTCCTATTGCAGCTATAGTCTATACTGAATAATTTAGCACTTACAGTGTAAAGCAAACCATTTTGGGCTATTTTATGTATAATATGGTCTTTTCTCTTTAACCAGTTTACAAATGCCTTGAGGGCCTTATATTTCTCAAGTTCTCCCCTTTCCCAACCTTTCTGCCCCCACCACTACACAGTCACACACACACTCACACATTGCTAGGAGTTGAAGCATGAGGGACATGTCCAATACAATCTTGTTAAATGACTGTTGCTCTTATTCTGCTTCTACAACTTGTTTTTCTTTAATTCTCCTTAATTCTCTGACTTCTCATCCTAACAGTGGCTGTTCTTGCACAGGAATCAAGCAGGTGACATGCAACTAGTTCTCAGAAATCATTAAGAAAAGAAATAGAAATCCTATCTGGCTGCCCAAAATGCCACCCACTGTCCTTATTGTTCCTAATTTCACTAGAAGTTGACAGTATGCATACTCAGAAATCTTCCAGCCAAACAGACACTTGGATGAAGAGTGTGGGGAGGGTATGGGGGAGGAGAAGAGGAGACCTGAATGAGAGGACTTTTTTCCCATGTTCTCTGAGAGATGATCATTGGCCTGATAGCAGAATTTCTTTTAGACATTGACTGCTTTCTATTTGGCCCTAAGCACATGGATTCCAGACACATGTAGATCAAGGCTTATTTCCAGGGTATTATAGAACTAAAACAAATTGCCATGTGTTGAAATGTGTGGTCTTGGAAGTCAGTTGGACTTTGGATGAAGTCCTGGATGGGCCACCTACTAGCTGTGTGACCTTGGTCTAATTACACGACTGTCCTCAGTTTCAGTATCTTTAAAATAAGATCTGTGAGAGAAACAGAAAATGGCACATGTACATACAGTGCTTAGCACAGGGGCTGGCATATAATTAATTACTCAACAAATGGTATTTGTTATGCTCTTCCTGTCATGCCCAAAATGCCAGGGGCAAAGCAATACTGTTCCCCTTTTCCAAATGGGAGGCCCAGGCTGGACATACCCTGGAGGGGTGGCTGGTGGGACACGAGCTCTGATTCCCACCCTGAATTGCTCTCTGAAGGCCTTGCCGGGAAGCACTGCTTGTGGCTGGAGACTGTGGTATTCTGGGCGGGTCTCTTGCAGGCTTCAAAGGCTCAGCCTTCCTTTTGAAGGGGAGCTTTTTGTTGCTCATTAGCTCTGTGGTGGAGACCACCAACCAAATCGAATAAGGGTTTTGGGTTAGCCTCCGTGAGATCTCCAAAGACCTCTGCAGCTTTTTCGGAGATGGTAAGTTTGTTTCCCTTCCACTTTTAGACTAACAAAGCAAGTAGAGGCTGGGCAAAGAACACAATTGTATGAGAATCTAATGAGCAACAGCTCTCAATGCTGAAGAGAAAGCTTCAGGCACTGCAGAATGACCCAGCTGAACTAGCCTATCACAGTGTCATGCACATCTGGACACTGAAAAAAAAAATGCCAATTGATGATGATGTTGGAGTGATAAACTCACTCCACAGAGAACTCTTGAGTGAGATTCAAATCAAAGTCCAAGACCCATGTCCCCCTGGTGTACTAACCACACACCAGGCGGTGCTGCAGGTTTAATCCTAGCCCTAGAGTGAAGGGGTGGGTCTCCTTATTGTTGTTTCCGGGACCAGTAGAATTCATGAGTTGGGCCCACAGAGAAACCCAGTCACAGGACTCCCAGAACCTCTAGCCCAGGTTCTGTGTCCAGGCAGCAACGTGTCTAGGTTATCCAATGGTAATGAATACACTGACTTCTGTCTCTCCAGATCCTTATGTGGTATGTTGAGGAAGAAGATTTCACAAGTGCCCTCACTTCACACTGGTGGCATCTCACAGTTCTTTCTTTGCTCCAGAAGTGAGGAAAGAAGCCTCTTGACTTGACTTGATGGGACTGGACTCTAAGCTGGTCTCAAAGGGAACTGAGTATGCAGCTGCCTATACAGTCTCTATGAGGAACATGGAAAGAGCACTTATCCCTGGTGAGTGCTGCCTGTAGTGATTTTAAAGCCTTTAAATCCACAGTTAGGGAAGATTGAAAGGCAAATCTCTCTAGGTGAACCTAACACACCTTTAAAATATAAATGACTGAGCTCAAAGACTATTCCTAAGAGCACGTTTTGCTAGGCAGGCAAGAGATGGTTAGGGTACAAGTTTTAACAGATCTGATGGGGGGTGGGAGTGGAAACTTATACCCACTGGACAGTTCTGCCCAAAGCCTTTATGTAAGATTGTGGATGAAAGGCTTGTGTAGACCAGAATGGCCCTTTTTATTGGAAGTCAGCAGCGGGTAGAGGTAGATTGGTGGGCTGAGTCTAGGTGATCCCATGTGATGGGGTGCTTAATATAGATTCCTGATGTGTTCTTGCCCTCAACGGGTTGACATTTCAGTAAACTTTGAAGAACATACCTTTTGTCATCTCTGTTCATTTAAGGTACCCAGATGTTCTCAAGAATGACATTTTACTTGATTTAATCACAGGAGAATCATGGGGAAGGAGGAGGCAGCACTGAGAGAGAGAAGCTGACTGGGGGAAATGAAAAGTCATATTTATTCAGGCACTTATGAATGTCAAATAAGTGGGATTGGGGAGGAATTTGAGACAGGTAGGGAATTGGAGTGAAGCATGAAGGAAGTAGGAGGGGGGAAAAGGAAGCCAAGAATGCTTTTATTTATTTCTTTACATTTTAAACGAAATGCATACATGCAAAAAAAGAAGGAAATGGGAGAGAGGCAAGGGCAATGTAATACAGAGACTTTTCAGACACTCTAAAATGGACCTTTTATTTCCTTTACTCTCCCTGCAGCCAAGAATCAAGATATTTTTCAGGAACATGCTTCCTTGTACAGCTGTGCAGGGTAGATCCCACATGTTACTCCCATATCCTGGCCCTTCTTCTGAGACTGAGAATCTTTTATGAGTCTTTTTTTCTTCCTTCTGAGGCTTCCCAGCTAGCCAGAAAATATTTAAGTCTCTCTCATGTCTCTCCTCTCCTCTCCTCTCCTCTCCTCTCCTCTCCTCTCCTCTCCTCTCCTCTCCTCTCCTCTTTTCTCCTCTCCTTTCCTCTCCTCTCTTCTCTCCTCTCCACTTGCTATTACTTTCCCTTCTCTCCCCTCCCCTCCTCTTCCCTCAATCCCCTCACTCCCCCTCTCCCCCTCCTTTTTTTCTCCTACACCCCCCTGACCTCCTTCTTCTCCTCTCCTGTGCAAGCCTGGCCTCCTACATTAAAGAGCAGACAGGATTGTGCCAAGCAGTCCACAGCATGGGCAAAAGTGCTAGAAATTCAGCCAAGTGGCCCAAACTAATGAATTCAAGACCTACTGGGCTGGCCCAGAGAAAGAGCTGGGCTCCCGCCTTGCAGGAAAAGGCAGGAAACTGCCCCCTTGTTGGGAAGATTTACCCCCAGAGACCCAGCCCTATTGCATCAGGCAAACAATTACTTGGAAAACTACATTTTTGTTGAAACAAAGAACACTCCAAAAAAAAAAAAAATCATTTAATTCTTTGTTTCTGCCTTCTGCACTGAAGTTATGCTATAGGAGTCTCTGATGTTCTTTTCTACTGTGTCTTGCTCACCCCAGAGAACAGAGATGGGGCTGCTTTGAAATCAAAAGAGCAGCCACAAACCTCCACGCAGACAAGCGGCTGGCACCTCTAGGAAAGGGCGTGTGGAGGCATCAAAAAACCTGCAGCCCCAGGCTTGACTCTTGCTTGAATCCTTTGTCCCTCCTGTGAATGTTTTGGAATTCTCTTGTGCTGGGGTGGAGTGGTGTGGGTGCAGATGCACTGCAGCCCTGCTACATGATCAGGAGCAACCCAGCTCTGCCTGGCTCCAAAATCCCAAGCAGTTAGGGGTAGCCGCAAAACACAGGCCCCTCCAAAGTGGCCACAGGTGGAGGGAGAGCTCTCTGTGGGACTCGATTACTGTTTTCAAATACTTAAAAGGCTATTATTTGGAAGAGAGAGAGATTTATTTGGTGTGGAGCCAGAAGAGAAAATTAAGACTAAAGGTGGAAGCTATAAGAAAACAGATTTAGGATTCACTAAAAAGAAGAAAAGTTTTGCTGCTGGTATCATTGGGCAGTGTAATGTGTGGCCTTGGGAGGTACTGAGTTCCCAGCACTGAAGGTGTTCAAACAGAGGAAATTTGGAGAGGGCTTCTAGTATTCACTGTTTCCCCCATGTGCTTCTGGGAGTATGCTACTTTTTAACGTCTATATGCAGTGCCTACATGTTTATAGCAGGTACTCAATGTTTCTCATGAATTAATGATTGAAAAGCATAGAGCAGAAGGTTGTGTTAAATGATGAGAGTCTCCGAATATTTTCTCACTTTTCAGAGGCCAGGAATAGAACAAAGTTTTGAATGGGAAAAAGCTAAGTCCATAAATGCAGCTCACTGGTGGCTGGGCTAGGAATACAGTGGAGCTGCAGGGCTCCTTCCGATGGCCCAAAAACCCAGGCTGGTTTCCAGCAGGATCCAGTATGCACACAAGGGCTGGAGCAGTGAGCTCTTTCCCTCTTAGCTTTGAACAAACCTTCCCATAGTACTCTGAGAGAAGCCTGGGGTGGGGGGTGAGGGGGTCTGTGTGCCTCATCGAACACCACTGAATGGGAGTGACGGGGGTGGAGGAGGGGACTGCAGATGGAGCAGGGCTGTGTCCCTACTCCCTAGTTCCAGCAGAGCAACTTTGCTTTTATCTGTCTTACATATTGGAGTCCCTTACAATGTTTTTTGAAGAAAGGGATACACACTGAAAAATTGAAAATCACTGGTCTACAGGATTCATTTACTTATCGAAACTTACAGACATTGTTCTAGGTACTAGGGATAGGGCAGTAAAACCAATAGCCAAAAATCCCAAAAGATCACTTTGGCTACTGCCTGGAGAATAGGTTTAGAAAAGAAGGCAAGTATAGAAGCAGGGAGACCTGTTAGCAGTCTGTTGCAGTAATCCAGGTGAGAGATGATGGTGGCATGGACCATGGGCGTAGCAGTAGAGGTGCCGGGGAGTGGTCAGAATCTGAATTTCTTTTGAAGTAGAGCCAACAGGATTTCCTGATGGATTAGATGTGAGGTGTGAGAGAAAGAGGAAGTCAAGGACGACTCTAAGTTTTTTGATGAAGCAGATGGAAGGATAGAGTTGCCATTAAATGAGATGGAGAAGATCAGGTTTTAGGGAAAAAATGACAAGTTAAGTTTGGGTATATATCAAGTTTTAGATGCCTCCTGGATGTCCAGGTGGAGATGTAAGTGGACTATTGGATACAAGTCAAGAGGTCAGGAGAGAGGTCTGAGTTACAGATGTAAATTTATAAGCCATCAGCAAATATATTTCAAGCCATAAGACTGGATGAAGTCACAATGGTGTAGATAGAAAAGTGAAGAGCTTCACCATATGAATCAGCAATTCTACTTCCAGGTATAAACCCCAAAGAATTAAAACCAAGGTCTTAACGTGATATTTGCAAATCCATGTTCATAATAGCATTATTCATAATAGCCAAGAGGTGAAAGGAACTCAAGTGTCCATCGATGGATGAATGGATAAACAAAATGTGGTATATTCATACAATGGAATATTATTCAGCCTTAAAAGAAAAGAGATCCTATCACATGCTACAACATAGGTGAACCTAGAGGACATTATGTGAAGTGAATAAGGACAGTCACAAAAAGATACATACTGTATGATTCCACTTGTATGAGGTACCTAGAGGAGTTCAATTCATAGAGACAGAAAGTAGAATGGTGGCTGTCAGGGGCAGGGGGGAGGAGAAATGGGGAGTTGTTGTTTAATAGGTATAGAGTTTCACTTTTGCAAGATGAAAAAAATTTTGGGGATTGCTTACACCACAATGTGAATGTACTTAACACTACTGAATTGTATGCTTCAAAATAGTTAAGATGGTAAATTTTATGTGGTACGTATTTTACCATAGCTAAAAATATTTTTAAGTTAAACAAACACTGATTCCAAAAGAAAAATGAAGAGGTCCAAGTCAGAGCCCTGGGAAGCTCCAGTGGAAAGAGGTCAGGGAGCTGGGGAGGAAGTAGAACAGGTGATGACAAGGCACATTTAATGAGGTAGGAGGAAAACCAGGAGAGTCTGGTGTCTGGACGCCAAGTGAAGAAAGTACCTTAAGGTGAAGGGGGTGATTGACTATGTTAGATGCTTTTAAATGTCAAGAAAGAGAGTTATTGGCTTGAACAATGTGGGAGCCATTGATGACTTTGGCAAGAATAATCTCAGTGGAGCGGTGGGGATGAAAGCCTCAATGAATAAGCTGAAAGAGACTGAGAGAAGAAGAATTGAGGACAGTAAGTACAGCTGACTTTTTAGGAACTTTGCCCTAAGGGGGAGCAGAGAACTGGTGTTGAGGAGGTTTATTTGTTTTGCTTTAAGATAGGTGAAATAATAATAGTTTATATGGTGATGGGAATGATACAGTAAAGGTAAAACATTAGGATGCAGGGGAGAAAGGGGAAGTTGCTGGAGAGATGTCCTTGAACAGGCAAGAGGGGACGCAATCTAGTGCACAAATGCAAAAAAATACCACTCTACCCTGTGACCCCAAAGCTTCTAGACATCCTAAACTGCCTTTCCAGATTCTCTCTCCCTTCTCCTCTTCATTTCTCTTACATTTTAGAGATACCACCTCCTTTTCCCTGAATGAGACACTGACTTAACGTGGATCTTTGCTTATGTTTTCTCCACTGTGAATGTCCTTGCCTCACTGTGGCACATCTGACTCCTGCCCTCAAAAATTCTGCTAAGTGCTACCTTCCTCTCAAAGGCTTCCCTCATCACCCCAAGGAGAGGGAGTTCTTCATCATACCTTCCTGATTTTTTTTTACTACCTTGGATTGCTGTCCTGTCTCCCTTTCCAGACAGAAAGCTCCCTGAGGTGAAGATTCACACCTGCTACTTCATCATCATTGTCATTGTCACTGCCATTACTGAGAGCAGCACTATGCTAAGTGCATTGTCTCATTTAACAAGATTGAAGTTCAGTTTTACAAAGGAGCAAACAAAGTCTTGCAATAACTTGTCCCAGTCCCAGAGACAGAGAATGATTCATAGGGGGACCTGTGTGATTGTGGCTCAGTACCGCCTTGCACTCACCAGTCACTTCTGCTGCTTGGGACCCAGGTCAGAGAGATGTTCAATCAACCCTCCTCCCTTGATATACAGATAGACCTAGAAAATCAAAGCCTGCCCCAGAATGAATGGCTCCCTGTAACTTATTCCACCTGCTGTCTGAACTCTTTCTTTAAAGCAGAGAAATAACAAGACAACACAGCCTGGCCTGTTATGGGAACTGTGGACTCTGCTGCATGGAAGGTGTGGTTAGCATAAAACAGGGAGGAGAAGCAGGAACCATCTCTAGCAGAGACTCTGCTTGATTCAGCTCTAAGAGCTACCCGTGCAGAAGAAAACTGCCAGAGAAATGCTCTCTGTGAAAGAGCAAGAGGAAAAGAGAATGGGGAGGAAGGCTGAGGAAAGAAAGAGGAGAATGAGGAAAAAGAAGGAAAAAAGGAAGAAAAAGAGAGGAAAGAACAGAGGGGACTAGGAAAAGAAGGAAAAGTGGGGTATGAATGGGGGAAGGAGATGGCAAAATGGTGGAGAGAGGAAAGACAATTCCTTGGGCCCTTGGATTGTGTGCTCTGGGTGGGATGTAACTGTGCTTACAAGCCGGTAAGATGCTCTGTCAGCATTCACTCTTAAAGGAGTGAGCATCCCCCTTTCACAAACCTGCTGCCCTATTGTAAAGAAAAGGAACACGATAACCTTTCCTGGGAAGGAGAAAGAGCACCTCTCCATCCTGTAAAGGTTGTACACAGGCCAGCGAGTTGAGAGGGGCAGGCAGGGGCAGAGCTTGAGCATCTTGCCTGTGGAGGGCAAGCTTCCCATAGGGGGTGAGCCTTGAACAAACTTATCTCTGCCTCACCCAGCCCTCCTTTCATACAGCTGCATCTAGTGTGTGCTCAGTGTAGTCTTAACAGCTATCATGTCTAAGAGTTACCTTTCAAAATCATGAAATGGCATCATTTTAGAGGACATGCTCATGTGAAACAATTGTTTCTCCCTAGCAGCCCACTCTAATGAGGATCTCTCTTGAAAGAAGTACTTTAGTACATGGGCTTCTCAATGGAGAGTACCTTGTGGCTGGGGAAAGAGCCACTAGGGTAGCAATTGTGGGAAATGAGAGAACAGTACAGAGTGTGAGGCCAGAAGGAGTGGGTGTTGTATCAGCAACCACAACCCGGCTGCAGAACACAACCGCCTCAAAAGCCTTCAAGGCCCTCTGGACAGCATGGGCTGCTCTAGAGGCAGGAGTTCAGCCAGCATACTCAGGACTCAGGTGAGAGACCTTGGCCTTGCTTCTGGTCCAGGGATGCATTGTGGCCTCTTGGAATGGAGTGAGCTTCCGAGCCCCTACTTATAACTCTGGCCTCTGAGGTGTGAGGAGTTGAGGTGGTCAAGGCTTGTCTAAATTAGGACCCAAAGGAAAACAACTTAGTTTCACTCTACCCTTGGGCCCATAGTCTGAGGCAGTGAAACAGGGAGGGAGAGTCCTAGGGCAGGGCCACTGCCTTCTATACAAAGGATTTGATTTCATTTTGAGCCACTAAGGGAATACCATGGTGAAAAAAGTTTGGCAGGTTTTTAAAGAGCTTAAGTAGTTGGCCATCCAAGCCAAAAGCTCATTAGCTCAAGACGGATGCTTTGGTGTAGACAGATGGCCTTACACCCTGGGCAGAGGGTGCCCCAATTTCTGCTGCCAGCTAGAAAGGGGTACCTACAGATGGACTTGCCTTGGCATCTGGCTTCTTATTCAGCCTAGGAGATGAAGTAGACAGCCATTCACCAGGATGACGGGCAACTCAGTACTCTTAGCTTCCAACTACCCAGTGGAAAAGCAGAAGAAATAGAAAAGGGAAGAGCCCTTACACAAGAATAAAGAAATGACTTTATTCATAACTGAAGGAAATCTTTATGGGGTCCTGGGAAGTCTTGTTATTTGCAGACATGCCTGCTAGGTTTATCTTCCTGTCATCCCACCTTCCCATTGTAAGAAGTCAACATTTAGAATCAGAAGTCCTCGTCCTGCCTATTTACTGGAAGTGTGATCTTGGGATAGCCAGTTAACCTTTCTGAACCTCAGTCCCTCATCTCTGTATTGAGATTGTTGTGGTTTTATGAGATCGTGTGAATAAAAGTGCTTTATAAATAAGGAATCAATAAATAAGGAATTTAAAAATTGTGGATAGAGTTAAAAATTAGTGAGTGTCATGGGCAGGGGTAGGGGAGGTCATAACATCTGGTTAATCAGGTCTGGCCACCAGGACTATTTTTTGAGTCAGAAATGGAGAAGATATCTGACAAGGGACTTATCTTCATAATATACAAATAATTCCTACAACATATGATAAGGAAAGACAGCCCAATTAAAAAAAATTGGCCAAAGACCAGTATAGGTACTTCACAAAACAGGATCTCTAAGTAGCCAATAAGCATTTGAAAAGGTGCTTATCTGAGGCAACAGTATGCAGCTCAGATCCCCTTTCAAGACTAAAGTATTCATTCTGCTAGCTCCTGGGAGTGCTACTCTCAGCTGTGTTCCTCTTTGGGAATCGCCTTTGGCAAGAGAGCTTTTCATCCAAGTCATATTCCTCCCCAGGGATAGCCAACATCCAGTGATTGGTCAGTACTGGGTATGAAGACCAGGCTGGCTCCTTGCCTCAAGTCAGGACAACTCTGAAGGGTCATGCCAGCTTCAGAGCTGTCCATGGGATCATCTGAAGCCTATGGCAATGGGCTGTCAATCTTACTGTCTTCACTCTCCCACAGGGCATTCTCTAATTAATAAACTTCTTGTATATAAATCTTCATCTCAGCCTGTTTTTCAAGGAACCTGATCTGAGACAGTACTCAACTTTATCGGTCATCAGGGAAATGCAAATTCAAACCACCATGTGGCTAAAATGGTTAACATTAAAATGTTGGCAATACAAAGTGTTGATGAAGATGAGAAGCTGTGGGGGTGTAACTGATGCAAGTACTTTGTTAAACTGGCGTTATCTGCTAGAGTTAAAAATATGGATACCCTATGGCTCTGAAATTCCACTCTTGGGTATATATCCAAATGAAATGTGAGCCTATATTCACCAAAAGACTTGTATAAGAATAGTCATAGCAGCAATTTGCAATAGCCCCAAACTGGAAATAACATGAGTGTTCATCAACAATAGAATGGATAAATAAATTGTGATATATTTATACAATGCAAAAAACAAAACAAAACCCTCAAATTACTATGAAATCAGGTGAACCTAAATATCAAAGACAATAAGCCAGATACAAAGGAGTATGAACTGTAGGATTCCATTTATATGAACTTCAAAGAGTAGTTAAATTAATTTATGATAGAAGTCAGAATAGTGGTAACTTTTAGGGATGGTGAGTGATAATAACTGGGAAGGGGCCTTAGGGGAACCCAGGTGCTGAGGTGCTGGTAATTTTCATAATTTATTTGAGTGCTTACTTTGTAAAAATTTTTTGGCTTTATTGTATATGTGTTATGCTTCAGTAAAAAATTAGAGTCAGTAATAAAGAGGAATTAGCTATCAAGCCATGAAAAGACACAAAGGAACCTTAATGCATATTGCTAAATGGAAGAAGCCAATCTGACAAGTCTACATGCTGTATGATTACAACCAAATGACATTCTGGAAAGGGCAAAACTACAGAGATAATAAAAAATCATTGGTGGCCAGGGATTGGAGTGGGAGAATGGATGAAAAGTTGGAACACAGAGGATTTTTAGGGCAATGAAAATACTCTGTATGATACTGCAATCGTGGATACATGTCATTATACATTTATTAAAACCCATAGAATGTACAATACCAAGAGTGAAGATATCAATAATAAGGAAACTGGAGTGGTAGATTAAAGGGGAAAGGGGGCTCTGTACTTTTCTACTCAATTTTTCTATAAACCTAAAACTGCTAAAAAAAAAAAAAAGTCTTTTCATTTAAAAACAAAATAAAACAAAAACAAAAACAGAGAGAGGCCCAGAGGAGTGAAGTAATAGGCTAGGGTTTCCACAGATAGGAAAAGGTGGAATTAGGATGTGAATCCAGTCTATCTTATGCCCATGCTGTGTTCTTTCTGCCAGTCACGGTTCTAGGTGTTCACCCAGGTCTGCTTTGCCTGTATTCTAAACCTTCTCTTTTAATATGATTATTCTGCACCCAATTCCAGTGTGTGGGGTTTTTCACTACATTGAGTAATTCGTAGACACTAGGTGTCTAATTCTTAGACACAATTCAACTTAATTGTGATACTACCTGGAGATAGTGTCAGATTTCACAGGTTAAGGGCTCAGTCCAATAAGACCGCCCATCCCTCATGTCAGATGCCAATTATAAATATGGTTCTGACTGACTACCTATAGATTAGAGGTTCCCATGACCCCCTTCTTGGATTCATTTAATTTACTAGAGTGGCTCACGGAACTCAGAGAAATATTTTTACTTACTAGATTACTGGTTTATTATAAAAGGATGTAACTCAGGAATAGCCATATGTAAGAGATGCATAGGGCAAGGAGCATAGGAAAGGGTGTGGAGCTTCTGTGCCCTCTTGTTCTCCTCACACCTCCATGTGTTCTCCAACCCAAAAGCTCTCTGAACCCTGACATTGGGGATTTTATGAAGGCTTTATTACACAGGCATTATTGATTAAACCATGGCCATTGGTGACTGAACTCAATCTCCAGCCTCGTCTCCCCTCCCTGAAGATAGTGGGGGTTGAGGGTGGGATCTGAAAGTTCCAACCTTGAATCATATGGTTGTTTCTTCTGTTGACCTGCTCCCAGCCTTCGGTGACCTATTGGCATTCCACAGGTCACCTCATTAACACAATAAAAGGCACCTTTACCTATTCTCACCACCTAGGCAATTCCAAGGTTCTGAGAACTCTGTGCCAGGAACTGGGACAAAGACCAAGGATATATTTCTTATTATAAATCAGAACATCACAAACGTTTACCCTCAAATTGTTGAAAATTACTAAGTAATGATAACAGAGTACTGATGAAAAGTAATAGCAGCTGAGAATTGTTCTTCTTCAGGGTATTTTCTTTGAGTCCACAGGAATGAGGCAGGAGGTCTGGATAAACTAGTGAGAAAGGGAGGGAGCCTACTCTATCCTTCCAGGCCTCTCTTTATCCTTGGGCATTATTACCCAAGGAGCTCATAGAGCTATACATTTTTGATCTCTAAATACCAGCCTCCTTCCTTTACCTTCATAGCAAAAGCCTCTGCCGATGGAAGGGAGGAAAGGAAGGAGGCAGTCAAGGTAAGGTGTGTGGAGTTATTTTTTGACCTCTTGAAGTAGTAATTATTTGGGATTGATCCTGGTCATAGGAAAGTGATCGCACTCATTTCTGAAGTTTGAAACGCACTGAATTGCTAATCAGCCAGGACATAAAGTATCTAACATTGTACCTGGCACATGAAGAACCCTCAATAAATATCAAATTTCTTTTCTCACTAGGGTGCAGCACTGTTTGAGGATCCTATGGGGGAATACAAAGAAAGATAAGGGTCCATCCCAGCCTTTAAAGGGCTTAGCGACTTAGTCATATTCCGCTATGAGTCCAACTCACCAAAACGAAGGAAAAAGCACCCAAATCTCTGCACTGAGCCACAGTCCCTTTGGAAGTGGAAGTTAGAGGCATCAGTCTCAGCCTGATAAGCTCCCTATCCTTCTCTTCCCACCCGCTAAGTTTAATCTGTTTAATTATTTCTTCATGTGTGCTCTAGAGAGCCTGTTATTTTTATGGGTCTGTGTCTATTAATTTTTCTCCCAACCTTCCCTCTTTCAGCACGACCAGAGCAGTGCAGACAGAGGGCTGGAGTCAGGCTCCAGTAAACAGAGATTACATAGATATATAGAGATGAGAGGAAGCAAGCAAGAAAATGCGGTTACCTCTGAGGCTACAGAGAAGCTGTTAAGTGCTGAAGATTTAAAGCTTCATTCTCCTCTGTGCTAACTTCAAGCTGTTTTAAGCCCAGTCTCCCAGACTGCAAAACTCAGACCAGCTGCAAGAGAAAGGATATTACTCCCTCTGGAGCCTTGGGTCTGATTTAGAGGGTGCTTAGATGAGGCAAGAGGGAAGAAAGGAGTAGAACAATCAGAATTTTATTTCAGGGGAAACTTTCTCTGCTGAAGTAAAGACTAAGAACAGAAAGAAAACACTCATCAGTCATTTGTCACAGATACAATGGATGAGATGAGAATAGGGGCCTCAATTAGGGCAGGAAAAAGTCAGATGTAATCTAAGGAAGCACTCCTCACCTACAAGAGTGATTACATAGTAGCAAGACTATCAGAAAATAGGTTAGAGTAATAATCTCAATACAATTTTGATATTTACCTATCCAGTAGCAAAAGGCTGGACCCAATGACCTCATAAGGTCATTTCCTACTCTGTTTTGTTGGTCTTAGGAGCCTGTGGTTGGGGCATCCTGGAGCAAGGCAAATTAGGCCTTTATATGAGACTGAATCGGTAAAGGTGGCAGTAAGGATGCCAGGTACAGGGTTCTGGGACATATCTGCCCAGCTGCCCTACTGGAGCAAGGAGAAATAACCTTGAGGATTGTGTTATAGAAAAAGACTGAGTCTGGGAAAGGAGCAGCAGAGCAAATGCTTTTTAAAATGGTAGTTGGGCTGGAGTGTGGAAGTTGAGGAGCAGTAAGGATAAAAAGTGCTTCCCCTTTCAATAGAAAACCTAGAGAATTGTAGAAGTCAAACTGAGTAATCTTTCACAGGAGGGCAATTGGGGCTGAACTTGGTCCTGACAATAGATCCCAAGGGCAACCTTTAGGAAACTGAGGGGCAACAGCTGACTGCTGGTGGGAGGTGGCAGAAGCTTTACATAACACGGGGTTCTGGGGTTCTGTGGGACAGCTCTGCAACTGTTTAGCACTTAAGGATCTACAGGTAGAGAGTTACTTTTTTTTTCTTCCTTCCAAAGTCATGTGATTGGTTAAAAGAGAAAAATCAGCATTTTCCTCAAAGAAATGTCCAGCCTGTAGATCAAGATGGAACTTCCCTTCAGGAATGGAACTGCCACAGAGAGAACTGGTCATGCACCCAGTGCAGTGACCTGTGGAGTTGTAGGAATGCTTCATGGCCTGGAGCCATGCCTGTGGCCTGCATGCAGCATAGGATTTACTCAAAAGGGCCCAGCCTTGGCAACAGGGTTGAAACAGGGGAGTTTGAAGATTGTTTTTAGGGTCCTCCCTTTGCCAAAAATCTTTCTAGTTACCCACCCTGTTAGCCATTCTCCTAGGTCTTTTCTATCAATAAGGGGTTCTTCCAAATAAGGGGTAGTTTAGAGTCAATGAAAACAACATTTATTGGGCCCACTATTTGTCCAGCAAGCATGAACCGTCCATCATGTGACCCCTTATGCCTTGGCTGCCAGAAAAATATAGGCTAATTTTGTTGCTAAAATATCAGAAACAGAAATTCTCAATGCCTAAAACCATAAATTCCTTTCGATTCCTTCAGATGGACTCCATTTAAATTGCTCCTAAATTATATTCTTCTTTAGAGGCACCCCAAGTCATATTGAAAGAAGTTGAGCATAAGATTATATCAATTACACATTAAGTTTTATGTTCTGGACAATGCTAGGCAAGTGATTGGGATCCAAAAAAGAATATGGTTGGTGCATCATCTCTTCAATATACATAAGTAGGGAGACGAGATGCACACAAAAATAAGAGCTGCATCTCAAGGTGGTTTAGCCCTGTGTGGTCAGAGCTGGAATCAAATGAAAGATAGCTCTGACTTTTCTATTGTCCTTCCAGTCAGAGCTTGTCTTTGGGCCTAGCCATGTTTTCCTGCTATGAGTTAGGGTTTCTCCTCTTAGTCATTCTACTAAGGAAGCTAAGTGAAGAAAGGTGATGTGTCCATTGTCACAGAGCAAGCCACTGGATGAAAAGTGCCAGAAGAATCATGCAGAATACTAGGACTTCAGAAAAGGGGGAGAGTCCTTTGCACAAGATAAAAAGATATGGCATCCACAATCCCATTTGGGGGTCTTTCAAGGTGCCCGAGGAATCCAATAGCAGAATTTAGTAGAGCAAATTTTTCTGAAAAGGGAAGGCCTCCCTGGAACCCTACAAATGGCTTGATGATATAAGGCTAGACTAAGCAATTAGCCTGTAGTACCAGTAACTTTGTTTCCATGAGAATGGAGGCTTCTCGGACTTCACCCATAAGAGAGTACAGTCCATGGAAGGGGAGTGAATTTGAAGGGAGATATTTTATAGGGAAAGAAAGCAAGAGGTCCACTTGAGGCAGAAGAATAATAGTTCGGGGAGGGAAGAAAGGGACACGATTGCTGAAATATCCAGGCTCGACAAATGAGAGTGAAGAGAAATGAACTTCCTTCATGATATCTCTGAGTGTAGAGGGAATTCTTTCTGGAATGCTTAATTTCTCCCAGCCAAGACAATGATTGCATAACCTCTCATTTTCAGCCAACTAATGGGCTGCATTAATAGCCTTTTTTATTAGCTTTTTTTTTTTTTTTATGAGAAGATGATATAGTCCTGGCTCTTTAGTAGTTAGTCAAATTGTCAAGTTACACATAAACCAAGACAAATTAGAAGTGACCATCCACTATCCTGAAAGAGATAGACATGCCTAGAGATGATTTTTTTTTGAGAGTGTTCAAACCAGAAAGAAGGAGGCTGCAGATATAGTGAAGGTGAGCAAATTATTCCCTAGAGCTTATGTGCTTTTAATTCAACAGCTCTAGGGATGGAGGAATTATACAATTCTGGACTTGGTAACAAGAGGCCAAAAGCAGAAGCCAGGAGTTATGATTTAATGGAGCTTAATTATCATTTCCATTTGAGGAAGATTTTCTAGTTCATTAATCTTCAATCCTCCTATTGCAATTGATTCTTCTTTGAGAGAAAGGGAGAAAGTTTCTTTTTCTATTTGAAGGAATGGAGCAGAGGAATTTTAGGAATTTAATGCTCAAAGATCTCTTCTATGTGGGTGTCTTAGAGCCTCATATGTTTAGGACAAACTAGGGCTGGAATTTGGGGTTTAGTCAGAAATGATATGCTGATTTGGGCTCAAAGGTGATTTCTAAATGAATTATATAATGTAAGAGCTAGCAGACCTCAGAGATGAATTCATCTATGCCTCATTTAAAGATAGTTAGAGAGGAAAATATACCTGCCCACCCACAGAGCAGAGCAACAGAAACCCATTGAAACCTGGGCTGGCTGACTCCCATTTCCTTACAGACGTTAAACATCCTCTTGGCTGGATGGTCTCACCAAGGAGGCACATTTTCTTTCTCCTTCGGAGTCTCTCCCATCCATCTGTTCCCTCCTCTTTATTTCTAGATCTTACTTATCCTTCTATATTCTTATTCATCCCATATAGCAAGGCTAGAGCAGAGTGCTTTGCATCCTTATCAATGCACAAAGGACAAAATCCAAGAGATTTCATTTGTTCCTGGGATGTAGTCTTTTCCAGTACTTGCTGCAATAGCTTGTCTTGATTTCGAAAATGCTGGACCTTATGAGGGCTAAATCCTGCTCCTACTCATGCTTGGTTCTTTTCTTACTCTGCTCTTCATCCATGTTATTTATGTATCCACATTTTTTTCAGTGCTGGGCAAGTGAAGCACTGAAGGATGGAAAGGCTACGGCCTTTGAACTCCAGGACAGACTCAGAAGTGGTAAAGAAAAGCTGTTCTGATAGCAATCTACTTTTTCTTAGGAAAGTGACCCTAGCTCTGTCCATTACCAGGAAGAGGACATTGGCTACAACTCACCCTTTTTACAGAAGGAGACTGGAGGCATAAAGAAGTGACTGTCCAAGTTTACCAAGCAGGTTAGGGGCACTCTTGGGATTTTTATTAGATCCTTTAACTTGTAATCTTATTCTCGTTCCACTGCACTTCACTTTTTAAAATCAAGTATCAATGTGCTACAGTAGGCGGAATTCCAAATTAATGGAATCTTCAATTGATAGAATTCTTCAGGTATCATTATTAGTCATTTAGTAGATTTTTACAGCTATCTTTCCAAAAAGTTGAGTCTTGTCATGAAAGGTAAAGTAGAAGGCAAGGAAATTATGTGGAAAGAACAGGTGATAAGAAAATGCTAACTCATGCTTTTACCTGACCAGTGTTTATAGACAGCTTACTCTACTTCAGCACACTGTGCGAGTTGCTGAAGGAGATACACAAAAAATGTAAACCAGTATTTCCTCTCCATGGGCTTATTCTTAATTACAGCACACAGAAGGAAAGATCAGCAGAGGCTTGAGTGGTCAAGAAGAGTTTCATAGATGAAAATATACTTGAGGTGGACCTTGAAGGGTTGAAAAGATTTGGACTGACATAAAGAGAACAAGGAAAGAAAGGGGATTCCAGGCAAAAGACAAGATTGAGGTCAGAACGAGTATAATTTATTTCAGCCTTGGGGAAAGAATGGAAATAAAATTGAATAGGTAGGCAAGGGCTACAGCATTGAATGCTGTGAGAAAGAAGGGGTTATGAGTGGAAGTGGGGGGAAAAGAGTAAGCAATGTTTAATTTAAAACTTCCAGCAAACCAAGATCAAAGGGAAAAAGAAAGCCTTTTAGCCCAACCTACCCAAGATCAACGAAAGATCCTGGCACATAATGATGAACGTGACCTTGCAGCCAGAGTCTTTCTATTGAGACAAACCTGGGCACCTGATGTGGTCAGGGACGCTCCGCCTCTGGGCTCTCGGTGCCCGCGGGCATCACGGAGGAAGGGAGGGGGCCATAACTCTGTTGCCATTTTCCTGCATGTGTTTGAAATCTGGACTGACAAGACGAGCTGGATAATTTTGTTCAGTTACGTATTGAATTCTCTTCTCTGTGGTACAGGATCCCCTTGAAGCGTGACAGCTGCAATGACTTCCAGATGTTCGCCTCTTCTCTTCTAGCAGACTAGGGTGGATGTGGTAAACTGCGCGATGGAAACCAAAAACCCAGCCAGATGTACCATGTCAGTGTCAGCAACACACACATCTGGCTTCAATACCGGCAGCGATAACCAGAACAAATGGCTGTTATTCCCGCTGTATTCGACTTGTCAGCATTCCCCCTTAAAAGGCAGTGGGAGCGGAGATGCACGGGGCTTGGGGAGCAACGCGGCAAGGCCCGGCCTGGGAAGGGGGTGCCGGCCCCAGCCCGGCCGAGCTGCGCGGCCTCCGGGCAGCCAGGATAAATATTTGCTTTGCTGGCCTTGGACGAGGAGCCCCGGCCTCCTCCGGAAGGCGGCGGCCCTGGCGACGTCGCTTTCCCTCCGCTGTAGGAGGGTCTCGGGGCCGGCGGCCTCCGGGAGGGCGGGTGCGCGGCCGGGCTCTCCGTCCGCCCGGCTTTCTCGCGCGGGGCCTGCCCCTCCGTGACCGCGACTTGGCCTCCCGGCCCCTCCGGACCCCCGGACCGGAGCCGGGTAGGGCGGGCAGCGCAGTCTTCCCAGCTCCCGGGCCGCCGCAGACCCGGGAGGCACCCTCCTCGCGCGGGTCGCGCTTGGGGCCGGGGCAGGAGGCCCCACGAGGACCCGCAGGGAAGTGTTTGGAAAAACTTCGCGCGAATGTGCAGACGTCCAGAGCCAGCGGAACTGGCCTCGACGCGCGCCCAGGCCCGGTTCGCCTGCCGGCATCCTCGCAGGAAGCCCAGCCCCGCGTCGCGCGGGGCAGGGAGGGCGGACGGTGAGCGCGGAGCCGGCAGGGACGGAGTGGAGAGGGGCTGGCCGGAGGGATGCTCTGCCCCAGCACAGGAGGAGGTGCAGGGGTTCCGCCCGCGGACCCGCCTGCCATAGGGCCTAGCTTCACCCAGCTTTGTCCCCTCCTAGCCTCCCGCTGGCCTCTTAAATTGGTGAACTGGACTCACTGCCTTAACGGCACATGAGTAAATCATAGCTGTTGTTATTTCTGTGATCAATTTCTAAATAAAACAATCGGTCAAATGGATTTTCTGAAAACTGGACAGAGTTTGAAATGCAGACTTCCTGGGAAGGATGCTAACCACACCCATTTCTTGTCCACAAGCAGTCAGAAGGAGCTAGCTTTAAAGGCTTGTGAGCCACACTGCTTTTCTCTACACATGTCTCATGTAGTCACAACAGTTATTGTATATTTGAAAAAGCCTTTACTTTAGTACCAAAAGACTTGGGTTTAGGACTTGGTTCTATGCCAACCAGCCAAGTAATGTGAAATATTTCCTTTATAGATTTTCCTCCTCTATAAATAAATAATTAATTAATAAATATTTACTTCATAGAGTTTTTGTGACTCCTAATTTGAGACAATGTTTACAAAGAAAAGTGAACTAAGTGTGGGACTAGAATTTGGGTTCTACCATTAACTAGCTGTGTAATTTTATGCTGCTCACTTCATTTCCATGAGGCTCAATTTTATTACCTGAAAAACTGGCTCTGGGACATGGAAAATGAAAAGTGGCTCTGAGAGCTATGCTGTACTATACATATGCAGGATTTGTTATATAGCAATTTTTTTTTGCAAGAGAAAAAATTGAGTGACTTGCCCTAAGGCCACACACTAGATAGACAAGTAAAGTTTTATTACTTACTTTGGTTTGGCTTAGATTGACACATAATTAGATTTTAATCAGTCACCTCAGTAAGCCTTTGCAGTTCATCCTTCCTTCTACCTTCAGTTAAGGCCAGAACTGTTTATTTCAGCTGAGGGAAGAGTGTCATGTTAGAGGCCCAGACCAAAACCATTCTGCGTAAAGCCATTGCAGTGAAAACACAGTAGCTGCCCTAGACTCAACCTGCAGAATTTCCATGAAGTTCGTTGCTCTCTTTCTGGGTCTACAGCCCAGCACAAATGTCTCTGTCCTGTCTTATCCAGTCTCTTCCCTTCTCATTCTTTCTGGTGTTCTTACTTTCTGCTTGTCATTTCTCCAAGAATACCATCCTTTTGTTTCCACTTCTTTGTGGAAACCTCTCTCTCTCTCTCTCTCTCTCTCTCTCTCTCTCTCTCTTTCTCTCTCTTTTTTTTTTATAACTTTCCCGGTTGCTCTCTTGTATAATTTACCCATTAGGGTCTTTTTGACCTTCTCTTCTGGGTCACTCTCTCTCCATTCTCTCCATTAACTTAAGCAGGCACATTCCTCTGTCATTTCTCTTTTTAAAAGATATGTGTTGATCAAAGTGATGTTTAAAAGATTTAAAAGTCAAACATAATAGCAATAACAAGAAAACCAGCAATTCCTTGACCACTTTCAGTTATCCCCTGACCAGAAGCAATCACTTTAAACTTTTATTTGTTTCTTCTTGGTATGTCTTTATTTATAAATAACATACATATCCTGTATTTCTCGGTTTATTTTCTTTTGACTTTCTACCACAGAAAGTGAGACTATGTAGCATAGTAACAGAGCATGGACTCTGGAGAGAAATGACCTGGGTTTAAATCCCAGATCTAATTCTAATTGTGTGACCTATGCAAGTTGCTTAACTGTGCCTCAGTTTCCTCATGTGTAAAATGGATGATAATAGTATTTACCTCATAGAGTGATTATGGAGGTTAAAAGTTGAATATACAATGAATTTAGAATAATTTCTGGCACACAATATATAATATACACAACTATATATAAATGTTGTTTAACATTATTAAACTAGCTTGCACATACTTTCCCTCTACTCATTCTCCTAATATAGTTACATCATCACTTTTGGTTAAATCAATATTAAGTATTTACATTATGACTATCTAAATATTATTCCAGCTAAGCCACATAGAATCCTATAATTATGTTTCCTTTCTCATTCAACCTTTTTTTTTTTCTTTCTGGAATTAATACATTTCTATCTTTTCTTCCCCCCGTTTAGTTTTCTGTGAACCTATTATTAATTCATCCACAAAATCTCCTATCAATACATTCACATACAGGTATTTTCTTGATTTCATTATTTTCCTTGGCAACTGTCTTGGAGCTTTTGCAACACTTCTGTTCCCATGTGGACTGGTTGCTCTGTGGCCTGATTCATAGCTCCAGTCTATGAATGGGCATTCTGGAATGTCCCTTCAACATTACCCTGGGATTCATATTTGCTGCTCTCCAGTATCAAGGTCCCTGTTGCCTGGATTATACATGTGGTAGAAACTGCTGGTTATCCTCTCAAATCCATTCTTTCTTTTTTTCCATGATAATAGGATTGCAACTACTATGTGGCTGTCCAGCTGAAGACTGCATTTCCCAACTCACCTTTGAAGCTATGGGTTACCACATGACTAGGTTTTGCCAAGTGAATGTCAATGGAAGCAATGTAAGCCACATCCTGGCCTTACCATAAAAACCTCCACACTTTTTCCCTCTGGTAAGCTGGAACATGAAAGTGCCTGCAATCAAACTTTGTTCATACGAAAAATGACATTGCCCTAAAATATTGGTTCTCAAACTTTAGCATGTATCAGGATTATCTGGAAGACTTGTTAAAACATAGATTTCTGGACTCTACCCCTAGAGTTTCTGATTCATTGGATCTGATATTGAGACCTGAGAATCTGCAGTTCTAACAAGTTCTCAAGTGATGCTGATGCTACTGGTCCAGAGACTACACTTTGAGAACCACTGCTCTAAGGAGTGGCAGAGAAACAAGATGGAAGGAATCTGGAGCCCTGAATGACTAAATGGAGCACAGTTGCCCCGCTGACCTGAAATACTTACCTTGGACTGTCATGTGAGGAAAAAAAAAAGGCTTATGTCTTCTTTAGCCACTAAATTATTTTGGGGTCTCCAAATTACAGCAGTTAGCTTTCCATCACCATTTCTTCTTACTCCCTTGTTTTAGCAAAGTACGTCCACCATTAACTTCCTGAGAAAAGAGATACATTTCTTGACACTTTGAATATCTGAAACTGTGTTTTTATACAAGTACACTTGATTTATAGTTTATCTGGGTATTGAATTCTGGGTTAAAATAATTTCCCTCAGAATTTCTTTATTGTCTTCAATTATTGTTGTGATTCTCATTCTTTTTAAGTGACTTTTTTAATTTTAAAATTTCTTTTTAGAAACTTTTATAATCTTTTTATTCCTGGTAATATTAAATTTCAGAATGTGTCTTGGTTATGCCTTTTCTTATTCACTGTACTGTACATCACTCTCCTTCAGTTCAGACCCAATGTATATTCTCAAATAATTTCTCCCCATTAATTTTCTTGGTTCTCTCTTTCTAGAACCTCTGTCTCAAAATTTCCTATCCTTTATATCTTTTGTAACTTTGTCTTTCAGTTTGTGGGTTTCTTAAACTTTGTCTTTCGAAAGAAAATTTGATATTTTTTCTTATATATTTTTTATTTTTCAATTACAGTTGACATTCAATATAAGATTAGTTTCAGGTATACAGCATAGTAGTTAGACATTTATATAATTTACAAAGTTTTTTTCTCATATTTTTAGCTACTCAGAGCATTTTTTTTTTGCTTTCTAAATTTTTTATAGCCTGTTTTTATTTCGAGTATGAAATATCTTATTTTTAGAGTTTTTTTTTCTGCTTTCTGTAGTTTTTTTCTGAGTTCTTCATTTTGGTTAGTTTGTTTTGTTGCATTTCATGTTTAGGGGCTTTTTCTCAAATGTCTGGTGATCCTTTTCTGTATAGAGAAGGAGCGCTTATTAGTTGTTGAACTTCACCATAGTTAATTCAGAGAACTGACATTTCCTTGGGGGAATCTCCATAGACTTTTTTAATGAATCTGTAAGTTACTTATGGATGAATTCTCCAATCTCTTGTCTTGAGGGGTAGGGGTGGGAGGAGAGAGGAGAGTGTGTGAGCCTGGCTGCTAGCATTCTGGGAAGTGAGCTGGGGAAGGAAACTAGGAATCTTACTTTTCAGTAGGTATGTCAACTTTCACTTAAATACTCTCCTTTCATTGAGATGTCTTATCCTACTCTCAGCAGTGCCTGATGTTCCTGATCTAGAACCTGTTTGTTTCAGCCTGTCTAGAGGGTAAATCTTCTTCTGTCTTCTTTCCAGGTCAAGGAGGGGCTCTAGGGGGTCTAGTTGCTTCTTTGAAAGCCAGCCTTGGATTTTTGAGTAATGGCATGAATTTTAGTTTCCTCTAATCCACTAAATCAGTTATCAATCATCTGGTCTGCTTTTTAGTTCTCAAAAGTTTGATTATGTCTTTGGCTCTTGTCATCTCTTCTTCCATTGTCTTTTTCACTGTGGGTTTATGCTTTTTTAAAGTTCTTTATTGTTATTTTAGTAGGTTTGAAAAGGGAGCAGAAATAATAAACATCAGCCCATTTTTTACTTAAAGCTTCTATTCTTCTAAGTAAAAATGAAAACATCAGACTATCTTAATCACCCAAATTATATAATTGTATTAGTGTGGTGGGTTGCTTTTTCCCCTTATTTTCTGTAATGTGTTTATGGTCTTTTTAGAATATTTTAATTGCATTTCTTTTGATTCAATAGTTTTAGTTCTGGGAATTTATCTTGAGGCAATAACAAAAATGTGTGTAAGAAATCTCTACAAGGCAGTTATTCAGGGGGTATTTATAATATAAAATATTGGAAAAAATCTAATTGTTCAACAATAAGAGATCGGTTAAATATTTTAGTGTACATTCATGTCATTGCATACTTAGCAGCCATTAAAAATGATGTTGTAGGAGACTAATGATGTGTAAAATTGTTCATAATACATTATAAATTTAAAAAGATTACAAAAACAATATGTAAAGTATGGTTCCTTTAAAAAAAGAGTGGGTGTGTGAATGTATGTATACATAAATAATATGGCAATGATAAATGTATATGTAATAATGCTCATACTAATAGTATTATTGAGCACTTAGTACTCAACATTGCCTGGTAATGTTCTGAGCCCTTTACGTGGATTGTCATAGTTCTCACAACAATTACATGAGATTAATACTATTATCATTTCCACTTTCCAGATGAAAAAACTGAGGCCTAGAGAGATAATATAATTGACCAGGGGCACACAGAGCCATGGTTCGCATGTAGGTCTGCTCACCCCAGAGTCCGTCTTCTTAATCATAATCATTATATAACAAAATATTAAAAGGTTGGTGACATTTCAAGTGACTGTTATTTGTGTGTTTGGGGAGTGAGGAAGTTGAAGTAATAAGCTGGGATTTGAAAAGGTTGACCTTCGTTGCAATGCTTTTGTTGCAATTAATCAGTAGAAAGCTACCATCCCTCTTCTCACTGTTAGAATTTGTTTTGGAGGTCTGGGATTTAAAGTTTGTCTCTAATACATGTTTAAAAACAGTATTTTTTTTGGTGCTTGTTATGCATCATTAGATTCTAAGTCATTTGATGGCATAAGACATCTACTTTAAGTTAGATTCCATTAGAAACCAAACCCTGAAAGGCAATTCAAAACCACAATGAGATATCACCTCACACTTATTAGGATGGCTATCATCAAAAAGATGAGAGATTAGTGCTAGTAAGGATGTAAAGGAAAGGGAACCCTTGTGCACTGTTGGTGGGAATGTAAACTGGTATGGAAAACAGTATGAAAACTTAAAAAAAATAAAACTGCTCTATGATCAAGCAATCCCACTTCTGAGTATAGTCCAAAGGATTTCATCTCCAAAGGAGAAAGATCTGCACCCTCTCCATGTTTACTGCAGCATTATTCAAAATAGCCAAGACATGGAACCAACATAACTGTTCATTGACAGATGAATGGATAAAGAAAATGTGATATACACAAACACACACACACTGGAATATTATTCATCCATAAAAAGGGAAATTTTAACATTTGCAACAATGTGGATGGATTTTGAGGACATTATGCTAAGTGAAAAATATCAGACAAAGAGAAATATTGTATCATCTCACTAATATATGGGGTGAGGAAAATGGGGAGATGTTGGTCAAGGGTGCAAACTTCCAGTTAAAAGTTACTAAGAGAATAGATTTTAAATGGTCTCAGTACCACAAAAACAGCAAAATGGTAATTATGTCCGGTGAAAGATATGCTAACTAATCTTATTATAGTAAACATTTTGCAATATTTACATGTTTCAAATCAGAACATTGTCCACCTTAAACTTGCACAATGTTATATGTCAATTATATATCCATAAAGTAGGAAAAAGAAAAAAAAAAGAAACCAAATCCTGTTACAAGAAATCTGAGCAACAAAAGACAAGCAAATGCCACTTATTTTGAGCAATGTTTTATTTACTAAATTTCAAGAATTTAGTTTGTTATAGTAGAATTTAGTCTTTTTTTTTTTCTTTTTTTTGCTTGTTTTGCCGTCATATCTAGTGCAGTGGTTTATGGGCTCTCAGTAAGGCTGTTGCCCTGCTGACTAGTGGTAAACAATAACCTGAGAAACCAATACGCTGTTACCACTCCCAACCTACCCCATCCCCCAGGTACACAGAGCCTGGGGTCAAGGGTCATTGCCTCTGCAGTGCTATAGTCAAAGACAGGCACTCTCGGGAGTAATTAAGAGATGCTTGTACCTGTCACCCACTCAGTGATCGCTGTAGGCCTCAGCTGAATCTGATGAAAAATTCTTCCTGATTTATGGAGCCCCCACCCCCACCACCCTCATTCTTACCCTGCGCTGCTTGAACGAGAACATGGAGATGCAGCAGGTGTTCAATATTGTTTTGCTATAAAACTAAATAGGCTTAAAGTATTCAGAGATGATGCATTTCTCTATCAGAATACTTATAAAAGAGGAAAGATATTCTGGTTTGGCCCAGTCCCAATCCTCATCTCCAGGCTCCACACATTGAAAACCATGTTTTTTATTTCTTTCCCTTTTTTTTTTAATGCCCCTTCTGCAATGGTTGCCTCTGATTAATATCCTTGTACTTGCTGAGACCCTGAAAGTGGTTTAGTTTTGCTAGGACACTTTAACAATAACATGATTTACGGAGCAATTTGTTGGAGCCACAGGGGCAATGTAATATAACAAAGCATTTTTCACAGGCTTTCTCCAGTAGTTACCACAAATGCAAAATCGCTGATAGGAAAAGCTGAGGTGCAGACAACACAGGAACGAAGGTAAATTAACTGAGAGAACAAAAGGCACAGGTTTCCAAAGTCCATGTTGAACAATCAAACATTCAGTAGGGACCCATTAACCCCAGGTAACCCCAAACCATGTGAAAAGCTGAGGGGGAGTGGTATCCTCACTGGGATTCCAATCTGAGATGTTGGTGTTGCCACTTAATATATGTCAACTGCAGAGTGCAGTTGGTTCATACCACTGCCTGTATTTCACCAGCACTGGGCTGAATACAGCTTCCTTCCCAAATCACTGACTGTTGTATGATCCAGTGCTAAGGAGCAGACTGGAGTCAGATCCATAGGACTCACTGGTGTGTGCTGGTGACATTGTGCAAGGCGAGTGGCCCTCTCCTGCTCTGTAGGACAGGTATGCTTTCCATTTCAGAGCATGTCACAAATTGCAGAGACATTTAAAAGAAAGTTCTGCTCGTTAGAAACCATTTCTTCTTGAAGCATTAGTATTTGCCTGGCAGACTGTGTACAACCAGTCCAGGTTACTGGGCAGCTAGCTAGCTCAGTGTGAGAGAGGCTTGCTCATTAGCCCCAGTTAAATGCAGCAGGTAGCCTTTAAGCCTCAGACTAAGAGCCAGTCTTCTTCCAGCTGGGATAAACAGCTGTCTATGGAATTTTGCTCTAGACTTAACTGAGGACTCATCTGACTAAGTTTCTTCCTTGCTGACTCCTCAACTTCCCAGATTTCCTTTAAATCAATCAGTCAGTGAATAACTCTTGATTAAACAACTACCATATGTCTAGCATCGGGTTGCTGCTATGGACCCTTACAAATAAAAAGACACATGGTCCCTTCTCATAGGAGCATACAGTCAAGTTGGGGAAACCATGTAAGAACATGTAAAACAATAAGAAAATGATAAAGTGCTGAATTGAATAGTGTTGAGTCTAAACACAGTTGAAGTTTAAAGAGCTGTAGTTGTGCATTAAGTGTTCATGGCGGCAAGGGGGTGGAAGTGCTGGAGGTCAAAACAGAGGCTGGGGAGCACCCTTCTAGTTGTTAGATGAGATGCTGCCCAATTCATGAGATTTATGAGTTGCTTGATAAAACCAATTAGATCTTAAAAAAAAATGCAGGCAACACAAAGTTCACAAACTTTATTCCTAAAGTGTAATAAGATTGAAAAAACAAATGAAGAGGAAGTATTATGGGTCAAATTGTCTTTCCTTTTGGCTGTAGAACAGATGCACTATGGGATGGAGTACTCACCAGAACTTTCAGTGTGATAGCCATCCTCTAAAATGGCACCAGTGATTTCTGCCTCTTGGTATTCACACTCTTGTGTGGCTCTCTCTCACATCGTACTAGGGTTGGTCTGTGTGACCCATAGTATATGGCAGAAATAATGGTATGCCACTTCTGAGATTAGATTTTTTTCTTTTTTTTAGGTGAGGCAACCCTTGGTTGACCTCACAGATTGGAAGGACCTTGTCAGCTTACAATCCCTTATTTTTTATTTTTTACGCCTACAGCACCTGGTCTTCCTAGGTGGTCTCCCATCCAAGTACTAACCAGGCCCGCCCCTGCTTAGCTTCTGAGATCAGATGGGATCGTGAGATTAGATTTTAACAGTCACTGCAGCTTCTCTCTCTCTCTCTCTCTCTCTCTCTCTCATTCTTTCTCTCTCTCTCTCTTTCCCTCATGTGTACTGGACAAGGCCAGCTTCCATGTTATGAGCAGCCCTATGGAGAAACCCACATGGCAAGAAACTGAGAATTTCTACAAACAGTAATGTGAATGAGTTTGGAAGTAGACCCTCCAACCCCATTCGAGTCTTCAGATTCAGATGACAGCTTGACTGCATCTTCATGAGAAACACTGAACCAGAATCACCCAGCTAAGCTACTTCTGGATTTCTGACCCACAAGAGCTAGGTGAAAAAACGTATTGGTTGTCTTAAGCCACTATCATTGACCACTATCCCCTTCTGGCTCAACCCCAACTCTGCACTCCAGTCTCCTGCCCAGGCTGTGCTTTGTCCAAACTAGTAGAATAAGGATATCTGACTCAATGCCCTTCTTCCTAGGACCAAATCTATCCCAGGCTTTCAAATTCAAAGCTGTAAAAACTCTCAATAATTGAATTGCACTCTGCCTCTGCTCTAGATTTTCAGGAGTAGCCAGAGAGGCTTCTGGCTGTGGGTACACCAAACAGTGTCACTGAGTACTGTACGTGCTTGGGTCTTCAGCCTGCTGATTGAATATGACTTGCAGTTTTGCATGTGGTTTGTGAAAGGCACAGCAAAAAAAAAAAAATTTTTGCAAAGGAATGGCATCCCCTACCTCCACATAGTCATGGACATGAGAACATAGGATGCTCATTCAGAGATCTTTCAGTGGTTTTTGTGGTTGAGAGAATGGTCTCAATCAGGAATCATGAAGCTGCCTACAGACATTTTGGTGAAATCCTGCTGTTGACAAAATACAGATAAACCCACTGTTTTCTGTTGGCCAAAGCTGAGAGATGATGTTCCCAAAGTGGCTGGACTGTGTCAGGGCTTGCCATACATCGGGAAGATAGCAAAGAACCAGGTTGGGAAACACCAGTGCACTATGGGGAGAGAAAAGAGCAGTGGCTCAGTATCATAGACACTCTGGCTCCATGGCAGTCACAGTTGTCTTCTAGTGTTCTCTGACTTGGTGACTGGCAGGACCGTCCACTCAGTTTTCTAAAGTAATAGGAGAGAACTGGAGCACCCACACATCTCCATCCCTTTATCCAGTCATCATATCTTACAGAGGACCTTTGATTTTTTTCTTCCTCTTCTCCTATCCTTCATTCCCACTACAGTGCCTTAGTTTGGACCTTTGCGATTTCTTGCCTGGATTATTACAGTTTCTTAATACCTGGTGATCAGAGTTATCTTTCTAACGCATGTTGCAACATGGATGAAACTTGAAGACATTATGCTAAGTGAAATAAGCCAGTCACAAAAGGACAAATAATGTGTGATTTCACTTATATGAGGCAAATTCATAGTGACAGAAAGCAGAATGGTGTTTGCCAGGGTTAAAGGGAGCAAGAGGAATGAGGAGCCATGCCGTCTAAGGCAAATGGAGTTTCAATTTTGCAAGATGAAAAGAGTTCTGTGGATGGATGATGGTGATGGTTGCACAACAATATGAATGTCCTTAATACCACTGACCTTTAATAAACTTAAAAATGGTTAATATGAGAAATTTTATGTTATACGTACTTTATCACAATTTAAAAAAATATTTTAAAGAATTAATACTAAAAGAAAGGCCACCCGAGTTTAGTAAGCTACTGACCCAGAAAACTGGGATGTATCCCTGTATATATGGTGTATAATAAAGTATCATTTGACGATTTCTTTCAAAGAAAATAAAAATTAAAATAAAGACCATTACTTAAAAAAAAACCCTCAAATGTCATCACCTCAGTGCACCCTTCCTAATTACCTCTAGGACAGTGGCTATCAAATTGGACAGTGGTTCTCAAAATTTAGAGTGGATACGAATCATTTGAGAAACTCATTGAAATACATCTTCCTGGGCCTCCCTCCCCAAAAGATTTGGAAGTGCTATGATGAGGCCTGGGAATCTACATTGTTAACAAGTCTGATCTGATTCAGATGGTCTGTGCACAATCAGAATGATCATTTTACGGGGCACCCGTAGCTCGTCGGACATACCTATTAGAGCCTTCACCATGTCTTTTGCTTCTGTTTCTGCCTCTGCGTCCTTATTTGGAGAGAGGTCCCACCTCCAGTGCCTGGAATCCTCCTCATTCAGCATGGTGCCTGACACATAACAGACATTTGATGTATATGCTTATTGAATGCATCATTGTCTCTAAAGCCATGTTTGCAATGGCCATTAGTCAAAGAAAGCTCATAGAGCATAGAAAGGTCTTCTCTAAAAATGAGAGACCCTGACATTGTCTGTGGGAAAAGCCACAGTGTAGCCCCACTTCTTGCCTGGACAGGCTTCAAAGGTGCTTGAGACAATTTCAGACCTTGCAGGGGGTGAGCGTAGATGGATTTTGTGAGAGTCCTAGAGAGAGAAAGAGATGGAGTTTATCAGTAGAAACAACTAAAATCCCGAAATGCCAAATGAGAGAAAAAGGGAGGTGGAAGATGACCACTTAAGTCTGGGAAGTCCCCAGAAAGGTCCTCTGGCTTTTCTGAATGCTTCAAATTAGTTACTCAAGAAAAACGTCCCTGGCAGAGAGGAAGGAAGACAAACTCAGGCACCGCTGCCAAGCTGGGGGTCTGCCAACACCTGGGGCTGGCCTCTCAACTGAGCACAGGGGCTTTTTTGTGAGGAAACAGGAATAGGGAATAATCCTGGCTGGCAGGGCACTCCCTGAGGAAGTCAGAAGGCTTGCCTGTTAGTCGCCCTCACTTCCCATACTCCGGTGTGTTTGTTGGCATCATGTGCCTGTTAATTAAAGGAAGTATGAGTGCCTTCGGCACTGGTACCCTGGCCCGAAACATCGTTCTTTCCAGGGGTCTCTACCACAGTGCAGCCGCCAGTAGAATCAATTAGGCTCCCTCCCAAAAGTCAGGCTGCATTTATTTCCAAGCCTGGGGGTAAAACAACCCCCCTGCTGCTGCAGCTTGGGGCTCACATGTCAGCCCCACGTTTCTCCCCGTCACAATGGCCTTGCAGCTCCAGAGGCCTGGTTTGGGGGGAAATCTGTTAAAATAAGTAGAAAAATAACTCTTGGGAGCGATCCACCAGTCTACAGACCCGGGGCTACATGGAGTCTTGTGTAATGGGCTGGAGCCTTTCATAGCTCATCCCCACCACCCTGTTGGACTCTTTTAACTTTATTTGAGCCTGGCCTTATAAACAATTTTTTATGAAGCCAGAGTAAAGGCGCCCCAAGCAGAGGTGAGCAGGCTTTCCTAAGAGTCAGTAAAAGTTACACTTGAAGTATAACAGTCTTCATTAAAATGCCACAAGGGAGCTTCCAACTGTCCAGCTTTCTCTCCAAGCCTTCCACCCAGAGGCCAAGGCAGAGAGCAGAATCGCACTTGCGGGTGGAAGGAACCTGGGGCTGACTCTGCGGTGTCTTGGCATGGAACCCTAACAAACACTCAGTTCTTTTTCAGTTCCCAAGCATCATCATGGGGAAGGCTGGCCCAGCAGTAAGCTGCCTGGTGCTTTCAGAGGCTAGCCCTCAGGGAGTTTCACTGGGACTCTGCACTGCATCAGCTGTGGCAGCCTGTGCCCAACTTCCTCCTTCCTTTCCCATAGTTCCTGCCATCATGACGTGCTGACATTCATAGAGTCATTACAGAATATATTCATGGACACATACACACATGCGCACGCGCATACACGTTTAAATCTTGATTATAGCCTCATAATGAGACAAGGGTGGTTATCACCAATTTACAGATGAGGGAATTAAGGCAGAGAAAGAAAGTAGAGTCAGAATTCAATCTCTTTTTTGGACTCCGAACCCAGTGTTTTTTTTCTGCTAAACCACTTTGTCTTGCTGGGCTTCCTGCTCTAATTAACTCATTTGTATCAAGCTGTTTTGGACTTGGTGTGCTTTAATTTCCAAAAGTATATATATTTTACAAATGTACTTCAAATTCCCCTCTTTTCCTCCCTCAACAATCTTAACACAAATGGGATAGCTAATAACAGTTAGTAATGTAATAGCAGATGTCACTGGGAGATATTATTGAAGAAAAGTCATCCCTAAAATTATGCCATATAAGCAGTTACTTTGAGTAACTCCAACCCCAAAGGGCTGCACTAGGTGGGGGAGACATTGTGGAAAACTAGAAAACCAGCCCTGAGGTAGTTTTTAGCTCCCATTATGCTTTTTAAGTGGCAAGATCTGACTCTCCCATTTGGTTGGTCTTTGTAGCCCAGTTCAAAGTCAGTTAATAAGTTAAATAAATAAAAATGTGGAAGTATGAGAGAGCTTGTTTTTTAAAGGGAGACCTATTGTAAAGGAAATATAGAAACTGTGGGGCCCAAAGTCACAGACTGGAAATTCTTTCCAGTGGTATGATTCTACATCTTGGAACCAGTCTTTGGGTAAATAAGTGACGAGGCTCTCCACCCTGGAGCTGGGTAAGATTCCTGGAAGTGAGGTACACCACAGGATGCTGAAACAAGGGGGTCGGCTGGAACCATACATTCTTGGCCAGCAAAACTTGAGAACGATTGAAGGAAAATACTGTGCAGCCTATCCTGGCTGAATACCTTCCTCTCCTAAAGCCCTGTGGGACCAAGCACTGGTTAGATGAAGAGTATGAACCACCAACATGCTGCTGTGAGGTTTGCCACTGTATAATGAAATTGGGTGGAGCACTTATTGCAACCTAAGGAAACATGGCTTGGAAACTAGAATTCTATTTGCCAGCCCTGCTTCAAATGCAGCCATTGTGCTGAAGACCAAATTAAGGCCGTGTTCATGCTAGCATCAAGGACTGCACTGTTTCTTTGACAGAGCCAATCCCTATGCCCCCATGGCTTGGATGAGTTCCCTTTGACTGCCAAGGAAGAAGAGGAAGAAAAGTGCAGTCCTTATCCAGCGGGTTTTTAGCATCTGACCAAAATCTTGGACTTTGGGTAGAGAGATAGAGATTGGAAACAGAATTGGTTAAAAAAGAGCCTCTTGTAACAAGTTGTTTCAAGTTCAGGAAAAGCTCCCAGCATCAAGTATCTCTTAGAGGAGTTTGTTATCCATGATTCAGAGCCACATAGATTAAATTTCCCTTAAAATATACATCAATTTGAAAATTAAAGGGGAAAGCGCCTGAGACAAGACATGTTTGGATTTTTGTCAAACTCAGAGCCTCTGGAAAGCAGTCTGGAAGCCAGGATGTGGCTTTTTAGGACTTCCCCTGGTCTCTGTCTCTTCCATTTATGTCTGTGCCATGCTCATTCTCATTCTTAGCTCTGATTGTCTCAACGCTACATCTGCTTCTTATTGTAGGGACTTCAGATGTCCAATATCAGTTGTTGCCTTGTTTTCAGAAATGGATTGAACTCATCTTTAAAAGTTTCAGATGTCTCCATACACTTAATCCAGCTATTCTGGTCTCATGTCTCCCTCTTATTATCCAACAGTATAGAATGTCAGAGGTAGGCGGGACATTAAAGATTAATAAATTCACCCACACAGACAAGGAAACTGAGTCTCAGCAAGTGATTCAGTTCCTTCAAAACCTCTGGGAGGGAGAGTTTATGTCCCCTTCACCAAAATTCCCATTTGTACTCCAAAGCTCCATTCACTTCTCTCCTCCATAATTCCATAACCCTTATCTCAATTTCCACTGTGGTTCACAATATTCACCCACAGCGCAAGCTCCTCTGGCTGTCTTTCTTCTCTCATGGCCCATTTCCACTCAATTCAGCTCTCCCTTTCCTGACTCTCCTTCTGCCCCTCCACCCCTACCTGAGCAAGATCCTCCTCTTTTTTCACTACTGTTTTTTTTGCATACCATGTATTCCTTCGGGAATTGATTTTCTTGAAGTACATCCTTTAGTAGTTCTTTCAGTAAGGATTTCTGAGTAGTAAAAAAAAAAATCTCAGTTCACTTTGAAAAAGTAAATGGCAGTTCATATGAGTGTGGAATTTTATTTTAGGTAGACAGTTATTTTCCCTGAGCATGTTGAAGACACTTTTCTTTGTCTTCTGACCTCTTTTGTTGCCACTGAGAAGAATCATTGCTAATTATTGTTCTTTATAGAAAGTTTGTCTTTCCTTTCTTGTTGCTTTAAGATTGTTTTCTGTCTTTGATGTTCTGCAGTTTAGTATAATGTGTATACATGTGGATTTATTTTTATTTATCTTCCATGTGATTCTTTAAACAGTGGTTTGAATCTTTTACCAATATGGGATAATGACCATTACTAACAATATGGCCACATATTGTATGTTCTTATGTACTGTGCTTTACATATGTTATCTCACTTAATTTTCACAACAGAGTACTATAACCATTTTACAATCAAAGGAACTTGGTCACAGAGAAGTTAAATTATTTGCCCAAGGTAAGATAGTAATTGGCAAGGCCATTTTTTGACCTCAGATATTAAATTTTGAATATTGTTTCCTTTTTATTATCTTCTCTGGTACTCCTATGAGACATATGTTGGCTCTTTCTGTTCATCTTCACCTTATAACTTGTCTCTTATATATTTAATTTCTTTGTCTTTCTATGGATCATTTTGAAATATTTCCTCAGATCTCTCCTCCATTTCACTAATTCTCTCTTCTGTCTGTCTAATCTGATGTCTAATGCATCCCTTGCACTTTTAGTTTCAGTAAATATATTTTTCATTTCTAGAAGTTTCCTCTGGCTCATTTTAGATCCTTCTATTCTTTCAAAAATGGTGTCTTGTACTATTCTTGGAAATATTCTTGATTTTTAAAACAATTAAAAAATACTAACTTTATGGTTTCTATATACTAGTTTATCTACTATCTAAAGTTTTGAGGAGTATAATCCTGACATTTATTTTGACTGCTGACTCTTGTGTATGGTAGATAATTTCTCTGTTTTTATAAATTTTTATTGTAAGTAGAGCTTTATTTTTCCTGTGTACTGGAGTGTTGAAGTTTAATTTCAGAGTGGTTTTATGTTTGTTTCTGCCAGATATCATAGGGGTACACTGGCTAAAGACAAATTTTATATTAATTTTTTGGCTTGGGGTTAGCTAATCTGCAGGTAGTAGATATTAAGACTCTAAAGTTGTGCCAGGCACATGACTGGGATTTTGATTTTTCATAAGGACCATGTTCCCCCATTTAGAGTCAGGTTAGGGATGAGCAACCTAGGGTTTTTTTGGGTTGATTGTCTTTTCTTAGAGCATCTGGCCTTTATGTAGGAGACTCAGTTCCAACCCCTCATTTCACTTAGGCCTGAGTCATTATCTCCTGTCTCTCCTGTCCTTAGCCATTACTGTATCAGTTCATCTCCCTAGGACCACTGCAGCCCAAGTTCCAGAGTCTGCTGTTCAAACCCTCAGCTTCTTCTTCACTTTAGCACCTAAAATTTCCTTTTCTACCTTTCAAACTCATTCATGCTTTATTTTTTTTTTACTTTTAAAATTGTGCTTAAATACACATCACATAAAATTTACCATCTGAACTGTTTTTATGTGTACTACAGTTCATTGGTATTAAGGACAGTCATATTGTTGTGCAACTATCACCACCATTCTTCCACAGAACTCTTTTCATCTTGCAAAACTAAAACTCTGTTGCCTTTAGAGTATATAGCTCCTCATTTCCTGACTCCCTTCAACCCTTAGCAAACACCATTCTGCTTTCTGTCTGTATGAATTTGCCTCATACAAGTGAAGTCATACATCATTTGTCCTTTTGTGATTGGCTTATTTCAATTAGTGTAATGTCTTCAAGGTTCATCCATGTTGTAGTATGCATTAGAATTTCCTTCATTTTTAAGGCTGATAATATTCTCTTGTACGCATATATCATATTTTGTTTAACCATTCATCCACTGATGTACACTTGGGTTGCCTCCGCCTTTTGACTGTGGTGAATAATACTTCATAGACATGCGGCTGTATCTTTAGACTCTGCCTTCAATTCTTTTGGATATGTACCTTTTAAGACCCTTTCTATATCTATCTCTGTCCTGGCCCACCCCAACCTAGTTTAATCACTTATGTCCATTTCTCTAACCAAAAGAAGACTCTAGTGAAGATTTATGTCCAGACATGCACTTATTGATGCCATCCACTTGATTTGGAAGTGAGAAATCACTGCCTTTGAAGCCTAGAGAGACCATTTTGAGGAGGTCCCAGCATTGAGTGATAAGGAGGTATAATACTGATACAAACCCCACCTCACTTCTTAGGTCTTTCCATTGACCTAATTATATTCCGTCACTTCCTGTTTCTAGCTTCCCTATACCTTTCACTTTGCAAGCTAGAACTGAAGCCAGCTCTAGCACTTGATGCAAAGGAAAGGAAAGAGCCAGAGAGAAGATGACTCAAATGACCCTCCTCTCTTTTTCAGACTTGCTTGGAGTTTCCATTGGGCAAATCTGAACACCCCATGGTCCTGTCATACTTGGGCCAAGGGAGGGCACTATAAGCAAATAGGTGGACTCTGAGCTGCCTCAGTCAGAACCATTAATGAAAAAAGGACTTGACATATTTGTCTTTCTTGCAGCCCACATCCTGCACTCTGCCTTTATGCATTTATATTCTGCCTCCCATGCTACTTCTCATTCCCAAATATCCTGATCCCTGGACTTATTTCCTTTTATGTTTTCACATTTACTGCTTGGATTGGATGCTTAATACTATTACTCCAGTACTAACACTGCTCACTCCCTCTACTGTTTTCTGTTCTATCCAGTAAACATTTCTCTTGCCCTAGCTGACCCAATTTTGGCCAGTACCCTTCCTGGAAGTCACTAGGGTTGCAGAACAGAACGTTGCCAATGCCATATAACCAGAGCTTCCTGGATAACTTCCCCACAGGATCTTTAAGGGATTATCTTCTCCTCCAAACCTGCTTCTTGTCCTATATTTTTTGTTCTTTGTTAATAATACCACTAGTCATTCAATTATTCAAGCCAGAATTCAAAGACTCATCCCTGACTCCTTTTTTTCCTCTATCTTTACTTCCAGTTAATTTGTTTCTTATTAATACGGCCACCCTAAAGTCTATCAAACCTATCCTTCCCTTTCCATCTTTACTCTTCTACCTTAGTTAAGACTCATCACATCACCTAGACTTCCTTACTGGTATCTCTGACTTCAGTCTTACCTCATCCCATTCTTAATGCACCTTCCACAATATCGTTGTATGGTATATGAAATTCAGACTCAACTCTATCTACTTCCTAACTTAAAAAACTTCAGTGCATCCCTAAGTCCTGCAGAATGCAGTCCAAAACCCTTAGTATGGTAGAGATCCTTTATATCCTATAGATGCTTTGCTTTCCTGCTTGTTCCTTGCTATCCCCACCCTTCACAATTTACAATAGTTTGTGCCCTAAACTTACCATGTCCTTTTACTTTCCTCTTTTTGCTTATTTCCTTTACCTTGAATTCTCTTTCCAAATTCTGTTTGGAAACTTCTACTAGTCCTTTAAACCATACATCAAATGTATCTCCTAATAAACATCAAATTAAAATCACTCATCTCTTAGTAGGAAGGGAGTTATGGTGATTTTAAAACTTTCTATGTATCATATTTTGTTTGAATTGTCTTGAAATAATATATTACTGTTATACTTTTAAAAACAATAAAGATATTTTTTTTCACCTTCTCTTTGAAAACTTCATTGCCTGTCCTCTCCAGATGGAATTAATTATGCCCTCTGATGGTCTTTCAAGGCATATATATGTTCATATGTTATTTTCATGAATGATCATAGAAAACTGATCTTTTGGGGGGGGTTATATATGGCTTCTTAGCCAAATCATAAACAATTTAAAGACATGTACTATGTCTTATCCAACTTGATACCTCCAGCACCTAGCACAATACCTGGCGCATAGGAGACACCTAAAAAATGTTAGTGAAATAGAACTAAATTGCCCAAGCTCTCTTAACTAATTAGTGACAGAGTCTAGACTAAAATCCCAGTCTCTTGATTCCCACTCCAGTGTCTTTCTCATCTTACTATATTTATGTACATGTCAAATTGTGATTACACAGCTGCAAATTGTCTTAGCAAGGCAGGACTTGTAGAAGAAAGAGCACCTTCCTCATTTGTTAAATGGGAGAATAGTCCTGTTTATTTATTTACTCAATCTTTATGAGGACCAAGTAGGACAATGATTGTGAACGCCCTTGGAAAAATGAAAAGTTGCATATAGAAGAAAGACATTATTATTGACAGATATAGTTCACTACACAGTTTTCGTCTTTAACAAATGGATATTAAGTTAAAACAAATGTTTCTGTATTATTCTAAAGCTATCAAAAAGAGGACTTATTCTGTGATCCTCAAGACTAATTAGTAATGCATGAGAGGCTTCCTGAATAATTAGAAAGAGACAGCATCTTTCTGGGTTTGTGTACTATTTTTTGTCCATATGCTACGCTGGCAAAATCTCTCCTGTCTCTTGGAGATAACCCTCTATTCACTTTACCCAGGTGTATAACAGCATGAATCCCAGACACATTTTTACATGTAGGCAATAGAGCCATACATTGCCCTTCTCACTGTGTGATTTCCAAAGTCCTCAAGATAAAATATTGCACTCTTGAGATAACAATAGAATGTTCTACACAAGGGATGTTCTGAAAACAGATCTTAGAAATTTAAAGTAAGATAGATTAAAATTTTAGTAGAAGAGTCAAAAGATAGAGATGAAGAAAACACCCAAAAGTAGAACAAAAAGAAAAAGGATTAGGAATGTAATGTACAGCAAGGTGACTATAACAAAAAAAATTGTTTTGAGAATAGAGTAAATAGAAAGAGGAAATCATCAATGAAATAATTCAATTTCTCACCCTAGTATTTCTTTGTTGAAAGGGTTCACTGAGTACTTGGTGCAGTGGATGAAAACAGAGCTACTCTAAGTACATCATGGAATTTCAGAATATTGGAATCAAGAAGAATCAACAAGCGTTCAGAGAAAGAGAAGAAAAAGTTTCAAGCAAATTATCAAAGTATCAAAATGCCATTGGGTTTTGCAATAGAAATCCAGAAAGTTAGAAGAAAATAGAGCAATTGCTTCGAAATTCTGAGAAAAAAATCATTTCCAGCCTAAAATTCTGTCTCTAGCCAAACTCCAAGAGAAACTAATGAATTTTACAACAGTCAAAGTCTCAAAAACTTTACTCCTATGTACTCTTTCCCCAGAAGCTCCTAGAGGATAGACTCCACAAAAACAAGGAAGAAAACCAAAAAAGAAGACAAGGGATCCAACACAAGAAAAGGTGGGAATCCACAGGTTGATGCTGAGCAGTGTCATTTGGCAGCAGCCTAAAGAGGAGCCAGTCTAGATTGGAGGTCCCAAGGCAGTGAGAGTGATTTTATCAAGAGATTTCAACTGACTGTAAGGAGAACAAATTGGGAAGTATTTGGGGTTCAATGAGTGATAAGTACAGAGAAAATTAGGCAAATAGAGAAGGTAGTCATAATACGAATATCGATGTAACCAAAGTATAACAGTGTTGGGATGATGTGGGGTTTTTTGAGGTATAGGTGGTGATGGTGTTTCCAGTGTTCAGGTTCTCGGGTTCCCCAAAGATGGAAATCAAGAAAAAACCCCAGCAAAATTTCCAGACAAATTTTGTTAGGCTTATCCTTGGGCACAGGGAGGCGGCAGAGAGAAAGGGAAGGTCCTCTGAACTGACTCGGGGGCTAGCTCTGCTTGGTTGCTCTTATGAGCTGGTGACCAAGCCCTCCTGTCGAAAGGGTAGGCCTTCTTTACCGGTTATGTCGTTTAGTGACCATGCTCGCTCCTGCACTGTGAGGCAAGATGGCGGACTGCTCATTGCCGCCCCCGCAGGAAGGTCGTATAGAGGACAAACCTTGGTCACCTGCGCATGCGGAATAGTGGTTTGGATTTGACAACTGAAAGTAAACGGTTAGGAGGGTGATAAAATCAGTTACCTCTGCATTTTTGCGTAGGGAGTGATGGAATGGCGGCATTCCTTCGACCCCAGGTTTAAGTCCCAATGCTGTCTCAGTGGTATAAGAGAGTTAAATCTCATTTTCTGTGATAGGAAGTCAATAAATTATTTAAATCGAAAAGTCAAGAAGTGGCAATATAATCATGTAATTTAGAGATGAGAGGGTAAATATTACATGAATCAGGTCAGCGAATTGAATTTATTGCTTCTCGGAAGTGAGAAATAAGGGAGGTAAGGCTTGTATGTTACTATTTGGTTTAGTCTGGTTTTAAATATGCCTTGTAGAAAATTGTCTCTCTCAAATGTTTATCATTGGTTCACATCCTTGATACATCACCTGGGACTCTTCAGACACCCCAGGACTTGTGTCATACCTCCAACAGGTTTTTACTTAGCTGGGCTGGAGTGAAGTCTAGGCTTCAGAATTTTAAAACATTTCCCCAGATGAGTCTAAATTTCAGCCACGTTTGAGAACTACTGATAAAAGGTGCATGTGTAACTTTGGTAGAAATTAAAACTAACTTTAAAAGAGATTAATACATAAATAAAGCACATAGGATAGTTCTGGGCACTCTATTCATAAACATTAATATTCCCAGTGGGAGTCAGTAAAGTTCCAGAAAAAGGTGGCCTGAGATGCTCAAGGCAGACCTCACTCAAAATCTTCAGAACTTGATTCTTACCAGCCGAAAAAACACAGCTCATGGTCAACCTGAAATTCCTTTAACAGAGGAAAGCCTTTCATTTGGGGTTATAGCTAAAACAGAATACCTGGGAGCTGCCAGAGGATTAACTTTACATGGAGGTGTGAATGGCATGCATCTGATCCTTCTTTGGAAGGGTCAAAGGGCAGAGGTCGTGAAAGTAATGAGAGCCTGAGATGGAGATGAAGGGGAGGAGAAGACTTGAGATGGGGGAGGATAACAAAGGGGAGGCCGAGACAAAGAAGTCAAACTTCAACTACTTTTTATCTAATTCCAGACAAATAGCCTCTTCCACTGCTCTCTTAAAAAAAAAAAAAAAAAAAAAAAAAAAAAAACCTTTATGAAGCCAATTTGAGTCTGCATGTTAATTAATGGCCCTGGCTAGCTTTCAGAAGGGAGAGTCTCTGTCTCCTATTCTCTTTTCTGGTCCCTGGGTCAAGGAAAGCTGTGTTCCAGCCCCTGAAGGAGGCGACTGCCTGCTGCTTTGGGTCACCTTAAAAGAAAGGCGTTATTATCCCCACAGTCATCACTATCTTCCCTGACACATCTGCAGGTGTACCCTTTCTTACTGTGCCTCCCCAAGGTTTCTTTTCCCCTCTGCTATTGGCCTCCTATGGATACAGGAGCCTGTCTATTATTCACCATGTAGTGTATTGTTACCCTCTTTGATTTGCTGCTGTTTGAACCAGATGCTGTCTGTCTTGTAGCATTTAATCCCTTGAAAGGTTGAAGGATGCAATTTATGTGAATGATGGCTCTTTATAAGAAGGCAAAGTCATATTGTACTTCAGGCTTATCTTCAGCAGATTTCCCTGTTTCCACTCCCAACCTAACTAAGAGATTAATGAATCGAGAAGTACATTTTGGTGGCTTTAAACTAACTGTCTCTTGGGAAATGCCAGCACATTCCAGTGATCACTAGGAGTCTGGTGGGTTCAGTTGCTGGTCTCTCCTTTCTGCACTGAGACACCTCAATTCTATCCTGCATCATAAATCTAAGGGAGCGTGAAGCCTCTATCTAGAGAATGACACTCTTTATTGTGGCATTGTAAATGTCTGGAAATAAACAGACAGTCTGAAGAGATTGCCTTTAAAATAAATTTCTGTATATTAAATCTTTTGTACATTTTGAATCATTTTCCCCCATTGACTTTTATTCAAATTTTTAGATATATTAAGATGGACATAATAAATAAAATTGCCCTTCCAATTATTCAATTAGCACTTTTAAAGCCTACTAGAAAAAGAAAACAAGAAAAAAATATCCCACTCAGGTGAATGAATCAGAGATGTCCAGTTTACAGCTTGCCTGCCAAAGAAGTGGAACCCTAAGATCAAATGGAGAAAATTGCCTTTATCAACTCATATATATTACAGTGAAATATATGCTACATTGCATCCTCTGAAATCTAAAACATTATACTATACAGATATGAGGTCACTCTAAATAACCCACATTAGAGAAAAACACATCTTATACAAAAAGCCTAATAGGAAAAAAGCACTTAAAACAGTACAAAGCACATAGAAAATGCTCAATAAACATTTTTATGGGATATTATTTTAGTACATGACCACCACATATAAAAATGGCCATAGCCCTTTGTCCAGGAAAATACTGGATTTGGGCTCTGCTGTCAGTCTCCCACTAGTGGGACCAGACCTCATGCAGGTTCATACATGGCTCCTGGTTTGGTAAGAGAGAGTAGACATAGCCTAGAAAGAAAGAACAACCCAGAGGGTGTTTGGAGAGGCTGAGATGTTCCCTGGAGGACGGACCTTTAATCTGAGTCCTGAAAAAATGTGTAGGTGTTCACCACATGGGCCTAAGGGGTAGACTTGAAAACCAGGAACAGAGAGCAGAGTTTGCCTATGCACAAAGGTATGACAATGATTGGAAAATAATGGTGGGAGGAAAGGGCATGTTGCAGGGAAGTAGGACAAATGATGAAACTGGAAGGTAAGCCAGTAGATAGTGGAAAGTCTTAAGTCTGACTTTAAGGAGTTTGGACTTTACTCATTGGAGCTGTGGAAGGGTTTTTAGCAGAGGCTGTATTTGGTTTATGTGGATTATGTTAAATCACCACAAACATTAAGGCTATCTAGAGATTAAGGGACAATTCAGGAAAGGACTAGAGATTAGATGAACAGGTTGAATAATAGAACCGTGATCAAAAGGAACCTAATAATCTAGAGATTAGGCAGATACCAAAGATAAAGAAGGAAGAAGTTAAGGAAGGGGAAATCTTCCAGGAAGGGTGGATCAGGTATGATAGGGGTGGAAACTGTTGAATGTTATTTCCTCCATGGAGGAGATAGGGAGAGCTCCTCTTACACAGAGTTCATCAAAGTACAGAGGGTCTCACAGATCCCTTGGGGTAGATTGCGGGAGGGGGAGAGCAAGCCTGGTAAAAATGCAGACTCCTAGGCCATGCTTCAGACCTGAGAATTGACATGTACACCTCACTCTGTAGATGATTCTCAGACATGTTAGACTAATGCAGGACTCATTTGCATTTGGGGTACAAAGGGAGAGGGTGGGGGCATGAAAAGAGATCACAAGCTCACTAGGCAGGGTTGACCCCTGGATGAGAAGCAGCCTGGAATTCAGAGCTTAGACATTGTCTAACCTGGACAATGATTAGCTCCAAAGGTAGACTCCAGGTGTCTGCTCCTGCGGCCTGTGTACTGATCAGTTCTCAATCCAGTTGGGCATAGCTTTGTGCTCTTTTGAAAGCCCAGGCAGAGGAAAGAGAGCCAAGAGCAAACCTGGAGGAGCTGGGTTCTGGCCATTACACCGTTCTTTACTGTCTGTTTGGCCAAGAGAAAATCACTTGACCTCTCTATGCTTTGAGCTAATAACTTTTAAAAATAAGGTGATGGTGTCTGCCCAAGCTCCCTCATCTGGCCGTAGGGAAACTGGCTGAGGGGAAGGAAAAACTGCAGCCCAGGTTGGTGGAGAGCCAGAGTGACAACAGTGCAAGAAGCTCCAAGTAAAGACAAGCTCAATAACATTGCAAAACATTCATATGACTTTAAATGTTCGATAACAGGATGGGCATGAGGAGATTTCCTGGGATCTTGAAAAAGCTCTATATTCTTGATTCGTGTGAAGGTTAAATGGGGAGTATTTGTATATATTTATCAAAATTCATGAGCTATATGCTTAGGATTTGTGCATTTTACTATATGTAAATTATACCTCCTTTTAAGGAAACCAAGAAGAAGGTAAAAACATCTGAGTAGAGAGTGGTTGGTTCTGTTTTCATCTGTGGCACGGCAGCAGGCAAGGCCACAGGGAAAAGCCACTCTGCAGAGCCAAGCCTGAGGCCCAGAGTTCTGGTCCAGAGTCCTTCTCACATCTTGCAGTAAGAGCCAGTCATGCTCTTTCTAGTCACTCAGAATCTGGTGTCTCAATGCATTTTGGGAAAGTTTTTGGCTTTTAGAGACAAATTGAGTGACTTGAACTGAAGTGTGTGTGTATGGGGGTGGGGGGGGGAGGCTCAGAACTACAGCTAAAGTTATAATGAAAAAAGCAGTCATAAGTGAACAAGTGGAAGAACAAATGCCCTGGAAACCTCTGGCAGATGTTTGCGGAGGGGCCTGAGAACTGTGGGAAGTCATGCTTCAGGAAACGTGTATCAGTTCACTGATTTGTGCCTTCCAAAAGGAGACATTTCTATAGTAAAATTTCTTAAGACAGATATGTGTCACAAGACTAGTGCCCAGGGCTATCATTTCCCCTTGGCTCCCAGGACAGTGTTCTCTGTTCAGTGAAGGGGTTTTGTCAGTATGGCTACCTGGCTGTGTCTCAGTGTCCTTAGCTACCCACAGAAAAACATATCTTTTCTCTCTCAGCCACATGACCTCCTCTGGTGAAACAGAACACAGTTACTTAAGAGTTTACAGGACAAACATTACAAACCACCTCCCTGAGGGGGTGTTAAAGTCGTCACTGGTCCAGGCCGAAAGTTTGGAATCTGAGCAGCCACCCTTCCTACAAAGAACCCTGGGGACAGAGACTCCAGGCCCACGCTCATCTCCGGAGGCCAGAACCTTGCGGAGGGGGAAAGTAAGAAGGGGGGTGGATGGGCTCCAGCTCTCTCCAGAAGACAGGAACACAGGAAAATAATCCTGCTTCTGTTTCTCCTGGGAGCTGGATAATTTCAAATTCTCCTTATGGCTGCTGTAATTAAGACCATAATGCTGAAGTTTTAGAAAGGCAGCTGACATGAAAAGTCAAGGACCTTAGCCATCTAAATGTTCACAGTACCTTCTCTCGTTTTCTGAAAAAGGAAACTTTTCAAATAAAGCAACAGGAGAGATGCTGGATGTGAATGAAGAGTAGGGGAGCTGTGGGTGATGGAGCCTGACTTAGAAAGCAGCAGGAAGCCAGCTCTAGTGGCTGCATCAGAAGCATCACATTTAAAATCCCAACCATTTCCTTCTGATTCTTCTAACAAACATAGCAATCGCTCTCCTTTAAATTAGCTCAAGAACACTGAATCCCCCCTGAGGGACCTCTCAGAGTCTGGAGGAATCTTCTGGGTCACAAGTGGCTTCCACCTCTCTGTGACTAGTTAAAGGGCTCAGCTCTTCTTTTATTACCAGAATGCAAATCCCATAATCACTTTGTTCCCACTGTTGAGTTGGTTGACCCCTGTGAAATGATCGTTTTCATCACAGAAATACCGTGAGCTGCAATGGTATTCAGAAGGATGCCAAATCATGGGAAAATGTTATTCGGAGACAGTTTACTGATAAAAAACTGGATCTAATTGGAAGAGTGGACAAGTTCCTCATTTCCTACCCAGAGAACCGCTAGTAGTAAGGCTGCAAGGCGTGTCCCAGTGAGTTCATGTGACTTGCTCCACTTCCTCCCCTTACAACCTCAACCCATTACAATTCTGGACCTCAACCAATATTTTCAGCTGCTTCACACATATGCACGTGCAGATACACATGACCTCTCATACCTCTCACCCCGGCAGTGGTCTGGGGTTGCACTAAACCGTCATTCAATGTCAGCAAATGGACTTTACAAAGATTAACCCTAAAATGACTGTTGAATGCCTACTATGTGTTCCTACAAAATTTTCAGTTCACCTGATTGTGACAGTCACAGAAGAATGTGTCTTATTGCAGTCTCCTGCTTTCTTTTCCAACTTGATAACATAGGCTAAGGGTTGGTTTTAAGCCTTCAGGATAAAACTGATGCCAAAATGCCCAGTTTTCTCATTCATCCATGGAGTTGACTGACTGCAAAACATGCCTAAAATTATCCCTAATTCCAAGTCCATTCTACACAATCAACCTCTCCAATATAATAATTCCAAAATCTTTCTTGATTCCTGCTTTTAATAAAGTACATTTACAGAGGATATGAATTCCAGATTTGATTTCAGACTCTGGGGATGTATATTTCTCTTCTGGAACTTGTATATCCGGTCCTGGAATTAAAAGGGGGAAAAAAGGAAAAAAAAAAAAGAAAGAAAGAAAGAGAGAGAGGAGGGGGAGAGTTCATAGCATAACAAGCATTCCTTGTATTTCTTCTGTCTTCTACATGCTGAGCATGGAGAAGAGAGAGGGGCTGATACACAGCATCTGGTTAAAGTCAGGTAAGTAACACTCTAGGGGAAAAGCCTGAAGTCAGTTGCCAACCTCTTTCTCTTTCTAATGTGTTTTTGCAGATGGATAAAAGCTGCAGCCAATAAAGATTTTGATTTTAGGTGATACTTGGGAGGAAAGAAGGAAAAAGAAACACTTGATTCATTCACTGTCCTATCAGCTCCATGCCATTTTCAGCATTTGGCATAATGAAAGACACGCAGAATGGCACCACCCCCATGCCACCACCAGGTGTAAACATGACAAAGGAATATTTTCAGCTATAGGATTCTCCTGAATGAAGATTAGAAGATGTGATTGGGGCCCCAGCATAGGAAACTGAAGGTGTGCTTGCAAGCACAAACACCTGTCACCATTGTTCCCTGGGCCCATGTACTGGGGCATCTCCTACAGGGTCACGGTCCAGCAGAAGGAGCATGGGACTGGGTCAGGAGGTCTAATTCCCATCGTAGTTTTGCCATCCAGTTGCCTTTTGACCATGGATGAGATATTTTATCCCTGGACCTTGGTTTCTGCATATGTGAAATGGAGATAGTAACATCTGCCTCACGTGGTCCCATGGCCCATATAAGCCTTTTCCTACACAGAAAGGAGAAGGTCAGGCTAAGGAGCAGGGTCACCAAAGCACTCACCCTACTCTCAGAGTAGAGAGGACTTGTAGAAATGCGAAACTGACCACAGTGCCATCTTTCCCCTCTCTTCCCATGGTCATCCCTCTCTGGTATATCCCCCAGCCAAACTCTAGCTAGCATATGTGCCCCACCCACTCTAGGAGTACGTAGGAAATTCTGAATTCCTTCCACACTACACAGAAACTGAGTGTGGCTTGTAAAAGCTAAACTCTAGCCCTTCCACTGCCCAACTACTCTGCACTGCTGCATTGACTCCGATGTGGCCACTCCCAGATCAGTGCGGGGAGCCTGTTTCCATGCAGTCTTAAATGAGGGAAAGGCTTTCTGTTGATTTTAACTTATGTAACACACCTCCCCCTCTGGGCAGCTCAGAGACCCAAATCAAGATCAATGTGTCTTTCCAGCATGTCTTTCCCTTCTTCTCATGGTCTTTGAGGACTAGAAATGGACAGCCTTCCTGCCTCTGTAGTTCATCATTCTTGTATTACCCTAAAGTACCTAGTCACATGGCCTAGTCATCATAGGAACTAGTACTTGCATGCATGGATATAGTTCTATGATCTGAGTCCTACCTACAGGTTTGGTTCTTATTATGCTAAATGAGAGCTAAAGAAATTTTAAAAATCCTGTTTCTCTCTCAACAAAACCTAGTTTTGCAACTATTATTCCTATAATATTCTACTTTTGGTTATCATAACATCAACATTAACTTTTTTGTTGTTGTTGCATTCACGCTGTAGGCTTATATCTCTGAGAAAATGGGGAGGTAAAAGGATAGTGTCAATCAATGAAATACAAAAGGGAAAAGTATATTAATAATATTCAAAAAATGTTATCCTTATTGCAACCAGATAGCCTTCACTACTCCTTCCAACTCAAAAGGATTTAATTCCTGAGATGGTGCTTGAGAGTGCAGTTTAAAAAATGTGACACACTTTTCAAGAGTGCACATATATACTAACTTTATTATTATCAATATTATGTTTCCAAAGTGCTAGTCTCAGAAACCTGCCGGAAGCAACTTTAACTTTGATGAATGGCCATTTAGCATGCTGACTCTGAACAATGCTTAGCAACACCCAACAATTTCTCTTCTAGTAAAAACTGTTTCATGAATTATTCTAAAATGTCTGCCTTGAGTTACTTTCTCCTCTCTAATGTATTATTTTGGAGATTATAAATCAGATCCTACTTGCTGTGGTCTTTTACTTATATAACTCACTTTACCTGTACCTTCCCCCTCATTATCATGCTTCCTTAGAGAATAGCTACTGTGACCTGGAAAACGAAGCAGAGAAGGTGGCTTCCTCGGCTTCTCAAGAAGGTGGGCAAATAGACAATTCTACTATAGAAAGTGAATCAATCTTTTTAAATTTCCTGACCTTCAAATGAATTTGATATTAGTATCAAGTATTGGAGAAGTAAAACCTTCTAGAACAAGGCCTTCAACTGTTCACCAGAGCTGCTTAATCAATCTGTACTAGTTTGCCTTCTGGTTTGATGCCAATTACCTCCACCAAATGAAATTAGTCAACCAAACAGAGTTCATCTTTGAGTTCAGTACTCTGTTATGTCCAGGATGTGAGGATCGTGAAAAAAATCTGAGAAGGTCTTTGACCTGGGGAACTTACAGCCTAGTGGAGGATATAAACTCAATAATAGGACAGAAAATAAGATTAAACATCAAATTCTGAGGCACCTTCTGTTGGGACAATAGGAATCCAAGAAGAAAGACTAGTCTAAGAAGATGTCATAGAATATTGGAGAGCTATCTATATTGGGATACTCATGAGAGAGGAGAAATCACATAAGATGGAAAATAACAACAAAGGCACAGAGCTGAGGAGATGAACATGTGTTGGGGACTGTGAGAAGACAGACTTGACAAGAGGAGAAAGGAGAGAGAATGGATTGGTAGAAAAAGTAGGACAAACAATGGAGAATCTAAAAAACAGGGCTTGTGATAGACAACAGTGTACCATTTTTAGGGTGCGATGTGACAAGGATAACTCTGCATTTAGGATGACTGGGGACAAGGTTGACCACACTATAGGAAATGTCTGAAGCTTGAAAGGCTATTGTCTAGTTATTTGAGAGAAGAGAGAAAAGCAGGTTCTAGAGACAAACCCAACAAAGAAATAGGAATTTCTGATAATTGACTGAATGTGGGAAATGAAAGAGAACGAACTTAATGTTTTTTAGTTATCATAAATAGGAGTGATAATGGTGTTGTCGTGAAGAAAAAACTAGCTGATTGGAAAGAAAGGCTATCATGTGTGGGAGAGTAGCAGGAGAAGAACACCATCTAAAAGCAGAATGATTAGTTTCTATTAATTATTAGTTTCTATTAATTAATTCTATTGATTATTTCATTTATTTCTATTGGTTATTGATTATTTCTATTGGTTCCAGCTTGGCCTCCCAGTTGGAACAATCGACATGGTCTCAAATGATGCCAAACATCTTGGCAATTGTGGATCATTCTGTTTACTAGCAACTAGATGTATGGTTCTTCAGTCATCAATTAAAGATGTCACAAGCCTGCCTACCTCACCAGATGGATGTGAGGATGGGACGCTGCATGGCATTGCGATTAAGGCTCTGGAGTCATGCTGACTGTTTTCAAATTCCTGCTCCACTACTTACTAGCTGTGTGGTTTGGGGAAATTACAAACACCTCTGCTCAGTTTTCTCATCTATGGAAATGGGATAATAATACAAACTCATGAATGAGAAAGTTTACGTTGAGCACTTGACACTCAATACTACTCAATTTAGTAATGACTCAACAAGTGTTCACTATTTTTTATTTTCATCAAATAAAATAATAAGTACTAAAACAACTTATAAATTTCAAAGTTTTCAAGAAAGGGAAAGATCTTTTCATAGAGACAATAGGGTGGATTGGAAAAAGTATTGGACTTGGAGTCACTGTTCTCAACCTACATCCAACACCAATTAGTTCTGTTACTCAAGGCAAGCCTCTTAACTTCCAAGAGGTCTTGGTTTCTTTTCACTTAAATAATAATGCATGTCCTACCTATCATAGCATTCTAAAAATAAAAGGAATGGCTCATGAGAAGCTATTCTGTAAGCTATAAATGCTTTACAAAGGAAAGGTATTAATTACTTATCATTAATATGTTAAAGAACCATACTTCATTATGTGTGATGGTCAGAATGAATACTTAATTCATTCCATCAAAATCTTATTTACACAGGTTCCATGATTTAATTGCCTCAGAAGACATTCCAGTAGCTTCTTGAAGAGAAGTGAAGTCCCAGGCAACTTTACATTGGCCTGGACTTTGGAAATGGGTGGAAATAACTCTGAATAGAATCACTATTGAGCTTTATACATTCATTATTTATTTTGGTTAGGACAACCCCAGGGCTGGGGTGAGCATTAGAGGGGTGGAGGTAGAGTAGCCAGGTCAATGGTTACACTGTGAATTTCTAGCTCTAATCAGTCCTCTTAGGAAAAGCGCCAGCCCTCCTTATTCCTAATAAATGTCCATCTTGGACTGCGTCTCCTCAAAGTTGCCTGCCCCAGCCTTCCCCAGTCCAACAGTGCTCAGTCATTAGTATGGATGGTTCATAGAAAAACAAAGCTTTGAAAGGCAGGACAGAAACAAGTTCTGACTTGACCTTGAACTGCTTCTGAAGCCCAGGGTCTCTGTTCCCATTCTGCACGTCAGTCTCAGCTCCCTGAGCTGGCAAGATGGGAGCAGAGTTCATGGCACCCTTCAATCAGGTGTGCTTCTTTGGGCAGCAAGGATGAACCATCTGTTATGTGAACTCAGTAAGTCTGTTTCTTTATTCTCTTTGTATTCCTTTACAGAACTTAGTTCTATAGTGTGTTTGAACCCAAAGAAGAAAGAATTTTAAGTCCACATCACTTTTATCTGGCACATTAAAAAAATATCCCTTGTATTCCAACTCCCTTTCTCCTTTCCTTCTGTTGTTTATTTGTACAGTTTTAATTTTTTTGGAGATTACATTCATTTATTTATAAGCTCAATTTAGGTTTTAGAAATTGTAATTGTTGCTTGCAAAAGGGGCACAAGCCTCCTAACTTTTGCTATGATATCCTCTTGGCATAGCCATTGTGCCTCAGTCATAGGTCCAGTCTGAAATCAGGGATATGTTTTGCACCCATAAGGTACAACATACAGCTCCATAAGCCAAGGCCTGTCCTTGGCTCCATTCTTCCTGGCTTGTGATACTTGTAGTACATAGAACTGGCTCCAGTTCTGGCTCAGGCCTTGGGGCTCTGAGCAAAAGGCTTTGCCTGCCATTGTGGCTCCCAAGAATTCTTATATCAGCAACATTTGGGAATAAAGCACACTTGGAGCAACTGAAAAATGAAATGTTAACTATGATACATTTAAGAAGTTGGGGATTTTTCTTTTACTTCACGAAGTACAAAGGTGCAATTTGGGTTTTCATAAATAAAATATACTTTCAGTTCTGTTATGGATTTATTTATTGTTTTAAGTTTATTGGGATAACATTGGTTAATACAATTATATAATTTTCAGGTGTACATTATAATTCAACATCTATATATTCTATTGTGTGATTACCACCCAGAGTCCAGTTTGCTTCAGCTACCATACATTTGATCCCCTTTACCCACTTCACCTTCCCCCAAGCCCCCTATATTTGACATCCTTTTTCCTGTCTACCTCTTCCCTCCTCTCCCATCTGTTATGGATTTAAAAGGTAGGGAACCACTAGATAGGTTCTTGCTACTATTTTTCTTTTCTTTATTTTTTAAATTAAATTTATTAGGGTGACATTGGTTAATGAAATTATATGGATCTTGCTACTATTTTTCAACTGACTATATTCACTCTCTCCAAATCTTTTATTTAATCAGTGGGGTGGGGGGTGCAAAAACCTGACTTCTATTCTAAAAGCACAGTAAAAATTTATTTGCATTTGGAATTTATCTCTGTTTAAATGGACTCACTACATTAACATCTGATATAATTATTTTACAGCAGTGTACCTGGGAATGAAGCCCTAATTTTTAATCTTCCAGCTAGCCTGCCCAGCAGAGTGAATTCAGAAAGAGGAAGAGCGACAAGTAATTTGTAACAAGATCCAATTTCTTTTGCAGCAGGAGGTTTTTAGTAAGAGAAGCTGTACCTTTTTGACTTTGAAAATAATTACCTTGTAAAAATTAAAAACCTGAGAGATATTGGCATAAAAGTTTTGCAAAAATAGCAAAAATCCATTTGGTCTCTGTGAACTCTTTTAACTCAATGTTGCCAGGCTACTGGTTCTGCACACGCAATCAATTCAGAGAGGTAGATTCTGCGAAGACAATTTTATACAGAAGTATAAACTCTTCAGCAATTCCAGCCCAAAGAGTCATGAGAAGGTTAACCCATCACCCTTCCTTCTTTCTTCCAGTTCTAATAAGAAGGTAGTTTGGCACCATGATGAATTTGGTTATGTGCCTCATTGTGCTGCTATCAACTGAATACCACCTCAGGCTCGTCCAACAGAAGACAGGTGTAATGACTGACTTTCAGTCATTACAAACCATGTCATCAGTGATGACAAGAGGAAAAGTTTCTCTTCATTTCCTGTCCAGGTTCCTCTCTGTCCAGTTTACTGAAACATTCATGGTTTTAGATAAGGCAGCTGGGTCATTTCAGGTTTAGAAAAGTGCAGCATCAACTCCCCTCACACTGTGGTTATTAGTTTATCATTTATGGAACATTTCTAAGAGACTTAGATGGGAGCTGTGTGAGTACATCTTAATTCCCATTTGGATAACTGGCACTCAGGATCTATGCAAAGAAAACCAATACAGAGCAGTTAATAAATCCTCATCATGGTCTAACATCATGTGCATCTGAAGCGACCTATGAAACATCATTCATCTTCTGGGGCCCTAAAGACATGTTACCAACCAATAGACTCTGAACCAATGAAGTCATGGTAGACAGTCTACTGAAATGCTTTCTCTCCTGGAGGGATAGGCTACCCTACTTGGTTGGCCCGATTCTGGAGTGTGGTGTGCCTGGGATGAGCACCTCCAGAGACTATCCCCTGGAAGTTCTGCCCTGCCTCCAGCCATCCCAGAGTAGACTACAGTATTCCAGCCCCCTTTAATTTTGTAATTTGGATGGCTGCTCTTTTCTGAAAGTGTTCCTTTTGTCCTCTATCTTTCACTACAGACAGCCTTGGCTTAATGCCAGTGACAGGTCCTACAGGAGACCTGTAGACCAGTCTCAATAGTACTAATATTTATGAGATAATTTTATTAGTTACAATTAGTTACATAAGATTGTACTCATAACAAATTAACCCACAGATCCCAAAGTTGAATGCACAAAAAAATTTCTTTCTTGCTTATGCTACATATCCATTCCAAGTCAAGTGTAGTAGTGTGTGTGTGGAGCGGGGAGGGCAGGGAATTCTGCTTCATCTATCACTCAAGGATCCAGGCTGATGGACTGTCTACCATCTTCAGAGACAGTATCTAGAACTTATAACTTCCTTTGTCTTCTCGGCAGGAAAAAGAGAGAATGGACATCTCGCCTGCTCTTCAGTGCTTCAACACTTCAGCCAAGGAATCATAGATGTCACTTCAGCTCACATCCCATTGGCATAAACCAGACAATGGTCCCACCTAACCACAAAAGGCTGGGTGGTTTAGTCCTCTATGTGCCTGGAAAGAGAGGAGAATGAGATACTGATGAACACTAGTAATATGTACCACATTGCCTATGCTTTTGCTTCAGGCATGGATTATTCATGTACTTAATATAATGAATAAACACCAGGCACCACAGTGAGGATCTCATCCTGACAGTGAGATATTTCATGAATCTCAGTAAGTTTGTCTCTGTATATTCAAGCAAGAACATGCCAGGTTCAGAGATTTTATTTTTAATTCTCTTTCTCACTAAAGAGGTCAAAAACCAAAAATATGTCGAGAAGCACTGTCTTAGATAGCTAAGCTACATGGCAGCAAGTAGGAAGCCTTGAATAGTGGGGCCGTGCCACATTGAAACAGCCTCTGGCTAATTAACCCTGTGGCGGTTTGTGGTCCCATCCACCCGCAGGCATGCAGATTCAGCCTTAGTCTGCACTTAGAATTCATCTTTAGCATAGCAGGCTATGCCAGCTCTGAGATGCCAGAGTTTAACTTACTGGAACAGAAACCACATCAAAAAGCCAGTCACATGACAGTGCCAAGGAACTCAAACCCCACATCAGAACACTTTGGCTGGTGTAGAAGTCCTGAAAAGTAATGTGTTCTTCACTGGGAATTAAGAACTTGTGGGCCCTGGCCTAAGTATAGCCTGCCCTTACAGTGTTTTGAATTACGAATTGAGACTCTTGGGCTTTAGTGGCCATAATCGATTTGGATACGAGACAGAGGCCACATTTACTACATCTAACTTCTAGAAAACTTAAGTGACCTGCACATAGTAGGTACTCAAAAGGTTTTTATTTTTATTTTTATTTTTTGATGATGATATGTTGTGTGACTTCTGGTGGTCAGGATAAAACTTAGTTGATTGCATTCTATTGGTTCTTTAGCAGGAGTCCACAACCTTTTAGGTACCAGGAATAGGTGTTGCTATGAGAATCTAATGCCTGATGATCTGAGGTGGAGCTGAGGCAGTGATGGGAAGCAGCTGCAAATACAGATGAAGCTTCACTCACTTGCCCGCCACTCACCTCCTGCTGTGTGGCCCAGTTCCTAACAGGCCATTGACCAGTACCGGTCTGTGGCCCTGGGGTTTGGGGATCCCTGCTTTTGAGGATAGAGATACATAGTCTGGTGGTGCCTTAACTTCTTGGCAGTGAGTAGAAAATATCAGTCATTTTCAGAATCTAAGATGCACCAGCAAGCTTTAGTTATCAACAACAATAGTAATGACACGAATCATTTATTGTATGCCTACTCAGTTCCAAAACACTGTTTGAAGAATTTTATATGGATTATTTTATTTAATCCTCACAACCACCTGTAAGGAAGGTCATATTGTTAACCTTTTGATACAAATGAGGAAACTGAGTCTTAAAAAATTTAAGGAACTTGCCCAATATCACAAATTTAAGAAGTAGTGAAGCTGGGGTCTAACCTAGGTCTGTCTGGTTGCAAAGTCCAAAGTCCACATATGTTTAAAAAATTATTTCCTTTTAACAGTATAATTAACAGAAAAATTAAAAATACAAAAATGAAGAGGGAATGAAATAAATACAATTTGTAATCCACTATCCAGAGATATTTGCTGTCACAATTTGACGTATGTATATCTTAAACTTTTTCTGTTCAGGTATCACTCATAAGCGACTTGAACTTCCTTAGCTACCTTTGTTCTTGGCCTGGGCTGGCCTTCAGTGCATGTCAACATCACCCAAAATCATCCCGAAAAGCACACAATCCAACACCTAAAAGAGTTGCTGAATAATGCAGATTTTACCTAAGAGTTTGTGGCAACCTGTAGATTCCTTGCAGGCAACATACCAATATTATCTTTCACCAATTCCTTTTAAACAACTCAACTTTTCTCTTTTTGCCTTCTTGAGACATCTCTTCTTTTTCTCATGAAAAACAATTTTTTATTATCTCATTTTTTTTCTAATATGTACCCCTACCCACCACCCTCTCAGGAAAACAACAGGTTCTCAGGATGCTCCCTTCTTAATGGCAGAGGTTAAGATAGTAAATAAAGAAAAATTTACTCTTGTCTCTCTCACACACATTTTCTTACAAAAATAGATCTATACTGTTTAGTAACCCACTTTATTTTCCACAAGAGTATATTATATAGGAGAAGTCTTTAAGCTCTGTTTGTGAGCATTTTGCTTGATTGGTGAGAAAGAAAAAGCAAGTGCCAGCCTGTGTACTGTGAAATTACTGGTAAGAACACTATTACAATCATGTCCTTTTGAGTCATAAGAGTCATTCTGATTATATTTAGGTTAATATTTAACATATTTTGATTTAAAGTATACTATGTAAAAGAATTTTTTTACAGGTCACCAAGACCTGACCTGATAAATGTTTTATTTCTACTATTAACCAAACTGTTTTATTAAGCAAGATAAAGCAGTGGCACCAATAAGAGTTAAATTCTATTTTTCCCCACATTACCTTGCATATATTTTTCTGATTATGCCTTTGGAATAAAAAGGTCATTAAGAGAAAAATCTGAGCCTCATTTCTGACAGCTTCGGGGAGGTACGCTAGTGGGAACAACTTCTGATGACAAAGAATTTTTTATATGAGAGAGATGAGCCCAGTCTGGGGGTGAGCTGCTGGTACACATTCTGTTTATCTAAATTAGTGGTCTTCAGACATTTTTGATCACAAAATGTGAAGGATTAAAGATGGCTACAAATTCTTTGACAAACCATTCACTGACAGATGGTATCTATGCCTCCACCCTTGAATCTTGGATGGATTCTTAGATTGGAAGTGACACTATTTTATTGCTTTAGGTCTTAAGACAACTTCTTCTTCTCTTGGAACTTTCCCCCTTGGAACCTAGTCTCCACTTTATGAGGAAGCCCAAGCAGCCCAATGAAGAAGCTATACAAAAAAGAACTGAGACCTCTCTCTCCCTTGACAAACAGTAATCCTGGATGAGGTCCCACTGATAGCTAGCACCAACTTGCCAACCATGTGAGTAAACTATCTTGGAAGTAAGTCTAGATCTAGCTGAGTTATTCCAACTGACACTGCTTGGGGCAAAGATAAACTGCGCAGGTGAGTCTGTCACTGCTTTCTGATCTACAAGATTGTGAACAAAGTGAGATGGTGTTTTAAGTCATTAAGTTTTCAGATTATTTGTTACACAGCCACAGATATCCAGAACACACCTGTATCATCAAAAACATTTCAGCAATCTTTGCATGCTTATTTATTGTGTACTATTGAGTTACAATGCATATTATAAAACATATTAGAAATAAAAAATAAAAAAGGATTATTCATTAATAGAAGTTCAAAAATGGTCTTCTTATAGCCCAGTGGTTTGTTTTGAATATAGACACATTGGTTAAGAGTGAACCATTTACTTGAATCTTGCTGCAGCCTAGGGAGAATTTCGATGTGCTAGTCCAAAGACATTCTATAATATGTGAATTATTTTAGGTCAGTAAATAAAAGTCCACATCATTATTTTAATAAATATATTAGCATATTCATTAAATTAAATAAATTATATTCCAATGGGCGAACATATTTTTTTTAACCATAACTTATGATTAGATATTCAGGCTATTTTCCAGTTTTTGGTAATTAAAATGGTCATTCTTATAGATAAATCTTTGCATACATCCTTCTTTATTTAATTATTTCCTTCAGATGCATTCCTTAAAGTAGAATAGTTGGTTATGGACAAGCACTGGATATAAATAAGCAATGTCAAGTTTCTCTCTAGAAAGTTTGTACCAATTTTAATTTCAACAGTGTCCATTTTCTAGCACCCTCAATGATATTGCTATTATAATTTAAAAAATAATTTTGTTGATTTAATATAAAGATTGATACAATATGTATTTTATGCATTAAATCTACCCTTTGATTTTTGGCTTTTTGCCTATTTTTTCTATTTATTTTTATAAGCTGCTTTAGAATTTTTTGTGTGCGTGTGGAGAGGAATACCATAAATAAACAATTTTAAAGAGGTAATTTCTCTTAATTCTTGGAGAGACAGAAATGGCAGTTTTATTAGTCAATAAGTCCTTTCATTTGCAAGTGTCATAAACAGAACTCCAATCGGCTTAAGCAAAAAAGGAATTTATTGGCTTGCTGAAGAGTTTCAGGCACAGCTGGACTAAGTGGTTCAAATAATAACATTAGGACAGGACTCTCTCCATCTCTCAGCTCTGTAGCCTCTGCTTACCTTCATTCCCAGTCAGACTCTTGTTTCATGTCAGCAAGGACCCAGAGAGAGTGCATCTTCCCCCACAGCCTTAACAAAAGGTCAGAGAAGACTGATTGTCCAGCTTAGGTCATGCACCCATACCTGAGCCAATCATTGTGGCCAGGATAATAGAAAACTCTGACTGGACAGGCTTTAGTTCCATATCTTCAGTTAGAGATGTGGTGGGTTCTGCCACAGCCAAACTAAGTGAGTGTTACAGAATTGGGAGCTGGGTGAATTCCCAAAACAAGGAATGCTGGGCAGAGGAAAAGTACGTGTCCACTTGAGCAGATGTAATAGCGTTGGACCAACCCACAGTTCTCTCTGTGTCTTAATCAAAGGCAATTTGATACAATAGAAATAGGGTCTAGGATCCGGGAAACCTAGGATTAGTCTTACCTTTTCACTACCACCTGTGAGAGCTCTCTGAGGTTCAGATATCTCATTCATCAAAGGGAAAGATTAATTCCCACCTTACCTACCTCAAGTGATTCTGGTAAGCCTCAGATGAAATTATGAAAGTAAAAGTGCTCGCCAAAAATAAAGTATCAAGGAAATATATGCCACAAACAAATAAAATGAAGACCAGGAAATTCTGTATGTTCTCAATTGCAGTTTTGCGTGAACACTCCCTTGAGAAGTCAAATGAAAAAATCAGTGCATTGTGGCTTTAAGTCATAACTGTCCCCCTGCCCCCAACACTGGCTCTGTTTAGAGTAGCTCATTTTAATTGTGCTGGAAGTCATGTCAAATTGTTGTTTTCAGGAAGCAGGAAAGGGTAGTGGCCATAATCGCCGCTAAAATTTGGAAATAGTACTAATGTCACGCCATGCTAGTGTCTTTCTAGGAAAATTGTATCCTGTCTGTCTGTTTTCCATCTAATTAACAAGACTGTGACCTTCTCTAGCACAAGAATAACCCACAGTCAAGTGCATTGGGGGCAGCCCCAGAATTGTGGCACTGCTGAATCCCAGCTCAGGACACGGCCAGAGAAAGAAGCCAGGTGTGGGGCTCTCTGAGAGACTGAGGTCTGTTTTCTGCATAGGAAATTTGTTTGGAAATAGCCACATAAGGGCAAGGAATTATACATAAGGCTTGTTTTTTGCCCAGTTACCCAAGGAAATCTGCACTAATTGTTCTCAGCCAATAACATAGAATATTTCATGCTCTGCACTACACAGGAAAGCAAGACTTTCACAGATATCTCTGCTCACACCTGCCACAATACGGAAGGAGATGACAGGTCCCACTGAAGAAAGTTACAGCCAACCTCAAACCAGGGAATGCTCATGTTCAGGCGGCCGCTGTCTGCAGAATGGTGGTTTGAGAGATGTACCAGCTCTCCTAATGCAATCCATTCCCTCCCCACAAACCGACTTGGTTGCTTCCTAAAATTTCCACAATTTAGACAATTCTTCTAGAGATATTATCCCCCAAAAGCCCTGTTAAAATGCAAATATAACGAGAGGGTAGTGTAGTTGAGGAAAAAGGCTAATGGATCCATTAAATCATTATCCACTAAGAACTATAATCTGTGGGCGGCAAGAGAGGGCAATTCAGTAGGGGCCAGAACAAGGACACTAGGTACTTGAGGGAAATGAAGTCGTCAAAATAAATTTTGCCTATTTCTGAGGTTGGTCTCTACATGTTAAAAATTGCTGAAAATGCATCTCCACAGACCATTACATCTCCAGGCACTTGGTCATGTCTGATCTCATCTCTCTATTTAAATAGAAGACAACAGCCTTCGTCTGTCATTTTGACTGCAGATTTTGCTAGATGATTGTTTATATCTTAGTGCCCTGTTGGAAACTTCTGAGATTTGAGGTTCCCTGGCTGGAACAGGTTTTCAGTACAAATCTGTAAAAAGAAAATCTGAGTTTTCTCGATTTCCAGATGGTATCTGTTAACGTTAACACTGCTGCTTTAGGAAAGCTTTCAAGCTTATTTTCTTCTCCTAAACAAAATGAAGTTCTGGGCCCGAGGGCAGCCTCTCTCCATTTTGTGATGCTTAGATCATTGGTCGCCCATTCTTATGCTCTTTCTTACCAACTCTTTTGCCTCTCATTAGCGACTAGAACCATATTTGCTGACTCTCAAGTCAGTGCTTTCATTGGCTGTGGTGCCCCCATTGAGGGAACCTGTATTACCTCATGCCATATGTCACAGTGCACACTTTGAAAGCTAAGAACTGGAAAGTTTCTCTTTTGGCAACATTTTTCCCATTGCCCAGGCAATTTCCACATGCAACACTTTCCATCCTCATAGAGCACAGAGTTTAGAGGGTTGGAAATAAAAGACCTCTCAGGTTTTCAGACCCGGCCAAAAAAAGCCATCTCCAAGCAGATGCCAAAATAACTGGTCAGTTCAAACAATTTGGTCGGAAGCATCAGTCAATGTAGAGGAATTTGGGGGACTCGAGTCTCATTATATGAGTAGCTTTAATAGTAGGTTTTTTCCCCTTAGGCTGACATTTAACCCAGTTATAAAATCAAGCAATGAGACAGTCAGCTTTTATAATAACAGGGCTTCTGCTATTGAAAAGAAATGCAACCAGTGATGTCGCTGAGAAAAAAATAGTCAAAAACTGTCATTGGGACGGGTGGTTTGGTAACCAGGGCTGCGGAGTGAAATCTAGGCAGTGGGACCTAGTGGCAGTCACAGATGGTCCTCAGAGAGACATGTAGCAACAGGAGAGCCAACTCACCTTACTTGGGAGTGCTCTGAGCTCTGTGCAAGCCAAGAGAGGCCAGATCACATATTAAACAGTCTCTGCTTCACCTGAGAAGACCATCAGGGCAAGTAGCAACCAGGAAAACACAGGAAAGCTCTCTGGACCTCCAAGGATTCTGAGGACACATCTGATGCCCTCCTGTGTAAGCCACACACAGCTCTTCCCGTGTATCCCAGATGCTATCTTAGGCTAAGACAGAGGAGGAAGAGTATTTTTATCCACGAGAGACAAAACTTTACCTAAAGGGCCTTTTTTAATTATCGAAGCTTTAAACTAGATTGGACAGTTAGTTACTTTTGGTTGAGGAAAGCTCGAGGTAAAGCTAGCAAAGTTATAGACCCAATCAACTAATTGCATCTTCTTTGCACAGCTGTGCTGCAGTGTGGATTAATTCTGTCATCTTGCTACAGGAAATGTAGGACTTGCCCCCACTGCTCTTCAGCGCACGCTGTTCCTACACTGTGACCTGCACACAGAACCCTCTGGGGTTTTGCTCCTGCCCAGACTCTGATGACTCCACTCACTCCTGAAGACATGGACTCCTGGGCTCCTCCATCCCTCACTTGCATTTGCTGCAAGTAGCTCACATGTTTGACATTTACTTATCTCCCCTCTGTGCATTATAGCCCCAAATCCTGTCCCTGGGGGATGGTGGTTCTCCTTTGTTCTCTACCACAGTTCCAAGGGTCAGGGCCAGACCTCAGACACAGACTGACCACAAAGCAATGAAGGAGAATGTAGAAAAAAAATCTTTGAGTAGAGTCTCAAAACTACATACCAACTGACGAAATGCAGGCTTCTTGGGACATCTTATATAGAAACAGTATACTAGAATTAAGTCAACAGTAGATCTAGAATTAAGTCCAAGAAAAGAACAATAGCCTAATGATTCCCTGCTAAAGAAAGCACCCCCTTCTTCACCTCACCCCTACTCTCACTCTACCTCTCCCTGGCATACTTTTCTTCTTTTTTGTTTGAATATTTTGTTCCTAAGGACTCTTAATAAAAATGATAACAATAGCTAGCACTTACTGAGCACTTACTGTGTGCCTGGCTCTGTGTTAAGTGCTTGTTATATGAAGCCACATAATATCCTTTGAGGTTAAAAAATAGTTGGGATTGAAAACTAAGTGGAGGAAACTGTGGTAGGGGATGTGGAAATGTGGACGGAAGCTGCTGGGTTGGAATATGAACAAGACACATACTCTCACAAAATAATGCTGGACTCTCCTTTTTTCTAGCTAATTTCCAGACTTTCCTCTTCCTTTTGCTGCCAAGATCCTCCACATTGTGGCTGACACTCAATGCCTCCATCTCCTATTCCCTTAACCGCTGACTTCCACCCCCACGATTTTATTGAAACTTTTCTTGTCAAGGTCACCATGACTTTCTTTGGCCAAACACAATGGTTTTTTTCCTTAGTCTTCATCCTTTCTGACTTCAAGGCAATATTTGACATTGTTAATTACCCACTTTGTGGACATGCTTCTCTATCTTCCTTTCTCCTGCTTGGTTATTTGCTAGGTCCTCCAAGGATGCCCCTGAGCTTGGGGATTCTGCCAGGGCTCCTCTCATTTGGGTATCCCCTCTCTGTATGACTCCCAAATTGACCTCTCTACCCCAGACTCTGCCCCTATACTCCTGGATGCTCTCTGGTTATCTCATACTTTGCATGATCAAAAATAAACGTCTTTTCCCTCAGGTTAGTTTCTCCTCCAAACATGCCCATATTCAAAGTGTGTCTAAGGCAAATGCAGGTCCAAAGCTTTGGCATCATCTCTTCCTCCCCCTTTCATTCTATACACCCAAACTTCCAAACTGCTGTTGCTGCTAAACCCTCTCACTTCTGACCCTCTTCTCCACCCCACTGCTCTCCCCCAACTCAGACCTTTCCCACCTCACCTCCTTGGTACATCGGCCTTCTCAGACCTTTCCCACCTCACCTCCTTGGTACATCGGCCTTCTAGGTAATCTTAGAAACTCCACCTCTTCATGCCTCAATATTTTCCTAAAACATTTCGTTTGAAAGCAGTTTTAAAATAATCTTTGATGTAGAGATTCTACCTGGAGAAATCTATTCCAAGGAAATAACCAGAGATATATAAGAAAAAAGATTCATGTACAAGCATATTAAGTGAGAACAACTTAAATGAACAAGAGGGTGGGTGGGGTGTTAATAAATACATTATAGTGAGTCCACTACAAAAGAACATGGTGTGGCCATTAAAAAATCATGCTTCAAAAGGATATTTTATGATATGAAGAAATGTTCATCCTATATTGTTAAATGAAAAAAGTAGACAGAGCAGACTACAGGGAAGTATACCATGACCACTATCTCAACCCACCCTCCTTGCTCATTACATCCCCACAATATACCTCTTCTCTCAGTTCTATTAAGCTCTTTCCCTCCCAGGACATTTGCATATGTCAGGAAATCTGTTAAAGACTTTGAAATGAGGAGGAAAAATTCATGGGAGTCCTGATTAATTTGCCCATGCTGATTATCTCCACCTTTTTCTTTTTCTCTGAGATAGTTTACAATTGTATTAGCTATAGACAACTGAGTAATGTGAATGATAATTTTCCATATGCTATGCTAGTGAATTCTATCCAGGGGAGGGACAACTGATTTTCCTCCACCCAATGTGGCATTTATTAATATTTCATTTCAGCATTCTTGATCAATAAGTATGGTACTCTGAATTCTCATTTGAACCAGTTGTAACATCTTACTGTTTCCCTCATTAATTATTGAGTTAAAATACAATTTTTGGCACATGTTCATTTTATATCTGTATGAATTATGATTTACCTTTTAAAAAATACATTCTATAACACACACTTGCCCATTATGTTCTTTTTCCTTCTCTTCACCTGTCTAAGCCCTGCTCATCCTTCAGGTCCCAGCTTAAATGTCACACTCTCAGAGAGGCCTCGTCTATCCTAGATCAGGTCCTCCATTACTTATTCCTTTATTTTTCTCTTCTCTCATAACACTTGTTACAGTTTATAATTATGTATTTGGTGTGTTTATGAATGTCTAGGAGTCGAATCACCTGTGGTTTAAATTAAATTTTTCTCCTGTACATTTTTCTTCATTTTACATATTTTCTATAATGAATATGTACATTTAAAAAATTTTTAAGTGTTATCTTTAATCACTACTTTCAAAAGGAAAAAGAATCACAGTTGTTTACTGTCAATTGCCTACTGCATCTCCATTCAGTCTCAGTCCTCCAACAATTCCTGCCCACCCAGATTGCTCCCTGACACAAACTCCTATTGCAATTATATTCTGTTCCACACAATTAACTTACTGGAGCATTCAGTAACAGCATAACAAGCACCTAACTGTGTGTAACACTGTGCTAGAATCCCTGTGTGTGTGTGGTGTGTGATGAGAGCCCAAGAAGGATAATTTATGCTTCCTTCTCTCAAGGAGATTATAACCTAATGGGTGATATAAGACATGAAAGAAAAGTTAAATAACAATGTGTGGTATTATTGAACAAAGTGCTATAGCTTTACATAAATGTTCAGGCTTGAGTTCACTGAAGGCCAGAATGGTCATGTGGCCTTATATCATGATCTCAGCCTTGCATGTTTGTAAATTTTGTGAGTGGAACTAGAAAGCCGCCTCACAGAAGCCAGGGCTATGTTTTGGCTTCTTTAGTACGACTCACAGTACCGAACACAGCCCAGCCACATGGCAGAGGCTCATTGATTCACTTATTGTCCATGATGACAGGCTGGATCAAGTCTTAGCACCTACCTTATTTGGGAAATGGAAGTTATACTGAGAGGCCCTCCTCATTCAGCAGATGTGTATCTGTGCTCACCACATAAACATCCAAGTTTTTGTCCAAAGTTATATGTTTTTGATTGCTTGATTCCTGCTGACACTGCTTTTGGAGGAGAAGAGAATCATGCAGAGGTTGATAAAATCGAGAAGTCTGAGCCTGCAAGTTTCATGACCTCCCCCTTGGGGCCCCCTCCCCATGTAGTGAGTGGGGAGGGCAGCCATGGCTGCTTCCTGCAAGTGGTTCTGCTACAGCGGCTCAGGGCCAGACAGCAAGAGTGTTTCCAGGAAGGTGAAGCTTTGCTTAAACAGAAGCTGGAGACCAGCCACCTTCACACACCTGGTTGGGATCTCTCCTCTTCAGTCCAGTCACAAGGGTGTCAAGTGTTGGGAAAGCACTTGCTTACGACTCTAGTTCAGAAGGATTGAGGTCAGAGCTCTGCCATCATCCTGTTATTTTACATCATGTGTAACCTGAGTCTTCTCAGGGGCCTCCTTCAAAACGTCCCCACTATCCGTAGTTGAACCTGTGGTATGAAGGCATAACCATGGCCATTGCCATGTTTGAATTTTAAGTATAATCTGTGAAAAAATAAGTGGACCAGAGGAATTTTGATTGGAGAGGGAGTTATTTTTTAATCATAGTATTTTATATGCTGCATACCTTGTCTCATCCAAGTAGGCTTAGAAACTAGCCTAAAAAATATGTTTCTTACCTTCCTAACCTCAAACTAGTTTGCTACCTCCTACATCTTTTTTTTAAATTTAATTTAATTTTTATTTATTTTATTTTTTTAAAGAAAACAAAAACTCCCTTCAGGCTTCTCTTGTAAAATGAGACACCAAGAACCTGGTATCCCTGGTATCTCTCTTTTTCTCAGTTGTGGGTGGCATCCCTTCCTTTTAAGACTGGAATCAAAGAAGTTACTATATTATCCCCCAATTCTCTGTGATGCTGGCTTCAGGAAAGACTGTGGGCAAGATGGACCAGGGTCTAAACCAGTGTGACAGTGATTCCCGCTCTGGACAGGCACCGCTGGGTCAGGATACAAGGCAAGAAATCTGTAAGTGCTGGTTGGTGGCCGAGAGAGGCAGCAGGATCCCGAGAAGCGGACTCCAAGTCACAGCTGGAATCTCATGTCTCAAGAACATTGTAGGTTGTCTCTCTCTGAATGTGAAAGTAAAGGGTAAAACAAGAGCCACCAGATGTGGGATGAGAATGCCAGGGCAATTGTACTCTCTACTCACAGTGTGGCCTTTCATCTGAGTCCAGGAAAGGAGAAAAAATTGTCATGTAAGTTCTGCAATTTGGCTGTGATGATTTCCACACACGCATGTGGGCCACATTGTTCTGCCTCTCCTGGCAGATCCTTAACTTTCGGAGGGGTTTGGCACCCACTCCCCTAGCAGGCTGCAGCTCTGCTCCAGGGTCTACGCACCCAAGCCTGATTAATGCAACCCCTTTTCCCCCAAAGATGCTTAGGGAGGATTGAATGGCCTAATTGACTGATCGCTTTTATTTCTCCTTTGCTATTGACTTCTTGTTTATTGCTCTTTCCAGCTTATACAAAGCTATTTGCAGCCACATGAAGTTTTAAGATCCTCTTCATTCAGGAAGAGCCAAGAGTCAAAACTGCAGTCTGCTTGAGAAAACAAAAGAAGCAATGGCTCCAGCGAGCTCAGGCTCTGTGGATGGCATGATTCCACGCCAACCCCCAACTCCCTATGTCGAGGTGGCTGCCTACCACTTTGCCCTGCGATGTAATGATTGCCAATTATTAAGCCTGTCTGGTGCCGGAAGAGGCCAAGAGAAGAGTAACAATAAAAGGGAGATAAATGACTCCCAGGGACTAAATACTGTGCAGACAAAAAAAAAAAAAAATTCTTGCACTCCTTTTAGAGTTCATAGCCAGAAGGATAAACACCATTTAATTTGCAAATTATTGCCATTTGGAGATGTTAAAAAATAAATGTCGCTGGAAGAAAAGTTTATACGAAAATTGCAAGAGTCAATATTGAGAGCGTTTGTGAATTCCTCCGCAGCAGTCTTTTAAAGCACAGTTTACAACTAGACTGCAAGACGTCTATTCCATGGGCAGTTTCCTTTTTGTTTCTTACAGCAATGAGGCAGTGGTTCTCAAACCAGGGTGATAGGATGTTTTCACCCCTCCCTTCCTGGGGACATTTAGCCATGTCTGTAGACAGTTTTTGGTTGTCACAACTCTGTGTGTGTGTGTGTGTGTGTGTGTGTGTGTGTGTGTTGTCTGGTGAGTGGGTAGTGAGTATTATTGGCAACAAGCATACAGAGGCCAGGGGTGCTGTTAAACTTCCTACCATGCACAGGACGGCCCCTCTACAGCAAAAAAATTTTCAGTCCAAAATGTTGGCCATTTGAAGATTGAGGAATACTGCTAATATTAGGTACCTGAAAGCAGAAAAGAACAGAGATGTATTGACTTTAAATTCTAACTTTCTACTTGGAAAAAGTGTAAAGACAGTTTCCAACTTTCTGGAAACACACAGAGCTAATAAGATCTATGGAACTGGTATTTTACAGCCTTGGTGTGATCAGAATGTCTCAAGGTTCCTCTAAAATCCAGGTGGAGATGTGGGCAACAGTTACTCCCTTCTAGTGGACCCTGTCAGTCAGATATCTATGTGTGTGCAGCCACTGCCCTCTAGGGGAAGAAATGCAGGGGGCTGCTTGCAGTGGGTGTGTGTTTCAAAGCTGTGGAAACCCTAATTTTGCAGTTAGGAGACTGGTTTCAAGTCCCAGCTCTACCACATGCTCACACTGGCAAACCTCTTAACCTCTCTGAGCCCCAATCAAGCCCTTTATGCTTCACAGGTTGTGGGCACGAATGGGCAGGCACTGGGCAAGGATGAAAGGATAAATAAATGTGCATTGCTATAGTACCTCTAAAATTATAAGATTGGAGATGTTCAATTATTAACAGTTATTGAGGCCTACCATGTGCTATGCTTTCTTGTAAGGGCTGAGTATATAGACACAACAAAGCCCATGGCAGGGGGAGATAATAAACAATCATCAAATAACATATAATATAATTCCGGAGAGTGTTAATTGCTATGAAGAAAAGCAACTAGGACAATAGATAGAGAATGACTCGGGTAGTTAATGAGAGTGGTCAGGGAAAGCCTTTCTATGTCTGTGAGATAGTGCAGAAAGTGACCTTACGAACAGAACTACCCTTGGACCAAGACAGGAGCCCCTGCCCTGGGACCTGTGTGAGAAGACCTTGAGCATCCTCATTATGTAACACTGTTGGGTTCCAGGGAAATGCTTTTCCACCTCTGCATCTGAATGCAAACTTATATGGAGAGGACAAGCATGGCAGAAGTGCTTAGGTAAGAGGACAAATTAATTTGTTAAGTCCTTCTCAGATAGCATCAGTGCAATAGATTATTGCATAAAGAATTGTTTCCCAGAGTTCTGAGCATCTTTTTTTTTAAGGTTTTTCTTTGAGTTTTGGAGATGCTCATGGATTAGAGCAGTATTCTCAACATTTATGCATGGTATGTGAGGAACATTTACACTACTAAATAATTCATATTCTTCTTAAATTTGCATGTATGTTGATCTAGATGTAAGATGCTTGAAGCATACCGCTCTTTACCTTGACAACCACATGGACATCAAACAATAATATTGAGAATCATTTTTTATAAGAATCACTTTTTAAATTATATTAAATAAGAATATTTAATATAATTTAGCTAAATCTTCCAAAACAATTTCTTCAACTTTATTTAATAATTCTAAGTTAAAATTTTCATATCCACTAATATGCATTTGTTTAATTTTAAATAATTTTGATTGTTTGAGAAAAATAACTTTTGAAAGCATATGTGAAAACATTTAGTTTCTTATTTTTTATATTTACTTTCATTTATGTTTTTAGTGATAGATAATATATTTAAAATTTGTACACTTGATGGTGGGACTGCAAATTGATATAGCCACTATGGAAAACAGTGTGGAGTTTTCTCAGAAAAACTAAGAATTGATCTACCATATGGTCCAGCAATCCATCTCCTGGGTATTTACCCCAGAGACTTGAAAACCCATATCCAAAAAGATATTTGCACATCAATGTTTATAGCAGCATTATTCACAGTGGCCAGGACATGGAAACAACTGAAGTGTCCTATGATAGATTATTGTCTAAAGAAGCTGTGTTACATATATACAATGGAATATTACTCAGCCATAAGAAGAGATGAAATATTGCCATTTACAACAACACGGATGGACCTTGAGTTAATCATGCTAAGAGAAATAAGCCAGACTGAAAAAGTTGAAAATCACGTGATATCACTTATATGTGGGATATAAACCTAAAAGCAACAAATGAACAGGACAATTAGAGATTCAGGGACATGGACAATGAGGATGGGGTGGAGGAGGAGGGAAGAGGTAGACAGGGTAAAGGGGGTCAAATATAGGGAGCTTGGGGGAGGGTGAAGTGGATAAAGGGGATCAAATATATGGTAGCTGCAGCAAACTAGACTTTTGGTGGCAAACACACAATAGAATATATAGATGTCGAATTATAATGTACACCTGAAAATTATATAATTGTATTAACCAATGTTACCCCAATAAACTTTAAAAAATAAATAAATAAATTTTGAACACTTGAGGACAATAACTTTTTAAAAAATCTTTCGTACCGTTCATTTCAGTGGAATATAATTATTTGAAATGATTATTTTTGTAATTACACTTAAGGAAAAAACAAAAATACATTTTTGTGAAATTAACACATAAGTTATGAATAATGTATGTCTCTGTTATTCATCTAAATATCACCAATCAACAGAACAAATATGCACAATAGTAATTAAATTCAATTGTCCTTTATACCTTACTAACTTAAAGTCATAAAAACCATACGTTTACATATATTTTTGAATTTTGCCATTATGAAGGCATTTGTCATGGTAAAGGGATAGAACATATCTTATGTAACAATTTTTAGTAGTACGTGGGCCTCCATTTTTACCCTTTCCCTCAGCCTTGCAAATGTTAAGTGTGGGCCTGTGTATGAAGATCTGGGGGAAGAGTAATAATACATTTGAAGTCCCCGAAACAGCAAAATGTTTGGAATATTGGAGGGACAGAGAGGCCAGTGTGGCTGCAGCCTGGAAAGTGAGGTGGGCAGGGACCTTATGACATGGCAGGATCTTCCAGTACTAGCCATGGGAAGCCATTGGATGGTTTTAAGTTGGGTAAGATGGTTCTGGCTGCCATATAGAGAATGACAGCCAGGGAAACAAGAACAGAGGCAGGGGCCTAATTAGAAGGCTGTTACATTAGTTCTGGCAAGGAGACAGTGATTTTGACTTGGATTTTGGCAGTGGAGAAGTGGTCAAATTGGGGATACATTTGAAGGAAGAGATGATAGGATTTACTGATGGATTGAATGTTACAGGCAGGGAAAACAGAGAATGCTTTCTAGGCCTTTGGTTTGAGCAACTGGTGTGTGGAGGAAGGAAGCCTGGAGAGAGGAATAGGAAAGTGGAGAATACTTTATATTTAGAACAGAACTTCTGCTTTTGCAGACATGCTGGTATTACTGATAATGACTAGGGGAGAAACTGAAGGTGTGCATTACCTTCTTACTTTCCTATCTACAGCTCGCAGGTGCCCATCAGAGCCTGTTCCATTCTAGTTGTCCATCAACTATCACTGCAAAGTTTTGACTGGATAATTGAACTATTTTCTACTAAACTCCTTTCTAGTCTCAAAATCCTATGATTTTAAGATAAAAAGGTGGGACCCAGAAGTGTTTAATTTTTAGAATACTTTCTGAAGACAGTAGAGGAATCCATATGTAAAGGAAGAAATGCTGATGTGCAGTCTTCCAAGTGGCCACCACTCACAAAGCCAACATCCTTATCCATGATCCTTTCTCTATACACAGCTGGGTGCATATTCACATATACGTCCTGTTTTTAGAACTAGCAAATTCAGATAGGTATTATCATGCTTTCTGTGAACACATAGCTCTGTGCCCTCAAAATAAAGTCACAGAATATTAGAACTTACGGGAGGAGCTGCTCTGACTCTTTGTTGCCCTGATAAGGGAAGAGGAGGTTAAGCTGCTATGTGATGGTTGACAATATGATTACACAGTCATATAGTTGGCTCGTAATAAAGGTGGGTCCTGAGCCCAGGCTTTGGGACCTCCAGACCAGTGTGCTTCCCACAAGTAGAGTCTCAACGCCAGGGATGAAGCAATGGGCTGTGCTGGGCAAAGACTTAACATCAAAATAGGTCTCATATTTCTTCTTGCAGTGACTACAGATTCATGCCATTTTCTGCTATGCAGAACTTTATCATACCTCCCAAGAGCTCAAAGCTCTTTCATAAATACAGGAACATCAATCTTCACTGCCATTCACTCAATCCATCAACATTCATTTGAGTGGCAAGCCCAGTGGTACTAAGGATACAAAGAAGAATAGGATATGCCCTTAAGGTGCTGCCAATGTATACGTATGGTGGGCAGGATGGGAGTGGAGGATTCCCTGATCCTGACAATTCTGATGCAGTGTATTCAGTACACAGGGTTACTTGGAATGACCCAGGACTGACAGGAAAGGAAGAGTAAGTAAGGCATCCAGAGCAATTGAGCAGAAGGCTGTGCTGAGGGACTTCCAGGAATTAAGCAGAAGAGAAGGAGGACTGGTAAAATTGGTTACAGGAAAAAGGAAGAACATGTGCAAGTCAAAGAAGGAAGGCAGAATATGGCATGTTTGCAGAATTGCAAGCTCTGGATATCACTGGAGCATAGAGGGGAGGGAGGGAGAAGTGAGAGACAGGATGGTGAAGTGGGCGGAGCCAGGTATTGTTATCTCCATTATACTGATGGTGAATCTATACAGATGTTAAACTGGCAGCAGAGTAATATTCCCAGGACTTTCTGCTATTTATTCCAGAGTCAAGAAATGCCTATGAGTGAGCTGCCTTTGAAGCACACCTTCTGCTATCCCTCCTCCAGGGTGGAAGTTTAACCAGGTGAAATCTTTAGTGAAAATCAAGGATGGTATTAAAAGTTTAGGGATAGGTGGAAAAGGCAGCCACAGTGTGGGCTGAGTCTAGGAACAGTATCTTTTTTTGGTGCAGCTGCCTTTCTCTGTATCTTACTTTTACCTCACCCAGTGACCTTCTGGCCTCCCACCAGCCTGACTAATGGTTGGAACCCAACCAAGACAATCCTGAGTTTATCCCTAAGAATGGCACAGGTTCTGCAGAAGACTATAAACCTATTAATCCCATAGTATCTAGCACATACTAGGTGCTTAGTATATCTTTGTCATATGAATGAATTGATATGAATGCATCAAGAGGATTCTTTGCCTTTCCCTCCCCCGGGGCTTTCTCTTGTTTTCCAGACCCCAAATATAATGGCTAGGGTAGAAAAGAAAAACCCTAGAGAGCCGAACGTGTGCTAGCTGCTTTGGACCGGTCATCTTCCATCCTCACCACACCCTTGCAGTTGGTATTGCATGTCCATGATCTATTACCCTAAAGCCAGGTGTGCTTTAGGATTCTGATTTTTTTTTCAGATTTTGGAAAGCTAATATTTCATAATATATATTTTATTAGCTCATACCCCCAGTGAGCCTGGGGAGCACCTTGCAACGAAGCACATAAAACTTTTTTGCAGTGAAATGTGAGAATATTCATACCAGGTAGGAAAATACATAAGCTCAGGTCTTGCTGAGGCCAGGTCTCGCTGCCGAGTGAGTTACCAAATGTTTCTGGTTTTCAGAGTGTGAGAATTTGGAAATGCTGGATAAGAGACTGTGGATCTGTGAAATTCTCACTTTTTGGATGAGGCAACTGAGGTTCAGAGAGATGATACGACGCACCCAAGGTCACTCCACTAAGGCAAAAAGTCTGCATTAGGCCGCAAAAAGTCTGCATTAGGCCATGACTTCATCCAACTCCAAAGCCCATGCTCTTTTTATTGCATACTTCTGGGCTACTTGTTGTGTCCGCTGCCCAGCATAAAAAGGAGTAAATGACAGTCGTTTCTGGTGTGCAGCTGCCTTGAGCAATATGTAAGATTGATATCTAAGACCAGTTTGGAGAGGAGAGAGTTTTCTTTCTAAAATAGCAATGCCTCCATCTACTGGACATACCTGAGAATGACTCTGTACTTCACCAAGAAACAAAGTTTGTCCCAGAAATGGATTATAAAGAAGCACAGTTGAATTGTCTCCCTTTCCTGTAACCACGCAAATCATATTTCAGGAGCCAGAAACCTGCTCCTAAATTACTTCTACATAATCCATCATTCAAAATAACAACAACAATAACAACAACAACAACAATAATAATGAAACCTCTTTCACCCAATTGCCAGAAATTCTAGAGTGAAAGTGCCAGTTTCACCATTCTCAGTACCTCTAGAATATCTCTTTTAAAACAGGGCACTCTTGTTTCAAAATTTTCAGTAGTTCCCAATACAAATCATGAACAGTTTTTAACACGAATAGGAAAAATTGCAAAATATACTTCTCAGAACACCAGTGCCCCCTCTGTATAAAAAGAGCAACAATATCTTACAAAATTGTATTAAAATTGTTTTCTTGTGAGGAGGCCTCAAACAGACCTGACATACACAATAGATACTCAATCAATGCTTTGTAGACAGTTAAATTTAGTATATTCTCTGCTTTGATTCTGTGAAATATTGTCTAGCTTTAACCTTGAAAAGACTGAGTTTTCATGTCACCTTCAGTTCTGTCTTTTGCTGCCCAAAGTGATACTGTACTATTATACCTGGGTCTACATTCATGATATCAAAGCAGCTAGTTTAACAAGTAAAAAGAGGTGTCTAATTTAGTGAATCTTACTCTCAAGATGAGAATTAGAGGTGCCACCTCACCAGTTTTGCCTGGCAACATCCCCACATCTCTGCGGTGAGTTGTGCTCACCGAGATGCACCCTCTTCAAGCCTGTGAAATTTGCCCTTAATTGGGGGAATTATTTTAAAAACACGAGTTGTCTATTGTTTAGATATCAAATAGGCTCAATCTGTCTACCTCTTTTCAGAGTGTGATTCTTGAGACCATTTGGGAACAAAAACAAAAGGAGAGAGTTCTATGTTTATTTTACTATTATGTTTAAATATGCTTTAAAAATAAGCATCTAGTTAAATACTTTTAATGATAGGTTAAATTTTGTTTATTAGGATTATTTCCACACTAAAATGAGTTCAAAATGATGAAAACTCTAAATTGCAGAACATAAATGTATTTTAATTACTTTCAAGTTCAGGTACAAAATTTAAGCTAGAACCAAAAAAACATTACTTAGGTCAGTCTTGCTTCACTGACTAGATAAAAATAATATATAATCAGTACATCAAATCAGTAATCTAAAAATCAGTAGCCTCAGTCTATTATGTATAAAGTGTAATTTTTGTAAATTAAAGATGCTTCTAAAACATTTGAAACTTTCTAATCTGACAAATGAGAAAAAATTTTTTTCTTATAATCTTGTTTACACTATTAATTTGTTTATTACCCACCTTCTTTTAATAAATAGAACAGGGGAGACATTCTCATTTCCTGTTTGTGAACAAATATCTAATTAGCGCTGTGACAACTATCAAGTTTTATTGCAGAGGTCAACAAGTACCCTAAAGGTTCCCAATTTGTGGTGGCATTTGACAATGCACAGACATGCCACCCGCCAGGCAATAAACAATAACTGAATCTTAAAATGGCCTCTCACACCTATAGACACCAACGCATCCAGAATCACAATCAGGAGTCTTCTAGTCCCATTCCTGGGGCGGGGGCAGTGAAGAGGTAGAGTTTATAACTTGGAACTGGGCCCCATTGGGAAAGGTAGCCAATTTCTCTGTTACTATCATAGAAAGACCTGGAACTAAGAAAGGGCCTTGAAGATAATCATCACTCCTTATGTCACACACTATATACACTGTACTGTGAGCCCAGATGGCCCCTTTGCAGAGGGCTACCTGGGTAGGAACCTATGAGCCCATAGTTTAAGAGCATTTTCACTGTAATCTTTTACCAGTTATTACTGTTGTTCTTTTTTTTTTTTTTTTTTTTTAATAAGAAGGGGAGAAAACATCAAGGGGACGTGGTTGTGCATATTTCTTGGAATCCAGAGATTAAAGGGGGGAAATAACCCATTAAAAATGTCCCCAGAACAAAAGTTGACAAAACAAATAGCTCTATTTAAAAAAAAAAAAAAAAAAAAAACTGAACTGTGTAACAGGAGAAATTCTTTCACAAGGAGAGTGTTCCTGAGCCAAGTTTAGGCAGAGGAAAATTTTTCCAGCATGTCAGGAATGAAGCTGATGTTCCATTAAGAAAAAAAAAAGTGCTGAAGGAAAGAGTAAGGGGGGAAAGCACAAAGATTCAGACGGAGCCTTAAGTTCCAGACCGGCTCACAGTTGCGGGCACTCAGGCACTAGGGCGCTTGGGAAGGTCCCCCCTTCAAGGCAGACTCTAGTGGATATCTCTCTTGAGATCCAGCTCCAGTGGACATTTCCTGTTCTGCCTCTGGAAATTCGAGCCAAAAATTACAAAACATCCTTTTCCCTGTAACCAAGTGTTTGGTTCAGAGACCATCCCCTCCCCACGTCGATGATCTCAGTCCTGCCCTCCCCTTCCTTCCGTGGAACCCCTCCCTGACCAGTGGCGCTCGGCTTCCCAAGGAGAGATGATGGATCGGCTGTAGCAGGTGATGCGAAAGCCAGAGAGAAACGACCCTGGGACACCGGCCGAAGAGGTAGGGACCAAGGCACTGGACATTCTTGAGATTGTTTGACATTTATTGAGCAAAACAAGGCTCTTGTCTTTTCAGTCTTGGGCTGAGGGCATTTTCGCTGATGGGTGTGTGTCGTGGGTGGGTAGGCTCAGGAGCTAAGGTCAGGCATTTCTTTTCCCACTCTCTTTCCAAATTTAACTTTAATTCCTGGGTCCCTGGAAGTACATGTTTTGAGTTCTAACGAGGAAAGTGTTATGGCAAAATTCTGATAATTTTCTAATTTTCTTTGTTTCTTCTTTCTTTCTTTCTTTCTTTCTTTCTTTCTTTCTTTCTTTCTTTCTTTCTTTCTTTCTTTCTCTTTCTCTCTCTCTCTTTCCCTCCCTCCCTCCCTTCTTCCTTCCTTCCTTCCTTCCTTCCTTCCTTCCTTCCTTCCTTCCTTCCTTCCTTCCTTCTTTCCTTCCTTCTTTCTTTTTGTCCTTGGAATGTCAGGGAACATTCATAAGTATCCTCAGCTCTGAATAGATTCTAGGAAAAGGCATGTTTGCCATGAAGAACTGGGGTCCAGCTGTTTCTCAGGACCTGGGTCATGTATTCTTCTGGCCCCAAGGTGCTCTCTCTTTCCCTCTCTCCCACCCACCATTATGGATGGAGACATAACTTGAACTATTCTTCCAGGCATGGAGATGTGGTACCTTGAGCACCACTGCTATGCATGGATGAGCAGAGTCCTACTATATTAAATGGAGCTGATTGTGGCAGAGATAACTGGTCTACCAGAAAACTACATGCGGCCCTTGGCTTCCTCAGGGACATGCTCCCAGCAGTCATCACTGAAAGGCTAGCTTTGGCAACATGTGTGCTGACATTGGACTGACTCAGAACTCAACATGGCTTCTGCACAAGGAGTACTTGAAAATTTATGAAGCAGTCATAAATGTGGTATTTCAAATGCCCTTTCTCTGCACTCCTATGGCTTTGATTCCTTTGAACCACACATTTTGCTCCTTAGCTACATGTTGCCATGCACTCTTCCCTACAGGCTAAATAAATAGAAGAATGAATTGAACAAAACTAGTCATAACCTATTAATTGTTGATCCCAAGACAGCCACTAATTCTTGTTGAGCATTTGCTGTGTGCCATGCACCATTCTAAGTGTGGTAGGTGTCATCATCATCATTCCCATTTTACAAATGAGAAAATTGAGGCTGGAGACATAACTAGTAAGTGGCAGAGGAGAGATCTGAACTGAGTAGCCTCAGTCTGGAGCCCATGCCGCCATGCTCTGAAACTAAGAAGACTGGGGTTTGGATCTTGGTTCCAGTGTTGTCTAGCTAGGTGACTTTGGAGCCTCAGTTTTCTTATCTGTGAAATGGAATAGTAATAACCCCACCTCAAAGAGGTGTTGTGAAAGGTAAATTAAATTTAAAAGATTATTTTACTGAAGCAGGTGAACAATGCAAGATTGCTCTTCCCAGTCCCGAGAATTTGCAGCTTGAACATGGAGGGATCCCTTGCAACTGAAAAGCCTCAGGGTTCTGTAGGAGGCAGCAATCATGTCTTTTTAGGTTTGTACATTGGAGCTCACTTGCTAGCTAGTAGTACAAGACTGTAGCTTCCAGCTCACTAGACTCTAAGCTCCCTAAGTGCAGGGTTTGTGTCTTACATATATATATGTTTCTCTTAGAAAAATGTTTCTTAAGGTGTGATCTAAGGATATCATTACCCTTTAAAAGGGGTGCAGGATACCCTTTGGAGATGAGTCCAACCAGGAGCCTGGGGTGCTCCAGGAGCAGCCACTTCCTTCCTCCAACAAAGTATCTTTACCTGACTTATATATTGGGGTGCCCAGTTGAAAGAAAGTTCTGAAAATTTTTCAGAACTGCTGACCAGGAACAAGGAATGTTTTGTCTAGGCTGAAAACTATGACTGCTATGGAATAGAGCTGACTTACAGAGCAATTTCTGGCTTGCTCCTGTCTGTGCTCTTACTTAGCTCTCCCCATCCACCTCCTGTTTAATGATTATCTTCTGCCCTGGAGAGCTCACTGGAAGCATGTGCCAGCCAGGCTCAGGAGGTGAGCTCTTTCATCTAAGGCAGCCAGTCCTCACATGCAGGGATAGACAAGGGGCAGGGCTCCACAGAGCTCAGATTACGACCTGACCTCTGTCTGACTCTTGTCTGAATGTCCCCTTCTCACTTCTGCTCACAATTATGGACTGAATGATTAATAATCATAATAGCTATTATTGATCTTCCTTAATAGTAACAGCTTTCTTATTGAGCCAGGCATTATGCTGAGCACATTACACATATTAGCTCATGTTTTCTCCACAAAAGCCCTATAAGGCAGCCTTGGGCATGATCTCCACTCTGCTGATGAAGAATCTAAAGGTAGAGACATTAAGCAACTTGCTCAAGGTCACCCAGCCAGTTAGTAGTGAAGGTGAGATTGGAGCTCCATCCCCTGAGTCTGAGTACACTGCCTTGAATATTTCTGCAGCTCTGTTTGACAGAGGTAAAAAGGGATATTGTGTAAGTACAATTCTTTCATATTTTTGGCAAAGGATGCCCCCAAGAGTAGGCTGGGAGGAACACAGTGACAGGGCCAGGAAAGAATGTTCCATGGAAGGAAGGGTGCCACTGTGAAAAAGTAGTCAGGATTCTTGTCCAAACTGTATCCCTGATAAACTTGACCTCTCCTCTGAGGTCCAAATCCTAGCTCTACCACATATTAGCTGGGCCATCTTAGGAAAATTATCAAAATAATGATATCTTATGTAGAAGGATGAAAAACGACACTACTTATTTTACAAAGATACTATGAGGATAAAAAGACGGTTCACTTAGAACATTCAGAACTGTGTCTGGCACATAGTAAGCACTCAATAAATGTGTAAAAGAGATTGTTGGATTAACCTTAGTTAAGGTAGTTAGGTGGCAGTCTTAAAATAAGAAGTAACTATGTTTGAGACTGTAAAATGGGAACCAACAACTTCAACTGTGAGCTGGGGAGGGGACTGTTGTGCCTGGACCTCAGCCAGGAAGGACCCAGGGTAACTGAAAGACAAATTAGGACCTGTGAGAAAGAGCTTAGATGTTCTCTCAGGGATTAAAGGGGTAGAACTGAAACAACAAGTCTTTAGGGTTAGGCTTGCCAAATTCAGTCCTTTGATTAAATGAAGTATAATTTATCTTTGTAGTTCTGGAAATTAGTCCCAACAGTTAGATCTATTGTTATTTCAAAAAAAAAAAAAAGTGCTTGTTTTTCAATGACTAAATGACATTGGCTGAACCACTCATATTTTTGGAAAGATGACTTTAGGATTTCAAGCTGAGATATAAAATTTAAGAGCTAAATATAGCTTTTTAAAAAAACAGTAAGAAGATCATGACTTACAAAAGAATTTTGTGGCTTTTTCAAAGAACAAACTTGTGAGCACAGCCTAAGTTTAGATAAAATTTGCAATGATTTTGAAAATAGTGTGCATCAGTTGGTCAACCTTTGCTGGAAGTAAATTAGACAAGAAATTAATGACTGACATGTATTGAACACCTACTATGAGCCAGGACTTGTGCTAAGTACTTCATATGCATTATCTCATTTGTTTAATCCTCATAAACGCCTATCAGGTGAGTATTATTACTATCCCCAGTTTACAAATGAAGATAGCAAGATTTAGAGAAGGAAATTATATGTACAAAAACACACACAGCTGGTAAATGCTAGGGTTGGGATTTTAACTCAGGACTGCCTGGTTTAGGTATGGGTGCTTAAAACTTACATTATGGCTCTAGTAAATCTAAACCTCTATGACTTAAGCCATTTATAATTGTTTGAAGAGTGTTGTGTAGTTGACCCTTGAACAACACAAGTTTGAACTATGCTGGTCTACTCATATGCAGATTTTTTTCAATAAATACTATAAATGTATTTTTTCTTATGATTTTTTAAATAACATTTTTCTCTAGCTTCCTTTATAATAAGAATATGGTATATAATACGGTAACATACAAAATATGTGTTTAGCAACTTTATGTTATCCTTAAGGCTTCCAGGCAACAGTAGGCTATTAGTAGTTAAGTTTTTGGGGAGTCATAAGTTACATGTAAATTTTCAACTGTGCCCCTAACCTCAGTGTTTTTCAAGGGTTGGTGTTATTTGGAAGTAAATGGAGGGAGCAATAAGGTGCATGAGGTCTGAGCAAAACACTTGTAGACATTTGGGAGAACAGGGGTCAGAAGATGCAAATGGCCTGGACATCTAAGCAAACAAACTGTGCCAGGCAGTGCCAGCTGTGGGTAAACCCATGAAGCTGGTTTTCTTGTCTTCTTAATCTTTCTCAGTGCACTGTCAGCAGCCCCGATTCACCAGGATTTTTCCCTCCTTCCTCAAGGGGTCTCTGTTAATTCTGACAACACAGAGAAGGTCCCAGCTGTGGCCTCCCACTGTGTCCTGCTCTTCTCCTAATACCCTCAGTATTCCATATCTAAAATTAACCCTCTGATTCGTTGTCCATCCAAACCTTCTTTGACCAGTGCTCGACTTTTAGCAAACCATTAGACAGTGATTAATAAGTGAATTGATATGCAGGTACGGCTCTAGTGAGAGACTTTTAGTGTGATGATGAAGAGGAGAAGCATTTGGAGCAGGGAGACTCCCCCGGCCCCTGCTAACCATGCCACAGTTATCAACTGCTTCAAAGCTGGAAAGACAAACTCTTTTCTGAGGGTCTGAGGTCCAGATTGCAAACTTCTTATGTGTTACTTGTTAGAGAAACTGCTTACTGAATTCTCAAAACATTCAGAGTTCAAACACAACCAGGACAGCTCTAAGCAGCAGTGTGAAGTATGTGATATCTTTCCGCAGTGCCCAGAGCACTGTCTTTGTCCTTTTCTCTTTTCCTAGTGGCCCTTTATCTACCCATCTTCTCAGCCTCTCACATCCAGACTCCCTTTCCTCTTCTCTAATAAGGCCTTTGAGGCTCTTACTGTGCTGAACTGTCTTAAAGCATTCATCTCCCAAGTGTGGGTGTGTTTACAACAAAAATTTATTTTTATTCTGGAAACAAGATGACAATGGAATTTAGGAATCAATTAGCAGTTTGTGGGGGAGAGGATAAAGATTCTGGAATATAGATCCTTCTTAAATGCCCACCTCTTCCCAAATCACACACACACTATGAACCAGTACCCATATGGGGCTCATCAGTAGTTATAGAGAGTCCTAGCTTAATGACTAGGGATAGAGTTAGGAAAAGGGAGGAAATTTGTTGTATATCCCAGGCTGCCCAAGATTTATGGGGAGCGTTGGGGAAAGGGGATTTATCCCTTCTGCATTTTCATCCCTGGAGGGATAATAGGGATATTCTTTTCCTTAGTCTCACCCTCTACTTTCAAAAAGAGGTTTCAAGAAACAGAAGCATGCAGAAGTTGAAAAACCAGACACACTACAGAACAAAATGTCCCAAAGCAGCAGGGGAAGGCTTGTATGTTCATTGTTCAATGTCGGGCTCCCCTAGACCCTTGGAACGTTCCATAGTTTGACTTTCTGGCTAATTATTACCATCTGTGTGGTTGCTGGCAGCCAACCCTTTGCTGGGCCTGCCAGTCAAGTTACTGGGCCAGCCTGGGGGCTGCACCAGCTGCTGCCAGCTGCCGAGGCCCCTTCAAGTTTTCTTCAGGAACAAGCAGGCGTGCCAACTGACTGCTGACCCGGTTGTTGGGTTAGTGGCTTGCCTTTCAGCCTGCCTCCTCACCTCTTACAGTTGGCTGTCCAGAGCCCAGGCTGATTTTCTAGTCTTGGGTTTCCTCTTCCAGCATGATTATGATATGTCTGCATTGGTGAGGGAGTGCAGCCTGCTTCTTTCCGTGGAGTGGCTCAGTAACCAGCATGCACTGCACAGCTTTGCACAGATGCAGAGATGCGTCATGGAAAAAAGAAGGCTGCATATACTTCAGTAAATAAACAGCTGTCAGGACTCTAGGCACGTATCTGCCATAGCCTGTTAAGGCATTTAGTTTGCTTCTAGAATCATGTGTTATAGGATTGAAAGAGAACTCAGAGACTTTCTAGTCTAAACCCTTCATTTTACAGATGAGGAGAATGAGGCCTAGAGAAGTAGTGACTTGCCCAGGGTCACAGAGCTAAGTTCCAGGGCTCTTCTATCTCATAAAACCAATCTGTTACGTCGATGGCCTTGAGAAGAGATTAAAACTTCTTGAGTGCCGTATATTTCCATTTGTCCTTATAAAGCCACTCTCCATCCTTTTTCACTCTCCTTTGTGCCCAGGAGGCTCATCTGAATAGTTCCCTTGCATTTTGGCTTCCAATTAGGTTCAGCCAATGGAGGCCACGGGTAGAAAATCAGAGGGAGCGAAGACAGTGATCTGAAGGTATCAATTGCCCTTGGTCTTTTCCTGCTGGGTTGTCATGGGCTGGTTGCATCTTCTGACTAAGACTGTAACTTCTGTCAGATGTCCCTCTCCATACAGCTCTATCCCTCTGACCCTTTAGGCCTAAGACAGAAGCAGAGTCTTCCCCACTATATAACCTGGAAAACTGTGCTATCTCTTGAGGTCTCCCAAATTTTACTCAGACTTTGATCAACAGTCCCTTTGTTAAACTTTCGACTTGGAGAGTGTTACCTGCCAGGGTCCTGACTGAGTCATGTGGCTTTGTTTATTAGAGAAAGAAAAATCTGTAGTCATTATTCTCTAGGGTACTCTTGACTTGACAGTTTCTCAGACTTTCTTTGCTTTTGATGACTTTGAAAATTCTGAGGACTGCAGATCCAGTATTTTGTAGGATATCTCAGTTGGGATTTATCTTATTTTTTTCTCATGACTACTCTAGGGTTATATTTTTTGGGAAGGAAGACCACAGAAGTAAAGGCCATTTCACTGCATCATATCAAGGGTACACACTATCATCATGGCTTGTCACTGTTAGTGTTAACCGTGATTACCTGGCTGAGGTAGTGTTTGTCAGATTTCTCCACTGTAAAGTCATTCTTTTCCTCTCTTTTCATACTGTACTCTTCAGAAGGAAGGCACTATGGCACAGATCATGCTTAAAGAATGGAGAGTTAAGCATTACCTCATTGAGGGTGGAGTATCTACATAAATTATTTGGAATTCTTCATGGAAGATTTGTCTCTTGTCTTGATTTATTTATTTGTTAAATCATTTATGTATATTAGTAGAGACTCCTGCATATTTATTTTGTACTTCAGGTTATAGTCCGATACCAGCTTATTAATTTTATTGCTCAGTTTGTTCCAGCTTTGGCCATTGGGGATTCTTTCATATGGCTTCTATGCCTCTTTATACCCCCACCAATGTGGGTTTTGATGTTGCTTTCATCTGTTGGTTTGTTTTATTGAGCACTTCTTTACTATCTAGAATTTTAAGACGCTCTTGACTAATTATATAGTTCCTGCCTCCATCCTAGAATCAATCATTTCTCCAAGTAGTTCCTTTTATTGAAAAATGATATTGAAAACCAAGATGAGAGTACTAAGTGTGCTTGCTGCTACTGAGATGCTGTTGCTCCTAGGCCCTCTCAGCTGATAGATGTATATACCAGCTTGTGTATATACACACGTTTATAACTATTTCTGTATATAATCATCTGAATTTAAATTAAGCAAAATGTGAATTCATACTGATGTCTCCAACTCTAATCCATTACCACATGGATCTTTTTAGACCTCCCTTTGCTCATCTATAACCTTCCATTTCCATAATGAGAAACGTGGGTCCCACTATCTGCCATTCATTTACTTCATTATTCAATTACAATATGCATGTATACTGGTATCAAAATCATTAACATCTACTCCCATGGGAAACAACTTTATCAGCTAGATTACAGTGCTTATGTACAATTTCTTTTGCCTTTAGTCTTACAGACTCCAGTCATTTCCAGTTAGTTAGGTCAGCACTTTTTCCTCTTCGGCCCTTCAGTGAAGTTGTTTCATGCATTTGTAACAGTAAGATTGTTTTGTCATCGTCTACTTTCCATCCTGGGATCTCCTGATCTCCTAAATAATTTTTCTTTAATCTGCACACATTAGGTTCACTTTTTGTGCTGTAAAGTTCTATGGGTTTTGACAAATATGTAGTGTCATGTTCCCACCATTATGGTATCACATGTATTAGTTTCACACCCTAAAAAATCCCCTGTGTTTCATGTATTAAGGCTTATCGAGGACTAAAACCTGAGAAAGGAAAAGGTGCCAAAGCAAGATTAGTCATCAGAGCCTGTGATGCAGGCTGGACTAAGTCTCTGCCTGACCAATGCAGCACTCCAAAGCAAGGATTGCTAATGAGAAGGACCCCATGCTGGGCAGAAATGATCAGGCCTTTATACTACCACCTAACTCAGCATTGGCTGGGAACTGCCAAGGAAGACTGTTCTCACTCAAAAGGCAGATTCTTAAGACACTAACAGCTGGAGATAATCAGCTAACCACATTCCTTGAAGCTGCATTGCTAAATCCTTTCTTGGAGAAAGGATTGCTGCAACTCTGTCTACCAGAATTATCTTTGAAAATTATAAGCAGAGGTTGGCCAACCATTTGTCAGGAATCTTGAACAGAGGATTCCTGCGTCAGGTGAGATTTGGAATGGGATGATCCCATTGGACCCTTTCAGCTCTTCGGCTCTATGACTGTCCTTCACTCTGGTTTGATCCAGGCAACCCAGGTGTTCCATTTCTCACATTCATTGCATCTTGCTCAAGCTCCTGCTTCCCTTCATGCACTGATCGTCTATACCCTGCTCTGTCCTAGAGGTAGGATCAGAGCTCCTCCTTTCTCCCAGGGACTATTCATGGGAGTGTCAGGGAGCCAAAAGATGGAGTCTATGGCTCCCACATCTGCTGCCCACACCTTTTTAAATCCCAGATAATCAAGAAAATGGTTATAGTGTCAATAGCAATGTGGACCACAAATCTACGCGTAGACAAAAAGCTTGTGAGTTGAAAGTTGAAAAACTCAACGCTAAGACTGTACAAACCAAATCCTGATTGGACAGGTCCCCTCCATGGACCATGGGAAAAACACAATAACAAGAAATGACAAGTAAACTCCCTACTGATCTATGCATATACCATACCTGGCAAGGTATGATAGTTTTAATTTCCTCTATCCTAACTCCCATGCCTATGAGTGCCCTGGAATTATCATCTGCAGGTACAGAGTCATTCCAGTACATTTTGGTCTTTCTCTGCAGGAAAATGGAAAACATTCAGACTTCCTGAAGAAAGAGTGACTCTGATGATCTGTTCTACTTGTGCTTACTCTTCCTTTTATTTAACCTGCTTAAGAATAAAAGGCTGTTTTATTCTTGTAACTTGGCAGCTCTGTCAGGCTCACGAATGTCCTAAGATAAACAATTAAAGTCTCCATGTGACTTCTTAGGACAATCTTAACTTCCAAACCTAAGGAACTTTTTATGTTTACTTTGTCTCTCTTTAGAGATTTTCTTTGAAGTTTGCTTCTGCCTTCTTTGCAGCATTTTCAGCCTTCATAGACCCTGTTTGTTTTGCCCAGGCAGAGAACAGGAACTTTATATATATGTGTGCATATGTATGTATATATATATGTGTGTGTATATATATATATATATATATATATATATATCTCCATGATTTTATTTTTATGCAATGAACCATGCATACTGATTTTAATTTCTAGGTTTCACAAATTAAAGTGCTGCCTTCAACCCAAGCTGTCAGGACTCATACCAGCTTTCTGGTTTTCCTGTCTGCTTTGTCATTTTTCAGTGGAGTGACTAAAGCCAGAACCTGCTGGGTCAGAGAGTGGAAAGAAAGTACTCGTGGATGAACTCTCCCTACCTTCCACTGCCAGGATCAGATAGTAAGGTTGGAGTCCATGTTTAGATACCCAAAGGTTGTTCCAAGTCACTACTCCAAAGCTGCATGAGACCCAAAAAAGTACTAAGAGTTAATATTTCAAGAAGACACCTGCGGTTACTGAGTCTAGAATGTCTGAATTATAGGCAGGTCTGTTTCTGAAAATAATGCCAAGGCACAAAAAAATAGTCTGCTTAAAAAAAAAAATCAATGAAAAGCAAACGAAGGGTACACTGTCCCTGAACCATTATTTAGGAACAGAAATGACAGGTAAATGAAATGAAAAAAAAATAAAGAAAGTGTTCTTTTTTAATTTAATTAATTAAAAAAATTTAAAGTGATTTCATTCCTCTCCCTGAGAAGACAGAATGAATTGTGAGCTTGGCAGCTGTTTCCACAGCAGGAGAGTAGGGTCACAGGTCGGAAGCACAAGCTCTCTTCTGGAAACCGCCAGCTTATTAGAGGTGACAGTTGTATCACCTTGAAACAGGGAGTAAAGACATTTTTTTTTGTTCTTGCCAGAATTCAGTTTTGCTGGCACAGTTTTAGAGGACAGAGTGGCTGGTGGAATAATAGAGGAATTTCTGAGAATTGACCTTAGGCAAAATGCATTTGGCTAGAAACTTGCACTGGAAATCTACCTTGTAAGTAAGCATGTGACTTTCACCTGACTTAATTGTCTTCAGTCCCGAGGGTTCAAGGGCCAGAGAAAAGGTCCCAGCCTGGGTTGCTGGCATGTTCGCTCTTCCAAGTTAACTAAGAATAAATTCAAAGGCAAATGGAATTTCACTCTTTGACACTGACTCTAAGTGGGATGGTTTTTTAAATATATATTTTTAAAATTTTCTAATCAAAATAACAGATATGTAATCTTTGTATTTGGGTTAAGTGTGAATGAAGGAAATAAGGATCAAGGAAAGAACAAAGGACTTGGTAGGGCTGGGGAAATCTGAGTCCAGGTTCCAGCTTTGGTACTGTCTCTGTAACTTTGGATGTCTCTAGTGTCATGGCTTTGGTTCACTTATATTAATATAAGAAGATGGAACTAGGTGGCCTCTAAGGGCCTTTCCAGCTCTATACTAGGAATTGGTCACTTAGTTTTGACTTTTTCTTATGTTTAGGCAGCGCCAAAACAATGATGAGGTGGAACTAGGGTATAGATTTGCAAGAGGGTCATCTAGAGTCTGGTGGCAGGTCTCAGGCAACTCTCACCTCATCTAACATTTTTGCAAAGGTGAATTCAGATTAAGACAGTCATCAAGGTAGGCATTTATATATTGAATGAATGAATGTGAGAGTGAATGAATGAATGAATGAATGAATCACTCAGGACTATATAAGGGAGAAGAGAATGAAAACATTCAGTTAGAGGAAGTTCATTTGTGATAGGGCCTAATTTTCCTTAGCAATGATGACTGGGGAAGGTTTTATGGATAGATTCAATCAAGCTAAATTTCAGGAAGTATAGACATGCCTTGGAGATATTCTGGGTTCAGTTCCAGACCACCGCAATAAAGCAAATTTCACAATAAAGTGAGTCACATGGATTTTTTGCTTTCCCGGTGCATATAAAAGTTATACTTACACTATACTGTAGTCTATTAAGTGTGTGATAGCATTATGTCTAATAAACAATGTATATACCTTAATTTAAAAATATTTTATTGCTAAAATATGCTAATCATCATCTGAGCCTTCAGCAAGTCATAAATTTTTTGCTGGTGGTAGGTCTTGCCTTGATATTGATGGCTGCTGTGTGATCAGGGTGGTGGTTGTTAAAGGTTGGGGTGGCTGTGGCAATTTCTTAAAATGAGACAACAGCAAAGCTTGCTATAGCAATTGACTCTTCATTTTATGAATGATTTTGCTGTAGCATGTGATGCTGTTCGATAACATTTTACCCACAGTAGAACTTCTTTCAATATTAGAGCCAATCTTTCAAATCCTGCCACTCTTTTACCAACTAAGTTTATGTAATATTCTAAATCCTTTGTTGTCATTTCAACAATCTTCACAGCATCATCAGCAAGAGTAGTTTCCATCTCAAGAAATCACTTTCTTTGTTTACCCATAAGAAGCAACTCCTCAGCTATTAGTTTTATCATAAGATCATAGCACTTCAGTCACATCTTCAGGTTCTAGTTCTAATTCTAGTTCTCTTGCTATTTCTACCACATCTGCAGTTACTTCCTCCACTGAAGTCTTGAACCCCTCAAAGGTATTTATTGGGGTTGGAATCAACTTCTCCAAACTGTTAATGTTGATATTTTGACCTCTTACCATGAATCACAAATATTCTTAATGGTATCTAGAATGGTGAATCCCTTCCAGAAAGTTTTTTATTTATTTTGCCAAGACCTATCAGAGGAATCACTATCTATGGCAGCTATAGCCTTACAAAATGTATTTCTTAAATAAGAGGACTTGAAAGTAAAAATTACTCCTGATCCATGGGCTACAGAATGGATGTTGTGTTAATAGGCATAAAAACAACATTAATCTTGTACATCCCAATCAGAGCTCTTGGGTGGCCAGGTACATTGTCAATGAGCAGTAATATTTAGGAAAGAATATTTCTGAGCATTACATCTCAACAGTGGGTTTAAAAGATTCAGTAAACCATGTTGTAAACAGATGTGCTGTCATCCACGCTTTGTCTTTCTATTTTTACAGTATAGGCAGAGTAGATTTAGCATAATTCTTAAGGATCCTAGAATTTTCAGAATGGTAAGTGAGCATTGACTTCAACTTACACTCACTTCCTGTATTAGTCTTTAACTAGTCAGCCTGTCCTTTGGAACTTTGAAGCCAGGCACTGACTTCTCCTCTCTAACTCTCAAAGTCCTAGTCAACAACTTCTTCCAATATAAGGCTGTTTAATCTACTTTAAAAATCTGTTGTTTAGTGTAGCCACCTTCATTATTTTAGCTAGATGTTCTGGATCACTTGCTGCGGCTTCTATATTAGCACTTGCTGCTTCACCTTGCACTTTTACATTATGGAAGATAGCTTCTTTCCTTAAACCTTATAAACCAACTTCTGCTAGCTTCAAATTTTTTTTTCTGCAGTTTCTTCACCCCCTCTCAGCTTTCATAGAATTGAAGAGAGTTAGGGTCTTGCTTTGGATTAGGTTTTGGATTATGGAATGTTATCATTGGTTTGATCTTCTATCCAAACCACTGAAGCTTTCTCCATATCAATGAAGATGTTTTACTTTCTTATCATTCGTGTGTTCATTGGAGTAGCTCTTTTAATTTTCTTCAAGAACTTTTCCTTTGCATTCACAGCTTGGCTCACTGTTTGGCACAAGAGATCTAATTTTCAGCCTGTCTTGTCTTTCAACACGCCTTCCTCACTAAGCTTAATCATTTCTAGCTTCCGATTTAAAGCGAAAGACTTGTGACTCTTTCTTTCACTTGAACTCTTAGAGGCCATTGTAGGGTTATTAATTGGCTTAAATTCAATGTTATTGTGACTCAAGGAATGGGTAGGCCTGAAGAGAGAGAGAGAGCCAAGAAATGGCCAGTTGGTGGAGCAGTCAGAACACACACAACATTTATCCATGGTTTGCTGTCGCATATGGGCATGGTCGTGGCACCCCAAAAGAACTGCAGTGGAAGCATCGAAGATCTCTGATCACTGATCAGTATAACAAATATAATAATAATGAAAAAAGTTAGAACAAATTTATTGCAAAAATTGCCAAAATGTGACACAGAGACATGAAGTGAGTAAACGCTGTTGGAAAAATGGCACCAATAGACTTGCTGGATGCAGGGTTGCCACAAGCCTTCCACTTATAAAAAATGGTATAAAAATGGGAAGTGCAATAAAGCAAAGCACAATAAAATGAGGTTTGCCTATATTAGGGTTAGGGCTAATTTACATAGCACTCTTTATCTATAGAGTAAGATGGAGTGATTGCTGGCAGGCTGCTAAGTAATACAGTTCTTCTAGGTATAGGTGGTTTTACTACAAGAAATGAGACTCTTTTTCTCCCCAATTTGATGACCAGAATGTTAATTAGGATTTTCACTGGCTGAGGCTCATATAAATCAAAATATTAGTGACTAATTGATATATTATTTGTTTTTCTGTCACATAAAAGAAATTTGTAGGTAGGTGATCCAGGGTGGGCTCAGAGGCTCCAGGGAGTTATGGATTCAGGCTCTTTCAACATCAGGGTTAAACATGGCTGTGGAACTCAGCTATCCTATCAGCATTTCAGCCATCAGGGAAAAGAAAGAACCAAAAAAGGGTCACCTCTGTCTTAGTCCATTTGGGCTGCTATAACAAAATACCACAAACTGGGTAGCTTGTAAACAACAGAAATTTATTTTTCTCAATTTTGAAAACTGGAAGTCCAACATCCAGGCACAAGCATGGTTGCATTCTGGGGAGGCCCTTTTCCTGGTTCATAGCCAGTGCCTTCTGTGTCCTCACATGGTGGAAAGGGGAAGGGATCTCTCCGGAGAGTCTTTCATAAGTGTACTAATCCCATTAATGAGTGTTCCATCCTCATGATTTAAGCATTTCACAAAGGCCCAAGCTCCTAATATCATTACCTTTAGGGGTTACGACTTCAGCATATGCATTTTGGGGGACACCAACATTCAAACCTTAGTACCTCCTCGCTTCCATGAATGATACTTGCTGGAAATTGAACTTGACTCTTCTGTTTTCATTCCATTGACCAAAACTTTAAAAAATAATCCCTGTGGAAAACAAAACAGATTTTTTTTAAAAAAAGAAATTTATAAGTTTATTTTAAATTTTATATATGGGAAGAAAAAGAACATGGAATAGCCAAAAAAAAGTGAATGTTAGAGCATTTATACTACCTGATTTCAAGAACAATATGTGGCTCTTTAGTAGTAAGTTCAATTTTATCTTTTGGCTTATAAATTGACATTTAAATAATTTCCAAAAAAGAAAAGATGGTGCAGCTCTGAGATAAGTATGTAACTTCCCAAGATACCTGTTTTGAAGGGTAATACCTAGTTGGCTTGATTGTAGGGGGGAATAGCTTCATGTTGAATATCAGCTTTGTGATCAAGACAGAACTGGTTTTAAACACTGGATACACCACTTATCTCTCTAAACCTCAATTACTTCATCTTAAAATGGGGTGTACAGTGTAAAAATTAAAGAAATGTAACATAGAAGCTAAACTCTATGTTGTAGTTCTGAAGCTAGACTACCTGAGTTTGAATCCTAGCTCTGCCATTTCTAGCTGTGTGGCCTTGGGCATGTTTAACCTTTCCATGTTTCACTTTACTCATTTGTAAATTGAAGATACTAGAAATGCTTACCCAAACTGTTGTGATGAATATTAAATGAGTTAATAAATCTTAAGCACTTATAACTGAGTCTGGAACATAAAAAGTGCTCAACAAGTATTACCTACTGTTATCATCATTTCCCATTGTTATGAGGACTGTGATTAGTTTTATCAACAACCAAGCAAGGTCCCTGGTATGCCATATGTGTCAGCTCCCATCCTTCTACAGAGCCTAATTATCATTCTGGGGGATAAGGTTTGACAGTGAAGGGTGTATTTTGCTATCTCAGGGGCAATCTTGAATTTCCATTTCTTAAATTTTCTTTCTTCACTCTTTTTTTAACATTAAAAAAAAGTCTTACTGACAGAATTGTAATGCACAAATGGAAACCTTAACACTGAATATCAAGTACTATCCTTCCCAAGCTCCACCACAGGCCATATATCTCCTTCAACCCCAGCTGTCCATCATGTTCAACAGCCTACCTACCAGGGACTGCAAAATGTGGACTGCTCCTTTCTCTCTTCTCTTCTTTTTCCTTTTGTAGGCTGAAACTACAGGATACCATAAATAGTCAGGTTTTATTCTCCCTTTATTCCATATCAAATGAATTACCAAGTACTCCCCAGCCATTATCTTCCTGCCTTCCACTTGAAAGAGAACTCTTCATCTGTGTAAATGGTTCTGAGCCCCAGAACCAGCATTACTCGCTCAGTCAACGGGTCAGATGAATGCAGGGTTGTCCACACTTACAGCTTTCCTCTGACTGCACAACTTCAGAACCACATCCAGGGAGAGGAGGTGTTACCATTTCTTCAATAATTTTCCTCAGAGAACTTGTGATTGCATGAGAACAATTCCGTATCTTCATTAGGGATGCTGAGGCTTTTTTGGTTTTGTTTTTTAATTAAAGTATAAAAAGCAAGAAGAATTTTAAACCAAGGAACATAAGGCAGAGGATCTACAGATACCTCCTAGTCTATTCCTTTGTTGGCAATCTGCAGCCAGTCTCCGGGAGGGAGAAAAAGATCTTGCCTTTGTTTCCATGAGGTTTAGGATCAGTCATTATATATCGGAGGTCCTCGGATCTATCCCGGGCATTTTGCCTGAAAATTCAGCCCTCATAAGTTTATTTCCCCAAGACAAGGCTTCTTCTTCACTGTCTTCGTTTCCTTGTATCTGAAGCCCCCACTGCCAATGTCTCTGTACCAGCCAGGGCAGTGAAACCAGTAAACACAGCAACTCAGCAGAGATGCACATTGGGCCCCATTTAGGCAACGTTTCACATTATTTTACAGACTCCTTTTCCCCCTCATTATCTCAGTTTCTCTGCACCACATGATAGGGTGTGGGTTTCACTTTTTTCCTTTTTTAAAAAACCATTTTAGTGGCACTACCCTGTGCCTTTCTGCACTAGTAGTAATTTAACTCAACAGCCAATCTGGTCCACCCAGTAGGAAGACAACTTTCCCATCTCCACCCTTCTCTTCTGTCACTTCCCCTCCCTTTTTCTCTTGGAATGACCCACTGAGAATAAAGACCTTTTTCAGTAGGAGAAGCTGAATGGTCCTCTGGAGGGAACCAAGAATTATGTGTGCATTATCAATGGTACTTCAATCACATTGCCGAAATATTCCAGATAAAATGTGTGAAGAATTTGAACTTTTTAAAAAAGTTATCTACCAAGAGTCAACTTTTCTTCAGCTATTTGAAATCCTTCCCATAAAATCTCCATTCCAATCTTACTACACTTTTACTAATTAATGTTTATTTTCCCACTCCCAAATACCCTGAAGTATGTATCTACAATGTGGCAGCATCCTGAATTCTAGGAACCCTCTGGCTTTACTACAGTGAAGATAATGTAAATACAGGAAGTCAAAATTCAACATAAAAAAGAGAGATCTGTTGTAAATATAAATCTTTTTTATGAGTTTTCTGATCCTTTCTGGGAACATCAAAATGTAGCCACAAACATTTTTATTCTCCTAGAGCTTCCAGTCAAGAATGATAGTTAATATTGAACACCATTCTGTGTGCCTAGCCACAGGCTCATTCATTCATTCATTCATTCAGCCAATACTGTACACAAGCCAGGATACAGTCACTGTGCTAGGCATTAAGCTTGTATACAGAGATAAGAAAATGTTCTTGCCATTAAAGAACTCAGATTCTAGTGGAAAGGCAGACAAGTGAAGAGATAATTACAAAATAAGATTGGTAAATGCTATGTTAGAGGAATTAAGTGCTACAGGAACACCAGGAAGGAAGGTGATAATCTGCATGTAGGTAAATGCATTTATCAGCAACTATGAGTGTCCCCTATGTGTCAAGTGATGCTGGGGGAACAATGAAAACACAATAAATTCCCTGTCTTCATGGAGTTTACATTCTAATGAAGGACACAGGCAATAACAACGACAACAACAAAAATGTAATATCAGGACGCAGGATAGTGTTATAGATGGGAGGTCTGAGTTGGATCTGGAAGGGTAAAGGGGTGTTAGCAGAAAAGGGCATTTCAATCTTTGTAAAAACGAAACAAAACCCTGGGGTGGAGGAGACAGAGGAGGTAGGTGGGAGGCAGGAATGGATGAGAAAGAGCATAAAATATTCTGAAAAGGGAATTATTAGATGGATCACAGGTGCAATGGGAGAGATAGGGTGCATTTTTTTCTAAGACACAGTTTGGAAAAGCATTCATTCATTGGTAGTCAGAGCCAGAAGGGACTTTAAGAGGTAAAAATGAACACACTCCTTCATTTTACAGATGAAAAAAGTAAATAAATAAAAATAAAGCTCAGAGAGGGTGAAGTAACTTGTCCCAACCCAACCAGCTAGTCGGGGAAAGAACCAAGATTAATCCAGTTTTCTGTAGAGCTCAGTCCAGGCCTCACTTCCATCCGCATGCAGAAGCTGCGGGCTTTGAAAGGCAGCCTGTGTTCCGGTCCTGGAGCACACCGCCCCCTACTGGTGCTTCTCTGCAGAGCTTTCTTTCCAGGCCGCCTCCCTGCCACCCCACTTTTAGTTTCTCGTTGAAACTCCCCCAGGCGCCTGCCGGCTGCACTAGTGCCTCGGGGCCACCAGGGACTGGGAGGGCAGAGAGAACGTTTTCCCGGTTCGCGGGGCTCTGGGGGCACGCCCAGGTTCCCCGTATACTCCACCTGCTGCCCTCCCTCCGCCGCCTTGGGGCTCCCTGGCTGGGAGATGAGGCGCTGCTCCCCGGGCCCCAGCGTGACCTGGGCATCAGCATCACCTCGCGGTTTCCTCGGGCGGGTGTCCCCGGGCGCGGCGCAGGCCGAGCCCTGCAATTGGCGGAGAAGTCTCCAGCACAGTCCTTATGCCGGCTTTCCAGGCAGCCGGGACCCTGAGGCAGGGCTCCCTGTCACCCCCGCCCACCCCTCGGCCCCACCCTTCCTCCCGCCCCGCCGCCTCCTCCCAGCCCAGGGTCCGGGTCCGGGTCGGGACGACGCGCCGCGGAGCACAGGCAGGCGCAGTCAGGGCGCGAGCTCCGAGCCATGGGAGGCTCCCACTCTCAGATCCCGAGGGGCCGGGAGCCGACCGGGGAGAGGCCCCCGAGACCCAGAGAGACCGCGTGAGTCCCAGAGCCCTCCCCTGGGCTGCCGTTTGGGGGTTTGCATGCCAGCCCGGAATGGAAGCTCCCGCGCCCGTCCCACAGGGGCCGGGATGGTGGGGTTCCCGCTAACTCACGCGGGACGCAGGAACTCCGGGGTTGACCTGGTGGGACACCCCTCCCTGAGCCTCACCCTGCGGGGCCCTGGGGACACCCGCCCGGCCGCGACTTCACCATTACAGAATCGCGCTCAAGTGGGGCTCCTGTCCTGTTCCTGTTCACGCTGCCTGGGTGGGAGAAGGGGGCTCCGAGTTTTTCCAGACTCGTGCAAGCAGGAGAACACACGTGTTCTAAAGGGCTCTGAAATATTCACGAGACAGAACTTTTTGCAGGGAAGGGGAGATATTAGAAAGGGACTCGAGTCTCAAAGATAACCGAGCTCGTGCTGGCCTTCAGAGTCCAGGGCTTTTGATGCGGTGCTTGCTGCTCACAAGAACTCCCTCTCTCGTTTGTTCCGAGGGCTTCATGATGATCTCAGAGAAAGGGCTATATTGTACCAGCAGCAATTAGGCTTTTGTTCTGGGACGGCAACAATTGAGGACACCAAGTACTGAAATGCAAGCGGCGAAGGGACATGTTTAGAGAACGTGATTTAGAGCAAGTTGCATGGTTTGAAAGCTGGCCTTGCTTCTTGCCAGAGAGAAGATGCGTTGATAACTATTTGCGAACTCAAACAATCTTTAAGCATTTAATTTAAAAAATTTTAGAGCTTCTGTGTGTCCTGGAAGTGAGGTAATGTTAAGGAATCCATAATCTATTTTAATTCAGCCAGTGCCAAAGGTATTTATTTTGAGAAAGATACACTTAGTCATCATATATAGGCAGCCTGGACCATGAGAAGGCTTTTTGACCATCTTTTTAAGGTAAAACATCTTCCAGAATATCCAAATGATAAATGTGTTAGTTGTGTCTCCTGATATTTACATATGTTCACTAACATAAACTTAGTTCAGGCAGCTTATTAATCATAAGAATAGCTGAGAATGAGTGAGCACGTGCAATGTGTGAAGACTTGTTTTAGGTAGTTTTTAATCCCCAAATATACTGAGTTAGTTTCTATTATTGTCTCATTTTACTGGTGAAGCACAGAAAAATTAAGTGACTTGTCCAAGGTCATACAGCTAGAAAGTGGTGGACCTGGGTTGTCCAACTCCAGAGCTCCTCCTGCAGCTGCCTCCTACAGAAGAGTTGGTACTACCCTAGGAAACAAACTTATCTCAGCTGATAGAGCACACCCATTTTTTTTTTTTTTAATTCTTCCTGAATAAGGGAGAAATCTGAATTAGCAATGCTTAAGATCTAATGAGAGGAAAATGCCAAAGTAGATTTAACTTTTAAAAAAACAAACATTACAAGAGGGGGAACACTGAGATGAAGTTAAGAGTTTTGCAGGCAGGTAGCCCTGGGTTTAATTTTAGGCTCTGCTACTTAACTTCAGGAGAGCTTTTATCTGCTCCTTAACCTCTCTGTGTCTGCTTCCTTATTTGTAAAAGGAGAATGAAAACAATTCCTACTTCATAGGCTGTTCTGAGGATGACATAAGATTATGTATATATAAATAACAAGTTATAGTTTTATCTCTGAGCAATATATTGTTTTAACAAGGGTAAAAATTGACTAATCTTTGTGAACATGTGGCTGGTTTTATTGTGTAACTTAAAAGTCAGTATTGGAACCATTCACTGATAGCACACTGAAAGAATGAACTCAGTGCTTTCTATGTAGGATTCAGTTGTTAGGGTGAGGAATTTGATTCTCAACTGTTGGAGTCTCCAGTGATTTGTCAATAGAAGATCTTTCTAATGAGGTTCTGCATGTATCTTATATATTTAGCAAAGATTACCTAAAAAAGATGAACATAAAAGCCCCTCCTTGGGAATACAGCCCAGGGATGCCCTGCCCTACTCAAATGAATACATTAAGAAACACATTAGCGCATGAAAGCTGTGCTGGAATTACTGGCATCATCAGAGTATGCAGGCTCTGCTTAATGACTCAATCCTACAAACCACTTAGCAGATAGCTGGTGAAAGTCTTTAGAAATATGAGATTCCATTGCCTGTAATACAAGTGAAAAGTAAAAAGTATACCTTTTATCCAAGTCCTGTCTTGTTCTGATGTACAAGCTACAAGTCTCTCCAGGGTCTGAGAAAGTGGGGAATCATTTTTAATGTTGCCGGGCTGCAGATTTCCTGCCGGACATGTGGTGGTCGTGGATAACACTGACCTCAAGGAAGTTCTCCTACTTGGGCTGTTGCATTTTTAAAGTCTATTGTTCCTTTTTAAAAATATAAATACATGAAAATCTCACAAGGAAAGCATTACTGCTGGCATTTGTTTTTTGAGGGAGAAATTATGTTTCAGAACGTTCTCAATTTATATTTCAGAATAATTTAATCAAACACTAAATGTAACCACATAAATCTCTAAGCAGAGCTCTATTGTGAAATATAAACAAATATGGAAAGAAATGTCTGATTTTAAGTTAAAACTCATTATTTTTTGTATTGTAGCTGTTTACCTTCCCCAAACCCAAGGAAACAAATGAGCTGGCTTTGATGAAAGCAGAGGAAAATTTCACTTCATTTCTTCAGGGAAGTTGTACAATATGGTGATTAAACGCAGAAGCTGGAGAATATGTGCAACCTGAGTTGAAATTCCAGTTAGATCTCTTGCTAGCTTAGTTTAGGAAGCTTTGGGAAATAATCGTTTTACTCTTCAGTTGGCAAATATCTGCATTTTTAAAATGACAATAGTAATGAAATGGTATATATTATTAGTACAGGGCCTGGTACGTAATAAGCGCTCATTATCTGAGTTATTACTTATATAGTTGCATGTATCTGTACCCATAAAGCAGACACTGTGCTAGGTTCTTTGGGAAATATATTTCTGAGTAAGGCAGGATCTCTTCTTAAGGAGAGGTTGAACTGTGTGCTAATTCAGCAAGGTCTCTTATGAAAGCAAGGCAATAATATTTTCAAGTTAATTTTCTCCACAGTTAATTTCCATTTTCCATTTTCCAGAAAGATCAAAAGGATAGACATGTGTTTGGGGAGATGGTAGTTTTGTGAAATGCTTGAGATCACCAATTTCTTAGTTGATTATTTTTAGCAATGTGGCCACAGTGGGCTTCCCAAGAGCCATAAATAATTTGTGGAGAGAACTGAAAAGTGACAAAGCAGAGTCTATTATTAATTAGGAAATATGGTGCATAACTAATTCATCTAGTACTTGTTGAGCTTGTCTGCCTTGAATGCAAGATGTACACCTGTTATCAGTTCTTATTAAGTTTCTAGACCAATCGTCTGCATTTGGAATATACCATGATGCAATAATAGGTCAGTGGCAAAGTCAGGAGGAGGTCTGGAGTGTTTTTACCATGCACCTTTCTCGTCATGTGAATTAGATGCAAGTTCTACAGTGTGCTAGTGAACTTCAAAATCAGCAACAACTAAGCTGAAGTGTCTCTTTATAGGCAAGTCACTTCATGTGAGACAAATGTCCCTGACATAAAGAATGAAGTGCCGGCTTTGAAGTTTCAGACACAGGAAAACATGGCTCAAAATAAGTAAACTTAAGGAACAATATTTCTGAAATCCATTGCTTTCAAGTTCATAATATTGTTTTCCACCTTCTGATCACACAATTTTTATTGTTATTAAAAACATTTAAATTTCCGTTATGGAAATTTTTTCAAATGTGCATGTTAAGTATTTTAGTGTACAATTAAGAGAGAGATTTAGAGAAAGTTTGTGGAAAAGACCCAGAAAAACCAGCTACATGAAAAAAAGTTCAAAAAATTATAGTATTTAACTTGGAGGAGGGACTTGAGAACTGTGGAAATATGTAATTTTTAAGGGATGTTGGCTGGCTTCATTTTTATTGAAGCCAGCCCAAAGGAAAATGGTTTGAATTGCATGACAAGGAATTATTTGTGGGTATATGGTGAGCTTAGATATCAAAACTTCTAGATTGTGAAGTAGTTGAAGTAGTAAAAAGAGTTAATAAGGGAAGAAAAATCCCTCTCTGCAAATCATTAAGAGTATTGAAATTCTAAAGGGGTTCAGGTATAGTTTTGCACTACAATTTCTTCTCCGTTGTAGCTTCAGAGACGAATTGTGCCGCACCCCTACTTTCACTCCACAGTTTCTCCCAGCTGGTAGATGTTTCAGTATTAAAAATCAAGAAGAGAAAAGGAAAAAGGGGTAGGGCATAGTTGCTGGTGTCCTGAGTTAGCAAAGTAGATTATCTTATGTCTGAGTTGGATAGTTGCCAGAGTGGGCTGCAGGATGTATGTTTGTTATCTCAAGGTCAGGAAATGAACTAGTAGCGTCTCAAATGGCCATGGAACATGGAGGTCCATCTTCTGAGGAAGCTCAGTGTGGCTATTGTGGGGTGCTTTTTTCCTGCATTTTTTATTGTAGTAAAATATACATAATACTCACCATTTTAATCATTTTTAAGTGTACAATTCTGTGGCATCAAATACATTTGCAACGTTGTATAACCATCACAACTATCCATTTCCAGAACTTTTTCATCATACCAAACAGAAGCTCTGCACCCATTAAATAATAACTCCCCATTCTCCCTTCCACTAGGCCCTGGTAACCTTTATTCTACTTTCTGTCTCTATCTCCCTATTCCAGGTCTTGCCTATAAGTGGAATCATACAATATTATCCTTTTGTGTCTGGCTTCCTTAATTTAGCATCATGCCCTCAACGGTTCATATTGTAGCATGTGTCAGAATTTCATTCCTTTTTATGACTGAATAATATTCCGTTGTATGTATGTACCACATTCTGTTTATCCCTTCCTCTGTTGATGGACACTTGGGTTGCCTCCCCTTTTTGGTTGTTGTGTATAACGCTGCTTTGAACATGAGTGTGAAAGTATCTGAGCCCCTGCTTTCAGTTCTTTGGGGTATATGCCTAGGAGTGGAATTGCTGGATTATGTGGTAACTCTGTTTAACTTTTTGAGGAACCACCAAACCATTTCCTTAAGATTTCATTTTCCATTCCCACAAGCAATGAATGAGGATTCCAGTCTCTCCACATTCTTACTAACACTTGTCATTTTCTGTAATTATTATTAATAATTACTATCCTAATAAGGATGTGAAGTGGTACTTCATTTTGTTTTGAGTTGCATTCCCTGTATTTTCATATGCTTCTTAGCCATCGATACATCTTCTTTGGAGAAATGTCTATTCAAGTCCTTAGTTCAGTTTTGAATTTGTTTTGTTGTTCTTGAGTTATATATTATGGGTATTAATCCCATAATATCATATATTATGGGTATTAATCCCTTATCAAGCATGTGATACAAATATTTTTTCTCATTCTGGAGGTTTCCTTTTTACTGGGTTGATAGTGTCTTTGATGCACAAAAGTTAATTATGATGAAGGAAGTTCAATTTTTCTTTTTTCTTTTTTTTGTTTCCTGAGCTTTTGGTGTTACAGACAAGAAATTATTGCCAAATTCAATATCATGAAGATTTCCCCCTACATCTTATTCTACGAGTTTTATAGTTTTGGCTCTTAAGTTTAGGTCTTTGATCCATTTTGAGATAAGTTTTGTATATGGTGTAAGGGTTTCTTTAATCTTTCGCATGTAGATCCAGTTTTCCTGGCCCCATTTGTTGAAAAAATTATCCTTTCCCCATTGAATGGTTTTAGCACCTTTGCTGAAAATCAATTGACCATATATGTGAAGGTTTTTTTCTGGACTCTCTATTCTATTTTGTTGATCTATATGTCTGCCCTTATGCTAGTTAGTACCACAGTTTAGATTACTGTAGCTTTGTTGTAAGTTTTGAAATCAGGAAGTTTGAGCCATCAACTTTGTTCTTTTTCAGGATTGTTTTGGCTGTTTGTGGTTTCTTGAGCTTGTGTTTTTTGTGTGTGCGTGTGCACATGCACATGTGTGTTTCATTGCACTCACATGCTCTTTTCTTGGCTGGTGACAGTCAGCCAGCCTTGCATGAGAGAATGCTAGACTGCCTTCAGGTGGCAGTATGCTGCCCCAGAAATCTTTTTTCCTTGCTCTCTTCCCTACCTCACTCCCAGTCAGACTTTTCACCCTGAGATAGTTGCTGAGAACCTTCTGTGAGTCAGACACTTAAGCATTGAGTATCCAAAGAGGACCGAGCTGCAGGCAGGTGGGAGAGGTAGGCAGGAGACTGGAATCACTGTGCGGGTCAGAGGTCTTGAGAGATGAGCATCAGGGAACCCACCCCTTCCCAAACAAGAAACTGACAGTTGAAGGAATCTGAAAGGATGAGTGAGTTGCCAGGTGAGGGGCATCTGGGAAGGGCAGTTCAGGTGAAAGAAAATCATATTTGAAGGGAGACCTGGAGATGTCAGAGACCTGCCATATCTGGGCAGTGGTGAGGATTTGGGGGTAGGATGGATGTGGAATGGGCTGAGGGGACTGGGAAACATTGAGTCTGGAGAGGCAGGTAGGGCTGGGTGCTGAGGTCTTTGTGGCCAGGTGGGAGTTTGGACTTAACTCCGGGAGCTATAGGTGAGGTGTTCAGCTGAGAGATTGGCCAAGTCACCATGGCAGTCCTGGACTGAACTGGGGAAAAGTATTCTCTCAGAGAGGCTCCACTAATTGCGGGGGTACCTGAAACCACAGCTTCCTGTGATTCTCCCAGCACCTCCCTGCCCAGCCTAGGTAGCATATTCTGGAAGCTAGGTTTTCCTTTCACCTTCTTACTTTGTCTTCATTTTTGTGTATTAGCAATTCAGTAACATGTATAAACATTTTCATTTTTCTGATTTTACAAATTTTCTATAACAGACATATATTCATTTTATAAGTATAAAGTACATTTTTAAAAATCTAAAAATTAGAAAACACAGAAAACTGTAAATAAAATAAATCACCCATAATCTCACCACCCAGAGATGACTGTTAATATACTGGTACATTTTATTACAGCTTCTTTTTATTAGCCATTTGTAGTTTATTTATTTCTTATTTATTTTTCTTTGCCAGTTTTGTATCAAGATACTAATTTTTCTATATTTATTTGTGAGAGTTCTTTATATAATGAAGTCAGTTAACATTTACTGAGCACTACCTATGTGCTAGGAAAATGGTAGTCTCTTCTTACATGCATTAACTCACATGATTCTCAAATAATCTTATAACATAGGTTCAGTATTCAATTCTCATTTTATACATAAGGAAACAGGCCCAGAGAGATTAAACAACTTGCCCAAGGTCTTACAGCTAGAGTGACAAAATTGAGATTTAAATTTAGATAGCCTGAATCCAGATATCTATATGCCTATTCCTTGTATTATACAAATCTATTAACCCTTGTCTACCATATTCATTTTTTTCTGTTTTGTTTTGTTTTGAGGGAGAGGTATTTAACTTTTTTATTCGAATTGTTTTATGACTTCCTTCTCTTTATAACAGACCATTTACTCTATCTGAAATTTCTAGACTCACTAGTGTAAGATAAGGCTGTAGCATTTTTTTTCCAAAATAGCTAACCAGTTACTCTTGTACTAGTAAGTAATATTAAATAATCTTGTCTCTCCCACATATTTGTAATATCATTTAAAAATTTTAATATATAACCTCTCTTCTGTTTAACTCTTGGTTTTTCTCTTTCCATTCTTATTCATTCAACGAATATTAATAGACTACTTATGTTCAGGCACTGTGAGTATTATTTATTATTTATATGGAAATTTACATAAGCAGAGCAAAGCACTTCTAAATGTATAAATGTGAAAAAAAATTTTGTAGTTTTGGGGACAGGATATTTGCCAATCAGATAAGTGGAGGTGACCTTGTAAATGGAGCTTGGGGAAAAAGGACATTCGTGATTGAGTGTTTCTCATAGATTTTACTTTGACCTACCCACATCAATCTGCAGTCCATTTGAAGGTTTCATTTTAAATAGGTTAGCTTCCTGTGTGGAAACAGTGATGCCTTCAAATGCTTTCAGGTCATCAGCATGCTTTGTCAGGCTTACATTTTTTCATGTAAAATCTCGACTTTATTTTTTGTAGTAATATGATATAAAATTCTAGTAGATTTATGTAAGGAATGGCAAATGATAAATCAGTATTCTATAGTCTTTCTCTATTTTCCACTTCTACCTGTGGCTACTTGGTAACCTTGAAGAGTGAGAGAATCCCTCACTTTCACATTTCTTCATTCTCAGAATTCTTACTTTTAAGAATACTTTGGATATAATTTTTTTTTGCCTGTGCATTGTATAGTTTTGCCTTTGCATACCAATCTTATGGTATGTTTGCTGCAAATGTTATTAATAGCAATTGTAAGCAAAAAAAATTGTATTTGGCTTGCTGAAATTTAAGGGTATTACGTAGAAACTTTAGAGTCACATCTATTTTCTGAAAGCAGGATAGTTCTGTTTCTAATATAACTCATACACCTGTCTCGTACTGCATGTCCCCATAAAAGTTTGACAACATGGCATGTCACTGATAAGAACTCCTAATAATCTTACAAAGATACCTTACTTTACAGCCATAGCTCTTAAATTTTCTTTGGCTCACAGGTCCCTTCATAACATGATATAACTGTTATAGACTTTTTCCAAATGAAATCGATATATAGATATAGATATATAGATATGTAGATATATATAGATACACACACAATATATATATAAAAGGAGTATCAGAGATCCTGAGACATATGCATTATTTCATTTAATTCTTTCATGGACCCTATGAAGTAGATTTTATTTTCTCCATTTTACAGATGAATAAACTGAGGCCTGGAAAAGTTAAGACACTAAGGCCAGAGAGTTGGTAAATGGTAGAGCTGGGTTTCAGGTCTGGTGAACCTGGCTGAAGCACAGGAAACAAAACTTCCAGTCATTTCCAGAGTGAGTCTGCCAAGTAGGCCACTCATTAACCAGCAGTGGCTTCTGTTTAACTGCTAGAAAGTAAGTTTTTATGGCTCTTTCTCTACTGATATCAGTTTCAGGGAAGTAAATGTTTGAGAAAACATTGTCCAGCCCATTCTATAGATAAATACCCATATACTATATTGCACTTACACAGGTCAGATAGAATACCTCTCTTGGGTTTCTTCCCTGATTTATTTTTGTCTGAGGCTAACAACTGCAGAATGTTATGTTTCTATGGCTGCATCAAAATCTTTCTTAAATAGTGGTTTGAGAAAACAAAACTAGGAATGCTTGGGCAAGATATAATGATGGGAAGATGACTGACATTTTACCTGCCAGACATCACCTTCTAAGCATTTCTCTGGATCTAATAGTGTCTTCCTGTCTCTGTCCCTTCTCCTGTTCCTTCTTTTGCCTTTTCAAACTTGTGTATTCACTGGTTTTACCATGTGCAAAGCCATGGTTCCTAATAAATGTCCATTAGCTCGAAGTGATGACATTTGGAAACACAACTCAATATCTGAAAAACATGGGCCTCCTTTACAGTTGACACCCCAAGTGTAGGTTGGCAGGTTCTCTTAAGGACAAGATTAGAACTAAGAGAGTGCCCTAATTTCAGGAGTAGCTGACAATAGCGGGGAGGAAGAGAGACAAGTAGTAGTATAGTCTGGACTAAGCCTACTCTCTTACCTGTTTTCTACCTCCCTCCTTCTTGGTCCTGCCACAAGGGGGCACCAGCCATTTGCTTAGTTTTGTTTTTTTTTTTTTTGGCAGAGGTTAGTCTAAGGTGAGCAGGACTATTTCTTCAGCCTGATTCCTTTGCTGGGTGGGATAAAATGAAAAAGTCATCTGATATGAACTAATAGTACATGTGGGAGAACATAAAATATATTATGGAACGAGGAAGGACGAAATTGAGTTTTTTGATACTTCTGTTTCCTTCTGCTGGCTAGGATCTTACCCTTATGGGTGTGTCATTTTTCTTCACTCCTCCAAATCAACATGGTTCAGAGCACATTGTTTGTGGCTTCTGAGAAGGTATAAGTCTTCATTCTCCTTCCTGTTGTTCATTGGTGCTCACTGGTTAAATTGTAGTATAAACACCCTGTGTTGGAGGTGGAGGGGACTTATTGTGACTTTTTGTATTTACAGAAATACAAATCTTGAAGAAATTTTCTTTAAAAAAATTGTTGATCAAATTTGCAACAGGACTTCCTGGTGCCCTCTGGTGGCTGCTGTAGCTCCTGGAGGGCAAATCTGTATATAGAGCAGATGAAGATTTTCTTCCCAGAGAGAAAGGGGAGACTGATGCTTCCCCAACTCAGCAGGATGCCATTACTTCGTTAACAAGAGTAGGTTATTTCAGCTCCTGACGAATATTCTTCAGAGACCAAAACCCAGAAGACTCCAATATGTGCTCAGTTGGCTCTTCCAACATCTTTTTTTCTCAGTCTTTGTTGCCGTAGGCCTACACTTTTTAATTTCTCCTTGTGTTTCTCACTTGGCAGTCCTTTCCTAGTCTATGGTCTTTTTCTTTTAAGTAAAAGTTGCCTTTATAGCTCTGATAATTCTCTGTCTTGTTTGATTGATACCATACTCCTGTTTTCATGGTCAGTGGGGCTGGTGGGGAGGGCCTTGTGTTTGACTGAAGTGCTTGAAGATTGTGTGTGACTGTGTGTGTGTATGTGTGAGTGGTATGTGTGCAAGTGTGTGTAAAGTGTGTATATGTGTCTGTGTGTGATGTGCACAGGCGTGTGTGTGTGTGTGTGAGCCTGTGTCTGTGCTGCCAGTCCTGACTTTCCCACAATTTCTTCCTCACACAGCAGTGACAGTTTCACACATAAGAGATGTCATAAGACTATGGTTTCCCCTGCTGAGCCAAAGAGCTCTGTCCAGGGATGTCTTGTGTGTCTTGTATAGAGCATGAATACTCTAGCTGACAGCATCAAATCCCAGATTTCTCACATTCTTTACAAAGCAGAGTGGTTTTTGATGCTGCCTCGTGTATTGGCATGAAAATATATCCCCAGGAGCGCAGCTTTCTTGCCTTCCAAATAATCTTGAGTGGAGAATGAACTGGTGTTCACATTTCTCTTCTGCAGTCAGTAACACAGCCACCCTCGGGTTTCCCTCCCTCCCTCCTTTCTTCCTCTCCCCGATACTTCTTCCCTTCGCACCCTCTATGGGAGCTGAATCATGTTATTTCCTTTTTTGGTCATACTCGAGCTTTCCTCTACTTTCATCACTTGGAGGAGGCTCAGGATATGTGAAATACATCAGTTCCTTGCATTATGCTGTCTGTAATGTGCCTGTTTTATGTCGAGTTCAGAGAGAATAAGCAGTTTCCGTGGCGTGCCTCGCTCTGAGTCACTCAGTAGATGTTTTTGAATGAGTGGATTTAATTAAAGTGTGGATGCTGAAGAGACAACGATTCCGAATATCTTGAGGGGAAAAATCAACATCTAAAAGGAGAAAAAAAGATTCTGGCACAATATTTTACACTTATAAAGGCACTTTAATATCTCATAGTTAGGGAATTTCTTTAAATTTGGCTCTCGATGGTGTTGGCGAGGGAGAGTGCATTCTGGGAACATCTGAGGCAGCTTTTTATAAAGCAGATGTACCAGGAGCCATGGAATGAGGCTGAAGAATGTTGCCACACAATCTCCGTGTATCCATTGCTGGCACCAGCAGCCTGGGAAATGTGTCTACCAGCTGTCATTACTTGAGGCTTACAGAGCATTTAAAATAAAGGGATTATTGAACCAAGAGGCCAGTGACTAATGAAAATGCCCATCAAGTTGGTTAATCCCAGCAGAAATTCACCTCTCTGCATATCCAGTCTGTGGATATCGCTGAAACTTTGCCTGACCCTGGGCTGCCTGATGGTTACGCCACGGTGACAATGATAGAGGTCATTACTCCTACAGGTTGCTCCTGTGGGCAATTTTTTGCTGGTCTCCCTCCCTGAAGATGCTGGATTTCTTTCAGAAACCTACCAAAGGGCCCTATATTTGATACAGAAAATGAGGGAGGGGTAGTGGTGAAAAAGTTTAGAGAGGTTGTCAGAAGACGTGGATTGGATGGGCTTGGGTCATATGCCTGGCACTGAACCAAGTGGTGTTGTCAGGGAGGGAGAGGAGGGAGATGGTGGTAGAATGTACCGTTTAGTCAGGACTGAGTCACTTTCCCACCCCTGCATCAGGAGCCAGGATATCTAAACCACAGGCCCTGAGAGTGAGAGGTGGAGGCTCCTCCAAGAAAGCGTGGATTGCTGCTCAAAGAAGAGGGAATGATGTTAGATGGACAAAAATAAGGAAATGCCTCTTATAGCTACAATTTGGCTTTTGTGAGTTAGCGCTTAGTGATACTATGGACTCATAGTTTTTTTGAGGTAATTCAGAATATTTTGGATGAAAGGAAATAGCAAATGATATTTTGTCCATAAATACCATTTTGAGGAAGAAATATTCAACTTGCTGTTTGTTGCTCAAAAAGCTTTTCATCTCTAGTTTGGAAGTTAGAGACATGTTTCTAGTATAGAGAGGGAGAGTCTACAGTGTGACTGAAAAAAAATGATTTAAGGCACTTTAGAGTGCCTTCTGCATTGGCATCAGGAAGGCACACAGTTGGCTGTGCCACCTCCAACTTTTCTGATTCAGTGTATCTGGGGTGGGGCTCAAGAATTTGCATTTCTTATTCCCAGGTGATACTGACGTTGTTGGTCCAGGAACCGCACATTTAGTACTGCTGATTTAAGGTAAAGGACTTAAACACATTATTTACAAAAAAGAAAGAAAAAAGGAAAAGAAGAGAGGGCAGGAAGGAAGGAAGTGAGCCAGTGTTTTAATAAATACATTACAAGATGCTCAGAATGCATTAAAAATCAAATGTGTCCAAATAAAACCAACAATGGCATATCACTTCTATCTTATTTGCCAAAGTTTTAAAAGACTGACTGAACTCACAGTTGATTAATGTTTAGGGAAAAGGCTGTCTCGTGCACTGTTGTTTAAAAATGCAAATTAGTACAACCTTTCTGGAGGGCAGTTTGGCTATATGTATCCAAATATAAAATGTGTTTGTTTTGAGACACTACAATCCAATTTCTAGGGTTTAACTCTAAAAATCATATATGTGTGAAAAGATGAATGCATAAGGTGGTTCATCACAGTTTCATTTATAGTGAGGAACAGCGAACACCTTAAATATCCCTCCATGGGGAACAAATGATGTAATTGTGTAAACACGCAAAGCTTTGTTATGCAGCTAAGAGAAGACATCAGAACACTTGGGCTCTTTTGGGGTCAGGAAGAGTCTTGGCTGCACATCCTGGTTCCTGCTTCCTCCCCTGGGGAGCAGAGCTATAACAAGAGAAGTGTGGCATAGGTCCTCACCTCTAGCAGAGGACAATATATATATTTAAATCCCATTTGTTTAAAAGTATCTGTCTATATCTATCTATCTATCTATCTATCTATCCATCTATGTCTTATCTACCTAGCTATCCATGCTCATAAGTTTATGCTTATATATATGTAAGAGGAGGATCTGAAGGGTTTGTCTATCCTTTCATTCATTCACCAAATATAGTTGATCACAAAGAACAATGTAAACAAAGTCTTTGTGTTCATAGAGAACACTTCTTGTGGGGAAAGACAGATAATAAGTAGAAAAATATAAATAATTTGATTTCAGGTATAAAAAAAAGATGCTTTGAAAAAGATAAAAGCAGGGTATATTACTCACCAACATTTTAACAGTGGCTATTTATCAAAATCACGACTATGGGTAAGTTTTCCTTTCTTTGTAATTTTCTGTCCATCGAAAATTCATTTTTTCAAAACCATCATCTACCATACTCAATTCAAATTAGGCTAAGGGAGCATCCTAAGATTTCCTTCCTGGAGCAGGCCTTTCCACTGGAATGTCTTGGGCAGGAAAGGGGTAGGGTCAAACGTTCTGAGTCTTTTATTTTTTAATAACCAGCTTAAAATCAAAATCTCAAAAGGGTAGCTTTAGGGTTGCAAAGCTTTAGCCCCCTTCAATATTATATGTGGTGTGGTACTGAGTAGAGCAGTAAGGATAACCTTGCTTATGGCAGCTCTGTAATACAACAAAATAACTTGATGAATTATGAGTCCATATGAAAAAAGTTTCTAAAAAAATACTTTGTGTGTAAGCGCTGGAAATCATCACCAACACCAGTTAATGTTAAAGCCAAAGAACAATAATGATTAATTCACTTATAGAATGTGGCTCAGTTATTACTTTTGCCTTCGAATTGGGAAAATACTCATAGTTATTATATAGTATTTCTGGACTTATAAAATTATATTATTTTCTCCCCAATGAAGTTAATATTCTTCATACAATATCCAAATCCATTGTGCCTAGAAGACTTGGCCTTTGTTGGAAACTAAATGACGGCTCACTGCCTCCTTTAGCTTTTTCATCCACATTTGTCATCTTTAAAGATGCAAGTGCCTAATTTCCAGAAAGGCAGTATTACAACTGAAGTCATTACAGTAGGGAGAAAGGTGGGCTCAGTCCTGTTTTCAGGATAGTTAGACCACCTTATTCACATGGCAGGCTCGAGTCTCATGGTTGGGGAATTTTCTGGTCTAACAAAAAAGACACCACTGAGACATAAGATGAATTTTTTATCTAATCCTTCTCACAATAATGTGGAATGAAATTTAAGGCAGGTTCTCCCTATATTGCCGTCTAATGGAATTTAGATGTTGAAATGCCCCCAAAGAGATTTTATTGTCATTGGGGAGGTGAGGCTGCTATAACAAAGAGACCCAATAGAACAGTAGTGCAAAAAAGATGGACTTTCATTTCTCTGTCACTCAACAGCCCTCAGATAGTGATTAGTCTAGGGCAGCAGGCCACTCAGCTCCAAGAAGTCAGCGTGGCCTGGCCCTGTCTGTCTTGTTGCTTCACCATCTTCCAAATGTGGTTCTTGTAAGGGAGGAATATTTTTCTCTTTTTCTCTTTCAGTTTCTTTGGCTAGTCTAACAATTAAATTAACTATAGATCAACAGGAGAAAAAAATTTAATTCTGTATATACATATACACATGAAAACATGAGACCCAAAGACAATTAGGCAATTGAGGCTTATATGTCATTCTGAAGTAAGGAATGTGATAAAGGCCTGGGGCTTCAAAGGAGAGGAGAATAATTCACAGGAGGATAGGAGAGACGATGTTTGGTAATGGATGTTTGCCCTGCCATACTGTTATCTCTGATAATGGCTCTCTTTCTGAGCCCGGCTTCCATCTAAATTCCTTTAGGTAGTTCAGGGAGAGGTAAAAGTTTTCCTTAAGCCTACTGGGTCTTGATTAACTTCAGTTCAAAGTAATACACATGCCAAAGTAGCACATTTTAGGGTGGCATATTCTGCACCCCTTTATCCTCATCCACACAATAGAAGCTGGTTTACCCCCAGCCCATGGGATGGGGAAGAAGAGTGCAAGACAAATCTTTTTCCTTTTAAAGACATTGCCCCAAAATCGCATCTATCATTGGTTCACATCCCACAGGGCAGAACTGAGTCACAAGCCCACACCTAGCTGCAGAGAAGGGCTCTAGCTGGGAAATGTTGCCTCTAGCTGGATGGCCATGTGCTGAACAAAAACTCAAGAGGTTCTTTAACTGGAAGAAATAAGCAAATAAAGGATGTGAAGGGAAGTTAGACTCTACCATGGTGGTGTTGTGGAAATTCAAAGGATAAGGGTGCATAAGGCACACAATACTAAAGAAGCACTACAGTTTTTCTTTTTTATCTTAATTAAAATTGTGTGTGTGTGTGTGTGTGTGTGTGTGTGTGTGTGTGTGTGTGTGTGTGTGTTCTCTGGTACAAAAGGAATAGAGTCATGAGTTATGTTTCATAATTTGTGTGGGAGATATCTTTTGACAATTTTATCAAGTTTCCAATGGTTAAAATTTTTCATTTCCTCTAGAAAGATAGAGGAGGTCAGTGTGACCCCAGTATTTTCACCTACCCAGTTGAAGCTAGTTTCACCACTCCAGAGACAAAGGAATCTCTCTTGCCCTCTGGGTAGGGTTGAATTAACATGAAGCTAATGAAGCTTAAATTTCAGGCCCCCTCGCTTATGCAGGCCTCCTCCCAGGGCTCCAGAGGGGCCCTAGCATTGTGTTCGAAATCCTTTTTTATTTTTTTAAAGAGGACTCCCCAAATTGTTAAGCTTCCTGCTCTACAAAATTGAGCCTTGCCAACCTGTTCCATGCCTCTGTCTCCCACTGAGCCCCACTGTGATTTCCACTTTTTCCCAGGCTTTCTACTTTTTCCAGGTGGGAAGAGGCTCCTGGTAGTCCTATCTGCCTCATCAACATAGTTTCTCAGAAGAAACCATCCTAGAGGGAAGAACATCAAAAGAAGGAGCACCCCAAAGAGAGAGAGATGTTAAAGTGGCTTTTTGCATCTACTACTTAAAGTGCGCCTTTTCTGTACCTGGCCCATTTGGGTGTTTTTGAGGACTTTCCTGTGTATCAGTAGGAATCCCTGGGAAAATCTCTATTTTTATGGCACCTCGGCTTTGCAGGCAAATGCCTTATGTAGCAAGAGTGTCACAATTTAGTCCCCAGCAAGCGGCTTACATTAGACCCATAGGCTGCCCAGTGGGCATCCCTTCCCTTTCCACCCTCTGCAAGTCATCCAAGCTTGTTGCTGCTTGTATTAATTTCTGGCAGGTTTGGGCTCTCCAAATAAGGGCTCCTTTGATTAGAACTTTCTTTTAACTGTTAGAGGAAGAGAATATTCTATTAGTTCCACTTTCAGATTAGAAAATTAATCTTTTATCAGCTTAAAACACACTGTTCCTGGAGTGGAGCTTGACTGCATAAGTTGAAAATGTAGCCAATTTGACTGGTTCATAATAATACCTACTCATGAGCCTATGGGGTAAGAGGGTGGGGGTTAAATGAGATAATTCATGTGAAGTGCTGATGCATAGTAAGCCATTACAATTGTTTACTTCTCTTTGGGGATTTGGATGATCTTACTGGCTTTCATGAGTTCCTTAGGATATAACAATATTAGCTTTTGGTTGTCACTATTTTCCACAGCCTGTCAATTTGCCCTTTAATTTGAAGGCAGACATTTAGAAGCTTTACTCTTCTTACTTAGCCAAATCTGCAATCTTTATTTTGCATGTGATTTTGTTAATTACTTCGAAGTTTGGACAGTCATTCTTCCAACAGAGCTTTGACAGATTCTGTTGCTTCTCGATTGTTTTTTCCCTATGGTTTTATTTTTATTATTTAGTCAACTAGTCCATCTGGGATTTATCTTTGTATATGCTTTGAGGTAAGGATTTAACTTGATCTTTTTCCCCATTGCCAACTGTTGACGAAAGGATGTCCAAACCTGTAGAAAAAGTTTATAAGAGTTTATTCGAGCCAAAATTTTGAGGACATGGCCAGAAGCAAGATCTCAACAGACTGAGGAAAAGCTCTAGAGAATGGCAATTTTGCAGTTCTTTTTATGTATTTAGAATCAAAGGAGAAAATGTAAGGAAGACTACATGAAATCCATTGGTGGCAGATTAAGGGGAAGGCAGAAAGCAAAATGGGGAAATCTCTAGAACTGGATCAAAAGCAAAATGGAGAAACATATACTTCTTTTACATGGGTGGGTACAGGATAGTTAATATTTAACATTTACAGCACACAGAGATGGTATTTGGGCAACAAGATAACAATGGTCACCTGCTCTGGTGGTCTTGGGCTCTCATGCTGCTGTTGTGTCTTCAAGGGGTCTGGAAAAGAAAATTATTACATTTCAAAGGTATGGTATTCTAGATGCGTAAGAACAATGGACAGGATCGCTTAAGGTGAAGATTGACCTTTGCTAGGGAAGCTATAGGTAGGGACATGGCTACCCACATCATCTGCTCAGTTAGGAGTTTATGATCAGACCATGCTGTATAGTTACTTTCCATCACTGAGCTTGTCAGGACTGCCGTGTGACCCCCCTGAGCTCATCAGATTTACTACATAGCCTCCTTTTTACTCACATAACCGATTATTCTCCAATCATTTATTAAATAATCTTCCCTCCCCCACTGTATTGTAATATAATCTTTATCATATAATAAATTTCTGTATTGTGTAGGGTCTTTTTTCCTGGGCTTTCGGTTCTGTTTCACAGAATAAGGGTATGCTTATTTTTGCATAAATGTGTGTTAATGTCTTATAGACCTAATCCCCTTCTTGACTCCATTTTTTTTCAAGAATCTAAAATATTCCCACAAGTTTATTTTTCTAGATAAACTTTTGAAAAATATTGACAAATCCCGAGAAAAATCCCCTAAGAATTTTGAACGGAAATTGCATTCGACCTATAAATTAATGGGGTAGTATTGGCATATTTACAACATTTAGTTTTACCAACTTGGAACATTGTGATGTCTTTCCATTTATTGAGCTAGTTGTTTAGCTTATATTCATTAGTGGGTAAAATGAGTGGGTAATATTAAAATTAAAATTAGTGGGTAATATTTGGAATTTCTAAAATAATTAGAGCACACAAAAAGGACAGGTTTCCCCTCTCCCCACTTTGTACTATAACAGTGAAGTAAAAGGACGTATTTTTCTTCAATTTTCATACACATGTAGTCTCAGAAACAAAATATGGCAGTTAAAGTTTTAGTTTAAAAATATAAAAGCTGGAAGAATCAGGAGGCTGCATATCACGTCATGGAGTTTGCTTCCTACTTTCCAATTTTTTTATCTCTTAGTAACACAGGAAGATTCTCCATCACAAACACGAGTTACTGTAATGGAACCCCCCTAAGTCTCCAGAGTGAGGATTTATGCAGAGTGGGTTTTCCAATTATTTGGGAAAGCTTTTTGTGGTTTTATTTTTTCTTCTGGTGGATACTTGTCCCCACACACTCCTACCAGTGAATCACTGCTGCCTTCTCCAAGTGCCCTCCCAATCTGTTGCCTTCAAACTTCTTAGTGACAATTTTTCATAAATCAAAAATGAGGACATGTATTTACAAGGATAGTGGGTAGAATATTGGATATCAGGATGCTCTCAGCAAATCTGGGCCATATGCTCAATGCTCTTCTGGTCTTCCAGATGCTTCATTTGGGAGATTTATTTTATTTTGGAGGTAAGGTAGAGGAGAGGGAATAAAATGCTGCAGGAGAGGGAATATTATTCTACTTCTAATTCCCAAATACCTTCAGCCTGTTTAACTCACGCCTTAGATTCCATCCTCCCCCTGACCTAGGCAAATAAAATAAAGTAGATCTCTTCAATTTGGAGTAATGTTCATTGTTAGAAACTGAAATTCATAAATGACTTAGAAAAGAGTTTCAGATGGTTTTCTTGTCTGAGGCTTTACATACTTGAAGGGCCCACTTTTCTTACTGCCTAATCTGCTAAAAAGGAATGTAAGTTCAACAGAAGAAAACAAAATGTGCTAAATCAGTAACATTCATTTTACAAGATGATATGCCTGTTTAACAGGCTCTGTAACCGCAGTGTTGTTTAGCAGGAAAAACCAAACTTATTCTACTGGAGTAGAAAATATTTCTAAATTTAAAGATAGTTCACAGCTTTAAGTGAATCTTTCATGCTTATTTTTGGTTTGCTTGTTTTCAGCTTCGGATTTGTGGTAGTTGGTGGAAAGAATTTTTCTTATGTAGAATGAACAGACTGACCTAATTCTGTTTATATCTTTTGTACCCAATAACTGTTTCTCTAACACATACACTCCAGGGTAGAGAATGTGAACTTTCTTATAAAGTCAATAAACATATCATCATGATATTTGATGGAGATGAGAGAGAACCTCATAGAACTGGCTCTAAAATGACAATAATTTAGTGTAACCATCATAACATATATTTGGGGTTTTTTCCCCACTCTCTGAAAGCTGACACACTAAACTGCTATGTTGCAGTTCTGTTGTAGGTCTCATTGTGACAAGTTGAATGGCATACTTTCTGGAGAAGTCAAACATAACTTTTGTGATACAAAGCAAAATAGATCAGAGGGTGGATCTGACAACAGTTGTTCACCAGAGAAAAGCCTAGACAAGGGTCTTTGAGCAGGCCCTAGGTAGGGGAGCTCGGCCAATGGATGCAGTCTGGATCCCTTTTATTCTTCCTAGGGCTCTGAAAGAGTATTAATTAGCTATGGGCATAAATCTGGCTTTTCTCTTTTAAAAAATTAGGAAGGAGGCTCTCTTTATAATTTTCAGTGTAAATGCATAGTACAAATTTCCTGATTTGAGTATGTTTCGGTAGTGGAGGGAAGATTCTATAGGTGACTATAGCTTACAGGTAAAGGATAACATTAGATCTTGCAAGGTTAAGACTGTAATGTTAACACAGTTGAATATTGCTAGATGCTGTTATTGGCAATGTTGCCTTGTACAGAACCAGCATGTTCTTGCTTGATTAGACTCAGGTAGGTCAGAAAAGCAGGTCTCTCGTTGACAATGGCGGTTTTTCACTGAGAGAGCTAGGCATTCCTAGCTGTGACTTTGCAGCCCACTCCAGGTAAGCAAGAAGCCAGGACTGCAGCAGCAGCAACTGAGAGGCCTGTTTGCTGATGGAATCACAAGCTCCAGAGTGGCAGTGAGGGCATTCTACTTTCTTCCAGTTTGATACAGTGCAGAGGATACTGAAAGGTAGGAGATGAGGGTTCTAGACTCAGTTCTGGCATGAATTAGCTGTGTGACTTCTGGCATTGGTCACCCTTTCTGGTTCAGTTACCATATCAGCAAATGGAGAATGAGACAACTTGCCCCACTACATGAGAGAATAATTATAAGGATCAGATGAAACTTTATTGATATAAAGTATGATTATTATCACATCTCAGAGAACTTCTTCATTGAAATGTTTGAGGGGAAAAAAGCTAAGGGTTGAGGATGTTTAGCTTGGTGATTGGGGAGAAGACACTCAGTGATCAGGGTGATAGAGAAACCACAGGCAAGGAATTTCCCATGATGTCTTGGAAACCTCATTCAGTGAACAGGATAGCTCTCAAAAAGCAGAGTAGGGGAGTGGGAGATGGTCCATTGAGGTTCCGCTGAACACCTCAACGTAGTTGCTATAAGCTGTTTTGATTTTGTATGGGCCAGTGCTTTTCCTAAGCCCTTCAGAGCTGCCCAACCATTTTGGTTACATCATCAATCTGGCATTTAATCTTAGTTGAAGTAGATGTATGTATCTTTTGCTCATAAAATTCTTAAATTATTAGAAAAACAGATAATTCGTCTGCCTGCCTGACTTTTCTGGTTTCTCAGTGGTTACTTTATCTCTGTGATTCCTTAGTGCTATCCTGACCATCTCCTCCCTCGTTGTTGCTTCCTCCATTCCCTCAACATCATCCCCTATGCCTACTTTCACTGGCTGTTAGGAACTCCTTTTCTTGGTAGTAGGGTTGTCTTTTCCTTCTAGTTTCAAGTGTTGCCATTGTGCTCAGCTTACTTGTAGCATTGATACTTACTGAACAAATGGAGTGAAAGATAAGGACTCTCATTCCAGTTCTGCTTCTTTTACCCTCTAGAGAGAAGCTGTCTCCTTCTCTAAGCAGTTTGGAGCAGGGAAAAATAGCAGTTTCCCCAGCCTCTGGGCTGTTCTCAGAATGATCTTTCTAAATGGAAATGTTGCTTACTTGCTATGCCCATCCAGGATCCACAGGCCACTCAAGCACACAGATAGATGGCTTTTGTTTGTCCTGTCCTGGCTTCTGTACTGTTTAAAACAATTTATATCACTAATAATGTTAAAGATTGGAAGATTTTTCTTTTTTTATTTTTTGACCTATTAAATCCAGGATTTTGGTTTCTCTTGGAAAATTGTTTGATGGCAATGCTGGGCCCCAGGAACTGAGTAGGGACACCCCTTAGCCAAAGCAGTGTTGTCCAGACAGTACAACTACTACCCATGCCTTTTCACTCTCTTACATTATTTAGGTAGGTACTTGAAATTACTCCCTCAACTATAGGATCAAGCTCAAACTCCTTAAAAGGTATACAGGATCCTTCTCAATTTGACCCCACCCTGCCTCTGCCCCTCACCTTTTGCCACATCCCCACATGCATTCTTACAGTAGCTGTGATACTAAATGGATAGTTGTTTGCCTATTTGAGTTGGCTTACTCACATATTTTATTTTTTACCAAAGAGGCCCATTTTGCAGATCCCTGTGGAGCACCCATTTAGCAGCAAGGTATGTGCTTGGCATGGCTACCACTGCGGAATGTTTAAGGAGTTATATTGTAGATTTTCATATATATTGATCCAAAGCTTCTGTGAAGGGCAAGAGGAAGAGAATAGATGAGGGCTCTTTCTGTGCTTACGGTCATTTCCATAACAAATATGTTTCATTTGATTACTTAGTCATATATTTCCAGACATTCTGCTCTGTGAATTTGAGGACATAGCAGCAAAATGATTCTTTACTTTGGTTAGTATATCTGTTGTTAAACATTGCTCGTTCTTTCCCAGAAGTTTAGGAAAATTCATATATCAGTTAGCCTCATTACTTGTACTTCTAGACAACAAAATCAATTCAAGCTATTGAGCAGTTACTTACTTTATTGCTGTTCACATTAAATCCAGGAGCTTGCAGAAGAATGATTTTTTTTTTTTTTTTTTTAGAAATCGAGCATTTGCTTCTCCAGTTTTTGGGCTTTATCTTACTGGTGCCATCACTCATCCCAGGTCCCATTCTATGCTGGTTCAAAATTTTGATTTCTTGAGGAGGAGTCAAGCTTTCAGAATTTGTCACCCTAGCCAAACTCATAATGTCTATTTGTAAACTAGAATATTCATTTTTTTTTGCACATTTTTTGAACATCTACTCTATATGTGGCCCTGTCCTAATTTCTGGGGAAACAAAAATGAATCATAAATATGATGTGGTCCCTGCCATTTAGAAGCTTATGGTCCAGAAGTGGGACAGATAAATAAACAAAAACATTATATATAGTGTGCTAAGTTAGGGATGACCTTACATTCTGGGATGTCCTGCTTTATACCTATTGTCTCGGTAAACTATTAACAATGCCCCTTTTCAAAACTATCTAAGGGCCACAGTAAAAGTGTCTATGGATGTTTGGGGTATAGAGATAGCAAAAAGGAAGGAGAAATCAGCCTGCTTTCCCAGAGAAATGTTAACAGCTCAGGTGTGATAAGAAAATTCAGGCAGTCAAGGTCTAGGAGCTTAAGGTGGGGGCAGGAAGGAGGTTTGTACAAAACTCTGCTGGCCAAAGGGAGAGTGTTCCCCAAGCAGCAATTAGTTGGTTTAAGTAAGTCATTGTTTCTCAAATTTATCTTGTGAAAAAAATTCCCCAGGACACTTAGTAAAAATACAGATTTCCAGATCCTGCTGGCAATTTGAATTCGTGTTTTTAAAGCATCTCAGATGATTCTTGGACATATTAAAGGTTCAGAATCAATTCTCTACTGATTATGGCTGGAAATACAAAAGGCCAGGAATAAAGGGGGACAGGAACAGCAAGACTAGAGAACAAGTCACAGATCAGCAAGGCAAGAGTGATCCCAGGTAAGAAAATCCTCAGAGGTAAAACCAGTTGGGAGACATTTAGAGTACAACTGTGAACAATAGGGTGCAAAGGAATAAAAAGATTTGAGGACTATTTAGAAGGAAGAATAAACAGGACCTAGTGTATAACGGTTACTGACCTACATGGGGTAATATTATTTCCAGGCAACAAAATCCCTGTGTTAAATTCAGGAACCTGGGGGAACTTATAATCTAAAGGTTTATGTGGTGAACCATAAACCTAAAAATACAGTTGTATAGTGTTGTGGCATATTTCATGTGGACCTAAAAAAAAAAATGATTCCTGCTTACTTCATATCTTTGTCGTCTCCAGAACACTCAAGAGAGTTGTTTATCTGTGGGAAGAAGCTGGATGTAAGCATCCTGACACCCCAAACCCTTTCATTTAGACTTCAGGCAAACCCCTGTCCTGGTTATGGTGAGACTACCTGCCATGTTTTATCTTGCATTACTTTGCTTTTATTTTTGTTACCGAATGTGTAAGACAGTCATGATTCATCAACAATATACCTGCTAATGACTTTGTTTCTACGTTCTGGAGCTGCTCTCTCTGTGGGAACCTGCAACCATCTCACAGATTCACCATAACTCTGGGCAATTATAACAGTAGAAGAAATGCCTTATCCAGCCACGGGGATCATTAAGCCTGGAGATGGAGGGAGCCGATTCACTTGGTACATTGATTACTCTGAGGAGCAGTCCCTAAATGGAAAATGAAGAAAATCCGAGGAGAGCTCTGCCTTTCAAGAATAAAGAGTGTTTTTATTTTGAAGACTGCCTTCACCAGGCCTGTTGGCATACTTATGAAGAAGTAAACGAAGTCAGAAATCAGACTTGGAAGTTATGGGGGGGGGGGGGTGCAGGGGGGCCTCAAAAAGGAGAATGGAAAACCTATCAGGCTATATTTTTCCATGGTAATTTAGCACCCTTTGCCCCAGACCTGGCCACAGAACGTCCACGGCTGCGGTTTGGGGAGTGACACAGCGTCTAAAACTCCAATCCTTGGCTACTCTTGCAGCGTTGCTGAGGGATTTCCAAATCCTGGGAGTGATACGGTTGAAGGTGAACGGGCTGAACTCTTCTACGCGGTCAATATAGGGGAGGGGAAAATCACCAGTCAGGAGGGGCCTCAAAGTTTTTTTTTATAAGGGGCCTCACTTCTGTGTGATCCAATATCACCAACGCCATTAAGTCACAGTGGCTGGATGAAAAAGTAAAAATAAAAAGGGAAGGAGAAAAAGCCTAGTGTGCACAGACACAGAAAGTAGATCTTCCCTACTCTAGATGTTGACTGAGCTTTTGGGGGCGCCTAGGTCCTGCGCCCGCAACTCGAGTCGCAGCCGGGAAGCCCCCTTCCGGCAGTCCAGGCGCAACCAGCGTGACGCCATGGCAGGGGGATCCGGCGGGCGCGCCGCAGACTTCAAAGCCACGCCGCTCCCCGCCACCCCCGCCAGCGCGCGCGAGTGGTACGGTCCGAGGGGGCGGCTCCTGGGGCCCGGCGACCGCGGCAGCTGATGCGCGCCGAGCTAGCGGAGAAGCTGGACTCCCAAGCCCGAGAACCAGAGTCCCCGAGAACCAGAGTCCCCGAGCCCCCGTGCCGCCGGGCGCTGCGGGCCGGGGCCCTGAGGAGGCCCCAGGAGAGGCATCTTCCGGGCGAGAGTCGCCCGGCGTGGGGGTGTCGTGGCCGCACCGTTTGGGAAGGAGGACCAGGAGGAAGCGGCGCTGCCTGCCAGTCGGGAGGAAGCGCTTCCACCCGCGCCGCCGACGGTGCTCGTTTAACCACATCCGCGCCTGCACTGGAAACGCTTACAGTCGCCTGTCACCGGTTCCCTCCATTTTGAAAGGAAAAAAAGGCTCTCCCCCTTCCCCTACTCTTAGGAGCTGGAGCCAGAGGAGCCGCGCTCATGGCATTCAGCCCTTGGCAGATCCTGTCCCCCGTGCAGTGGGCGAAATGGACGTGGTCCGCGGTGCGCGGCGGGGGCGCTGGAGAGGACGAGGCCGGAGGGCCCGAGGGCGACCCCGAGGAGGAGGACTCGCAAGCCGAGACCAAATCCTTGAGTTTCAGGCAAGTACACGCATCCCTGCCGAGATGCAAACGTGCTGCCATCCATCCATCTGTGGCTCATTCAGTGTGCGTGTGTGTGGTCGCCCACCCGCGTAACCATATTCATGGCAATGCTGCGTCCTTGCCTGTAACCAAGTCTCCGCTGTGCATTCGAAAGTTAAGGATATTTCATCCTCCCATGTATTTTCTTTTCCCGGTTTTAGTGTGAGCTTTCTAAACCTAACTCAGAATCTGCAGTCTCTCCGCATCCCGGTCTGCCTCACTGCCTCAGTCACTTTTTCTAAGCTTCAGCCCCCGCCCCGACACACACACACACACACACACACACACACACACACACACACACACAGTCATTGATCACACCCGATGGAACTTGGGGCCCTCCCTGTGGGGAAGAAGTCGCTCCATGTCCCGAAAATGCAATCTTGGTAAAGAAGGTCGCGTGATGACAGGCCCCTGGCAGCTGGTGAGAAATGGTGGTCTCTGCTGCGCTGTCACCCGTACGATTGCGGAAAGCAGGTGACAGCATTTTTCTGCCTCGGCCCGAGTGAGTTCCAAACAGGTAGAAGCCTGTCAAAGAAAAAGGAATTATGGCGAGAAATAGCTTGCTTTTTTTTAGGTGGAGGGGCAGTCTTAATTTTTAAGCATCTAGGAAAGGGCTTTTGTGAGAAAAGGAATCTGTTGGAAAGCGCATTTTTGGGGTGTCAGAGGGAAGAATGACATCAAAATAAATGGTGCTGGAGAAGAATCTCTGGAGGATAGAGGAGATTTCAGGGAGGCAAGATGCCAGACAGAAGCTGGATGAGGGCCCTGCTAGAAAACCGGCAGCATCGCCCACAGACCAATCCGTGCTGAGGACCAGTGGGTTTCAAACTTAGGCAAAAATTCTGGACTTTAGCCTTTGCGGACATATAGATTATAAAGTGTGTCGGATATACCGTTGAAAGTGGTAATTCCTCATTTTTCCCCCTCGGCAGCTCGGATTCTGAAGGTAATTTTGAGACCCCTGAAGTTGAAACACCGATCAGATCACCTCTCAAGGAATCTTGTGAGTCATCACTAGGATTAGTACAACCTGAGGCCAAAACTCAAGGTAAGGAAAGATGTTCATTTTCTGCCCCTTTTGTTTTAAAGTTTTGAAAATGTAAATGAAGGAAGGAAGGTGTTAACTTAGGGCCATTTAAAAAGGTGTGGATTGTCTCCTTACTGAAAAAGCTGTTTTAAAGCTCCTGGCTTACTTGAAATGTGTATTTGTTTTTTAGGAGTATGTGGTCAGAGGCTTTCTTTCCTAAGTAGTTCGTACACTTGCAGTACGAGATTATCATTATTAAACCTCCCCCTCAATAATGTGTGTAGGAATGCAGTGGTGGAAGTATGTTAGATTTGGCTTCACAGATTTCTTAGGCTAAGTCACTGTCTGCAGGAGTGTGACTGGAGACAAAAATTATAGATAAGAGCTGACTTTTTTAGACAAGGAGGAATCTTAAGAGGCTGTTTCAAAATTGCTTACCTCTCCCTCTTCTATGCAGGAATGGTTGGAGCTCCTCAGTTTACCTAAGAAAACCTGGCACAGAGATTCTCTCTTAGCACCTCAGAGCCCAACCTTGAGCTTGCCTTTCATCTATAGAAGCTTCTGTTCCACTTAATTAGTATAAATCTTTTCTGTCACACAGACAGTTTTGAGTAAACTTTCACCTCTCCTGATAAAATTCATTTATCTAGTCAATAAGTAGAGTGCACTGTGATTCAGCAGTGAAAGAGCCCTTCTTTTACCAAGCTACCATTACAGCAAGTGATGGACCTTTTAAAGGTTAAGTGAAATATATGTCAGTTTAAGTACTATGGAGAAAAATAAAGCAGGGGAAGGAGGCATAAGGTATATGGGGAAAGGAGATGCTGAAGGGTAATTAGGCGGAGCCTTACTTATAAGGGGACTTGAGCAGAGCCCTGAAGGAAGATTGGAGGAACAGCCTTGCAAATTCCTGAGGAGAGAACCCTTCTAGCAGAGGGAATGGCATCTGCAAAGGTCTGAGACAGAACCAGCCTGCCTCGGAATTGAGGCCTCATGGTCGGAGGGTGGCAGCGTGTTTGAGGACCATTGAAGGGGCTAGTGTGGTTGGAGTGGATTGTTGAGACAGGGAGCAGTAGGAGCTGAAGTCAGCCAGGTAAGGGGAGGTCTGAATCATGTTGTAATGATGCATTGATTTTCTTTCTGAATGAGGTAGGAAGCCACTGGAGGATGTGTTAGCTTCCTAGAGCTGCCTTGAGAAAGTGCCATAAACTAGTGGCTTAAAACAGCAGAAATATGTTCTCTCACAGTTCTGGAGGCTAGACATCCGAAATCAAGGTGTCTGTGTGCCATGCTCCTTCCAAAGGTTCTAGGGAAGAATTCTTTCTTGTCTCTTCTAGCTTCTGGCAGTTGCTGGCAATTCTTGATGTTCCTTGACTCATGGCAGTATAACGACAATCTCTGTCTCCTTCATTACATGGTCATCTTCTCTGTGTGTCTCTGTGTCTTCACATGGCATTCTTACAAGGACATCAGTCATTGGGTTTAGGGACCACCCTAATCCGGTATGACCTTATCTTACTTAACTTGATTACAGCTATAAAAATACCATTTCCAAATAAGTCACATTCACAGGTATGAGGAGTTAGGACTTTAGCATGTATTTTTTAGGTAACCCAGTTGAACTAAAAAAGAGAGGGCTTTGAGCAGAGGGTTTGTGCTTTGACTTCCTTTTAAAAGGTTAGCTGGTTGCTGTCTGGAGAAGGGACTCTAGAAAGTCCTTTTTATGGTCTTTCTCTATTCCTGTGTCTGTCATTGTCAACCTACAGTTACAGACAGAGACAACTTTCAGTTAGCTAGTTCCCTAGTGTTTGAATGTGAATATAATTTTTCTCCCAATGGTTATTGTATGCTGTTACTTGGTAACTTCCTCTCGGGTTGCCTAGGGAAGTCAGTTCTCTGTAATAGAGATCATGATGGATGGAGCTGGATTGTTGGTGAAATATTAGCTTTTAGTGATTTGGTTTTGCTTTAAATTATAAGCTCCATACTGCACTTCCCCTGCTGCGAATTGAAAATATCCCTCACTTTGCCTTGGGCTGCTTTTTACCATTTTTTTAAGACAAAGACCACATGGGAACAGGCAAGTTTGTGTATTGGAGAACTGTGTGGCACTCTGCTGTGTAGCACTCTTGGTGCCTGGAAGATGCCACTTCTTTTTCATAGCTTCCTTTTCCTTCTATCAAGATTGGCAGTCAGAAGGAGATTTGAAAGCTAGAAAAAAACTATTTTGTAGCCTTCCCATCAAATTTAAATAAAGCTCACAAGACTTGTTAAGTAGCTTTTTAAAAGCCTCTTTGAATTACCCTCTGCTTGAGCGGCCCCTTCCTCATCATTCTGTCAGCTGGTAGTCTGATTCATCCAGACAAATTCTTTGCTGATTGAATAGTGCTTGTATGGCCCAGGCTTCCAGAGCCATAGAGACCCAATTGTTTGGTCCTTCCTGTGCTGCAACTCTTTATTACTGGTTTTGGTAACTACACTCTCTTTTTCACTCTCTCTAAAAGTTTTCCTTTTAAGAGAGTCATGGACCAGGAAAGCTCTGTGGAGTAGTTCATGATTGTCGACCATGTATATGGTGGGGAATGGGGCTGGGGTGTAGAGTTTAGGAAACAACCATTACATATAATGAAATCTCTCAATTTAAGGTCTTTATGTAATAGTATGACTGCTCATTGGCCTGGTATTTTCCTGCCTTCTAGGGCTCCTTCTACCCAACATCTAGAGCTGGGCCAGAGTCCTGTTGATGGCCTTGCGATACATGAACAGTAAATGCAAAAATACAACCCAAACACAGGTCTGCCCAAGGAAGATATCAGTGGGCAAAAATTCCTAGAGAAGTCATTTCAAATTGAAGTCTAATTTCTGGGCCTGGATCATTCTCTTTTTCCCAAAATCATTGGTTATTTGGCTCCTGATAAAATTTGTCTTTTATATTTCTTTGGTTCCAGACATAGTGGAACAGAGGTATAGATTGTATAAGTCTGTCTTCTAGAGTGATGCTTTATGAATTACCCAGTTAACGGTTGGAGCTAACATATGTAGCTTCCTGGTTTATAATGACCTTCAAATGTGTAGACTATATCCCATTTACCATACCTGTTGCCCTACCCTAACCTCCATCTAATTCTTTGAACACAGAGAAACATCTACATCTATTTCAAAGTTAATTTTCTCTTTATTGGAAGTTTTTTAGGGACTTATAGTATCTTAACTCTATAATAACTTATTAAGACAGAATTGTATGCCATTCTAGAAATTAAACAGTGGATGAGGCTTTAATTTCTTTTTGTTGTTGTTGTTTGGTGCTGATGGACTATGATTCTGTCCAGTGTTTTAGACTATAAAAGCTGCAGTGGCTATCCTCTACTACTTGAGGCCTCCTCCGCCTTTGTTTATAGATTGTTACCCAGTCTTGAGAGAGAATCTTAATTCATGCCGAAGCTCTAATATGCCCTTGGAAAAACTAGTTGAAATGTACTCTGTTTGATGTGTTAATTAGATGCCTAGATATTTCAAAGACATTCTGTCCCTCCTCCAGAATAAAAGGAAAGAGAGAAACAGGATCAGTCCATAGATATTTACTGCTCATGGTCTTGTGTGGGATGCAGAGTTGTTTGCTGATACAATTTTGGTAGTCTAGATATGAAATCAGCAAACTATGGTTCAGAAACCAAATCTGGTTTGCCACCTGCTGTTGCTTATTATTGTTCTGCCTGAGAGCTAAGAATTGTTTTCTTTCTTTCTTTCTTTCTTTTTTTTTTTTTTTTAACACCTACAGCACCTGGTATTACTAGGTGGTCTCCTATCCAAGTATTAACCAGGCCCGAACCCTGCTTAGCTTCCGAGATCAGACGGGATCCGGCACGTTCAGGGTTGCATGGCTATAGACTAAGAATTGTCTTTACATTTTTAAATAGTTGAAAAAATTTTTATGACGTATAAAAATTATATGAAATTCAAATTTTAGGGCCCACGAATAAAGTTTTGTTGGAATACAGCCACGCTCATTCATTTAGGTATTCTCCGTGGCTGCTTTCACACTCCAATAGTGAGGTTGAGTACTTGGAACAGAGACCGAAAGGCCAGAATAGCCTAACAGAAAAATTTGCTGACCTTGATCGACACTTATGACAATTTTGGTAAAAATATGAAGTTCAAGTAATTTGAAATAATGACTTCTGAAAAGCGGCAAGGCTATACTAGTTTAATTAACAAATGAACTGTTATCTCTGGGTACCATTAGTGTAGGCCCCTGGTCATTTAGGTGAGGCTTTATTTAGGGAGAGACTGCTTTGGGCTGGCTGTCTCTTTTGTGCAACAGAAGCGATGTAATTGGTTTGTCAATGTACTTGATTTTCAACTGACTAAAGGATCTCAGAAGTTATATTGGGGAAGAATGGAAAGAATTTTGGAATCATTTACTCCAAATACAACCATATACACTTTTATCTTTAGCTCATTAAGTGTTTTTAATGTAACTTTGGGTGTTTGAGAATTCTAATTTGACTGTTGATAATGGCATATCATTGGTATATGTTGTGTGGTTGGTGAGATATATTGGAATGTTTTAGACTATATATATGTAAGACTTAGAATGGAGATCTCATTAAAATCTAAGCTTTAGATTTTCAATTCTAAGGCTTTGGGTTAAATGTAGTATAAATAAATGCTATGCAAACATTTTCCATTAGGTACACATTGAAGTGTTACAGTCGAATCTATGAGTACAATTCTCCTGGGGATTTAGTTTAACATCTTCTCCCTGCCCCCCTATCACAGGAATTGCTTTATTAGAGTTTTCTAGAAGTATTGAGACTAATGAGGACCTTTAACATTACCTAGTCTGACAGTTCAGCCCATGACTCCTTCAACAACATCCCAAGTTAATGTTTTAATTTTATTTTTATTTTTTATTTTGTATATGTTTGACTTTCACAGTTTAATTTAAATTTTTCTATTTTATTTTTTATATGATTTTAAGATGTTTAAGGCTTGAAAACTTTAGAAGCACGATGCAATTTCATTTTTTTCCCATATAATGTTTTTAGTTCTCAACTTGGAGATTTCTTCTAGTTAGTAAGTGGAATCAGAGCTGTGTTTCTTTGTTGCTGTATGTATTTCAGTGTAAATAAGCCAGGTAAGGAGCACCTATACTTCTGTACGGTGCTGCACTCAAAGAGAATGTATTCTTGGGGGAAGAAGTATAATATTTTCAGCAAAAACCTCAGAGAGTGCAGAACCACAGTGTTTGAATAAAAAACTCGGGAGCATGGTCAAAGTCTGCCTGCCAAAAGCAAAAGATTTTTCGTAACTGTCAAAGCAGTATTTTTCTTTTAAGATGAATAGTAAATTCAAGTCCTTTTGAAGAAGTATTATGATTAAACTCATTTCAGCCTTGCAATCTCCGGTTTTGGGTCTACTAGAGCATCAAATAAAGCAGTATAGCTTACTTAGATAGTTTCTGGTGGTGGAGGCATGCTCTGCGTGTTTGGGTGGGGGTAGGAGGCTACCCTTCTAAATTTATACTGCTACTGTTTAATGCTCCACCTAAAAAATGGGCATGATCTAAAGCCATTTAAACATTTCAATTAAAGAATAGTCATAGTGTCTTTTTCAAGTGACCAGTAATACTGTTCATAGGAAACTCTGGCACAGTCTCCTAAGAGTAGTCATGGGAAGGTCATGGTTTATCTACTGAAAACAGCCATCTTGGTGGGGATTTGATAACTAGGATTGCTAAATTGTCTAATAACAGTTCATGTTGGGGCTAGAAAGGGATTGCTGCTTGTAAGTTCAAGATCTAACCCTCACCATGACATGTACATGAACCTAGTTTTGAGTTCACATAAATATGATTGGATCCACAGGGGTTAGGTTGATGATGGCCACATACAAGGTAATAGTAACTGACAGGAGTATTTCATTAATTTACAAATAAAAAATGTAATTTGACAGTTCTCTTTAGCAGATACAAATACTTTCCAGATACCCTCTTTCTTATGTCGTTGCTGGAAATACAACAACAAATTATTGCTCTCTAGCTTTCCCACTACAAGACTCCCACCTAGCAGACCACCAGCTTTCTGTTTCAACTATATTTGTTGGATGTATTGGAAGCAAGTAGTTCTTTTTTTTACAGCATCTAATTTTATTTTTATAAAAATGAATCTAAGATAGGACACACATGATTTCCGTTCTACAGAGTGGGAAATCAAGGCCAGAGCCTTTACTGCTGATAGTAGGGTGGGGCCTTAAATTCAGCTTTTAAGATCGAAGATCCAGAGCTCTTTGGAACATATTATAGAGCTTCTCTTTCCAGGGAATGTGTGAATTTCTCTCTTCACTGACTGAAGAGAAAACCTATCAAAGGAAATAAAGGTTCTTAAAATGTTGCCAGGACAGTGTGATGGGGAAAGCATCCTCTTAAGTAGCCTTTTAAGTGATAATATATATATATATATTTTTAATTCATCAGGGAATATATTGTCCACATCAGACATTTGGAAATTTGCAGCACATTTTAGATATAGAATCAGAAGCCAAAAAAAAAAAAAAAAAAAAATCACTAGGTAAGCAGTGCTGTTGAATAGAAGACATTTTGTTTCCTTAATGCTTAGCTTCAGCTCATCAATGAGAAATAAAGAGGAAATGGATACATTGAGTAATAGCTTCTGCTTTCCTTTCTACCTGTGAGTTGTATGCATGAGAGGCAGGTGCATGAAGATATATTAGGGTAGGAAGAGGTGTTTCTAAGAGGCCTGTGTTATCTATTGCTGCTTAACAGGTTACTCCAAACCTTATTAGCAGCTTAAAACAATGAACATTTATCTCACATGCTTTTGTAGGTTTGGAATTTGGGAACAGCTTAGCTGGGTGGTCTGGCTTAGGGTTACTTGTGAGAATACAGTCACAATGTTGGCTAGGACTGCAGTCATCTGGAGGCTTGGCTGGGGCTAGAAGATCCTCTCAGGTAGCTGCTCACTCATATCTTGGAAGTTAGTGCTGGCTGTTGGTGAGAGGCCTCAGGTCTTCACCATGTGGATGGACTTCTCTCATCATGAGGTTGCTTAAGTGTTCTTCTAACCTGACAGCTCACTGCCATCCAAGAGCAAGATGGAAGCTGCAGCCTCAAGTCTCACTGTTGTTTCCACAATATCCTCTTGGTTACACAGGTCAGTCCAAGAGTGTAAATGCCAGGAGGTTGGACTCATTGGGAGCCATCTTGGAGGCTGGCTACCTCAAGGCCCTTTTCTACTAAAAAAAAATTATATCAAAGGGTATAATTTCAAAGACTGCAAAGTTTTACTCTTTCTTTCTTTCTTGTCACTGTCTCTCCCACCTCTTCCTGCTGCCCCTTTTCTTAGAGTACAGGAGCAGAAGAGGCGGGAAAATGCCATGGCTTTCAGCCAGGGTCCCTGTCCTATTTGTGGAGGTGCCCAGTGTACTGGCTGCTGTTGCTGTGTCTGGAAGCTTCTCTCATTGCTTCTTTTTCTTTTTCCTACATCAGCTTCCCAGCTCTGTGTGGGCGGTTGCTACTTTGTGAGAGAAGCAGTTGGTATTTTGAATTCTCCAGTAATTATTTCTGAAGAAATGCACATTATGGTTGTTTGGCAGCAACAGAGTGAAGTTACACAATTTCAGATCTCTGCAATGGAGTCCCATCTGGTAGCATGTGCTCTTTCTCTCCTTGCTCTTCCTGCTGCAATAGCTTGGGATTGTAGGAGTGCTGTGGGGAGGGCCCTCCATGATTTCTGTCCATGGTAGGGGGTTTCTACTCTATTTGAAACATAACCTCAGACAAATCCAGATGGTTCCAAAACCCAGAGACATCTCATGGGTGAGAAGAGAGGACTTACTCATTGTTAGCTCTACTTCTCTGGAGAAGGTTTTGGCTTTCTGGTGTGTAGACACTTCTTGAATGGTGGGCCCCGCTCTGTTACCTTATCCAAGTCTTGGCCTTCAGAGGATAGGGTTTGGGTCTCTTTTAAAATAAAATAGCATAAGGTGCTGGTTTGGAAATTTGAAGTACTTAATTCATTCCTAGTACAAGTCTTTTCAGTTTATCAAATGGCTTTCCGGATGATTCTTTACCTGTGGAATGTTATATTTTAGAGTGAGGCTCTCTGAGGAGTTAGGTTATCTCCAAAGAACAACATGGCACCTGGCACTCTGTCTCTTAAAAAAGCAATTACCCCCACCCGCCAAATCCTTAGTTCCTGGGTAATGTTTTTGTTTCGTGTTTTTTTGGAAGATGGGGAACAGAAGGTTTGACAGTTTATTTTCTGGGTTCAGTCAGGGGTGTGTGTGTGTGTTGATGTTATTTTTCTGCTTTAAGTAGTAACATCTTAAATTTCTGGCATACCTAAGAGGATGTTCTGCATTTTCCTGTCTTGACTCACCCAATTGGAACCCTGACCTGGGGCCCCAGTTGTTATCAGGGGAATGTGAGCTCTGCAGCCCATACCCTTAGGTTCTACTCAGCCTTCCTGGAAATGGCTTTCTTGTTATCTTGTCCTGCCCATGGCCAATACATAGTGTTCACTTCAGCTCCATTCTAAGGCTGATTGTGCCTTGATTAAGTGGCTGTGAAAATACAAATATAAAGTGTATTTCAACTTTGGGGAATGAGTGGGACTGAAAACTCAAAGGCATGAAACTGGAAGGAAAAAAAAAAACCTTAAATCTGCCTAAATGTTAATATGTGCCTTATTAACTGTCTCCTCAGGTCAGAACACTAGCAAAAAGGGTGACACAAGTGCCAGAATCATACTTGTTTCCTTCATGAAGCCCTTGATTCAAACCTGGGAGAGTAGGGAGTAGGAGGCCAAGACTAAGCATCCTTTTAAAGGAGGAGAGGTCTTCAAAGGGAAAGAGTCTAATGAAGAACAGATGTTAATTTTTTACAGCTGTTGTATAGCACTGAATAGCTTTATCACTAATAAGCACTTTTTTCTTAAAAAGAATAATCACCTGAGTAGGGTATCCTTTATCACACATTAGCTCAGCAGTGGGTATTGATTGAGCATTAACTCTGTTTGGGGCACTCAGTTTCTGCTCTGGGTTACGAAGGGGGCTAGGGTTTGAGGCCCCCCACAGAGCTCAGAGTCTGGAAGGAGCTAGCTGCCTTCTATTTCCCAGGCCTCTTGGCTCACCCAGACATTTTAGCAGCAAATAGGTAGTTTTCACAGCAAATAGGTAGTTTCACAAGGGAATGTGTGAGGGATGTCTTGGAAGAAAGTCAAATGTTAAAAGTTAGAATTAAACAATTAAACTACCTCCCCAAACAACAACAAAAATACACAAAAGTCTTTTGAGTTTGACAGTTGTCATATCTCTAGGATGGTTCATATACTTGGCTATATATCTGTTGAAGGAGAGAGGAGTGATGCGATTTTTTTTCGCCTCCTTTTGGAAATAGAATTTATTTAGAACATTGTAGGCTTCCTCAAGAGAAATTTAAAAACCCAAATTGGTGTGATGGTGACACCTACCACCTCTCTCAAGTATGTGTCTCTACAAGTGACACACATACGAGTCTATTTAAAGCATTTTCTGAAATTTAAGTCTGTGGTGTAGTAGAACACTTTATTAAGTATTTCAGGACACCGCTCCTGCTCTGTTACCCTCTGAGCTTCCATGTGCTTTTTTTTAAAAGGTAGATTTATTGATATGTAATTCACATGCTATATAGTTCACCTACTTAAAGGGTGTATAGTTCAGTGGTTTTTAGTACGTGTACAGAATTGTATGACTATTAGGATATTTTATTACCCCTTGAAGAAATTGTAGCAGTCACCCCCCATTCTTCTCCCATTCTATGCTCCAGTACTAGGCAACTCATAATCTGCTTTGTGTCTCAATAAAGTTGCTTATTCTGAACATTTTGTGTAAATATGTAGTCCTTTGTGACTGGCTCTGTTTACTTACCATAATGTTTTCAAGGCTTATTCGTGTTGTAAGTATGTATTAGTACTTCACTCCTTTTTTATTGTCGATTAATACTCCACTGTATGAATATACTATACTTTGTTTACCCACTTTATCAGTGGGTGAACATTTGGATTATTTCTACTTTAGGGCTATTATAAATAATGCTGCTATGAATATTCATGTTCAAGGTTTTGGATATATGTTTTCATTTCTTTTTGGGGTTATGCCTTGTAGTGGAATTGACTCTTTCCTTTTGAAGATACTTCCTCCTTAGTAACTATTTCTAACATTTTGAGGAACTATTTAGCTTCCTCAGAGTGGCTGCACCATTTTACATTCCTGCCAAAAGTGTATGAGGGTTTCAGTTTCTCCATGTCTTTGATAACATGTGTTATCTGTCTGATTATAGCCATTTTGTAGGTGTGGAGTGGTGTCTCCTTACAGTTTTAATTTGATTTGGTTTTGATTTGGAATTTTCCTAATGGCTAATGATATGGAGCATCTTTTCATGTATTTGTTGGCTGTTCGTATATCTTTTTTTAGCAAAATGTTTATTCAGATTCTTTGCCTACTTTTTAATTGGGTTATTTATCTTTTTATATTGAGTCCTAAGTATACTTTATGTATAAGAGATTCAAGTTCCTTATTAGATATGTGATTGTTAATGTTTTCAGTGTTTTCTCCTGTACTGTGGATTGTCTTTTCACTTTTTTGAGGGTATCATTTGAAGTATACAAGTTTTTAATTTTGATGTTCAAATTATCTATTTTTTCTTTTGTCCCTTGTGTTTTTTGTGTTATCTGAGAAGACTTTGCCTAAGCAATAGTCTTGGGAGAAGTACAGGTTGGAGCAGGTTGGGGTTGGAAATAGGAATCCTGTGGTGAAATGGAGATGAGAAAAATATGTAGAAGGGGATTAAGTTTTGGTAAGAAGAAATTTTTACTTAATAAGGATTCTGGGCCTCTGAATATCAGTTTTACATCTTTATATGTTTAAATTGAATGAGGGCGCAAACTTTACACACTGTTCTTCCCTTTTTCTATGTAATGTGTCTTTGAGATCCTCTCATATTAGTACATACAGGTCTACTTCATTGTTAACACCCATATAGTATTCCAGTGTAATGTTGAACCTTAAATTATCTATCAGTACCCTGAGACACTTTATCATAGCACAAAAAAAGTACATAGGAACCAACACTTAAGTGAATATCCTCATCCTTGTACAAATGTGTGTTTGGCCTTCTTTGCATGCATAATTAAAATAAATTCCTAGCAGTGGAATTGATCAGTTAAAGAATTTATTCATTTTGGATTTTAGTAGGTATTGCTAAATATTTCCTGAAAGATCCCATGATAAACTTTCCGTGAAATGTATGAGAGTACCTACTGGACCCCTTACCTGGCAACTGTTACTCAGCATCATCAGTGTTTTAATTTTTATAAATCTGATGGGTTAATGATGGTATCCTGTTTATTAATTGTGTGAAATTGAACATATTTTTTAAATATGTTTTGGCCATTTTTTTAATTGCGTGCTTTTACCCTTTATCATATAGAATTTATATTTTATTTCAGTTGTTCAGTGGAAGGCACCAGCAACAGTATTATTTTACATGGAAAATGGGGAGGAGGACTTTTGATTTGATTACTCACTACCTCCAATTCTTAGAGTCCTTAGGACATGAGATTCTATGTATTCTCTTTAATTCTCCTTTTGATTGCATGAGTTTTTGACTGTAAAATGCTCTCAATCCCCATGAGTGACACAGTAGTCAGTGCTTGACCTCCTCCCCTTTCTTCCTTCATATTGGTCTCTCACTTTATACCACCAGGTCTTGTGGCAGGCAGCTTATCTGGTGTGTAGTGATGATGATTCTGGAGTTTCCTGCACATCTGATGTGTGAGCCTGTCTGCCAGGCCTTCACAAAACCTGACCTCTGAGTGGGGCCAGCCCAAGGCCAAGGTCACCTGGTAGCCTAGCAATTTCGCTTCCCCTTCAAATCAATGTGCTTTAAATAGTTATTAGAGGAGAAGAGCCTCATGTAAGTAAAGAGTGGGAAAGGGTCTGCAGATTTAGGCCAAATTTGGCTGTTTCCTGGCCTTATCTTCACTCTGCACAGCAAACCTGAACCACCTCCAGAGAAGGAAATTATTTACTCAAATTCGTTCATAGGGATTTCATTCTCTTCCCAGGGTGGTCTGCCCAAGTGTCTTTTCCTACCACACCCAGTGTACTGACAAGACTATTTCCCCATCTAATTTATGCTTGATGTTTAGTGTCCCTTCAGACTACCCTTCAGCCCAGTCTTAATGCCAACATGTATGAAGTAAGGTGACTGAATTTTCTTTAAACAAACCTATTTGAATTTGTGTTTTAGGGAATGTTCCCTCCCAACAATTTAGTTCACACTTAAAATTGCTTAAAACAGCACTTGCAACACATTCCTTTTGAATGTTCTCAGAGGTGACAAGTTTTATTCTTTGTTAAGATTTCTTTCCCCAGTAGCTTAAGAGTTTTTTAAACCTCAATGTAGTGATTGGGAGTGGGGATTGAAGTTAACTATAAAGTCATGAGAGGAGCCTTTTTGAGAACCCTCAATACAGTCTTGGAGCAGTGGTTCCTAAATGGCAGCTATTGGGCTGTGGATTGTCTTCACCAGACAATGCTCTCATGTGATTTTTCATTGAGTTTCAGAGTCTTCATGGACCCTCTGAAAATTTATCTGAGAACTCTTTCCGAATGACTATAAAAGACATTAATTTTCATGTTTTTGTTCTGAGACTTTGTTTTAAGGCTTTTTCTGTAGAGTCAGGCCTTGTATCTTAGACATGAATGTGAGAGATACTATTTGTGGATGTTGAGGTTAGAAAGAGGCCAGTTTGTATATCTGTGCAATACAGGAGGTCTATTCAAATTTTGGCAGCTTTCTCACTTTATATGTCAGGTACTTAGAAACCCATAAAAGGGACCATCTGTAGCTAAAGGAGAGGAAATGGTGGACAGATCTGAAAGGAGCTTGCAGAGAATGTTTCACCACAAAGTTAAAATCTGAGGAGAAAAAGTCAAGCATATTTGAAAATAATGCTAAATCTGAAGTAATATACATTGTTTTTCAAGTGGTTGCCATTTTATCTCTTCTAAAATGAGATTATACATGTGAAAGCAGCTAGCCAGTAGGTTCTCAGTACATTAACTGATACATTTCTGAGTTTCAAAAATATTTTGTGATAATGGCATTTCCCCTCCTCTAACGCTTTCAAGGTTTTTCATAAACTTGTATTTTATAACCCTGTATATTTTCATTATAGCTGAATGGAAACCAGAATGTCAAGCTGTTACCTCAGTCTTTAAAATTTTGGCATTCTATGCTTTTTCTTTAAAAAATATTGTCAAGGGGGAGGAGAAAATCTCTTTTTATATGAGAATAGTCTATATCCTGAACAAGTATAAAAGGCACCTACTGTTTTAGAGCATCCGTGGGTGCTTCACACAACCTTTTAGATTTAGGGGAGGCTGATTATTGAAAGGAAGAGTTTCATTAACCGCAGCAAATGTGGCAGAAGTGGAAATGTTGTTCTATTTTTGGATTTCCTCTGTGTTTGCTTTGAATTCACCTACTGATCTAATCTCTGTGTTCACCAAGCCTCCAGGCAATGCTGTGCTTGTCAAACTCATCAAACTCAATCTAGGGAGAGAGCTTTTTAGTACCCTGGAGGAGGGTTTTTAAGGAATACAGGATTTTTGTAAAAATGGAAGAATGAATAGAGGTAGATTAGTTATATAACTTTTCAGATGAAAAACTAACTGACAGCTGTGGCTAGAACTCTTAACTGAAAGGAAATTGGGAACTGAAGCCTACTGAGAATGGGTGTTTTTACTTACTGAAAGTTACTTGGGGTGTGATACTTGACGTTTAGGTTCTGTTTTAGGGTAGCACTTAAGCCTGTGGAGTCAGCTGGTACTGGAACACTTGCTGATTTAGAGTGTAAATGCAAATGAATCTGACTCAAACATACCTTTTTGAGTTATGTGATTAGTTTGTTTTCTTGTTCTACTTTCTCACAACTTCCTTTCCAAACTGATTTAAGTCAATGAGCAATTCTCGCCTACACATTCCCACCTGCCCCATCAGTACTTTTTGCTGGCGACTGAAGATGTTAGACCAAGGTGAAGTCTGCAGTGATAGGTGTAGGACTGGGCAAGTTTACTTACCTGGCACCTGGCCTGAGCTAATCAAGAAATGTCTGGTCGGGGTGTCTCCCTGGAGGAGCTTCTTCACTGTCTGCTCAGGCTGGGAGGCTGAATTTAAATGAGGGGTGCTTTTATCCCTCCCCATTCCACCATGGTGGGTGGCATGCTTTCTGATGCAGCAGGTCCCTAGAGCTATAGGTGGAAGCCACTGCCCAATTCCAGTCACAAAGGAGTCATGTGAAAAGATGTGTGCGTGCTTTCAAAACTATTCCAGCGACGCTCAGTTTTTGATCCTGGATTAGGGTTAGGAAGTAGGATCTAGAGGGTCATCCCTGAGTTTCCTTAAAATGATGAGATACTAAGATAATAACCAATTTATTCAGTTTTTAATGCTACTCTATTGTTATTTTAGATTTCTAAGTCAGGGAAGCACTATCTTAGTTTGTGCTTTAAAGAAATACCCTTATTATACCTTCCTAATTATAGTATTTCTAATAAGACCCCAATTAAAAAGGATCTTTATTTTTCACAAGTGATTGAGAGAATTCCTGGTCCAACTTAGAGACAGAACTTCTAAAGAAAAAATAACTCTATTGCTTTATGATTCATGTCTTAATAAAATTAACGGCTATTTTGAAAGTCATTTCTGTATCTGCTTTTTCAAATTAGTTTTTTTATATGATTCTTTTAGTTTTCAAGTCTACAGAGGAGTTATTCTGAGTTAGCCATGGTAGGTTTTTTCATTTAATTTTGGAACAGTCTGATTGTTTAAATTCTATTCTGGGGAGGAGGAAGTACTTGTTTTTAAAACCAAAGATTAAAATCTGTTTGCTGCATGAAATTTAGACCCTGAAACCATCAGGCAGTTCGTGGGAACTGTGTCAGTGCAAGATCAGATTCTTACACCTAAGCTGTCAGTGTTTAAAGTTTCTTCCAGACCAGTTATTTTAACCTATGGACTTTTAATGTCATATGAATATGTTTTGCAGTACAGCTGTGCTCTATTTAGCCTTTTCCTAAGTAGCTTTATTTGGTATAGTCATTTGTATAACTTGGATAATATACATACACAGTTTGGAATGGGAAATTTCATTTTAAGGCATAGTACCAGCTGTTTGGTCCCTTTCAGGCTTCACTGCCATACTCACTGAACCTTAGAGATGCTTAATAAAAGCAAAAAAGGGAAACGCATACTATTTATGTAGATTCAGCAAGTAAGATTATTTACCAGTGCCAAAAAGATAATTCTTTAATAGATGGCTTTTGTGTTTTATTTTAGAATCACAAGAAGTTGATGAACAGCTGATAGCAGAAGTGGTTGAAAAATGTTCATCTGAGATTTGTTCTAGACACTCAGAAAATGAGGTATCACATCAGGCTATCGATTCTTACTCAGTCAAGGATTTCAGAGAAGAACCTGAACATGATATTAGCAAAATTTCAGTAGTGAGGCCATTTTCCGTAGAAACCAAGGATTCTGTGGATATCTCAGCAGCTCTTGGAACAGAAGCAGCATATGGCTGTGTAACTGCAGTCACAGGTGAGGCTCTGTCTTCTAGCCCACCAGAAGCCATCCAGGACAAGGTGATGACAGAAGGCATCATGGGGGTTACACTGGAGGCTTCCACAGAAGCTGACCTAAAGGTTGGGAACTCCTGTCAGCAGCCTGTGCTCAGCAGAAGCAAGCTCAGAAAGCCTAAACCTGTCCCTCTGAGGAAGAAAACAATCAGCGAGTTCTCAGAAATGGAAACTGCTACAGAGGGCATGCTTCTCCCCCAAGCATCTTATCCCAATGAAATGGATGGGAACACAAATCTTTTGCTAGGAGATGCCAGGATCCAGAAATTTCCCCCTGACGTTAAGGAAACATCAAGTACTCCCAGTAGTGACACTAATGATTCAGGGGTTGAGCTGCTGGAGGAGTCGAGGAGCTCACCTCTAAAACTTGAGTTTGATTTTGCAGAAGATGTGGAAAATGTAGAATCCAGGAAAGGCCTTCCAAGGAAACTTAGCAGGAAACTCGGTAACAAACTAACTGCCCAGGTACAGAAAGATGGCGTCAGTAAGCCAGTAGGTGCCAAAGGTGCAGAACCACCTCCGGACCCAACCACAGATGATGCTCCTGTTTCTCAAGCATCTTCTAAACTGGATCCTAGTCAGTGGGATAACCCCAACTTCATTTGCTTTGGGGGCCACTCCATGCTGCAGAACTCCCCTCCCCTCTCCTCTAAGGGCTCCTACCACTTTGAGGAATCTGTGGATCCTTTTAAACCAACTATGACTTTAACAAGCAATGACTTTTGTTCTCCTGATGGTAATCATGTTAATGAAATCTTAGAATCACCTAAGAAGGCAAAGTCGCGTTTAATAACGTGAGTGACGATGGGTATGGGTGTTGTGTTCTGTGTACACTCTTGAGAGTTTGGCAGCTGGTCGCTTTGGTTTTTGGTGAACTGAAGTTATTGTGGAGGTGCAATGTAGCAGGCACAAAGCTTATAACTTTATATTTCAATCTTCACTATTCTCTCCAACTTTTATGTGGAATCAGAAATACCAAAGGTTTTCTTTTTTAGATGTCTGCCTGTTTTCTGAATCCCCAGTTTATTCAGCTTAGCACTTTCCCTCCTGCCCTGCCCCCCACCTTGGGTACTTTCTTTTTGTTTTGTTTTTGTTTTTGTTTTTGTTTTTAATGGCATGAGATAGAGAGAGATTTGATAGTTTTCAGAAATCCTGTCTGGGCGGTCAGGAATCACTTTATATACAGTGTCATGGTAGCTACCATCTTCAGACTCTCTATGGATAAAACAAAAATCTCAAGCCTACAAATTACCTGTCAACTACCAACAACTTGTAGAAAATGGTTCAGAAGGGTCTTACAGAAGTCTTTCACTTAAAACAGAAAGCTGTGCTTTTTGTTGGAAACAAACATACTACTAAATGTTGGTGAGCATTTTTATGTCTTTGTGATTAGCTTCTGGTTCTATCAGTAAGGAGGTGAATTTTCAAAAAGAAACAAGAATATTTTCAACGATGACATAAATCTGACTAAATTAGTCTTTTTTCGTATGTTGTCTCCCCTGCTCCCCTTCACTTGGGAAATCTAGAGCCACTATTGCAATGTCCTTGGATTTTAAGAGTGATCACCTCAGGCCATATTCAATGTCAAGTTTCAGTTTAAATTTGTTACAAGGTTATCGCAAAACTGAAGTCAATGGCAATATATCCAGTTTGTGAGTGACCCAGTGATGTTTTGCTAAAAATTAATGAGAGACCAATGTCACGGAGGATGAAATATGAAAAGGAAGGATGAGAAGAAGTACTATATTTCTAATTGTCGCCATAGATCAGTCAGGGAAATAATCTTCAGCGTTACTATAACTTAAAGAAAAATGCTAGATGATGCGGTGAATTATACTAAAGGGAAATGTTTAAAGAGCAGAGAGTATCAATCAGGGCCAAGAGGCTTGAGCAATGTAGGAATCAGTTCTTCAGCAACCCCAGAATGTCTAAGGGGAATAAAATGTCATTTAGTAGTTCTTGATTTTTTCTTTGAGTATATATGAGCAGGTTGAATGGTTGCTGAAAAATATGATTGATCAGGTGTCCTCCAAGTGCTCTCTGTGGTTAATATTAGTTACCTTTGTCTAAATGGTGCTTGAAGTATGTGTTGGCCCGGTCATTGCCTTGGTGCTTCCTGAAATGGGGTATCCTAAATATGGGGTGTTTCTGCCTAGCAAGGTTGATAAGGAGTCATTTGGGAGCCTGCCTTTCAGTTGCATTTTGAAGGCATGTAGCCAGTACATTCATGTTAGATAAGATTAAATCTGGGCCAAAGGGAGGGAAATTTATCCTATACCTTATTTTCAGAAGCAAGAAGCACCCTCTCTTGAGTACTACCACTCTCACCTGGTAGCATTTTTCTCTTATTCTGTTTTTGATGAGTGAACTTCTTGATCTAATATACCTTTAGATATTTTTAAACTCTTATGCAATCAAAACTCTTGTTTCCAAGGGTGCTCAACATCTGTGTAACTCTGGGATTTTGTTTAGCAACTCCCTTCATTTAGGAAAGACTGAAAATATACATGTGGTGATGGAATCTAGTGGAGAGTTAGGAGTTCTGTTAGCTGGTTACTTGTGTGACTTTTAAAAAGGTGTACAACTGGCGTCTCAGATTCTTCTGTAAAATGAAGACATCATATATATCTTCTGTAAAATGGGATTTTATGGACCAAATAAGATATGTAAAAATCATTTTAAGCATCTAAGTGATACATTCCTACAGTAGATATAAGCAGATACATTTTCAACTATATTTAATTCATGCATTCCCTTTAATCTAGATAACTAGACAGTTAAGAGTAAATGTGCTCAGCATTGAAATGTTTACTTTTTCATCTATATATTTGAATATGTGGCAGTTCTGAATGTTTCTACCATTTTTACTACATTAGAGTTGAGGTTCCTGATAAATCATTCACTCACCAGTGATAACATTCATGAATATGACATTTTTAATTTGTATCTCACCTTACAGAAAGAATTTTTCAGGCTTTACATCAGACTAGAGATAAATATTCCAGGCTTTACATGATTTTTTTTCTCCATCTGTCTGTCTCTTTCCTGTCTCTAATTTTGTTGGTGCATCAGGACTACTGAACAAGTGAAATTTCTCTGTTTTCTGTTGTAAGTACTCCTGCTGTCATTTTTGTTTGTCCCTGGGACTATTGGCAATTCTTCTCCCACACTCCATCTTTTCATAGCATGTTGGCTTCCGTTTCTGAGTTTGACCTTCTAATGATTTTTTGCATTTCATTTGCCACTCCATGAGTCAGCTTAGCCTTGCAGTTGTCTGTACCTAAAGGAGTGGAGATCGGCCTTCCCACCTTTGGTGCGAGAGCTTGCGTTCCCTGCCTTGGCACACCTCACGTGGCGCTTCGATACTGAGTGCTGGCTTGGCCCCAGGATCATCCCAGCAGTGGTTTGAGGGACTGCTCTGCTACTCAATGTTGGAAATAATTGGCTTTTTTTGATAGGATAAGGCTGCTGGGTTGGAGTAGGGCAAAATTTTGCTGAGTCAACTCGAGTTTGGTGGCAGGGGTGGCACTCAAGCATTAGGAAAGAAAATCATGAACTAGATAGTTTTTGAACTCATTTGGTAACATATGCTTGCCTGTTTTTTATTCCCCCACAAGAAAAAGTTATAAATTATATATTTTTTTGTCAGAATGACATTACTAGAAAATTTAAGTTCATTAAAATGGAACAAAATCTAAACTAATCTTTAAATCACAAATTATATGATAGTTTAAAAATACAAGTAGTTTGAGCTTTCCGTAATTCTAGCCATGACATTCCTTTCTATCTTACTACTTAGTAGGAATGGTAACAGTTTACGGAGATATTTTTATTTTTATATTTTCTGTTGACCACAGTTCTTTTCTGTTAGTGTGCAGGTCTGGAGCTGTCTTATCAGACTTCTGTGGCTTTTAGTGCAATAAAGAATTTTTAAAGAATCTGGTCCAGTGTGGTAATTTTTCTAATGAATGTCAAAGCCAAGTGAGTAGGGATCAGATGAACCAAATATCTCTAGGTGCTAAGGTTGCCCTCTGAAAGACTTTTGTAATTAAAAACTATAGGGGTCAGAGTACTGGTATTTTAACATTCCACAGAAGCACGTGAGGAAGTCTTTTCAGAGAATGAACTGAACTATAGTTCTTTGCTTGCCCCGTCTCTTGGAAGAAGATTCAGAGACATAAAAGGTGTTCCCATCTCTAACATGTAGATGTATGACTTGTGTGGTGCTGTATGCCTTGGCTTCTATCTGCACACACTGCTATCTCTGCTCCATCTCATAACTTGGAAGTTATCAGTGTGATTCCAAACCAGCTTGGTTATTATTTTTTTTTATTCCAGGAGTGGCTGTAAGGTGAAGAAATATGAAACACAGTCTCTTGCTTTGGATGGGTGTTCTCAGGTAAGTCCATGCCTACAGTCTCATTAAGGTGCATTACCACTGGATGTGAAACCTCTGAGGCACCAAACAGAGGGAATATTTGAAATATTGGTATAGGTTTTAAGGAGGTGATTGACTCTAATGACTGGATAATAATTGTTTTCTAAGTCAGATGGTTTTTTAACTTGCCACTTTCAACAAGACAGGAGAACCCGAGTTGATAGAAGTAGACTGAAAAGGCAAATTCAGAGAGGAAAAGGAATGATGTAAATTTCTAATTAATAAAGAGGTGTTCATATCTGGTGTTATATATATATATTGTGGGATATGAAATCATTTAACTACATTGAATTAAGCAATCTCAATATTTAAACTAGACCGGATATTACATCCTTCACAGTTATTTAAACTTATGCTGAAAAGTTTTTAGACATCACCTGAAAATACAATGTGATACATAGATTTTTTTTTAATTTAGTAGGTATATGAGCAAAATATTTAAAACCATTTGCCTTGGACCACTTAAACTTCTCGCTTATAAATTTAGTCGAGAAAAGATTAATTTTTCAAACCTCAGATACAAATTTCAAAAGCTAGGTTTTAGAAAATACATTTCATTATGGAGGGTCTCCAGCTTCCTCCTTGATTTGTACCCAGATCTGTGGTTAACTGTTATCAAGTATCTATATGGAATGGTAGCTGCTCTGCCATTCTTGAGCTGTCCCTTTCCTCACTGTTTGTCCTCCTAAATGGTAGCATCTTCTCTGTTGGATTTTCTAGGATGAAGGAACAGTGATCTCCCAGATTTCAGACATTTCTAATAGGGACGGCCATGCTACTGATGAGGAGAAACTGGCGTCCACTTCATCTGGTCAGAAATCAGCTGGGGCCGAGGTGAAAGGTGAGCCAGAAGAAGACCTGGAGTACTTTGAATGTTCCAATGTTCCTGTGTCTACCATAAATCATGCGTTTTCATCCTCAGAAGCAGGTATGGAAGCATATCTTCATCTTTTTAATGTACGTAAGCATAGCAATGCCTGAAAGCCTGAAGTAGGAGGCACCTTAGAGAGATTTAGAGAATTGGGTCACCTGAAGGATGGATTTAGAATGCTGATCTCTGCTTTGCTTCTTTACCTAGAAAAGAGATACAAAAGGTATGTTATCACATTACCAAGGACATATAGATAATTGTGGCAAGATATACAGGAGACACTGATGTGAGACTGCTTGAATTTTTTTAGAGTTTATTTTAATGTGGCCACATCTTAAAGTATAGTGACCTGTAATCATGTTGTGATTACATATGATTGTGCTCATTGTTCAACTTACAGATAATAATAACTAACACATATATTGCCTTCCCATGTGCAGGCATTGTTCTAAGTGCTTTATATGCATTAACTCATTACTCCTCGCTAGGTATTCCGTCCCCCCACCCCATTTTTCAGAGAAGTAAAGTGAGACATAGAAGTTAAGCTATTTGGCCAAGGTCACTTATAAATAAATGATAGACCTCGTATTCAAATTTTAGCAGTCTGGTTCCATAGTCTTTTAACCACAGTGCTAAAGTGTGAAGAGATTGTTTTCATTTCACTAAACTTTTAGAAATTTTCCTGTTCACAGATGTGGTAGACTGAAATTGATCAATGCCCTATAAAATCCTCCTTAATGCTTTAATAAGAACCCAGACTAACTGCACTGAAGCTTCTAGCTATTGGACTCTTAGAACATTCTAGAGCTGAGGTCCTCTTCCAGGTCCTAACTTATATCTGTGGCCCTAAACTTGACTTGTAAAATGTTTAGAATCATGTTCCTGACTACATTAAACATTATTAAAAACTCAGATTTTCAGCCACATAATTTAATTTGAGGCTTTTGTACTTAGAATTAAAAAAAATGATGATCTATTATCAAACCAGGGAAATAGGTGGGAATCTGGACTTTGTGAGAGTCATTCCACCAGCCTCCTCCCCACCCCCAGGTCTCAGTTTCCCATCTATAAAGTAAATGTGCCAGGCGCTATTCCAGATTTCTTCTCAGGCCTCTTTCCACTCTGACGTCTTTCCCAAGATCTCGTTTGCCTTTTCGCATTATACCCTGTTACTCAGATATGCAGTCTCATCCGTAGTACTTTGTACCTACATATATTTCTTTTATTTGAAGTACCTTTCTTTGCTATCTCCTTTAAAAATTCTGCCTAACCTTTCAGGTCTGTCTCACAATTGTGCCTTGGCTCCCAACAGTGCTTTATGTCCCCAACACATTCATTTTCACTGTTCCTGTTTTGTGTATTGATTATAGGAAAGCATCTTTGATAAATTTCTTAAAGTTAAGGACTATGAGTGGTTCATCTTTGAATTTTCTCTAGTGCAGGTGCATGGTTGATATTTGTTGAATTATTCTTTTTTCACTAAGGAAATTTCTTCAACATAAATTTATAGAGCTGGGGTTCTATTAGATATAGTGCTGTCTGCACTATAGTGTTAGTGAACAGCTAGTGTTACCCTCTGTGTAACTGGTTAGCCATGTTGTGGGAGCAAACAGAGGCCATGGTCATGCATGGATGGGAGATGTGGAGGTGGATGGGTGCACTGTCTCAGCCAGGGCAATCAGAGATCATTGACTAGGGAGAGTCACCTTTGAGCTAGGTCTGAGAGATACAGATGTAGATGTGCACCAGGGAATGAGATTCTTTCTCAAGGATGGGAAGGAATCTGCCATGTTGCTAAAATGCCCAGCTCTCTGTGAGTACAAGGCAAGTGGGAAAATGAGATCGTACTGAGGAATTTGAGCTCGCTCCTATAGGTGTAGGGAAGCCATGGAAGGTTTTTAAGCAGAGTAGTGATGGTCACATTTGTGTTTTAAGTAATTCACTATTGACAGATAGAACTTTAAAATAGTAATTCGCTATTGCTTTGTGGAAAACTGTAGCTTTAAACTTTTGTGTGCTTTTCCATATTTTAAAATTGTCTCCAGTGAGTACATATTCCTTTAATTAGAAAAAGCATGTATAATGTTATTTTTCTTTAAATATTGCCTCTGGTTGTAGAGTGGGAGGTAGAAAACAAATTTAGTTTTGCAAACATTAAATTTAGAGCTAATTGTTTTATCTGCTACACTAATTAGATTAAGGCTACCCTTTTGAGCTGGAATTTAAATTCACTCAGACTTGGTAATAAAATAGCATTCAGTGTTATGGTTTCCTTTCTGAAATAATCCCGGGGTTAGTACATGGACACAAGAGGGCAGGCTTGCTGTTCTTTCCACCTGTAGATTGTATATCCATTTATGGCCAACTGTGCACTCCTCTTTCTTCTGAATATTTTGGACTTTTAACACAGACAACAGACAACACAGTGGTCAACAGAAAACCAGTGCTCTTTTGAAAATCTTGAAATGCTGTTCATGTCTTCATAGATGTCATTCTGGGCCTACATTGGGGTTTCCAAGTGTCTTTCACTGGGTAGGAAAGGAACCAACTTCTTGGGATGACTACAAAAATGACTTTCTGTGTTTTAGGCATAGAGAAAGAGACATGCCAGAAGATGGAAAAAGATGGATCTGCTGTGCCTGTAAGTTCCTAACCTTTGGGGTGGAACTCATTTTTTTTTTTCAATGTTTATTTTGAAGCCCATGTTAAATCATTAAATAAATTCTAGTCACTGTTTGTGATGGGGGTGAAATATAAATAAAACACAGCTTATTCACTGGAAGGGCTCATAGTCTATCCTGAGATGACCTGTGCAGCACCCACTAGCTGCATATGCTTCTGAGCACTTTAACTGTGGCTAGTGTGAATCAAGAAGCCCTGTAACTATAAAATATAACTAGTTTTTGAAGACTTGGTACAAAAAGAAGGAAAATAAAATGCCTCTAACTTTTTACATTGATTACATGTTGAGATGATAATATTTTGGATCTGCTGGGTTAACTAAACTATATTATTAAAATTAATTTCACCTGTTTCTCTTTACTTTTTAAATGTGGCTGGCTACTCAGAATTTTTAAATTACATATGGCTTGTATTATATATTACTTTTGAACAGCACTGATAGTAGATACAAAATGGAAACAACGACACCCTGTGGTGAATGCTATAATAGAAGGTATTCCCGGGGCTGTGGGAGCCAGGGCTGCCTGACTGCATGGCAGGTGTCAGGAAGTCTGAACCTGAGCTAATTAAAAAACAAAAAACAAAAAACAAAAAAACTGTAGACGTACAAAAACAGTACAAAAAATTCTTGTAAATCTTTCACTCATATTCCTCAAATGTTAACATTTTATATAATCAGCTAACACTGACTAATACAGTATTATTTATATAATCAACTAACACTGACTGATACAGTGTTATTTAATTCATAAACCATATTTGAATTTTATCAGTTGTCCGAATAATGTCTTTCTTCTGATGTCAGGTCCCACATTGCATTTAGTTCTCATGTCCTTAGTCTCCTTTAATCTGTGACAGTTCCTCAGTCTTTCTTTGTCTTTCCTGACTTTGACACTTTTGAAGAGTACTGGTCAGTCGTTTTATGGAATGCCTTTCCATTTGGCTTGTTTTCAGCATTCACTGTTAAGCTGTGACCCCAGTATTTCCCTAGAGAAGGTAGTATGAGCGAATATGGGAGTAGATAGATGGAGGAGAGCCTGTGGAAACATGAGCATAAGGAAGACATACACATAACACTTAGGGACTTGGGACCATTGTCCCTTAACAGGGTTTCACACATTAGTAATTTTTGTTTCTCGACAAAATCGCTTTTGCTTAGAAATTTATTTGATCCTTAGCTTTTTGGAAGCCAGGTTATCTAATCCCAGTGCAGCTACTCACAGGCTTCCACCTGGGTTTCCTCATCTGTGAGAGAGAGGGATGCTTTCTTTCCCTACCTTTGAAAAGATGAGACTCCACACTCCACTACCAGAACAGCCTGGTTGTGCACTTGGGGAAACCAGTTTCTTTTGAAGTTTTCCAAGTACTATGGGAACACTTTTGAGTATCTTCACTGTGTAAAAATAGCAAAAAGAAGATTGAAGAAGGATGTCATGAATAGACCAAACATTGGTCCGTGTGGCTGCAGATTCAGGTGGTTTACCCAATTCTTGAAACAAACTGGTTAAACTTCTGGATTCCCAACTTATTTATCCGAAAAATTAGTAGCACATATCTACCTCATCAGAGTGGTTATGAGGATAAAATGAAATGATAACATGAAAGATTGAAGCCGTAAAGTGCTAGGCTAATAGAACGTGGTGTGATATTGATAGGAAAAGAGTGGGAAAGAGAGAGAGAGAAATATGGAGAATACTTGTCTCTAGGCCCATCTGGTAAAGAACATATTTTATGTGGTGATCTTTCAAAGTAACCCAAGGTAAACTTCCTAAAATAAATATTTACTTAGAATGTTGAATAAATGTTGCATAAAGAAATTGTAATATTCAAAATATTGAATAAAGAAATCTGTATAATTTAGTATTTACTTTTTAAAGTCTCTCTGGGTTGCGCTGAAGCACATTTCTTTTGCAATCTCATGCCCAGCTTAGATGGTGGCGAGGACAGAATACCTAAGGCCAGAGAACAGTGAGCGCTGGGCATTAAGTCTCTCATCTTGCTTCTCAGCTATTGGTCTGCAGCATTTTTCACTTAGGAGTCAATTTATTTTTTAAAGAAGTCTCAAACTTCTTAAAAGTTGAGCTTGTTTGGCTTTTCCAAGCATGTCTTTGTTAGAGAAGTGGCAGGGGTGATCCTGCTCCATGGATTCAAGGGCAGCTGATGGGATGACCACACTCAGCCTGCTGCAACAGATAAGTGATGCTGATTCTCCCACTGCAAGGATATGAGCAAAGATAATTAATTTTTGGCATCTATGCTCACTGTTAACTTGCAGCCAGGACTCCACTGAGTTCTATTGTCTATAGACAGGTCTTTGTTGGTCCTCAGTTGTAAATGCTTTGTGGGACAGGGAAAAGGATTAGGGGACAATGAAACAAGGCCTTTTTAGAAGGACATGATTGATTGATTTAGCATCTTTATTAAGCATATAAGATTGCCCAGCCCAGGAAGAGATTGTCAGGCCAGTTCTTTGGGAAGGGAGACTCTGTAGGCTTTCTACACTGTTTGATAACAATATAAAGGACGAAGGAATATAAAAAGTTAAATCCTAGGGGACTGGAAGAGGTGGCTCCAATAGGCCACAGCATGAATTCCTGCTCTGCCTTTATCACCTCATAAGAGCTGTTGCATTTGAGCCATGAGGCTTGTAGCATGTGGCCAGGGCAGAGGGGAGTGACCCAGGGGATAGATGCAGGCTGCAGAGCCCAGTTATCTGAAAATATTTGCCATGGTCTGAGATCTGATTTTCTACCTTAAACTCAGAATTCTGCCTTTCCAGACACCACGTTTGTTAACATTAAGTCGTTAAACAAGCGGGCAAACTGAATTTGTTTATCCCCTCAACAAATGAATGAGATGCTGAACTCCCAGAATAGATGTTGATATTTTCCTTACTAAGAAATCTTTTGACTTATTTCCCAAATTTTTGCTAACATAATGGTCACAGGAGGCACAGGGGGCTATTTCCTAGAGTTGACTCAACTTGGGGATTCTGACTTAGAATAATAAACACTCACAAAAGATGTTTTTAAAATAAATTTATTAGTTTAGAATCAGAAATGTAACAACAAAGATGACCCAAATATGTCAGCTTAATTTAGTACATTATCTCCCTGCCGGCAAATTACATGAGATGCAAGATTATGAGAACGCTTCTTGATGAGAAATGTGGCACAGGAAATTAATGGGATGATTTGAGTGTCCTGATGTGTATTAGTTCTATACAACAAACATTTATTATCTCACTATTTCTGGATCAGGAACCCTTGGACGGCTGCTGGTACCTCTGACTCAGGGTCTCCCACAGGCTATGATGAAGGTATTGACCAGGGCTTGGTCACCTCAAGGCTCAACTTGGGGTGGATCCCCTTTCGGGCTCACTCATGTGGCTGTTGGCACATCTCAGGTCCTTACTAGGTGTTGATAGAGATATCAGTTCTTTGCCATGTGGGCTTTTCCATGGAGCTTTTTGTAAACTAATCTCAGCAATGGCATCCCATGACTTAATCATACTCTGTTCTTTAGAAATGAGTCATTAGGTACAGCCTGCATGCAAGAAGAGGAGGTTACACAAGAGGGTTAGTACCAGGAGATGGGCCTCATTGGGGCCGTTTTAGAGGCTGCCACCACAAGTAGCTTCTTGCTCTAGTGATAGATCTATCTCAAGAAAGAGAGTGTTTCTAGGGGTACTTTGGGCTTCTGTCAGCATAGTGGGTTGCCCTCCCCCAAATGCTACTGGAAACGGGCTCTGCTAGCTTATGGCTTTGCATTTCCCTTTTCTGTGGCCTAAGCCCAGAGTTTCTATATTGGGCCCTTAGATGAGGTCTGTGAAGCTGTATGCACAAATTATGTGTGTGTTTTAAAGCATTTTTCTAGAGAGAGAGTGAATCTATAATGACCCTGAAAAGTTTAAAAACCACTGGTCTTAGTTGATCATGGACTTTATGTTTAGTCTTGGTTCAAATAAGATACTAGAGAACTAATTGATTTTAATCAATAACTAATTGATCAGTTAGTTATACTGACATTTAAGATTATTCCTAGGTCATTTTGGCTGGCATTTTGGATGTCATTAGACCAGCTTTTTTTCCCCATGTATACAAAAAGTATACTTATATAGGTGAGGGGAAATAGCCCAAAAAATGCCTTCTAGGAAAGAAAATAGTATAAAATCTATATACTTGTGAAAAACAAAATGCTAACCAAATGTGACTCTGGAACCTGATGTGATGAGTTTATTCTAAAAGCAAGCCGGTACATCAGAAAGCGAAGTGCTACCAGAGGGAACTGAAACCTTAATATCAAGAAGGAACCAAAAAATGGAAGTACAGGTACAGATCTTGACCTACATGCGGCCGCTTTGTACAGGAGCACATAATGGTGTGCACCTGACAGCATTGCTGGGTTACCACATAACATCACTGCAGAGCATTTGACATTCCTGATGATTCTGAATCATCTGGGAGTGGGGGTAGGGGTCACAGTTCGGATATATTCACCATTTCTGCTTCCTTAGGCCTGAAAGTTAGTGATACATTTTAGGAACATTTCCATCCAATGTGACTAAATAGAGACACACAAAGCATCAATATGTAAAAAAAAATTGATACTTTTTTTGAAAAATTATTTACATGGAACATGTCATCCCTAGAAATCCTCTGAAAAAGGAGCCATTAACTATGGATGGCTTTCTCTTTCATGCATGTAATTCTTTGGTGACTGACCACTATGATTATACTGTCTCTTTTTGGATAAGAAAACTTCTCTAGGTTATCAGTTAAACAGAAGCTAACTGCCACCTCTCCCCGCCCTCCTGCCCCCATAATCATTAGTACAAGTTTTTCCTTTAGATAGCACTGTAACTGGATTTATTTTTTAAAACTCTTCTGGGTTTTTTTTTTTTTTTTTAACACATCTTTAAAGATTGTGATTGATTTAGTAATGAGGAAGTTATTGAAGAAGTATTTGGGATTAAGAAGCTGAAAACAATGTATTAAATGTAACCTTTTCCCCAAATCAGGAACTGTTGGAGTCCCCTATGGAGAAAGCCCCCGTGTCTGTGGCCTGTGGAGGTGAGAGCCCCCTGGATGGCATCTGCCTCAGTGAATCAGATAAGACAGCCGTGCTCACCCTGATAAGAGAGGAGGTAAAGGCTTTCTTGTTCTGTCCACTTATCACTCCATTTCTTTGTAAAGCCCATGTGCCAGCAGGCAGATTCCATCTCTGTTGGCCTGAGTTATCCCTGGTTGGAAGTTCTTATTTCCCACAGCTCGTTTTGCTCTTACAAAGGGTTCCCACATTGGTGCTGGAGTTCTGACATTCTGGCGTCCAGGGGGAAAAGTTGATGCTTTGAAATAGCCTTTATAATTTTGTATACTTTTTTGTCTTTTAGCCTTGAAATTTTAAATATAGAACTTTATCAACTTTATCCACATATGTGACTAAATCAGTGCCTACATTTCATAGAAGATATATGCTCATACATAAAAGTTCCTTAAATTCTAGACTTGCAGTAATAGAAAATTGTTTCCTACCTTCATCCATTCTTCAATTAAGCAGTTCAGCTCTCACATTCCTTTATTGTGTTTCCTGAGCAGGCTCTGTTCAAAATAGATCACTGCTGGACCTTTCTTGGGTGATCCAAAAGATATGAAAGACAATATTATATACTATTAGTCAGTTACCACTCTCTCCCATTATATTTCTGTGGTGTATTTTATGTATTTGGTTCGTGTTATTTGATGAGTCCACCTATTTTTTAAAGAAGGTAATTCCTTGGTGTAGCAATTTTATTTTTATAATCTGATGAGAGTAGTTCAGTACCTCTGAACAAGTCTCTGAAAGCTTGAAAAAATAGCATTAGGTTGGTAATGAGGGATGTTATCTAGTCCTATTTTCAAATTTGGGAGAAATGTTAAGGAGGCCCACCGAAATCTTATAAATGAGAAAAATGATTACCTCTTCCTCCTGAAAGTTCAACTGTCAGATGACCACTAAATGGATCAAAGCAGAGATGTCCTTAGTCACCCAAAGCAGAAAAACTGGCTTCTAGGATTTTGACATCCTGATTAAAGCACCATAATAAAGAATGTATTAATTAGAAAGAGAGAAGCAGAGAGAAGTAAAATAAAAGAACAGATACCCATTCAAGCCCTGTCCAGGGCAATAGAGTTTGAGGCAATGAATTTAGAGTATTTCTTTCCAGTTAGCAAGGGCATTCCAAATAGGGATAAGAGTTCTCGTCTAACAAGATCCTGCCTAAGTGAGATGGCTGCATTTGACTGGAGGCATTGAACTTCTGAGTCCTTCTTTTCTGACTCCATGCTTATCAAGTAATCAGAAATCTGTATAGAAAGAGAATATGCTGGTCATACAAAGTGTAGCAGTCTGATTTTGTGGCAGTTTCATTTCTCATCTTAATAAATTGATACTCTAGTATCCACTTTAGTGAAGGTAAGTCTCTGCTAGTGTCCTGTCCCAATCAGTTTTCTGGGTCTATGGAGTTGAGACACAGACCCTGGACTGAGGTAAAAATTTATAGAGATTGTAATTACCACTTGGAATTTTCCCAGGAGGTGTTCTGCTCACCTTTACTGATGGCTGCGCTCCAGCATCTTATTTGGCTAAGAGTTCATTTTTCCAAATGCTTATGAGCATTATATAGACGTTGGGGTTTTATATTCCTAATGTAGATGGAATGTCTTGGGTGGACCTCATTGTGTGTTTCTTTCAGTCTCCAAACTTAAATTCAAACTGTAATAGATTGAGTAGGTAAAACCAAGCTTTATCTTTGTTATAATCTAGATAATCACTAAAGAGATTGAAGCAAATGAATGGAAGAAAAAATACGAAGAAACCCGACAAGAGGTCTTGGAGATGAGGTTAGATTGGAGGTTTGGGCATGGGGTTGGTTACTTTTATGCATTATTAGATTTAATACAAATCAAATGATGAAAGTATTTGCTTACCACAGAACCAGCTGTTGAGAACTTGAGGGCTATGCTATTTGCCCCTTAATTTGTGACTGATAATGTCATTTCATGAGTATTGCCAACCAGTTATTATATTATCAAATACCGTAGCTTATTTTGGGGTGTTCAGAGCATTACAAGTAAGCAGAACCTACATAATTATCTTTTGAAAAGACATGAATTTGTGTAAAAATATCCATTTGAAATACAGAGTAATGAGATATACTGACATAGTCAATTATAGAGGCATTATAATTCATAATACTTTTCTAAAACTAGTTATACATGAAAGCTTCAAATCTTATAACCACCAAATAGATTATAAAAAGCATGTTAACAGGAAACAGAATTGATTGGCATATTTAAATTGAAATGTTTTTATATTTGCTGCTTATTCCCTAGAAAGGAGAGTTAGGAGCTGTGAAATAACTAAAGATGACATCAGAGAAGAGGGGGGAAAAAACATAATTTATACACTGTACAGTCAGCACTTAAATGACTAAGAGGCATTAAAAATATGTCTGTCCTAATTTGTGGCTCCTATATTATTGGGTTTTTTTTTTGAGTATTTATTGGGTGTAAGGGCCCATGCTGGGTGTAGTGGAGAGGAAGGGACGATGGCCCTTGCCTTTGGAGAGTGTACAAAGCTGTCATGAGAAACTTGGATGCAGGGTCAAAGTGATGGGCAAGGGGAAGCCATCATTTCTCATGGAGGGGTCACAGGGAAGGGTACAGTCACTGGACAGGGTCAGGAAAACATTACACTTTGCTAAAAGAAAAGTTAACACAACAGGGTGATCTTTAAAGTCTTTGAATAACTGAAATACTTTTGGAATTAAGACAGTAAAATAAAACTTGGAACTTATTCAGAAGGGACAAAATGGCTGAAAGGGTAGATTGAGGCCAAGAAAGCATAAATTCTGATCAGATTTCTTAGGAAAAGGCACAATAATGCCATTACCGTAGTCTACCCTCTTCCCTTATCCATGGGTGGTTCATTTCAGGACTCCTCAGTAGATACCTGAAACTGCAGATAGTACCAAAACTTATATGTACTGTATTTCCTATACGTACATACTTATGATAGTTTATTTTACAAATTGGACACATAAGAGATTAACAATAATAAGCAATAGTAAAATAGAAAAATCATAACAATATACTGTAATAAAAGTTATATGAATGCAGTCTGTCTCCCAAAATATTTTATTTTACTATATTCACCTTTTCATTTAAAGTGAGCACTTAAAGCTTCTCTGGCGTATCCGAATTGCCAGTATCACTACTCTTGCCCTTTGGAGCCATTATTGAGTAAAATAAGGATTACTTGAATACAGCACTGTGATGGCACAATAGTTGATCTGATAAACAAGACTGCTACTAAGTGGCTTATAGGCTGGTAATGTATACAACATGAAGAAGCTGGACAAAGGGCCGATTTGTGTACTGGGTGAGACTGAGGGGAACGCCTCATGATTTCATCGTGCTACTCAAAATGTCATGAAATATAAAACTTAAAATTGTTTATTTCCAGAATTTTACAGTTAATATTTTTAGACTGCAGTGGACTGCGGGTAACAAAAACTGTGGAAGACAATACTGCATATAAGGGAGGACTATTGTAGTTTATTTTGTAAAAGATTGATTTGCCTAAGCAAACTCAGTCTATTGCCTTGAGGTCATTCTCATAGAAGCAAAGAAAAAGTGAAGGCAGTTGTTTATATAGATAGAATGAAGGCTTGTTAAAAATAAAATCTGAAGAAAAACTTTTTTGAACATTAATAAATCTTGCATTAATGTAAAAGAGCTCAAAGCAGATAAATGGGTTATGTAAATTTGTCAGGATATTTTAACGTGTTTAATTGGGGTAGCATTTCTTTATCTTCCATTGTCTAAAAATTTTCTTCTGATAATTTTTCTAAGGAAAATTGTGGCCGAATATGAAAAGACCATTGCCCAAATGATTGGTAAGGAAATTTTTTTTTCTGGGGTATAAGCCATAGGACCCATAGATGATTTTCAAATCAGTATACAAACTTCAGTTTGTCCATCATTTAGGTAATAATCAATTCTCATTTGCAGTAGTTAATGTTCAATAAAGTTGCCACAAACTGTGAATTAGCAAATACTGAACTATTGCTTCTAGGGAAAATACAAAGTTAGGTTTCTGCAAGCCTCTGGTCACAATTTTTTTGGCAGTACATAATCTTGTTTTGTGTATATTTCTGTTTAAATACATCTTATTTGGTATCTCTTGTTGATTCATTAACATTGAACTCATGGCCAACAGTGCTATATAGTTCATGTGTGAACTAAACTTATCTAACACTTGTATTTTCCCCATAATGCACATCACAGCCTTCTTGCACTTAGGAACACTAGACTGCACTTCAGCACTACACTTGGTATCCGTTTAAACAGAAAGCACAAAATTTCGAAAACAAAACAAAACAAAAAAACGTGGCTCCAAATAGATTGAAAAGGACACTTGTGTGCAGTATGAAGCAAGAAAGATCACCTTGTTCAACCTCAGCTGAGAATGTGCATGTCAGGTAAATCAAGTTTTTTGCCATTCTGTGCATGTCCGTTAATGACCAGGAATGCACCAGAGGTATTGATTTTGGGGTTATAAATAAATTTTAGCAAGTAAGCATGTTCACAAATACAGAATCTGTGAATAATGAGGATCAACTGTAGTTGGGTTCATGTTAGAGGATGCTCAACACTTGGATTCTGGGGAAAGCCAGTATTCCACCCAGTACCCAGAGTGTTGGTGGCCTAGCCACATCGTTCATCATCCTGGGTGGGATCTCTCTGGTGTGGTGCAGTGTCCTTACTCCACTGCAGGTTATGCTTTCCTTGTATCGGACCCATGGGTGCCCTTCCAAAATGACAGTGGTTGATCTCCCTGCACAAGAATTTAGAACCTCTTCTTGCCAATATTGTAAGGACTGACTCCCTAAACCAAAGTCAGGTCTTTCTGCACTTAAGCACTGAAATGATATTTTCTACTGTCCATATCACCTAATGTTTTCCCGGTACACAGCCATTTTCATAGCTATTCCTCTCCTCTTCAAGGAATAGTCCTCTCCCACTCTTGGTTGTTTTGGATCTCTGTTCAAATCTCTCCTCTGAGTGAGACCACTCTGTATAAAAAAGGAACCCCACCTTTCTTGCCCTACTTTGTTTTTCCTCCATCACTTGTATCTTCAAGTATCTTCACCCACCAGAATGTAAGTCCTTGAGAGTGGGAACTGTGTTTTGTCCACTATTGGGTCCCCACCACCAAAAACACTGCTTAGCTCAAGGAGGGCAGCTGTTAACTATTCGTTGAATGAATATGCCATTGCTTTTGATTGTGATTCACAGAAGATGAACAAAGGACAAGTATGACTTCTCAGAAAAGCTTCCAGCAACTGACCATGGAGAAAGAACAGGCCCTGGCTGACCTTAATTCTGTGGAAAGGTCCCTTTCTGATCTCTTCAGGAGATATGAGAACCTGAAAGGTGTTCTGGAAGGGTTCAAGAAGGTAGCATGTCTTTTTTCTTCTATCTCCTTACTAGTGTATTTTCTTGGTAGAGGATCTTCAAATGTATATAGCAGAGGTGGGTAGCTTTTTAAATAGGGACTTGAGGCCCCTGTTGGCCTTGTATTGTAGCCTGTGTTCCAGAAAAGCTAGAGAATTTTTCCCTGTTTTTCTTTATGTGGTTGTTGAGGCATTTGGCCTACTGGATGGTTTGTCTTGGTCATTCTTTTCCTGGGTCAGGCAGATAAACCCGAGGCACAGTCATAGTCTCATGGAGGTAAGAACTGTGGAACCTTCAGACTTTAGGGGACTTCTAGAAATGTTCTTTTTGATAATTCACCAATTTAATATTAATAAAATTGAAAGGGATTCTAGCCATAGCACTGAAAAATTCAGGCTGCTTATTCTAGAGGAAAGTGTTATAGTTTCAATTTTAGGTATAAGTGGTATATTGATTTAATTTAATTGCACACCATCAATAAGACATTTATATTAGTGAACATTCTTTTTTTTTCATATTAAAATAAAAACAAGACTGGCCAATTTATCTAATGTGGGAATCAGATTGCCATTCAGTTTTGAATAACTACCTTCCTAAAGTAAGTGTACTGGTGTAACTGAATCTTACTGTACGATTTGAAAATTAACACATGAATAAATTATCTAGAATTTCTTCAGTGAGAATTATTTGTGCTTGTTTCAAATTACCATAGAGTATAATTTAAAGGCATCTGAATTAATTGGATTTTTTCATTTTTGTAAAATAAGAACTCTGCTAAATGGTATGTTACTAGCAGAAGAAAAACAAAGTGACCTGTTTCTTTTATTTGAAATTGTTACTTTGGAACAGAATGAAGAAGCCTTGAAAAAATGTGCTCAGGATTACTTAGCCAGAGTTAAACAAGAGGAACAGCGATATCAGGCCCTGAAAATCCACGCAGAAGAAAAACTAGACAAGTAAGAGCTTGCACATAAAACTTTCACTTTTCATGGTGTCATGGGAAGATTGATGGAGACAAGAAAAAAAATCACTGTTTTGCAACTCCGGATTGCATTTTTGTGTGTGTGTTATATTTAACTTTTTTAATAATAGAATCTTCCCCTGGTTCAACATTGAAAAGACTAGGAAGATAGATAGTATCTTCCTCCAGCCCATCCCCCTTCCATTTGATTCCTACCTCTTTCCTTACCTGGGGTAATCACTATTTTTTATGCTTCCAAATATACTTTTTCCCCTTCTTTCCTCCACCTCACCCCCAGCTTTAATGAGATATAATTGACATATAATGTGTAAATTTAAGGTGTATGGTATGTTGATTTGATATATTTATATATATAATACCATGATAACATTTGCTAACACCTCCATCACATCACACAAGTACCATTTTTTTAAAGTGGTGAGAATCTCCTTTTTTATATAGATGATAGCATACCTCGATTTTTTTCATTTAGTAGTATATTTTGTGAATCTTTCCATATTAATCTTTGAAGAACTTCCTTATTTTTTTTTAATGGCAGTGTGGTGTTCCATTGTTGGAATGTGTCATTTGTGTAACTGGTCCCTCCTGTTGGACATTCAGGTTATTTAAAATCTTCTGCAAACAGTACTGCAATAAGTAATCTTTTATGACTACCATTAAGTGTGCATTTGAGTTATCTGTATTTATATCTCTACACAATGAGAGCATTTCTTCCCTACAACTTTGCCAGTGGATCAAATTTTTGGTTTTCTACAAATCTAATAGAGAAAAAATGGTATTTCAGTTTAGTTGTCTAGGTTTTTTGTGGGGAGGGGGGCAAGCAACAGATCATTTATTTTATTCAGTGTAGTTTTGATTTATATTATGAGTGAAATTGAACATTTTAGTAGCTGTCTATACATATATTTGCTTTACTATGACTCTATTCTTTGCCCAGTATTGTATTGTCAGTTTATATATTTTATGTATTATATATAAATATATTATTACATTAAGGATGCCAGTCCTTTGTGATATGAGTTGTAGATAATTTTTCCAGTTTGTTATTTATTTTTTGGCCTGCCTGTAGTGTTTTTTAATATGCAGAAATTTATTTTTATGTAATGAATTTTACCATTTTTTTTTATAGCTTCTGGATTTCCTGTCATAGTAACAAATATCTTTCCCTTGCTGAATATAAAATATTCTCTCACGCTTTCCATTTAATACTTTCATGGCTTAATTTTTTAATCCTTAAGTCCAATACATTTGGAATTTATCCTGGATAGAGGTATAAAGGGTTCACCCAACTTTATTTTTTAACTAAAAAGTAATACATACTTGTACATTTGGTATCTTGTCTTCCTATTTATAAAACCTTTTAAGTTCACCCTTTTACATTCCCACTCCCAGAAATACTGTTATTCAAGTTCATTGTAGATCCTTCCAGTCTTTTCTTTTCTTTGTGCCTTTACAAATACTACCCAAAATGGCTTTGAACTTATTTTTATACATATATATTATAAAACACTGGAGTCATAATACAAGTTTCCTTTTTTACTTGGCATATATATATATATATATATATATATATATATATATATATAAACAAGTATCCTTTATATATACACCTATATATATAACTCTATATGTAGCCATATAAAGAAAATTCGTACTATCCAGCATATATATGTGCAGATGTATGTGTATGTGTATAAATAAATACTGGAGTCACAGTACAAATTTTCTTTTTCACTTAATAGCATATCAATGTCAGAACATATAACTCAGTCCAATTATTTTTATTAGGTTGTAGGACTATTCCATTCCTTATTGATGGGCATTTAGTTTCATACTTTTTTCCATTGCAAACAATACTTCAGTGAAGATCCATTGTGCCAAGTGGGAATTTTGCTGTGGATAGATTACTGAAAGAAAACTGCTGGCTCAGAGGGTGTATACATTTTAAATTATAATAGTTGCTATCATATTGCCCTCCACAAAGACAGTGCCAGTTTTTGGTCCTTTAATTAGCACATGAGCCTGTCTCCTGGCATCTCAGCCAACATGGGACAAGATTATCCTTATTAATTTTTGCCAATCTGATAACTTTTAAAAGTTTATCACTTTAATTTGCATGCCTCTGATTAGTAAGTTTTTAGCATTCTTTCATTGGTTAACATCACCTGATATTTATGTTTGTTTTTTTTTTAATTTCCTTTTGTACTCCTTCAATAAAGTTACTGTTAGGACTATGTACTGTAGATGTCAGTGGTTAGCATCCTGCCTCTTTAGCGGCGATGATCCCAAAGATGATCCTGCCTGTTATTGTACTGGGTTAAAAAAACTTTTCTGATTGTTATAGAAACTGACATGTGATTTCTTCTTCTAGTGACATGAATTTCGAAGGATAATGTGGCTTTTGAGATTAATTCTACCATTAGTTTACATTATGGAAATTTCCTTAGCAGTTGTATATAAACTGAGTTTTTGTAAATTAAAATTGAATTATTTAGGTCACCGATTCCTAATCAGTTCTTTTAGGTCTGAATCTCACAGATGTCAGTGGTTAATATCCTGACTCTCTAGCCAGGACTGATAACCGTGTGCTTTTTATCCTTTTATTCTACAAACGAAACTCTGTAAACAGAGCCAATGAAGAGATTGCTCAGGTTCGAACAAAAGCAAAGGCTGAGAGCGCAGCTCTCCACGCGGGACTCCGGAAGGAACAGATGAAGGTGGAGTCCCTGGAAAGGGCCCTTCAGCAGAAGGTATGGAGAGGGGTGTGGTATGACCACAGAGACACTTGGTTTTCATCCTTTGCAGTGGCTAGCTTGCCGTAGATCTGGATGAAAGAGGCCTTGCCTTTTTGCCCAGACACTGATTCAGAAGGAGACAAACAAGGCAAATCATGAAACTCCCAGGCATATTCACGGGCAAAGTGCAGAGAGGAAGTTCAGGGGGCCAAGCACTGCTTAGGCGGGCTTTGAGTCTCCTTTTCTTCCTTTTTGTCTTTTATGTACTATATGAAGCTGTCTCCCCCCTTCATTGCAATTTTACCCTTCAGGGGACATTTTGCAACATCTAGAAGTATATTTGGTTGTCACGACTTGGAGATGCTACTGGCATCTACTGGGTAGAGGCCAGAAATGCTGTCAAACATTCTGCCACCTCCAAGACAGCCCCAAGAACAAAGACTGACCCAGCACAAAATGCCAGTGGTGCTGTGGTTGAGAAACTTCAGTACATAAATAAAAATCAGTGGTAGCAGCAGTTTCTATTTCTCACTGCTCAGCGATTCTTGGGCTTCATTTTTTTGTATGCCTCTAGTGTTTTTCTCCCTGTGTCTCCAATTGTGTACTTATGCCTGTGGCATCCATTCAGCTAGGACAAGGTTCTTACCATGGGGTCAGATAACCCCTAAGACAGTGCTCCTGGTATACTTGAACTCCAGAATTTCAGATCCCTAGAGATGCTAATGGATTGAGTGAGGTCCACATGTGTTTTTAACAAGCACCCCAGGCAATTCCTATGATCAGAAGAAAATTTGAGAACTAAGAGATTCATGGACAAGATGCAGAAAGCCAGTGACTATCCTCATCCTCTACTCAATTTAAGCAGAACTTTGTGAACATACGAACATTTTCCAGGGAAGAGGGTATAGAGCTCTTCTTTCGCTAAAGGGTCTCTGCCGTAGAAAAGTTAAGAGCCACTGAATTAGGTGGTCTAGGTAGAATGTAACGAGTCTTGGGACTATTTAGCAATAATTGTCTTTAACTCAGGACACAAATGACCTGCATTATCATATTATTTGTCTTTCAGAACCAAGAAATCGAAGAATTGACAAAAATCTGTGACGAGTTGATCGCAAAGCTGGGAAAGAGTGACTGAGTTTCCCCTCTTAGCTCAGTAGATCTGCATTTGGCTGCTTCTCTCATGACCACAATTATCTTGCCTTATCCAGGAATAATTGCCCCTTTGCAGAGAAAAAGAAACTTTAAAGAAGCACATGCCTACTGCTGCCTGTCCCGCTTTGCTGCCGATGCAACAGCCCTGGAAGAAACCCTAGTATTGCACTCACAAAAGGAGTGCATCTGACAGTCCTAGCATCTTTCACAATTTGCTATCGATAGGTTCAGTTAGACAGGCTGCTAAGTTTGAGTTTGTGATTTCTCTATCTTTAATTTCTTTTAAAGTCACTTTACTTTTCCAAGTGTGTTAAATTTGTGATTTTATGGCTACTATTTAGGATCATCTCCTGTTCATCACCTGTCTGATTTTTTATGTGCAACCTATTTATTTCATCTTTTAAATTTAATTTTCAATATTAGCGGTTTTATTTGAGGAGATAATTTGGCTTTTGTTACTTCCAGTTTATAAACAAGCAGGGGCTCTGAGTACCCATTTATATATACATAGACACACACTCACACATATATTTACATATGCTGCTGTTTTTTCCCTGAAGCATAGTCAAATAAGACCTTCTCTATAGAAGAGCATTTTTCCATAAATGTAAAGCCCTATTTTGAAATAGAGTCTTGGCTCAGAATGCTAACTTCAGAATTTGGGGGAATTGAAGATGTGAAGACCCCCGGACTCATGTCTGTCATGACTCATAACCCCAGGCTCAGGTTTCACATCTAGGGAAGACTTTTCACAAATGTTTTGTTGCCCTGATATTTGGACACCCTTCGGCCTTGATGAGTATGAGTGTGGCCCCTTTAGGCTTAGTCCTCAGACTGAAAGTGCCTGCTTTCTGCAGGAACAGCAGGGCGGGGCTCCTTCAGAGCTGGGGTTTGGCAAGGCCATCCTAGAGCTGTTTTGTCTCCTCTGCTTCCATTTGTTATTACAAAATCAATATTTACTCTTTATTATCTTTCTATTTGAAATACGCAAAGAAAATCTACTTGTAAAAGGTTTAGATGATCTTATATAATTAAAAGGTAACTAGCCCCATAAGTAGTTATAAAGTGAAGAAATGGTTGGTTTTTTACAAGTGTGATGCCTTGTTCTTCAGATTTTTTTCTTTAAGGCAAAAAGAGTTGATAGAATTTTTAACAAAATGGGCAGTAAAAATCATGTGAACCCATCCAAAAATCAGCTCATTGTGAATATTTTTAAACAACGCCATTTGAATACTGAAGGAAGGAAGCGCAGGGAGCACATCCATACTCACAAAACCAAATTCCTCAAGTTAGTTCTTCCTGGACTTGGTTCAGACGGGAGGGGCCATTAACCCCGAAATGGGAAGTTTTCATGTAGTGCCAGTGAATTCCCTAGCATTTGATAGGTAAAACCAAATCCATGCAAGTGTTTTAAAGCACTTTTGTCTTAATCTTAACACCCTGAAAGTCTTCATGGTGATATGCACTATATTCAGTACATGTAAGTTTTCGTACTTTTCTTGTAAAACTATTGCATGATCCAACTTCAATGAATTGTGCCTAGTGGAGAAACTTTATAGATCTTTAAACATGAATTTTTCTTTAGAAGTGTACTCTTCACACGGGTGCAATCTTTAGCCCCAGGGAGGTTAATATGTCTTTTAAAGCCAGAAGTCATGTTTTACCAATATGCATTTATCAGAATTGGTGCTTAGGCTGCACTTTAAAGCCTATTGTCTTACCATTTTGTACAAAAAAAAGAAGAACAGAAATGATCTGTGGTTGGAGAAATGACCTGACAATCATTAGGGCTTTGAAAGCAGTCACTGTGGATTAATGTGAGTGCTGTACTATAGTCACAGCAGCAGTGGAGTGTAAGCGTCTCCAGTTGGTGTAACTGATTTCCTCATTCAGTCCTCTCCTTATTAGGGAAATTAACTAAGTTTTGCAGAAAGAAGCATTGCTAAACCTTTTTGCTGCTGAGTTTTGGTGAGATATCCATGTTTACTTGTTTTATATCGATCTGTTGGAAGCATGGAAGGCTTAAAGTGATTTCCATTATAAATCCATAGTCCTCTTTTTAGGCTTTCTGTGTATTAAAAAAAGTAGCTATATGTTAATAATAGAGGTGACGACAATCCTTCCCTAGCACACTGGTAACAGAGACTCCCTTAAAAACTAGACCTTAGAAAGAAGCTGCTGCACAAGGACTATGAAAGGGCCCTTGTTAAGTAAATTTTGCTGCTGGGTTCTCAGTCATGACCATTACAAGGATGTGTTCTTCCAATTTAATAGGTGGATATTTTCCAACAAGAATAAAAATGTAGCTTGTGCAGCTTGAAAATCAAGATAATTTACTGGGCAGAATGAAGTATGTTTGTTTATTTTTCTTTAAAAATAAGCAAAACAAAACAACCTCAAACTTTTAGAATTCTGGAGAGTAAGAATATAGCCTAGAGTTTTGGCCGCTAGGGGGCCAGATTACATGTTAGTTGGCAATAATAAACCCTGTTAAAAAATGAAAAGAGATGATAGAAGTTGCTGATCTAGATTGTGGTTTGGGAGTATTAGGTGATCTTGTCGAGACCCTGGATCCACAGCCATTTCTTCAATTTTTGACTTTGCCAAAGTGTAGATAGCCTTTATCTAAAAGTATTTTAATTGGAGACTGAACAATTTGTCACTTGTTTGACTGATCAGTAACAGACCACCTGAGATTTACTATTAGGAGAAGCTCCTGAAAGCCAGTGACCTGCCCAGACCTTTTGTTCTGTAAAACTGTTCTGGAAGTGTTGAGAAGCCCAGTTTTCTCATGTGGTTTTTAGCTTCTTCAGATGCAGCTCAAATTAGGAAGTACAGAAGCACATGATGGTACAAAACACTAAGGATCTGGCTGCCTTTCAGAATGATATGGAATCTAAGGGAAGATTTACGTTTGGTATTGGGAGATCTCTCAAGTTGAATTTTCTTTCCAGCCAGTTACCTCCGTGCCACGCTTTGTTCCACTCTTACACAAATACTTAGATCATTATTAGACAGCCCAGAGTTTTTACTGTTTGTAACAGGGAGAGCAAACTGTCCCAGATGTGGCTGGACCGTCCAAACACAGCCAGTGAAGCGCTCACTTTAAGGGAACTAAGGGCTCAATGGTGCCTCTCAAGCTCAAAATGGAATTTTTAAAGAGTAAGCATTGGTGATCTGTGTACACAAGTTGGAAATGATTCAGCACATCCCTTTCTAGCGGTCTAAAAGCTCTAAAGCTCCCTTTTTGTTTCCTTTTGTGTTTTTTTTTTTCACCACAATTAGTAGCCATCTCATGAACTGTACATGACTGTTGTGTCTTCTTTGTAGTTTTGTGACCATGCGAGCTTGCTCTTGGACTTGGGTTTCTTTATCCTCTTGTTGGGAAAAGAGAAACTAGATGTTGAAAGAGTAAATGGTTCATCAAAGGAGTCTAAAGTAAAACTGTATATATTCTGAAGAATTTAAAAGATAGCAGATTGTTATATGCTTACTAAAGAACAGATATAGTCTGGGAATCCCAGATGTCAAGCCAAAGGTCTAAGAAGTCATCTTCAAAGATTTTAATAAAGAAGTATTTTGAGGAGACTTCTGTCCAAAAAGGCTTGGCTGGCCTCCAGATTCTAGTGACTTTTAAAAAGCAATTTATTATTTAAACCTTGAGTCTTCCCTATAGTAAATGTAAAGAAATTGGACACTTCTAAGGATAGCCTCTGGAAGATAATATAAATGACAGCATTTCCAGGGAAGACTCACTCCCCAGTGCCCAGAGCTAGCATTTTGGAGACTAAAGATTGCACTTTTCATAGTTCTTTGTCCAAATGCAGTCCCATTTCTGTGCCTCTTAGCATGCCATTAGATTTGGACAAACAAGATTCCTAAGGAATGACTTTATTAACTATAATATGGTTACAGCTATTACATATATATATATATATATTCTGATTATAGTTCTAATATGGAGATGCTACATGTGATGCTTGCAGTCTTAACTCATTTGGAGGAGGCCAGGCATGGAGCTGAGATGTGGTTTGAACCTTCCCTATATTGATTCTTCACTTTAGAACTGTAAACAATTCTCCCCCTCTGCCTTTTAGTGGTTATATGAAATGTACCCCCAAAATAATTTCATAGTCATATTGTTAATTGATATTCTATATTCATGAATAATTTTCAAGTGGACATTTAAAAATCTGAACTCGGAAACCATCCCCAGTCCAGATACAGGGCAGTCTGTAGGTCACCACACCCTCAGCCTCAGCCTTGGTCCTTCTTACCCAATGGGATGGGATCCAGGCATTTCTTTTAAATCTCAGAGGTAGCAGTAAACCTTTCAGTGTTGCTGTTAGCAAGTGTGGGTTTGCCAGTAGATACTCATTTGTACTAATGTGCCAACAAGTAAATGTTAATTGCACATCTGCTTCCACTGTGTCCCCATGGGTGCCATGAAGTGTGTGAGGAGCCTCTCGTCCAGAGGAATGAACGCTGCATTGACTACTGCTATCAGGACTGTGTTGTATGGAATAATCATCTACATAAATTTTATATGCACAGTAATTTCCCTTTTCTATGTCAGGTAAATATTTGTAAAAGTTATACTCACACAAATGAAATTATTATAATGATTACTAATATATTTTTTTCCATGTTTCATTGCCTGAATAAAAACTGTTTACCACTGTTAGTTTTCGGTGTATATATGCATTTTTATCCCCTAGTTATAAGTCGTTTTGTCCCCAAGTCAAAATTTATGACAGCCTCATTTTTACGAGCTCCAGTCTGCAAATAGAAAAGATGACATTTTGGCTGCACTCATTCTATGGGATTTTATAGATTTGGTTGGGTGTGTAATTAAAAACAAAACAAACTTTTTAATTTGGACCTTACCGTGTAAGTTTTCGTGCTTTAGCATCTGTGCAAACAAAGTATTTAATTGGGTGCTTCTTCGTTTTGCTTGTCTGCCCTGGCATTTTTCAAGTCACAAGAATCTAAGTCACTCCAAGCTTTCTGACTTGTTGAAGGACACAGGATAAGTCAGAACTGTAAACATTGCAGAATGATCCACACAGAAAATAGTTGACGTTTTGTGTCTCTTCTAGGTTAATACCAGAAAAACAGTTTCAGTATTACCCAGGCCAACTCTCTTTTTAAAGGGATAGGGGACTGGGGAGGAAATTTAATGAGTTTTATTATAGAAAAAGACAAATTAAGAGGCTCCATTTTACAACTTAAGTAAGGATCCACTAAGAAAAATCAGCACTGTCATTTCCTTATTATTTACCACATCTTAAGATATCACAACCTATAAAATTCCTAAAAAGAACATTTTTCACACTAATGTGTTCTTGAACTGCCAGGACGGGAATCCTATAAAATGACTGGAGGAGGTGGTACTGTCATTTACTGAATGCTAAAGACTGTAGAAATATCATTTTCCAAGAATTATTGGGAAGAATAAGATGGAAATTACCTTTCTATTTTACAGAATTTTATTCTTAGGTGAGACTACTTCATATTTTTACACTTTTAAAAATAGAATATCATGGGGTCATTTAGTGAGTACCAATCAGTATTTTAAGAGAAAATATCAAAATGCATTCACAAGTTAAGTTATTCATGAAATTTGTTTCAGATGTAGATGTGTATGTACTAGGTCATAAAAATTAGTTTCTTGCTATGGCTAGTGGTCAAATTACGAAAAAACTTGATCTACTGAAGTTAGTTATTTTACAAGTAAAGAAACAGAGGCCCAGAGAGAAGTGATGTGGCCAAGACTGCATGGCTTGTGTGTTAGTGAACATTGTCACCCTAACTCAAAACGGGCGACAAAATTGCCACTTAGTCCTCTTTAAATCCAAATTTGGATAGTATTATGTTTATATCATTTTCTAAGTTTGTAGGTATTTAAGGACCAGTCAAAACCAAATACCTTTTTATATACATTCATTCATTTACCAAATAGTGCATTTGCAGTGTTTAAAGTGAAATGTGCAAAGTTTCTCAGGCTAGTTAGCTAAAGAAAATTGTTTTCAAGTTTCAAACTTCACTGACATACAAAATATACTAATTAATTTTTTTCCCCCAGAAGAAAGTTGTCTCTATTCTACATTTCTCAGCCCAGTTGTGGCTTGTAGGTTATTTTATCTAAATTAAATGCTTGAGAATGGGGACACAATGGTGCTTACAATCTAATTATTAGAGAAATCTAACCCTAAACAAGACAAAATGGCACAGAATTGTTAAGTCGTGTGATACAGACTAAATGCTGAAGGCGTCTAGGAGAAGGCACAATATAGTAAGGAAGGACACACAAACCAGACAGAGCAACGGGTTGTGTAAAATAACACTCTGGGCTCAGCCTGGCTTCAGATCCCAGCCTCAGGTGTTTCACTGGCCCGAGCTTCAGTTTTTTAACCCTGGGGATAATATTTCCCACCTCCTGAGATGGTTGTGAGGACTCAGCAGTATTGCTTGCATTGTACCTAGCCCTTGGGTCCATAATAAATGTTACTGATTATCATCACCTAAAACTTCAAGTTTATAAAATTTTCAAATCTTCTAAGCCCCCTTAGAATGAAATGACTTTTCTATTAGTTTTATTAGACATCTAAACATAACAAAGCTTTGGAAACTTAAAGAGTTATTTTTGTTCTTTTATTTGAGATTAGTAGAAGATTAGGAGGAGTGGAAGATTAGCTGAAGATGGAGGCCAACGTTGGGGTGATGGAGCTATTAAATAGAGAATAGAAGTCACTGTGTTTTCCAGACAATTCCAAGACTCTCCAACCCTGTACCAGCCATAAAATAATAGGTTTCTATGATCTCTATTTTCCTTTGCCAAAATATGTACATCCTTTGAAGTTTGGTTCCCACGGAAATATGTATGCAAGAACAGACTGAAGATATAACTCAGTTAACAGAACTTCATTTTTTAGCCAATTTAAAGGAAAAGGTAATTGAAATTTGAATTTTCTATGTTCACGCGCCTTTACAAACACGTCACATTAACAATTCCATGTAGGTGTAATTATGGTATCGTTGGTGGAATTTTTTGTTTGTTTAATCAGCAGGGTAAAATCAGGCTAAAAAAACATAACATCAGCCAATTAGCTGGGAAGGTGGAACATGCATGTGAACCCAGGTCTCACTGATCTCAAATCCCATTCTCCTTAAGCCTACTCCATGTTGGGGCATACTTCAAAAGGACAAAGAAGGTCTTTGTAATCACTAAATGAATTTTCTTGCTCCTTTCTCATCTCAAGTGGGAATATTTGAATGGATATTAGAGAAATCTTTGCAGAATCTAGTCACAAAATTTCAATAGCATGAGAACATGAAACCAATCAAAGATGCATAATTTGTTACCGTGTTGGAAGGGTACTGTTAAGGGAAAACAAAACTCGTATTCTTCCTTTCAGGCCTTCTTGTTTGGCAGAAAGATCTTTGGCATTGAAAGCTGAGATGGATTCTAGTTCTAGTTTTCGTCAACTTCATTGGACTGGCCCTTAATACCCTCATATGGACCAAAAATGCTAGGAGGTTCCTTCCTATGATTGTGTGATTTCATATATCTGTTAAAGGTGCTAACTATAAGGCAAAAGATCCCCCAGATTCTCTGTCAAAATAATTCTGAAAACACCTGTCTTAAGATGTACTGACAATAGTGGACTTGCCACAAGATGGTGAGTCCCTAGGACTTTATGCCATATTCACTGTGGCTGCAGCATTCAGAGAGGTGAATGCCTACATCACACAGGAAGGGAAGAGTCCTGGGCTCAAGTCCCAAAACAACATCCAAGTCTGTGCTCTCATTTTCTTGGTCAGACTGCTCCAGTTTGAACCTCAGTTTTGTTTGCAGGATGAAGCAGCTGGATTATATCCTCAGGCCTCTCCCAACAGTGAGAATGTCATTACAGCCCAACACTCCTATGACTCAAGTTCACACACATTAAACACATTAAACATGGCAGATTCAGTAATTCAACTGCATGCTTTGTGAGGATGGCAAGCTTGTGCTGTCTGCATTTCTGAGAGTAAATTAAATTGACAAAATGTGCTGAGTTCTAAAGACGTATAAACTCATGATCACAAATATTCAACATAAGACTTAGAAGGGCATATTTGTTCTAGACACCAAAAATGACAGCACAATTAGCTAATTTGGTGCATTCAAGCATAATCCCAATATTTTGCTAAAATCTTAAAGAGTCCAGACAGACTAGTCCAGACCTCATGTTGATGTGCAATAATAAATGTGTCTTCTGTTTCACCAAAAGACTTGGAACTTACTGCAATTTGTCCTTTTTATTTTTAACATCCTGATTTTTCCAGACACATTTTCTTTCTCTCTTTCAGTTAGTTGATCTTTGTACCACCACTAATTTTCAGCAAAAATAGATGTCTAAAATATGATTTTATTTCCTGCATCAATTTCCAGTGCAAATGTGTGTGAATGGTCACCGGGGTCTCCACTCCCAAAGACTTACTGTCTTTAGAGCCATGTTTTTCAAACTGCAGATCAAAACCTATTTTAAAGGTTATGAATCAGAAGAGAATAAAAGAGTGCTTATTGTAAGAGTAAATAGTGAAGGTAAGTAGTGTTTCATGGAACTTTCATTTCACTTGCATGTATATATGCGTACTGGGTTGCAATTTTAAATGTCTTAGGTTGGGGGCCTGAGAATTAAAAAAAAAGTTTTGAAAGTTTGAAAGCCACTTGCTTTAGGTTACGTGGGAGAGGGGTTGTTGAATCAGTTAAGGGTTTCATGGGAGTGAAAAATACGATTGCAATACCCATCTTTTAAAAGTAAGCAACAGAGTTAGAACACTTACTAGCCAACAATCACAGTTTATAGTAACTTGAAGAAAATCAAAATTTTAGAACAGGAACATGAAGCTACATTCAGAAAAGAGGACATAAAAATTCCTTTCTAATATTCAGTTGAAAGAAGAAAAGAGGAAGTTAGGAGGAGAGCATATGAAGAATAAAAGCCCATGAAGCTAAAACTGCTCTAAAAAATAGTCTAAAAAAGGAAAAGAAAAATTCTTCTTTCCTGTCCCCAAACCCTTCCTCCACCCTGTGGCAGCAGAGGGTAGGCTACTTAGGTTCAAAGCCCTGTTTCTGTTTTGCTACCACTGCTAAAAACTAACCTGACTCATATTTGAAAAAAATGAACCTCCTTTGTTAGAAGCAAGAATTCTCCTTAATTACAAGTTTTTATACTTAACTCTCTTGCATAGCTCAATTCTAAATTATAAATTTTTGTATATACAGTAAACGAGATCTTTTATTTAAATCTTAACTACATTTGAGTGGTTTTGTTACCTCTAATGCCATCTTTCCATCGAGTAACGCTGAGCAATAAATACACGTGTGTTAAATGAATAAGTAACTACATATTTTCAGAACTGTGATAGAATTTGAAGTTGAATTCATAGTTTGAATTAAGTAAATAAACCTAAGTTGAAAACAAGAAGGTTTGCCACAACATCACACAGGTAGCAATCAGAGAATTCCAGAGGTCTGGGACAATAATTGGTCATTTGAAATATTTATTAAAATAACCACCAGCTTCTCTAAACATTTTAAACTTATTTTGGAATAATTTTAGATTTACAGGAAAGTTACAAGGATTCTCTAAACTTTTCTTCCTTCTTTTGTGGTTAGCTCTCTACTTCTACCCTTCACTGTGCCCCATGGGTATGGTGTTCCAAGAGGTTTGAACATCTATTGAGCATTTATCATGTGCCGAGCCTTCGGTAGGTCTGATGGGAGAAAGCTACCTTTGCCCATTTCTTTTCCCTGTGCTTCCCTGTTCTTTCAAACATTATTGTACTTATGTGGGATGTTGCACAAAGGGACAAGGAAGGAACACAAGTGCTTCACCTCTACCGTAGAAACAAGCATTACAGTGATTATAGCTAAATGGTGGTACCATGGGCAATCTCTTTTCCACTAAAAGATATTACCTTAATATTTTTTTAAAAAGCTATAAATTGATATGTGATAATACACTGGCATGAAAGAAAAGCCCCTTTCCTTTTCCTCCCTGCATCTTCCATGCAAAGAGCTGAGTCAAGTTCAGCAGAGAGCTGTGTCCTGGCCTCTGCACTGGAGCTCTGCGTAGTCACTGTGATGCTGGAGACCTCTCTCCTCACCTACAAAATACCAGAAGTTTTGACTCACTCTGTGACTCTATGTTCTTTCTACAACTATGTGTTTAGGTACTCTAAAATTTTAAATTTAAAACTTGAGCTCGTTTCAATTTCTGTTTAGATTTCCTTCTTGTTCCAGATATGTTCTCCTGACACAACTGGTCTTCTAATTCATTTGGTGGTAGTCCTGCACTGAGAAATGCTACTTGTTATGGAATTCCTGTTTGAAAGTCTGCCACCCAAATGAACATTTGCTTGAGCCCTAAATGAAATCAGATCACAGACACACAAAAAGAAATGGAATCATGAACCCCTAAGCAAAAATATAGCTGTATCTCTGTGTGTGTAACTTTAATAAGTGAATAACTCAATGTTCATGGACACATGATCTTCCTGGAGGAGAAGTTCACCTGGCTGGAGGCAACTGCTTTTGTTATGTCTGGGAGACAATATGAGTGAGGGGGGGCAGAAAGTGTATACACCAAGAGGCAAAGCAGGCGGCATCTGTAGATTCCAGCTGGGTCCTTTCAATTCTGAAGGTGGATCAAATTTGAGGCCTATCTATGCTTTTGATCTGCCATTTTCCTAATTCTATAAAATTCCTAATTCTGGTCTGTGAAATTGACCAATGCTAATATAATATAGTCCAACAGTTTTTCTGCCTTCCCTGGAGAAGGTATATTGTAATGTGATATTGGTCACATTTTTTGATAAGCAGATTTTATTTAGATTGATTTATAATTCCATTTTGTTCTAAAAAAAGATTTAAGGCAGTTTATAGGCAGGGTATAAAGGTGTCAGTGTCACCTAAGATTTCACTTAGGAGTGATTATGACAAAGGACTTGATGCAGTTGGGACCAGTCACTGCCACCCACCCACATGACAGGCATGGCCAAGCCAGCCATTATCCTGTCATCACTACAAATTGAATCTATCTGGAACAATTTAACAAGTTACTCTTCTTAAATCTCTCCCTTTTGCCTTTATCCATTTGTTACTTAATTTGACAACCATTATTTGAACATCTATTACATGAGAAGGACTAGATTAAAGGTTATTTGAATAAGACATAATTCTTGCCCTTATGTTCACATTATCTAATTCAGAGGTCAGCAATCCATAGCCTGGTGCCAAATCCGGCCTACTGCCTGTTTTTTTTAACAGCCCTCAAGCTAAAAATGGTTTTTACATTTTTAAATGGTTGGGAAAAAAAACAAGACTAATATTTCATGTCATGTGAAAATTATATTAAATTCAAATTTCAGTGTCCATAGATAAAGTTTCATTATAACAAAGCCATGCTCCTTCATTTACATAATGCTGATGGTGCTTTCATACCACAATGACAGATTTCAAGGTTTTAGGAGTCCTTTACCCACTCTTGTGTCGTCACAACTAGAGGTCCTGACAGAGACTTGTTGGTGTAGCCAACTAAAAATAGACTTCTCGCAACCTTCTTCCCGGGACTCGGTATGGCAGAGCTACTCTGGGATTGGCTGAGTAAGTGTTTCTCTACTGTCCTCCACGGCACTGATTATGACCTTTGCCAGAAAATGTTGGCCAAGTAGTGATTTGATAGTGAACAAAACCCACGAGGAGCCATAATTCAGTCCCTATGGCTAAAAACTCAGAATGGAATTCTTTGTTTCCTAAGCTTCCAAAGTTATCTGGTCAACCTTCTTGCGGGTTTTTGTTTGTTTCTTTGCAAAAGCGAGACCCTGCAGGGCCACAGCTGCTATATGACCTCAAGTGACCACCTCGGTTAATTCCTCAAGTTAGTGCCTCTGTTCATAATAATGCAGAAAAGATCCAGGGTCAGAAAATCAAGGAATAGAATTGGCACACTAAGTCCACATTTACTGGACTTCGAAAATCACAGTGCAGCAGGGAGAGCTAAAGTCAGAACCAGTCTGAGCAATTCGAAATGCTGAAGTGGCAATGGGAGAAAATGACTAATCAAAAATTTCTCATCATGTAACTTTTTGATCCAAGAAAAGTCATTTTCTGCTAATTGGAAAATATTATTATTGCCCGACGGCAAGCCCCTTAGAGATATAGTCCCACTCCCTGATTTAACAGATGAGAGACAGGGATAGCAAAGTGACCTGTCCAAAGCTACCCAGTAATTTTGTGACAGTGGTAGAACTTGTTTAGGTATTCCTCCCACGCAGCCATTTTACATTTGTAACCTACAGAAGAAAAATAATAGATATCTCTAAGTTTTTAAGAGGAGAAATGGCTTGCTATTTTGATAATTATATTGTAGTCGAGGTGAATGGCGACCACTAGAGTTATGACCAGCCCATGTGGCTATTCATGGTGACCCTACTAGGTGGACTTGTTTTAAAACTCAGAGATAAAGAATCTATATAAGGAAAGTTGCACCAGTTTAGACAGTTTTCAATAGCAGTATTAGAAGAAAAGATTCGACAAGAGCTTACTCTTGTGGGCCAATTACAAAGAGCTATCGCATAAGTTCCCGGCTGAAGAAGAGGATGTAATTTGCCTGCTTTTCTGTTTGTGACTGCTAGGCTCCTATAAGTCTCATAACTGGAAAGCTCCCACCCCCATTGCCAGGCCTTGCTGCTAGTCCCTCCCCCTCACTCTAAACCTGTCTCATGGATCCTGAGTCCCCTTGCAGGGCAGCTCTGGCCTCCACTGACCCCATCTGGGTGGAACAATGATGGCTCACCCTTTGTGACCCATGCTGGCTTCATTCATCTCAGTGGGCCAAACTTTGGCTGCAGCCCAGGGGAGATAACCTTGAAAAATGGAAATTTCAGAAAGTTAGGGAAATATTTTAACCAACAGTAGAATCAGTTTGAATTTGAGTTGTTGAGAAATGGGGAAGTTGGTGAGTGAGAGCCGAGTTGGGGCTAGTGAAGGGAACAGAATAGGAATCAGTTTGACTGGACACTCGAAGGTTTCCTTAAAATGTGAAAATAATTTGCAGAGGAATGTTTACACAAAAACTAATCTAAAGAAAAAACAACTTACACACCGGAATCTAAATGTCACTTGATTCCCAGCGGGAATGAGCTCAGAAGTTAAAAGGAGAGGGATCCTCTCCAACTATTAAATATATTTTTAAAAGTCTCCTTAGGGTTTCAATTGGTTCCAGGAAGAACATAGGCTCTTTTCCCTGGGGAGGTATCTGTGCAAATGTTAATAGGAAGGCTGAGAAGCTCAGTGTTCAGAACGGGGGTGATGGGTGCAGAGGGTAGAGAGGTCAGCCAGAAATATTCTGTCAATGGTGGTTTCAGCTGATAAATTCAGCCAGATTATTAGATCAAACATTTGGAGCTTTAGAAACTCCCTCTGGTGTTGCTTTTGTTTATCATACTTTCCTGGACCTTGGCATTCACAGAGAGTCGTATCACTGAGAGAACTTAGAAAGTGGGTCCAAGTTTTCTAAGGCGAAATCTTAGGAATGGAAAACAGCTATGTGGTCGGTTTGAAAGGGTCATAAATAAACCCGAGTGGGCAGTCTTAGTAAGCACTGTTTCAGCAGGGAAGGAAATTGAAAATACAACTGACCAGCTACAAGCAGCTAGCTAGTCATTGGATGAGAGGGAGGAACCAGGTTTCCCGATTCTCAGTCTAGTTCTTTTATTATAAACTTGATCCTAGAGAATACAAGTCACCCTTGCAAGTATAAAAATAGCTTTGAAGATGAAGTTGATTTATGTACTAAGTGCAGAACAAAAAGCCTCATGTCTCCAGGTACCGCACAGATTTCAGATCTCAAAGCAACACTTCATCATCAAAGGCCATGAAATCAAAAGAGAATGAGAAAGACTCTCTCACCCAGGCCAGGTGAAGGGAACCTTGGGAGCCTGGGGACACATGAGCTGAGGGCCTGGTGGGGAGGCCACTCTTAACTGGTGCTGTAATTTCAGAAGGCTCCTACTTCCCCTTCTGCAAAACCTCTGACTTCCCGCCCCCTGTGTCAGCCAGAGCCTAAAGCTCTCCCTCTAAAGCTTCATTTCTTTGCATCAGAGCACATCTTCACTGTGCTTCATGGAAGCAAAGGCTAAAGGAATTAATTTTACTGCAGATGACGCAAAGTGAATACTGGTAATTCTACCCACTCCTTCCACTCATTTCCCTCATTTTTACCTGCAATCTCCACCTTGTTCAGTTGTTTTTTTATTCCCACTGTTTTGTATCAAAAAGTCTCCAAAGTAATTACTGACTATGTGTGGTATTGCTACCTCTGAGTCTTTAGTAGCAATTTCCATTCATTCGACAAATCTTCCCCAAGCTCCCTCCACAATCCAGGTGGTATGCTAAGTATAAGGGATTCAAAAAGCCAGTCCTTTTTTCTCCAGATCCCTCCATAGTCTGGTAGGGTGAGTCAGAGAGTAAAGCAAAGGACAGCAACTCTGGTAATGAGGGCTGTGTCCAGGGGAAGAGTGCTTACATGGGACACAGGATGGGAGAACAAGGGAGGCTGGCTTTGCTTGGAGGTCTAGCAGGGGATAGTCCTGCTTGGAGGATGCAGGTGAAAGGGGACCAGAAAAGACATGCTTACTCCAAGGAAAAGCTTGTGCAAAGGAACGGGCCAAGAGAGGTCATCTCTGGAAATCATGGTAGTCGGGGAATGGAAGGATACCAACTCAAATAGACAGGCAGGGGTCAAATCATGAAGGATTTACCAACCAGACTAAGGCACCTTGGAGTTTTGACTTTATGCTGGAGGAAATGGGAAGCCAATGAAGGCTTTAAAGCAAGAGTCTGAGATGATCAAATTTCTGATTTAGAAAAATCACCTGGGCTGGGGTGAGGAGAATAGATTGGGAAAGCATGAGACTGGAGGCAAATTAGATTGGAATCCCCACATGGTTTCTCAGCAACCTTTGTCCTATTTGGAAACTTCTAAATTTTAAAGAAAGTGGACACTGTGCAGAGATGGGAGCAATGATTCCCCTGAGAAGAATTCTACAGAGGGTCTCCCCATAGCTCTCTCCACAGAGAAATGTGAGCCCATTTCCTAGGACTTGTCTTAAATCCTCAAGTGTTAAGTTCCAGGTAAGGACATTTCTAACACTACCTTATAGCAGTAGTTCTCAAAATGTGGTCCTCACATCAGCAGCAGCAGCAGCAGCAGCAGCAGCAGCAGCAGCAGCAGCAGCAGCAGCAGCAGCAGCAGCAGCAGCATTACATGAGTACTTTAGAAATGCACATTCTTGAGCTCCAGCCCATATCCACTGAATTGGGAATTCTGGGGCCTAGCTACAGTGTTTCCACAAGTCTCCAGGTGGCTCTGATGCAAGGCTAAAGTTGGAGAACCACTCCCCTATGGCATCACACAATCCAAGGGACTATTCGGGAGACTGAACACCAGGCTCAGAAGTTTCTCTTTTTGTTTTTCTAAGAGAGAGAAAAGCTTCAAGCCCAGTCGAAGTCACCACTAGCAGGTTAAAAATACCATGTAACAGACATGGAACTATTATAATCACCATTTATTTACAAAATATCTAGCAAATGGTTTTGAAAGTCTTCTATGTGTATTGTCCTCTCTGGGCAGAGGGAAGAGAGAAATGAAAAAGGCACAGGGTTCCTGTCTATCATAGTATTCTGCCATTGTCATCATCACCTTTAAAAACGTTTCTTAGTGTTAACAATAATCACTTATAAGAATCCACATATGAGAACTTACAGGGCTTACTGAGCACTAATTTTGCACCCAGCTCTGTGCCCTAAGTTTCCTGTTCTCAAAGAATTTACTGTCCAGTTGTGTCAAAACTTGAATACAAGAAGCAATCACAGTCACCCAATGTAGCATATAATAATGCACTAAATTGTGGCAAGGTTAAGTAGGCTTTGTCAATCCAAGAGCCCTCCTCCAGCTTTATTTTGATGACCTTTATTCTCACTCCTTTCTGAGGTCTCTTTTTTCTTGATCCAGACAGTGGCGACTCCATTCTACAAGATGAAGTCAGGCCCCTTTCATCTTTCTCCTTTTCTACTCTAAGAAGCAATTTTCAAGCCTGCTTTTCAAAGACCCTCAAAAGATTGTCAGGCCTACCAGACCCCAAATACAGCCAGAATGAGGTCAGAGTTTCCAAGAAATTCGACTCACACCCCCTGAGGCTGTTGAGTCAGGTGTCTCCAGGCAGGAATGTTTGGCTGCACCTCTGGGGCTCTGAGGAAGTTATAATGATAGCAGTGGCCAACCATCCCTAGGAACTCGGGCCTCCTTGGTTTTGTACCATGGAGACGTGTGTGTGTGTGTGTGTGTGTGTGTGTGTGTGTGTGTGTGTGTCGGGGGGGCAGTCCTTTGGTACCCTGACTCCAAGAACTCTGGCCTTTATCTCTGGAGCCCTGGGCCTCCATCATTGATTTCCCAAAGGAAGTTTTTGAGGATATGACAACTGCTGCATTAACAGACAACTCTAGGAAGAAAAGGAAAAGGCCTGTTCTATAAATAAAGACACCACTCCTGGATGATGTACTGTCCTCTGCCCCACTCCCACCCTCAGCCACCCTTGTGACGGTCAGAACAGAGCAGCCTCAAGCCAAGGGATTAGTGCAATCACAAGGTCACAATAGATACCCTCGTCCATAAATACTCCTGGAGAGCTTTAGTCATTGAACAGGAGCCAGGAGGTGAAAGAAAGCAGAGGGAGGAGGGAGAGAGAGCTAGAAGACTGCTAGGGCTAGCGTGAAGATCTCCATTAAGAAAGAAAGGAAAGAAAGAAAGAAAGATTGACTTTCCTCCAGAATGTAAAAATCTGTGTAGAAAGTAGAGAAGGGAAGGGAAAAGGACAATTCCCACAAAGGTACTGTCGTTTTTAGGACAATTAGTCTGAACTTCAGAATAGAGATCTGCCCCCCAAATGTTGTCAAAAAGAAATCCAGGAGCTGGTACCAACAGCAGTTTCAGAATTTCTGTTAATAGGATTGGCATCAGAATTACTGGAAGTTCAAAGAGAATAATTTTTGGCACTTCTGCAGTGGAGAATCTCAGAGAAGCAAGAGAGAGCAGGGCTCCTGCACTGATAAAGCTGGGAAATAGGTTAGAATCTAGTCTTCTTTGATGTGCAGACCATAGAGCAAGGAGATCACTTGTTGAAGGGACCTGTTCTGTGGGTTCCGAGGACCCTGGGGACCTCTGGGTCATCACCCTCTTTTAGGGCATGCATACTTGGGTGGTGCAGGCGATTGGAAACAATGAGTAAATACGATTTGGAGATGAAAAGCTCTGTGTGCGAGCAAGTTGCCTAAGAGCATTGTACTTAAATAGAGAAGGGCATGCATACTGGTAACAGTGCCACAGAACTTATACTCTGCATTTTCACCCGACAGCGGGGTGGGCAGAGGATGGATCAGCTTTACTGCCACCAGCAGAGACAACTTCCAGAGCAGCTTGGGTGAGTCATCTGGAGCACAAGCACACTCAAAATTTTAAATATGGAAGACGGGGGTGGGGAGATGCCAACTAACAAATGCTGAATTTTGGGTACACGATTTTTGGACCCGGTGTGTCTAATTCTATCTTCAATTATTGAGTCTTTTGATCCCATTTAAGTAAACTTTGAATGACTTACCTACAGGCTACTACTAAGCTGATATTAGAAGGCAAAGACCTGAGTTTCTTAGGATGATGTGGCCAATGTAAACGGCTAATGAAAAAAAAAAAAACAAATTAGCTAATTGGGATATGGTCACACATGTTATTAACATCAAATGGTATTAACATCTCGTTTTACTGTTTAAAACCAAGGTTTAGGTTCTCAGTTCTAGAGTGAGTTTGTGCTTACAGCTAATGTTCAGAGGAAAGCTTTGAGCACTGGCTGCCTGCCTTTCCCCACATCTCACCTGAGACCCATGTTGGAGACAGGGAATTGTGTTGGGTGCAGAACAGATTTGACAAATTGTGCCAGTTCTTATCTGCAGAGAAGAGCTATAGAATTAAATTCTTCCTTAACTTCCTTTTGAGGACACAGGTTAAACCTCTGCAGAAAATGTGATTAAAGAAGATTGTGATCAAGCAAGTGGGAATATAAGAAACTCTTTTGCTTTAAGAGGTTTAGAGGTCAAAAGCTAGCTACAAATAGCTGTAAAGGACTTGTTATGTGCAATTGGAGCTATGTGATTATAGACTCTATATTAGGTGATATTAATTAATATGAAATGTCTTTCTGTGATCTAAAAAGCTAAAACTCAATGTCAATCAAGCAACAGATATTTAGCACAAATTTATTATGTGCGATGAATTGCATGAGCCCCTGCTCTTAAGACATCATGTCTTATATATCAAATTAGATTGATGAGTCAAGAAATAAGTGTGTGGAAAACTAAAAAAAAAAAATGGGGAGAAAAGAGTCAACTGAAATTTTGTGTCATTAAGTGAGGAGACACATTGACTTAAATTTCACTGGAAGTTGCATGTTGCTTGCTGCTTAAGACCAAATGAAGTCACCACAATTAGGATTTGTGGAAGGATGAACCATCATAATTTGCAATTTGATTTAAAGTTTTCAAATCTTTCTTCAGAAATTGGTAATGATTACATCTCATCTGAGCTCCAGCCAGCTGCCCGCTCCTAAGTACTGCTCCTTGTGATCCTGGCCCAGGCAATGATGTCTTCTTGGCAAAGCCTCTGGATAAGCTGCTGCAGCTGCAAGCTGTTTGGGAAGCAAGAAAATTTACTACCATTGGTCTTCACAAAGAGCACTTGTGCCCTGGGGTGTCCCACAATGACTTTTTTCAGTGAGAACTCATAAAAATGCAATCAGTGACAACGGTTCTTTTGACCCAGGATGGCAGAACACACAGGCAGCACTTGTCTCATATATATTTTCCAGGGCTCAGCAAACCTTGCCATCTCTTTGCTCCCCCAGGTAAATTTTGTCTCACCTTCTTCTGAGATGCAGCTGTTTAAAAGGCAGGATGGGTCATATGTTCCAAACACATTTCTCAATACATGGCAAGCACTTCAAATAAGCAGCAGAGAAACTACTCGGAGCACTTGGCAGAGTCATTGTCTGACTCTCTTTTGGTTTAATCTCACTTGTGGCCCAGCTCATGATAAGCAGACTCAATCTGGTAGAAGCCACATATTGACATTCAGCATCAAGGTCAAGAGACTCTGAAAAAAACCTACAGCATTTACTGCCAACACTTGGTTATGTAGTCCTAGGTTACCTTCTAATTATGTCTTCTGTACCAATGTGTCAATCTACAAACACCAGTTAGTGTCTTCTATAGATATAGTCATGATCTCCATCCTCGAATATAGGGAACAAGTCATTTAATTCTTTACACTTCCCAGCCTACACTCCATGGTGTAGGAAATTATAAATTTTAACAGGAAATTATAAAGTGATGAATTCCATCTCCAACAGTCTTGCATCAACCAGCTAGTGGATCTCCTTGCATCACCTGTTATTGGTGAGCACTCACTGCTGAGACGTTGGATGATGGCAATACTTCAGATGCTGAGAGGTGCCTGACAAGTCTGTAGGTTTCAAAACAACCTGTCCCCATACATATTTTTACCTGCTCAAACTCTTTCCCAACTCCATCCCTATGAATGGAGATCAACGTGCTGATGCAGCTAATTGTGGGGACACTGATAACTCAAAGACAAGTAGATCTGCTGTAAATCTCATCTGACATTTTCATTAAAACTCTTACTGAGTTTCAAGCATCTGGGCTCCTCCTTTGGCAGAACTATCATGTGTAAATATGCAAAACGAAGGGAAACTCCATTACACAATAAAGTATTCCAAGATCCATGCTAAATGGTAGGGAATAAATGTGAGTTAGGAAGGGTCGTGTGTGAACAGGGAAAGATACATGTAAACTGAATAGTGCCATAAAATGTTAAAGGGCTAATGTTAGAAGTTCATCAAGTGAACGCCAAGGACGCAAAGCAGGGCATTGTTCATTTTGCTTGGGGACAGTGATCTGGAAAGGCTACATAGATGAGGTGACATTTGATCTTCAGCTTGAAAGGTTAACAGATTTTTGTTTGATGATAGGGTAGAGAAGAGACAAATTGTAAGGAAAGATGCAGCGGCGAAGTAGCGGAATCCTCCAGGGGATCCGGAAGTCACTTTGCATGGCCGACGCAAAGGGGATAAGGAGGCACAGGGAGAAATGAAAATGGAGAGAAACGCAGGGCAAGGTCATGAAGGGCTTGCAGTCCGGACCAAGGAGTTTGGCTGTTCTTCTGTAGGCAAATGGGAGCCATGGGGAAGTTTTTAAAACCACAGACACATAATTAGAGTTTTATTATAGAAAGATTAACCTGGAAGCCATATCGAGGAAGGACTGGAAGGGTAGACCCAGGAAGACATCTCACTCTCCTGCTTAAAATCTTCCAAAAGATTAAAATAAAATCCAGGCTTCTCATAATCATCCAGAAGCACCCCTCCTACTTCCATGTTGTGATGTACCACTGCCTTCTCAGGGAAATACTCAAAGAGCCACAGGGACCTTTGTCAGCTCCTCAAACATGGCAAGTTCTTTCCACCTCAGGATCTTTGCATTTATTGGCTATTTCACTTGCCTAAAGTTCTTGCCCTTGGCTCTCCCTGTGACTTTTCCTTCTCAACCTTCATCAAGAGGACACTTATGTCCTTATCTCTTTAATGTATTGTAAACATGTGATTCTTTTGTTTGCTTAATTATTGTCTTTAACCCCCTCAAATATCCTTCATGAGGGATGTGGTCATCTTTGTCTTTTTCACCAACGTGATCCTAGTCCCTGAATGAATGAATGTAAGAATAAATGAATGATACACCAAACAAGAGATGATAATGGCCCAAACTAAGGCTGCAAATGGGGAGGAGGGGATGGGATAAAGAGATATGAAGCTCAAGAAGTGATCTGGCTTGATGACTAAATGGATGTGGGTGGTGAGAGAGAGAGGGAGGAACAAGAGTGACATTTAGTTTTCTGGCATGGGCAACTGACTGGATGGTTATCCTTTATAGAGACAGGGAATGCAGGAGAGAGATTTATGAGACTTAATTGATGAAGTTGGTTGTATATATTAGGTTTGGAACATTCAGTAGTAGGAGATCAGGAAGCATTTAGCTATGGGAATCTAGAGCTAAAAAGAAAGGTCCAAGCTACAGACATATATTTAGAAGTTGTCAACACATATGGTCTTTGAAGTCAAAGGAGAGACATCAATTAAATTGAGGATGGAAAGGGTATGGGTGTGAATGGGAGAACCAGGAGATGAGCACTGGTTCTAAGGACATGTTTCCATTTGGATAGAATGGATGTCTGGCAGCCAAAACTGTGCAGGCCATCCTGACATTTCATGGATTGGTTGTCCCCACTGCAGGCTACGCAGGTGCTCATGATGCCATAACTCAAAAAAGAGCTTCCGGAGGGCCACATGAGAGATCCCTTCCCTGGCCTGGCCTCTCTGAGAGAAGAACAAAAGATTTCAATCAGCCAGCAGGCCAACCAAGGAATGAAGTCCAGAATGGCATTTAACCTGCTGCTTTGAACATTTGGGCAGGAATTTTATCAACATAGTATGTGCCCTTGAGACCAAGACTCAAGTCCTCAGTCTAAACAATATAGTTTTCTTTCTGAAGTCTACTCTGTGGGAGTACATTCTGTCAAAGTATATAGGCTTTCTTATATAATTTTCTCTTTTACCTGTTTATTTGAATAAGATATATTTCAAATAATAGTTTAAACTCATTAACAAAGCAAAGAGAATATAAATAATAATTTTCTAAAAACAACACTACAATGGGCTTTTCTTCCTTCTCAGTTTTTATTTGTTTGTTTGTTTTTTCTCCATAGGCTCTTTTGTTTTTTCCTGCCTGGGAGCTTTGTTCTCTCAGAGCAGCTTTCCTGACCAGCGATAGGTTGTCTCACCTTAACTTTGACACACACAAGATGAGCTGGATTTATTTTTCTAGCTCTAATTTGAAATATCCCAAATAAGCTGACTAATTGATCAGACTTGGGTCACACTCTCATCTCTGGACAAATCAACTAAATCAGGTGGGTGGGATATTGCAATGGGTTCAAATTAGGGCAGGTATCCATTTGCAATCAACTGACCATACAGAAGAACATGCCACTTCCCTCTGGAACCAGAGTTGGAGAGGGAGGGGTATTTCTCAGGAGAGTAGTAGGAGGGGGAGAAGGTCTTCTCCAAAGATAAGGTGTTTACAAGTGTACTAGGCAGACTAAATGCTGTAACCAGTTCTTCATAACTGGTGATTATACAATGGCTTTCAAGATTTCCCTTCCTCCCACCTCCAACCCTCCCAACCCTCACACCAAATGCTCACAGGCTTTTCTCCCACATAGTTACCGGAGATCGTCTTTGAAATCAGCGACTCTGATGGAAATAATATCGTTACTATTTTCTGGAATTACTGAGCTTTGCACAAATTGTGCGGGTGAAAGGCACCTCCTTACCAAAGTCATCTGAAGAGAAATGGGCGGAGGTGCTCTTTTCTTCATGAATTATTCCACCTGCAGTTTACGTACACATTATTTTACTTCCCTTTTCACATCTGTTGCCTGGCTGAACCCCTGCCACCTGGTGCTGTCTATTATCTCTCCTTTCCTCCATATTTAACCACCCCCTTACTACTCAGGCCGTCCTCTTTCCACAGGGCAACATGGGGCCCTCAGTAGCCTTGCCAGTGTGTCCACTTACTTGTAAAGTCACCTCTCCTACACTCTTGCCTATCAATCAGCTAGTCTAATCCTTTTATCTTATGGAGGGAGAAAATGAAGCTAAATGATCCTATCTGACTTTTCCAAGGTCCCTCAGTATGCTAGTGGCAGAGTAGAGTGGCAGCAGTGTTTTCCAGTCCTTAACCCAGTGATGCTTCCAGGAACTGGACAAAGCAACCAGCAAAAAATAGAAACAGAGGTGTACAGAGAACCACTTAAGCAGTTCCTCAGGCCCTTTGTCAGAAATGTCCCACGATCACTTTGCTCTTTTTACTCTTTGAAAGTAAATACGTTCCCTTTAGGGACACGTGCACTGCAGGACCTCTCACCAAGACGGAATTGGCCACCCTCTACTTGCTCAGCTGATAGTTATCAAGCCCTACCACACTCAGCGAGGAATGCAAACAAAACAAAACCAACTAACCAACCAACCATGTTAGTTATGGTTCCTCCCATCAGAAAGTTTTCAACCAATTTGAGAAGATAGGCCAAAAATATTTGATCGGGTTTAGGATACAAGGAATGGTAGAGACCAGGCTTCTCAATATTGCCCTTTCTCTTCACATCTTTCATTTTATAGAAAAGAAAATGTAATAAAAACTTGCCCCGAGCTCCATAAAGATGCTCCCCAATCTCCTCTGTCTTTAGATAAATATTATAACTATTGTGGGAAAGGGCTAGATACCTAGTGCCAGGAGTTCAGAGGACGATCCACTAACTGTGCTCTGATTAGCCCCCTACCTCGGGAAAGGAGGAGCTGGGCATCATTTGCCCCTCTTTTGACATGCACTGAGATCCTTTAGCCCTGGATGGAGGAAACTAGAACCAGAACTCAGAATGCCTGTTTTGCCGACTTTCAAATTATTGTTACCCAAGCAACAGATGCATACTGTTTAAAAATGCAAATAGTACTACAAGGCTTGTAACAAAAAATAGCTCCTTGCTTCAATTGCTGCCCTCACCTGAGAAGCACTTTAATCTCAGCTGTGTCTTAAGCTTTTTACCTTCTTGGTTTCATATATCGTGTTTATGCTGCTAGTTTTTGCTTTTTCATTCTACGGACATCTGATTATGGAATATGAGATTTTAGCTCTCTTTCTTATCGCCCTACCAATTACATAACACTTTTTACTAAATCGATGTTTAATGTTTACATTAGTATTTATGTAAACATTGTTCAGAGAAGAGCCATGAAGTACATTGTGATCACTTCTTCTTTCCTATATAACTTTTTGTTTTTCCTGGAATTAATAACTGTTTTCTTAATTGTTGTTATTGTTATTTAATTGGTTTTCTATGTATCTGTCATTAATTTATCTTTCAACTTTATAAATTATGAAATTACAATTTAAGAAATAAAAATTCTCAATTTTATAATTAAGAATGTAATTTTATAATTAATAAAAATTAAGAATTATAAAACACTTCCCAATGCTTTCAAACATATCAGGTGATCTCCCAGTTTCCTAATTTTTTTTCTTTGGGTATTTCCAAGATCCAGCAATCTTGAATTTCAGTCCTCCAGCTCTAATATGGACTGCATTTTCTCTAGGTGGGATGTACAACTATTATTCTGAAACTTCCCTTCATCTTCTTCCTGGGAATCTCCTCTATTTCTCTCCTGTGTTAGGCTTACATTTTCCAGAGACCTTCTAAGTTTGTCCCCTCCCTTGTTTTAGAGAAACACATCTTCCAGTAGCATTTTGAGAATGAGTGAATGGAAAGTGAATTATTTGAGACAATGCATACCTAAAGAATACCTTTATTCTTTCTTCATGCTTGATTTATACTTTGGTTGTGTATAGAAGTGTAGGTTACAAATCATTTTTCTTTCTGAGGTTGTTTGAAAGCCTTGATTCTTTGTCCTTTAGATTCCAGTACTGCTATTCAGAAGTCTAATGTCCGATTCCTTGACATCTCTGAGTTTGACCTATTTCTTTCTCTCTCTCTAGAAGCTTTTGGGATCTTGATCTCTAAAGTTCTGAAATTTCACAGTGATGTATCTTGATGTGGGTCTGTTTTTCATTCACTGAGTTGGATACTTATTGGCTCTTTAAATTTGGAAACCAGTGTAGTTTAGTTCTGGGATTCTATTATGAATTAGTTTTTCTGTTTTCTCTTTTCGCAACTTTTACATGGCAACTTTTGTTTAGCCTCCTGGGTTTGTATGCAATTGTTTTCATCTTTCTTACTTTCTAATTTTTTGTTTTTCTGTTTTACTTTCTGGTAGATTTCCTTAACTTTATGTTTCTACCCTATTTAATTCTTTTCTGTCAACATATTTGTAATCTCCATGAGTTCTTTTTTGTTCTCTTAATCCTCTCTCTCTTTAAAGAGTATTCTGTTGTTTTTTTTAAGTGATCATTAATTTAAAAATGAACACAGTATATATTTTTTTCAATATGGCAGTAAGTTTTTTCTCTCCTTTCATTGTCTCTGTTTCTTCCAAGTTCCTCCCATATTCTCTCATTTGTTTTTCTTGGTCTTTCTTTTATGTTGGAGGATTCCCTCAAGTAGTTGATGGTCCTTGATGGATGCTTCCAAAAACTTGATTCAGGAAACATATGGAGAGAGGGCAAAGACTATATGCTTGAGCAGCAAGGAAAATGGGGCCAGGTTGAGGGTTGGATCAGATATTAATTATTTGATGAATTATTTAAAATATATGTAGTGAGTGTTCACTATATTCCAGGTACTGTTATAGGTAAAGGGGATGTAAAAATGAGAAAGACGTTCAGAGAACAGCAGGAAAGAAAAACAGGTAGATACAACATGATGTGATAAGCATACTTAATGCTCAATAAACATTAATTTAGTGTCTATTGTATGTCAGACACTATATTAGGCACTTTCATTTTATTTATTCCTTATAATAACATTGTGTGTTAGGCATTATTATACCCACTTTCATACAAGAAAACTACCAAAATATATGAGTACACGAGTACTATGAAAACAGAGAGGTGAGACCTCTCTTCAGTGCCTCTTTGGCCGGGCACCCAGGGGCATGTTCTCTCTTGCTCAGTAGTCCACAGTCCACAGCACTGAAGGTAGAGGCTCTGGCTGGCACAGTAGATCTTGCCTGAAACTCACTCTTCATCTTCGGGCATCACCTGTTTTATCTCCTTCCTCCCAACTCCAAATCTAAGGATAGCATTTCAAGTAGGATCAGAGGAAGAAAACAAGTTCCACAGGTAATCAGCAGTGTTTTTCAGCACTGTCTTCAGCATGTAAAGGACAAAGGGAAAACAAGTCATGAAAACCTTGAACTTAAACTGTCTCAAATCACAGGAAACTCTTAGTTGTCCAGTCCTTCTCTTTCTCATTTTATTTTTTTCTCCTTTCCTTTTTCTTGTCAATAACAAAAAATTTACCAGAGTACTGAGATAGTAGCTAAGAAATGGCCACAATGACAGAGGGGCTGAGAGAAAGGTAGAGGTAGGGGGAATCAGGTCTAGAGGGAATTTTTTCAGAAAGGCTAATCAGTTGTCCCCCAGAGAGGGATCAAGGTGATCACGTGGGTGAATTGGGGAGAGGGAAGCACACACACACACACAGCCCCCTCTGAACTTAATCAGTTTTTAAAATTGTCTTTGAAACAGGAACTTGCCTTGGGTCTCCTGAACCGAAGAGCACAGGCCTTGCCTTCCTCCTTCTTACAGTCACCTTGTCCTCTGAAGCTAACTCCTTTGTGCAGAGAGCCCTGATCTTCCACAGCTGGGGTGGGGTAAGTGGAGGCCGCAGGCCCACAGGGCTCCCTGGGAGCTCCTTTCACTTTAGTTACCAAAAGATTAGGTAGAGAAGGTTCTTTGTGGGAGTGGGAACCCGAACTCCTCATGTATTAAGAAAAGGAGGTGGGGGTAGGGTGCAGACAAGCGATTTTGCCAAATTACAGATGGAGTGGACTCGATCCAGAACAATTCCCAAGAGAGGTCCTCCCACACCCACAGGAAGGCCAAAAAAAGGCTTGAAATTCAAATTATTTTTGGTGCTTGGAAGATGAGAGGGGAGTAAGAGAGGGCAGTGCTAGTAAATAGGAACTGAAGGGGAAAGGAAAAAACAAAAAGCTTGGTTGGTATTTTTCCTAAGGAACAGCACGGGAGAGCACCGAACATTATCAGAAATGTAGCTGGACTTGAATAATATTTTTTATTATGTATCCACAGGCTTGACTGTAAAGGATAATATTTACAAATTTTATATATGTTTTGTTTCTATCTTGAAAGTAGTGGCTGCTGCCCCTCTCCTTTTTTCAGCCTCTATTTTTGAGGACAGAGATGTTTGCCCACAATGTAGCTACATACTCTCTCTACTTCTCTCAAACCCATTTCCTTGCCCTGGTTTCCTCCAAAGATGTCCTCCTTTCAAGAACGTTGTCCACTCTTTTTTTTTTTGATTGTTACAGCTTTTGGTAAGAAGGATGGAAAAAATGTGGAGGGTGATATCAAGAAGGGCACCATGATGAGAAGTGAGAAAGCAATAATTACATTTGAGAATTAGGTAGAGGGGGAAATAAAGGACCCTGTTTTCTGTTTGATTGTACTTTAGTCTTTCCAGGTCTGTTTTTTTCTCATCTCTTAAAAAGAATGATTTGGATTAGTTATGGTTGCCAGAGAGATACTGGCCAGCCAGTTAAATTTAAATTTCAAATAAGCAGCATTAGAATAACCAAAAATATGGCATTATAATTCTGAGTATCTGAGTTAGTTCTTAAATCACCTTACTCCGATGATATTTAAATAATAGGTACCTACAGGGTACAGAGTTTTAAGGGAATCAGTTTCCTGATCTGCCTGAGATGGAGTGAGAGCCAGTTCACACTGGGTTTCCTCTGTTCCTACCTCTCCTTCCACACTAGTCTTCTCTCATTTCTAAAAAAGGAAAGAAAGTCATTGCCTTGTTTGTAAAAATCTCTGAGACCAAGACAAAGGATTATTAGAAATATTTGTATTTGTGTTGGGAATGCAAAAGCCTTTTATAACAGACACAAATCATTTCACAAGTTAGGTGGTTTCCAATTTATGGCTTTCCATAAAATTTGGAGAAAAACCTAATTAGGTTGACCACTGATAGATAATTACAATCACTTTTTAAAAATAGACTTTGCTTTTTAGAGCAGTTTTAGGCTGACAGCAAAATTGAGCAGAAGTACAGTTACCATATGCTCCCTGCCTCCACACACGCACAACCTCCCCATGGTATAATTTTTGAAGGGAGAGAAGATCTCTAAGTGATACCTGACCTATGACTCGAAGGAGTTCAAAGAATTGAATAACATTGTCAAATTCAGCCCTTCTGAAAAACAAATTTCAAGTTCCCTTGCCAATGGTGAACTGGCTAGAAATTTTCACATAGGGTTTGTATTCATAAGCAATTGAGTCATTGCAGACCCCTCTCTAAAGCCATAAGCCCAGAAATATGTCCCAGTTTTACTTCTTGTCAGCCCTGGACATTGTCATAACAAAGCTCCTATGGCCCCATCTACTTGTTAATGTGGAATAGGTTTCTCAGTGCCTATGCTCATAAAAGTGAGAAATACGGATGATAACTGATGTTAAACCAACTCATTCTTATAATAAGTAATATTAATTGATGGATATTTGAACTAATTACACATATTTGTAAATATATAAAAACACATTATTTTAAAAAAATCAATCCTTAGCCATTTCATTAAGAGAATAATTTCCAATAATATTTTACTGTTATGTTTTATGATCAATAAAATACATATTTATCTTGTTACTAATAATAGTAATGATGAAAGTCTCAAAGAATATTTTAACAATAAGAGACTTCAGGTCACAGAATTTTTATTTTTTTAATTGTAAAATAAACCTGCATGTGCATTCTTGTTTCAGAAAATATGATAGGGTAATCAATAAAAGATTATCAAACAACAAATGATGTCATAAAAATATATGACATTTGAATACAGCCCTTTAAGGGAAGTAGAATGTAAATATAGTTCAGGGAGAAAAGGGAATTATTTAACATTCTAACTGTTAAAGAACTTCTTGTTTATTTTGAAAAAAGGTGTCGAATTACTGTGGTACTTATATTCTATTAGATACACTTAAAGTGATATAACAGTTTTATTTTAAAATATTCCATGTTAACAAGCTGCAGATTACATCCTTTGCAACTACTCAAACTTATGATTAAAAATTACAGATGTCGACTTAAAAATGTGCAAAGGGATACCTAGTTTTCCAGCATTTTTTAGGAGGTGTAGTGAAAAAAAGTTTGAAGACCACTGCTTTATATCATCCTCTTACTGACATTTCTGCTTATAATATAGTACTTATATTTCTAGATCCTTTGCAGCTTTGGACAGAAAAAATTGTAGGCATCATTCAACCTATAATTTCAGAGGTTTCTTCATCCAAAGTTCTTTCTCGCTTCCACTCTGAACTGGGTGGTAGCTACAGGGTCATGGTACCAGGGCTTAAATTGGAGAAACCAGAAATAAATCAGCCCCTAGACCTCACAGCTGAACTATTTCAAGAATATGCAGTTACATTTCAGTGGCTGTGATTTGACTCATGGTGTACTCAGTAACATATAATTATGAGATGCATTCTAACGGATTTCTACTGTAATGCGTGCTCGTCACCTTCTGAATACAGGGGAACCACAGCAGGGTTTTATGGAAACTAATTGAAATGATCTAACTGACTCTGATGTGCACCCTGTCATAGGAAAGTGACTTTCTCACATACCAACTGAGGTTCTGGTGGAGTTTCTCCAAGTATTAAAAACTTTCTTTTTAAGGAAGGCAGAAAAATGGATGGAAGCAACCATATACTCAAATGGCAGAGGAAATGGACATGGGGAAGCTATATAATAGGGATTGTAGCAGTTGAGGTACGAGAAAAATGAGGCACTGCTCTTCATATTAGAAATAAAAAATGTTAGTTCACTACAATTTAAGTATTGCCAGCCAATGTGTGAAACTGCTTACCCAGTGTGTTGGGTTTGTAGGTAGTGATACCGTAGTTAATCTAGGGTCAGGAGGGGTATGTCTCACCACAAGTGATTTTTAAAAATAGATAACATCTATTTAAGCTTTAATTTTTTTCTTTAATTAAACCTTTATTTTGAGATAATTATAAATTCACATGCAGCCGTAAGAAATAATTCAGAGAGATCCTGTGTACCCTTTACCCAGTTCCCCACAATAGTGGCATCTTGTAAACCATAGTACAGTATCACGACCACGATATTGACACTGATGTAGCCAAGAGACAGAGCATTTCCAACAGCAGGAGGGTCCCATGTGGCCCTTGTACAGCCACCCACACTTCCCTGTTACACAACGCCCTTCTCAACTCTTGGCTGTTCTCATTATTTCTCAAAATTTCTATAATTTTGTCATTTCGAGAATGTTATATAAATGGAATCAATCATACAGTACATAACCTTTGGGAATGGCTTTTTTTTTTTCACTCATCTTAATTCTCTGGATAGTCATCCCAGTTGTGTGCATCGATAGTTCATTCCTTTCTATTACTGAATATTATTACATGGTATGGATCCACTATAGTTTCTTTAATTGTTCACCATTTGAAGGACATTTAGGTTGCATCAAGTTTTAGCTATTATCAATAAAGCTGTAACAAACATTCATGTATACATATTTGTGTGAATTTAAGTCTTCATTTTTGGGGGGATAAATGCCCAGAGTGTAATTGCTGGGTCTTACGATAGTTGCATGTTTCGTTTTTTAGAGAAACACTGTCAATCTGTTTTCCAGAGGGGCTGTACCATCTTACATTCCCAACAGCAATGTACCGTGTTTCACTTCTCTTCATCCTCACCCACATATGACATTGTCATTATTTTTTATTTTAGCCATTCTGATAAGTGTGTAGTGATATCTCATTGTGGTTTTTCTCATTGTGGTACAATATTTCTTTTTATCTTTTGATTTTTTTCCCATTTTTATTGACATATAACATCTTATTAATTTAAGAGATAAAATAATTATCTTATATATATATATATCATAAAATTATCACAATAAGTTAACATCCATTACCTCACACAGCTACAGTTTTTTTCCTGTGAGGAGAACTGTTAAGATCTACTCTCCTAGCAACTTTCAAATATACAATACAGTATTGTTAGCTATAGTTACCATACTGTACATTATATTCAAAGAACTTATGTATATTATAACTGGACATTTGTACCTTTTGACCACCTTCACCCATTTTACCCAGCTCCACCTTCTGCATCTGACAACCACCAATTTGTCCTGTTTCTATTTTTTTTTTTAAGATTCTACATATAAGTGAGATCATACAGTATTTGACTTTCTCTGTCTGACTTACCTCACTTAGCATAAGGCCCTCAAGTTCCATCCATGTTGTCACAAATGACAGGATTGCCTTCTTTTTTATGGCTGAATAATATATATATTAATATATGTATTATATATATACTTATCTATTCATCCATCGATGGACACTTAATGAACACCTAGGTTATTTCCCTGTCTTGGCTATTGTGAATAATGCTGTAATGAACATGCAGATGTAGATAACCTCTTTGAGATAATAGTTTTGTTTCCTTCAGATATATACCCAGAAGTGGAATTGCTGGATTATAAGTTCTTGTATATGTCTTTTCAGCAAGTCAGTACTGTGACATCTTCTGATATCAGATGCTTGAGGGTGCATTTGGCTATTTATCCAATTAGAACATTGACAGCATTATTAAGTATTAGGTGTAAGGATAAATTTAGCTTGTTATTGTCTAATTACTAAATGAAGGAGTTAAGCTGGACTGCGTTTAATTCTCCAGCCTCGTGTTACACTTAGTTTTAACATAGTTTGATAGATACGTGGAGTCATTGTACAAATTATGATGAAATTTGAAAGAAGATTCCTGAGCAAATTACTTGTCTCCAGTGACTCATACTGAGTTTCACTAGGTCTCAGGGTTCATTCAAGCTGCTAGTCAGGTTTTGTATATCTTTTCCAGTGGCAGGAGTTTTAATGTGAATGGATACAAAACTGGCTAAAATTTTTTAAACAAATGGATCCACAGACTGACATATTTTTAAGTCGAGGATAAAGCTAGGTTTATGGTGATTTTTTTTCTTAATCACAAAGCAGCTATGAGATCTCTGAGGTACTTTTAAATTAAAAACTATTTACTTGTAAAACTAACATTTTCTCTTTTGATCATAAAATAATACATGCTTATTGAAGGCTACTTGGATAATTCAGAAATAAAAAAGACTTTAAAAAATCACCTATAAGCTAGTACTCAGATAATTGCATTTTAAGTTATATTCTTGAAAACTAAATATTTTTATTATTAAACACACTTACTTACAAATTGATTATCTCCGGGGAAGAAAACAGTGTTTGGGAGACATGAGTGGAATAAATATTTGTTTGTTCTTACTCTTTTGTACCTTTTGAACTTTGTACTGTCTGCATGTTTTTTCTATTAGCGAAATAATAGAAAGATGTAAATCTATCTGTTCAAATATCCTTTTTGCTTTTCTTGGTTTTGTAATAATCAGCTTGTGTTGAGAATCACTGATGTAAAAGTTAATCCACTTCACTGACTACCATAGGCATCTCTTGGAATAAACTGGATGGAGTTATTCCAGCTAACAACTTTGACTATGTTCACCCATAAGTATTTACTAACAGTAATGCCCTTATAGGCTCAGAGCTGAAGAAATGAGTTATGTAACTAGTCTAAGCAAAAAAATAAAGTTAACTATACTACTAAAACATGGTCATGGATTCAAAGCTAAGGTAGCTGCTATTCATTCTCTCTCTCTGATTCTACAGGCCCAGCTCTTCCCAAATAACCACAGGGCATCACTGGGGATGCTGGAATCCTATCAGTGCACTGTGCTTATTCAAAATGATGGAAAAACAGTGCCATCAGCATGAATCAATAGCAATGGTGCATTTAGCCAGCAGACTGTTATTTCAGGAGACAGGCTGTACACTCAGTTTTGAGGTTTATATTAGTGTCAGATTTAGCAGGATAGTAGTGTTTTCCAAACTTCGTTACTAGAAAATAATTTCGGCATGTATATGTAATATATGTATATATGTATGTGTGTGTACATGTATCAGAAATACTATAAAAAGAATAAAAAATTAAAAAAACAATACTATAGAATGGCTGGCTTAAATGACAAATTTATTTTCTCACAGTTCTGGAGGCTGGAAGTCTAAGATCAGGTTACCAGCAAGGTTGGATTGTGGTGAGAGTGCTCTTCTTGTCTTGCAGATGGCTGCCTCCTTGCTGTATAGTTCACGTAGCCTTTCCTCAGTACCTGTGGAGAGAGGGGAGACTTTTTTCCTCTCATAAGGCCACCAGTCCTATTAGATTAGAACCCCACCCTTATGATCTCATTTAACCTTAATTACCTCCTAAAAGCCCTATCTTCAAATGCAGTCTCATTGCCAGTTAGGTCTGTAGCATGATTTTGGAAGGAAGGGGCATAATTCAGTGTGTGTGTGTGTGCGCGCGCACACACACACACATATACACACATACAATTTATATTTTACAAGTTTTATATATAAACTTCCAGGTGTTCAACTAAATTTTTATCTTTTTTGATTTTACTTTATTACTGTCCTGTACTTCTGTTTTTCTTGCCCTATAAACAAAATTGCCAAAGTTTCTTCCACTCTCCATATTTTTTATTCTTAAGGCTCTGAGAATTTGAGTTAAGAGAGAACCCCGAGTTTTAAACAGAGATCACTGAACCAGGATTCAGAACTCATGGATTCAACTCATAACTAGCTATGTGATTCCGAGATTGTATCTCTCTCCTTAAAACCTAAATTGTTTCATGTGTAAAATGAGTTTAAGAATCTATAATCCATAAGAAAAAAAAGGGGTCTATAATCCTGTGAAAGTGGGAAGAATAGTTAATAATTTATCACATAATGTTTGTTAGCTCTCTGTAAGTGAAATGTCAAATGAAATTCAAAGATTTTACTGCAAAGGTATGATATGATACTGACTCCTTAAATTTAACAGATATTCACTGTACTTACCATGTGCCCTTAAAACATTAACTGATTCAATCTCAACAACAATGGTATGAGATAGGTTACCTGTTATCACCACCTTACCTGTTTTATAGAAACAGAGAAAGAAGTAAAGTAATGTGTCCACAGCTACACAAATAATTAGTTATAGAGTTAGGAGTCAAATCCTGGCAGCTTGGCACTAGAGTCCAGTTTCTATGCAGTCACTAAAAACTGCTTAATCACTTTAAACATGTCACTTCCTTGCTCAAAACCTTCATTGGCTCTTGATGCCTAAAGTAATAAGTACAATTCATTAGCTTAGCAACAAAGAAACACCAGCTACCTGTTTCCTTGTTTTGTTCCCCCTTAAAATCCATGGGGAACATGCTTAACTGGATCAATCACACTTATTTGAATGGATCCCTGCCTCTCTGCTTGGCTTTTGACAATCCACCTATTCTTACCCCCTTCTCTACCTCCTTTATCTTACTATTCCTTTAAGGTCCTTCTAAAGTGCCATCTCCTTCATATATTTTCTCCTGTACCTTTCAACCCCAGCTTGTTGTGATTTCCCATGTAATTTTATCTTTTCTCTTTTCTCTGCATGTATCATGGCTTTTATGATAGTTATTTCTGTATATGTTATATTCCTTCCTTATTAAATGATGGCCTCAAGGGAGGGCTGCAATATGCTTTCTCATAGAGATTTTACATTTTTTATTAAAAATTTAAATCAGTATTGTTCTTTTCTCATAACTAAATGTAGGCATATTTTTGTGAAAAAATTAAACGTTACAGAAATACATCTCTTAGAATGTGAGATCCCCCGTTATAGCCCTCTCTCCTCTGCCCTAAGGGAACTGTGGTTAACAGTGTGGAATGTAGTCTTCTAGACTTTTTTCATGTAATAAACATACAATTTTTTTTTATGGAAATGGGAGCATACTATACGGACTGCTCTGTACCTTTTTCTACTTAAAATATTTAGTATTTTTCATGTAGAGATATGTCCCCTTCTTTTTTAACAGCTATATAGTATAAGACTATATGGATATACCAATATATATCTGTTCAAGCCTTTGTTGATGAGCATGAGTACGATTGCCTGTTTTCACCATTATGAACAATGCTGTAGTGTGTATATACTTCATATATACACATATACTCCATATATATCTCCAAATGACTTTGCGTAGGACATATACTTGTACATAAAATTGCTAGGTCAAATGGAATGGAAATTCTAAATGATGATAATTATCAAAAATATGGAGGGGGGTTTTAGTTTATGTCTTTCTGTATCTTTAATAAACTCAGGGCAGACTGAGGGCAGACTGCAGAGGTTTGTATCTAGGCTTGGTCTCTGTGTCTTAGTCACCTCATCTATAAAATGGGTTAATAAGAGTACTTTGCTTCTAATGTTGTAAGACTTGAAAGAAATAATATACATAAAGCAATTAGCATTAAATATCTAGGAAATAAGTAAATGTAAGATATATGGAAGGAAACATGGTAACACGTTCCAATAATTGTTTGTTGAATGAATAGGACGAATTAGAAAATAGCAGTTTGAGTAATCTTTCTGGAAATGAACAGTACTTTGCTATTGAAATCAGTAGCAACTATTTATAAAATGACCAGCTAGCATTAGAGGTGTAATGTGTGGCCTTAGACCAATTTATCTCTGTACAAAATTAACTGGCCTGAACCAGGATCAACCAATGACCTTGGCCTCTCCAGTCCCACACTTTTTCCAACAGAACTAACTGGCCGCAGCTGCAGCCTGGTACAATGGGTATCTCTAAGGACAGAGAATGTTGCAGTTCCCTGGAGGGCACCCTGGCTCACCACTGAAGGTTATTAGGTTATCCAGTCACTCAGCCAATGACATTAAAGATTAATAGAATGTACATAAATAAATGGCTAGAGTAAAAGGCTTTCTGTTTAGATTCTTAGATTCTGGGCCTAAAGTTTCCATCTTCATGGAAGAGTTTCTACGTCAATATTAGAAGATTCTGGAGGTAGTCAACCCTGAGTTCTAAAACCAATTCTGCCACTAACTAGCTGCAAAATCTTGAACAAATTGTTGAACCTCATCATGCACTAATGTAATGAGAGGACTGAAATAGCTAATGTGAAAGGCACTTTTTGACAGTCCTGTCTCTACAGGCAGTCATATTTTCAGACATCAAGGCTGTTTATTGTACTAAAAAAAAAACCTAATGCATAAAATCAGGCAATGGGAATACTTTCAAAATGTGTCAGTCATGAGATGGCAAAAGGACTCTACGGCAGGGTGCAGAATCAATTGACACCTACTCTGTGGTGCCCACTATAGGAGGAGGTAGCAGGAGGTCCTCTAAAGAAGCACCCAGAAATCCAGGGGTAAGGAAGTGAAATCAGGGCAGAAATTGCAGTTTAACTGGGGCCAGATCCTGCCCAGGAGCAAATGTGGCAGAAAATGGGGCTCCTAGTGAAGTATGAGCATTGCCTAAAGTACACTGATCACCCTCCCCCTAGCCCAACATGTTCTTGCCCTCCATGACTGGCATCAAATTGTACCCATCTTCTCAGGCCCGTCTTAAAGCCCACCTCCCTCTTGAGAATCCACCTCTACCTCACACAAGAGACATATTGCTCCGCTAAAGGCTGTCAGTACTCACTCTCTGTGCCATTCATTCTCGCAGCACCTCCAGAAGGAATATAAGGCTGCCTCTACTTTCCAGTGACATTTGTATCCTCTTAATGAGACCCAAACCCTTCAGCTCCTCTTTGGCTCCCAGGTATCCAGTACTGTAGTGCTCAGGAAATATTTGTGGCTCTGTGATTGAGTGATTCAGGCAGGCTCAACAGGGAGTAGAGTATTATGGTTTTAATATGAACCATACCATGAAATCTGAGACTTTGACATCACTGCTCCCACTGGAAACCATCAGTTCCAATAGGATTTGCTTGGAGTTGAGTGGAATTTTGTTTTTCATGCTGAAAACCATAATCTAATTTTTAAATTTAAAAACATTTACATAGCACCTACTTCATTTTTGACAGTAATCTAAACACTACAAATGTTAACTCATTTACTCTTCATAATGATGTAGATGTAGAAACTGAGGCACAGAAAGGTTAAGTCACTTGCCCAGGGACCAAAGCTAGTAAGTGGCAGAGGTGAGATTCATATCCAGGCTATCTGTTCCAGAGAACATGCTCTTCAAGATGCTATGCTGCCTCAAATTTATGAGTGGTAAAAAATCTTCATGAGCAGAAAAAAAAAAATTGACATTGATGTATTTATTTCAAAGGAAATGTTTTTTTTTTTTCTTTTCTTGTGTCCCCCTTTCCTTCCTCATTCAAAGCAAAATGTTCTAAAGCAAACAGCCTTTTTTCACACCTGAGGGAGCAGGGTGGCTCATTTTTGCTTTGGCAATCAAAATGTAAGAGGAAACGTGTGTGGTTTCATCACTGGTGCTTTCGGGGTGTGTGCTGCGTGTTGTCCTGCCTCCCTCCTGGCTTATCTGGCTCGGACTCCTACCCCCAGGCTTGTTGCCTCGGGTCCTGGAGACTTTCCCCAACAATAGTGGGATGAGGACTCGCTTTTCTGTCTGCATTTCCCCAACAATAGTGAGATGAGAATTCGCTTTTCTGTCACTCCGGAATATCCAGTCCCTATCTTAGATCCCCAAGGATTTTCTTTTACCCCCCTCTCCCTCAAAGTCTGGTAGAACACAGACCTTAATAACTACATTTGCACCAGAATCCCCAGAAAACAAACGCATCTCACAGATCCTCCATTTCCGTGGGAATCCACTACATTTCTATGTTTTGGATGTTGATTGCCCGACTTTATATATATTTAAACGTCTACCTCCTCACGTGGGAGGCCGGCTTCAGAACCTGACAGACCTGCCATTGATTAAGTGTGGAACCCAGGGCACATTTCTTCACGTCTCTGAGTCTCGGTTTCCTCATCGTGAACGGGATGGATACCCATAGGGCTGCTCTGTGGATCAAATGAGATAACGCAGAGGCTGCACAGCACACAGTAGTTCTCTTAGGTTCTCTTTGGCAATGTTTACTTAACGCATGCTTGTCTGTTTCCCATTTTTTTTTTTTTCTAGAATAGCTTCCCGCTCTGAGGGCAGGAAGGGCCATACTCTGCGCCACACTCTAAAAATGTCCCGTACCCCCCGTTAGAACATCCTGCCCCACTGGGCTCTCAAGCACATTCATCACAACCCTGGGGAATCTGCGCTTCCTCTTTTGACCCTAATCCTATACCTAAACCTGCAGCTCCAGAATGTCAAATGCTCAGGATCCAAGGGAGGCCCGGCTGAAGTCGCTGGGTGGGGCTTAGGGAAGAAGAAATGGGGATAAAGCTGGAGTCCGTGCTGTGGCTCGCCTCTCTCCTTGGAGGATGCCTTCGGCCCCCGGCTCTTTTCCCGCTGCGGACACCTGCTGCCCCGGGCTGGGCGTCCGAGGCACGGCCTCCCTCCGCGGCCCGAGTGCCACCTGCGCCGCGGCAGACGCCGGAGAGATGGTTGGGGGCCGCCTCCCGGGCGCCCGCCCCGCCTCCTCAGCGCAGCCCGCCGCGCCCGGCCGCGCCCCCTCCCACCCCGCTGCGCCCCGGCACCCCTCTCCTCCCCCAGCGGGCTCGGCGGAGCATTGTACTCACATCCGGGGCTGGGTTCTGCTTTAATGTGAAACGTAATTAACCCGGAAAAAAGAGCCGAGAGACAAGAGAGAAGGAGGGGGCGGGGTGGGGGGGGGAGAGAGAGAGGAGCGAGAGGCACCGAGAGTTTGGCCGCGAGATAAAGAAATCCCCCGAGAGCGCTCGCCCCGCGGGCCGGAGGGGCGCGTGCTACCCCGATGTAACCCCCGCACCCTGCCTGAGCCCCGGCCTCTGCACGGCGGGGTAAGTTGGGTGCCCTCGCGGGCCCGGGAGCAGAGAGGTGCAGAGGGGCGCGCGGGGGCAGGCGCTGGCTGGGGAACTCGGGGCGCGCAGGCGGGGCTGAGTGCGCCCGCTCTGCCGGCCACCGCCGCAGTTGGGGTCGCCGAAGCCCCCGGCTCCCTCCTCTAGCCGGGGGAAAGCCCGGAGGGCAGCCCCTCCTCCACACCGCTGGAGCGTCCGGGGTGGCCAAGGTCGCCACCGCCAGGGGTCGGGCTGCGGGGGTGGGGCCGCAGAGAGGGTGGGGGCGGGTGTTCTGCTGAGCTGCATTTTCTCACGTTTGCAGCGGCGAAACTTCTCTGCGGGTTCTGGCGCTTGGGGCAGTGGCCCCGCAACGACTGCCCGGGCTGCGGGTAGGGCAAGAGAGCAGAGAACGACCAGGCAAGTCTCTTGGGCACGGATTGGGCCGTGGAGACTCAACTCTTTTCCCCAATTACCTTATTACAGGACAGGCCTAGTATGCTTACGTAGGGAGATCTCTCCTTTGGGTCAACCTGGGCCCTCAGGCTTCTGGAACTCTAGGCTACGTGGGGGAGACTTGAAGGAGAACTTCTAAAATGCAGGTTCGGTGCCAGATTGGGAATGCACCTCGAGGGGAGCTGTAGGTCTCTCTCACCAATTTCTTCCTCACCTTACTCGCTTCCCTTTTCTACTCCAGTTCTCTCCAGTTCTGAAGACTGTTATTTCATCAAGTTAAAAAAAAAAAAAAAAAAGAAAAGAAAAGAAAAGAGGAAAGGGAGGAAAAAAGGCCTTGTAAGGAAGGAAAATTGTCCAGGCATGTCCTCCACTTCAGCCTTACACATCTCCTTCCTTAGGCTAGCCCAGCCCCCAAGCCTTTCTGCCTAGGATTTCCTTCCTTCTTGATGAGTGTGGGTTCAAGCTGTGTCTTCCCCTTCTAATTCCTCCCACCCCTCCTTTCTTTAGGACTGCAAATGGGTTTTTTTTTCATAGGAGAGTTAGAAGAGGGAAGGGGAAAGCATTCTAAGAGGACCGCCAGCTGTGGCTGTTGGAGGCATCTCAGCCTGCTGAGTGGTGGTTGTACTTGGGCTGAAGTTCCAAAATTGTACTCATGTTGTTCTTAATATATCTAAATTAATCCCCTGTTTCCTCCTTTCTAGAACTTCATCATTTTTCTTTGGTCGCAGAGTCTTCAGAAACAGTAAAGCCAAAATCTTGAAAGAATAGAAATGTTTGTTTTCTATTTTATTTGCATTCAGTTGACATATACTGGTTATAAGAACATGAAAGGCTGTAAACAAAATGCAGCCTCTGTCTTTAGGAAGCTTCCAGTCTTTAGCTTCCTAGAACACAAATCCGATTGCTCAAATAAAAATCAGTATGCTTTGAGTAACCAGAGGAGGCTTTTAAAAAGCATTATTATTATTTTAGATATTAGCTTTCTCCATTGTGTGCCATTTGAAGGCAGATGACTTTTGTCATAGTGACTGGCCCAATGTATGATATCACTAGGTACTGAGTAAATGTTTGTTGAGTGAATGAATGACTGCAAGCATATGAATTGTTTGCACCTGTGCAAATGGAAGGGAAAAGTGCCTCCAAGTCTGTAGAAATTCGGTCTACCAAGATGGTTCATGACGGTTTACTCTGCATGTTCCTTTAGACCTAAGTCATATGCCTTATTTGTAAGCCCCACTTTTTACGAAGTGTGGCACTCCTTGTGGAGTTCTAGCTAGCTGATGATGGGAGCCTTGCTCACTTCACAGATGGGTAATCACCTAGGTATTGACTTGGAAACCACCTGCTCTTTGGTGGAGAGTTTGCAAAACGTTCTTTTCCCCTGTTGGTGCTTTCTTCTCTCTTCTGTATAAGGAAGTAGGGTCTGCAAATTGCATCATGCCATCATAGGGAGCTGAACTGTATTAGATTACCTTGATATTTTACCAAAGTTAAAGTAAATCCTGAAGACATGCAGGTTTTGGTTGGTGCCTGCCAATGGATAGATTCTGCAAAAGTGGGAATGGAGATGCATCAGCCCTTCTGCAGAGCAGCCCTCTTACAGGCTTGCTGGGTGCTTGCTGAAAGTTCTGGAACACTAGGAATACCTGAGCAGCAGGAGCAAGGTCATTGTGCACATCCAGCTGGGACTTCATTGATTTTCTGTCTTTTTCATGGACCAGGTGGTTATACCCTGTTAAAAGGCTGGAATACCTCTTATATCTTGCTGTGGGCCACAGTACAGTAAGTATTTCTTCTGATTCCTTGAAACTACTAGGGTGTTGTTTACTTTGTCCAATATAGTCCTAGAGCTTGGAAAAAATGATCTGAGAGCCGGAACATTGTGCTTCTGTGCCTCTTCTCTCTTCCCACCATGAGGAGTTTGGGTTGCCTTACTTTCAGTTTTCCATCTGCCTTAGTGAGCTGAATAAGACTCTGGCGATCTAATCTGTTAGGCTTTGCAAGGGAAGGAAGCAGAGCAAATATTATAGTGTGACAGCCTATGGGAAGAGGAGAATCCTAACCCTGCCCAATGTAAGCCCATCATTGAGACAGGGAATTGGACTGGGTGGGGAGATAGTGCAGCTGAGAGGTGGGAAGGATGTGGTCCCTTCCTTCCCGTTGTGAAGAGGCCTGTGCATGGTGCATTGGGACTCTCATTGGAAGACTTGCCTTTGACCTTTATTCTAAATCTTGAGTTACTCTGTTCTCCCCTCCTCTGGTCCCTTCTGTTAAACCTGTCTAATCTTTTGGGCTTTATTACTTCTTTCTGAAAACTCCTTCCCTGCCCTGGCCTCCATTGATTGAGTGACTTGCAGAGGATTAAAGGCTGGATTGGGCTCATGGAAGTCCTAGCCCTCCTAGTGTGGGAGCTCCTGACACTGCCCAGTGTGGGCAAAAGGCTTTCAGGTTTGGGCTTGTAGTGTGCCTTTCTGCCCATAGAGTCTGGCAAGCTGAGATAAAGAGAGTGGGAAGCTATGTCTGGTTGTCCTTAATGCTCCTGGGAAACACTATAGTTAAAATGCAAAGACTGGTACTGCTCATTCCATCAGCTTAAGACTCAAATTTGACCATTCACTTGTAAAGTGGCTCTCTGCTTTTGTGATGCTCAGAGCTGGAGGCATCTGGGTTCTGTTAACTTGTAGGGTAGCCTGTCCAAGATGGAGTCTGTGAATCTCTTGGATTTTTTTAAAACTTCTTAGAGAATTTTAGAGATGTAAAATATGATGGTTCTTGGAGTAGAGGCAAGAGTAAGTGAAATTTATGCTTTTCCTTGTGAGGGATCCCAGTGTCACAGCCTTTCTGTCGATATTTGCTTATTGATATTTGAGGGGTGGAGATGGCCCCTGCAGATGCCTGCCCTATATTGAGCAGCTTTGTTATAGTCATAATCATATACTACTTGTTTGTTAGGCACCACCTACCCAATCACCCCTACCCGCTACACACACCTTAACAGCATTTGCCCAGTGCTTACTCTTTACCAGATCTCCTGTTAAATACTTTTCACACATTATTTCATTTAATCTTCACAGCAATCTTTGAAGTAGGTACAGTGATTCTCTCCATTTTGCAAATGAGAAGATTAAAAGTGTTCAGCCACCTGCCTGATTCTACAACCCATGCTCTTTCACTTCACTGTACAACATCGATGGGTAACTGAAATCAGCATACCCATTTTCATGGTCGTCTTCTTGCAAGAGTTTCATCAAAAGCACTCGTACCGGTTACTGTCACCTGCACATCTTGTCACTTCCAGCCCCTCCTCTTTTCCTAAGTCCATGGTTGTGAGCACATGCCTTTAGACAGATATACTTAGGCCATTTACACTTTCCCCTGGCACTTCTCAAAAGGCTAATAGAGAAGGGAAATAATGATGTTTTCATTCTACTGCCCACGTTTCAGTGACTGACATGGTTAAGTTTCAAATGAAGATTATAGCTCCCAGACTCCTATGCAGCTATTACTAAGAAGTCCCACAGTGAAACTGAATTCATCATGTCTTCTAAGTGGAGAGACTTTGATGATTCCGTAAGGTAGAGATCTCAGTTTTTACAGATTGTGTAAACCCAATGTGGCAGCTCACCTGCACTGATTTGTCTGGTGGAGGTGGTCTAAGGAGTCTTCAGCCATGGAAGGCCTTTGTTTCTTACTCGCTCCAATGGCCATATTTTCTCTGAACTTAGATGAGGCTACAGTTAAGAAAAGTCATGAATGTTTAAAATATTTGGTTATTTTTTGTGCCTTTATTGCAGTGGTATCAGTGTTCACTTACTCCTGCCATTGCCGCAATATTTTTTCCCTTAAGAATTCCTTGAGTATCTCTATTCAAAGTTCTGGGGTCCAGTGGGGATTGGGCTGTCCTTTTTAAGGAGGAACCTTTTCTTAACTGCCCTGTTGCTGTAGATGTTTGCATCCCTCACCCTGCTCTTCCACTGGGAACATTTTCTTAGCACATTCCCTTCTGTCTCACATTATTCTCCTGCCTTAGACTATTTGGAGTTTGCTCTGATGACATTTTCAAAATGCAGTGATATTGTAACAGTAGGAAGTAAATGCTCTCATACTTCCTAAGTTATCATCTTTGGCTTATTCTCAGGGATGTGTTCTGAAATAGCTGTGCTTGTGTTTTGTTGTTCTTCTGGTTTTTATTGAACCTTTGTTATTGTTGAGGTTCTGAAATACACACTTCCGTGCACTGCAGTTTAAATATAGGTGAGTGCTCTGTTTACATGGCCTATGCATATTCTAGCAATAGTTGAATGCCAGCTCTTAACCTCCACTCCCTAGTTCCTGTCTGCTGTATTATAGTCCTCGCTGAGACCTCTGATGTCATTTTCTGATAAACTTTCTCCTGTAGAAATTTAGCAATTTTCTGTTGGTATTCCTCTTGCTCACCGGTTGATGCTGCTGTCTCCAGCTCCCACCCTAGGAGGGGGTGATAAGATAGGAATTGTACCTACTGTGTGCCCAACTACATGGCAAAAAATGCCATCCTAACTATTTTCCGGAATAAAATCTCTGAAATTCCCTGTCCTGCCAACAGAGTAATGTGAAAGAAAAACCTCTAAATTTAAAAAACAAATTAATTAAAAATTTTTTGAACTGTCAGAGATTATAGTGGATTGCTTCATAATGGGGCCCATACCATTTAAGGCTTTATCTCTTTTGTCACTTTCTTTCATTTTTATATTCCTCAAAAATGTCAGAATGGCCAGGCAGATGTATCTCCCTTATTTTAATCTATTCTTTCTCGTATCTCCAAACTACATTGAGATCTTAAAAATCAAGATCTCCAATACAGCATACCACAGCTTTCATGACAGTGCTATAGCTTTTTTTTTTCTTTCTTTCTTTTTTAAAATCTACTTTTTCACCTCTTCATTTATCTCTCTAGCTATTTATTTAAAAAATGTCAATCCATCTCCTAAGTTTCAGGAAGGAAAATTTCACTGGTGGTTTTTATCAGGGCCCTCTTCCTTTTCCCAGAGTGCTGGGCTTGGTGTGGCTCAGGAGCTGTAGCAGTAGAGAAATAAAGGCATTGACTTGGGTGTGAATACTCAGTCAGCTCCAAGGATGGGGGCTCCTCTTAGGAAGACCAGGGAATAAGGAACCAAACTCGTAAGGGAAAGAATGAGCCTTTCTAAGATGATGTTGCAATAAGCGATAGGACACCCAACTTGAACGGAGGGTGCCAAAGCTCTCTGGGTAGGTACCTGGCTCTTGGGCAGCTGTGGTAGGTGGGATATTGCTTTATTAGATTTAAGACTTTGACACACCAAAGAAGTCCCAAGAGACCTATAATTTAGGCAAGTTTTTGCTTGTTTGTGAACTCTGGAGACTTGAGAAATATATTTTCAGCTTCAAAATTTATATGCTGCAAATGGAGGTGTGTGTGGAATTAAATAGCTTTCCCTCCTGCTAAATAAAGTAACATATTCCCTATGGAAAATTTGGGAAATACAGCAAATATATAGAAGTAAGTAAAATTCACTAATAACCCATAATTACTAACTGTTAATATTTTGGTTTCTGTATGTCTTTTTCTAAATATAGAAATACAAAAATAATATTTAGGGGGTTGAGATCATATTACATCTCATCAGGATATGGGGAGTTTCTCCCTAATTCATTAAAAATGACTTGAAACAAACATAGTTTTTAAATGATTGTATAACATTTCCTTATGCAAATGTCCCGTAATCTATTTAACTTCCTAATCATTGGGACAGTCAGGACATTTCCAGCTTTTTGTTATTATAAATTCCATTGCAATTTCTATCTTTTTAATCTTTATTTGCATCTTTGTTTATTTACTTGGATAGGATCCTAGAAGTCGAATTACTGGGTCAAAGGGTATAAACATTTTTAGCTCTCTTGTTACATATTGCCAAATTGCTTTCCAGAAAGGTTCCTACTCTTGTCCCGGGTGTATAAGAATCTTAGGGAAACTTTTCAAGTAGATGACACTTGTTTCAAGCAGCAATCTTATCTTTTTTTCTGCTCTACTGCCTGTCTTTCATCTGAGTATGTTCTATTTTCTTAGGGTCTTGGTCCCAGATATCTTTTGAATAATATGAACCCGATAAAGATGTCAGTTGCTTCAGTTCCTAGGGGACAATTTTATTCTTGGCTTGAATCTCTTTCAATGATGGAACCTGAGGCATTGAAATGGACAGTTGAGATATTTTGGACAAAGAAGTCTCAGGGTAAGGTAGGCAGCCGGTGACTCTCTTTTTCTCTTGTGAGCTCTATCTGGTCTACTGGCCGATGTTGGCCAGGAATCTGAGTTTAATTGACATTTAAATTAAATGCTGCTGATCAATGGGTAACTCCATGCAAATTCGCTTTTTTTCTTTAAAGTTTCATTTTTATACAAATTAAGTATTTAATATATTTTCATTTGCAGTACATACTTAGGAATTTATATAGTGAAGAAATCTCAATCATATAAAGCTTTCCTCCTTTCCATTTTACTTTAAATAAAAATACATCAAGTTATTTGGATTATGTGAGGCTATGTTTTGGTTTGGTTTGGGAGGAGTGTGTGTGTGTGTTGTGTGTGTGTGTGTGTGAGAGAGAGAGAGAGAGAGAGAGAGAGAGAGAAAGAGAAAGTGAGAGAGAGAGAGTGATTGAGAGAGATTGAGATATTAATACATATTGTGTGCACACATCATTTTGATTTTCATTTAACAAAGTCCAGGAAGGAAGATGAAGCAGAAAACAAACATGAAAAAATATTCAGCCTTACTAAGCATCATTATATATTTAAAACTAGCAACAGTTTAAAATAATGAAAACATTCATTGTAAGAATATAGCAATGGTAATAACATATTGCTGGCTTCAATGTAAACAAAATATTTTTAGAAACCAATTTTGTAGTAGGTCTGAAGAATTGTAAAGGATCATAAGCCATGATCTAGTATAGTATTACTTGAGATTTATGCTGTTTCCATGTAAAAGAAGAAACAAAGCCTGAAAATATAAACTTCAGCATTTTTTATAATAGTGAAAAATTGGTTGTAATCTGTCTAATCAGAGAAAAATGGTTAAGTAAATTATAGTAAATCTAGTCCAGTAATGTTATGAAACTATTAAAAATAATGATTACTAAGACTGTGTAGCAGCATGGAACATGTTTATAATATAATTTAAAAATTTACAAAGGATGATTATGCAGACAGGGGCATGAAAAAGCATGCAAAAATGAAAAGATCACGAGAGCAATCTTTTTAAAATGCCACTTTTGTTATGTTGTGATTTTTACACTAAACATGGAAAACACTAGGGAGGGAGTTTTGGCACGCTTTGGAAAGATATAGGGTGCTGAGTGGAGTGGACGAAGGTCCCTTCGTACACAAATGTTCTGTGCTCTTTGTTTTCCATGTGTTGTGAAGGCTAAGAAGCTACTTGCTGGATGGTTTTATTATGGTATTAGAGCAAAGATGAAGAGGCTGGCCTGAGAGTGGGGTATCTGGTGCTCTAACCCAGTGAGAACACTTCGTATCTTGTCCCAGGAGATGGGAAAGAGTCATTGTCAGGGTATGGGGCCCAGGACACGTGGTGGTGGGAGGTGGGAACTCCTGAGATAAACCACTCAATGTCACTCTCCACTCAATATTTTTATACTGGGGAACTTGAGTTAAGATGAAATTTAAGGTAACAAGTGATTTCAGAGTCAGTAAATAGGCTAAAACTGTATAACTGGAGGGATGATGTGAGAGTTGGAAAGGACATTTCAAGTGTTGCCTTGGGGAATTTTGGGGTACAGTATGTGTGCATATCAGGTGGGTCCCCCACCTTAAGTACCAATTACTAGCACTTCTTTTTTTTCCCTTCTCTGCCCAGTTGTTGGGACTGGGCCTGGGCAGGGGCAGCATTCATTGTATTAGATGGGCCTCTCTGGGAAAAAAAAGAGGAATCAGCAGAGACTTGGAAGATAATAGTGACAGGTTGACGAGGAAGGGAAAGGATTCGGGGCTGGGGCAGCAGGCTCTCTGTACCAAATCCGAGCAGCTGTTGTGAAAAGGGCTATACGTATGGGATCGTAATGAATTATCTGTCAGAGTTTTGGGGCTTAAGACCTCAGGTTTGTTTTGTGCACTGTCTTTTGGAGTATGTCTCTTGCTAATTATAACCACATGTCTGTGTGATGCTTGGTTCTCCTGCAGCTGATCCTTTCCCCCACCTCCCACATTCTTGATGAGCTCTGTGACTCAGCGGCTTCTCAGGGCATCTGAGCAGCCTCCCTCCATCCCCCCTCCTGGGGATAGAACCACAATCAGGAGATGTTGTAACCATAATTCTTCTTTTTATTCTTTCCTTTTGGTACATGAGAGTCTTCTCCTTTCTGTGGATTTATGCAAATGGGAAGCCCCCTCAACAAAAATGGGCTGTTGGAGGATTGTAGAAAGAGTGTCTTCTCTAGCCTCTGACTTGAGAAAAAGACAGGCACTGATTAATCCTGTGGGCTGAAAAGAGCATTTGAAAGCCTGCATGACGTTGGATGCCTTGGATGCTGTGCTTACTGACTGGGCCCAGAGATAGGCTTTGTTATCCTATTGTCTGCAGTTTATTTGCTTTTTCTCTTAGAAATGTCCCAGGAGCAGCAATAGCCTTGAAACCCCTAGAAATTCAGTCTCTCTGGTTGGGCTGGCATCAGGGAAATTTGCTGAGTTTTCTTAGGGGACGAATGAGCTACCTCGTCCTGACCAGACAGCCGCACTCTCAACAAGAGGCTGACCCAGCCTTTTTGCGGAGGACTCCTGTTTTCCCCCTTTTTCCTGGGAGGAAGCTGCATCCCCAACCAACACCAGGCCTCTTGCCTCCCATCTGTGACCTAGTGTCTGTGAGAAGATAAAATTCCTCCCCTGGCATTTGTTCCTAACTCCTGGCTAATAATATCTACCTTTTTCCCTTTCCTGTACTCACTTGCTCCTTTGTGAAACTGGAGCTGGGATGGAAGCTTAGTTCAGGAAGGCACTGAGAAGCAGGGGATCTGGCTGCAGGTATCTGACTGATTTAAGGCTACTTTGTGCAGGATGTTCATTCTTTCAATTACAGGTTGCCTCTGGTTAACAGCAAAATGAACTAAGTGAAGCTGGGGCTGAGGGATGTGCCCTGCCACGAGGTTCCAGGAGCCTCTCAGATTAGTTTCTTGGTCCCTTCATGGATCTAGAGGGGATGCTCTTCATGACTGAATTCTGAGATAGTTTCTTTATGTATAAAATTAGGTTATGACCTACTTTCCAAGGCTATTGTGAAGAGTAATAATAATATCTAGTGTTTATGAAGTGCTTAATGTGTGCCAAGCACTGAAATCTCACCAAAATCTTATGAGGCGCAGGTACTATTATTATACCCATTTTATAGGTGGAGAAACTGAGGTGCAGAAAGATTAAATAGTTTGCGTTCATAAAATAAGAAGCCAGAACAGGAATTGCAATACAGGACCCTGACTGACCCAAAGCCTAGGCTGACATCCTTTATGTATGTAAAGTCGCCTAATGCTCTGCTTGGCACATGAAGAGCCTCAGGAAAATTAGGTGACACGTATTAATGGGTTTCCATGACTGCTTATGGAATGGGATCAATAGAGATTTCTAGAGTTTTGTTGGGGTGGAACATTTGGTGCCCTGGGGAAGGAAGCCGGCGAGAGTGCCAGCCCAGCTTCTCGCAGAGGTGAGTCGAGCCAGAGTGAGGTTCCTGCAGGTCCTGAGGCAGGGTCCTTCTTCTGACCGGCACCTCCCTCCCTCCTGCCATGCAGGGTGATGTGAGCAGAGCCCAGGAATGCCTTATGTGGATCGGCAGAACCGAATTTGTGGGTTTCTGGACATCGAGGAGAATGAGAACAGTGGCAAGTTTCTGCGGAGGTACTTTATTCTGGACACCCAGGCCAACTGCCTTCTCTGGTACATGGACAATCCCCAGGTGAGAGGCTGTGGGGGAAGGTGGTAGGGTGGCTGGCTGCTCATCACTGCCTGGGAGGAATGCACTTGGAATTAGTCTCAAGGGCTTCATCTCTCGTGGGCAGCACCAACCTGCTAGTCAGTAAGGAGCAGAACCTTTCCATACACACTCACGCACGCACACATGCACACATGCATGTACGCATGCATGTGCACAGAAAATCATCTCAGGTTTTAGCTTGAGAGAGCATCTTCGCTCTCCTGGCCCAGGGGATCTGGTGTCTTTTCTCACACTCAGGAATTTAACACTTGGAAAAGTCAGGCAGAGGCCAGCCAGGCTGGATCCAGGCTCTAAGGCATGGCTTGCTTCTTCTCACCTCTCTTATTAGGGCTGTGGCCTTGTGGCCACTCCTGCTCTTCTAGTCTGGGGCCCCTCCCCAGCAGAGAATGTGACCTAGTTCGTTGAGCTGGACAAATGTTGGACTTCTTTGGTTTCCTGCATGGAGTTCAGGAGTCAGAATATTTAGTTGGAGGTGACCTTGGAAATCACCTAGTTTTGTTTCTTTGTACTACAGATAAAAAAAGCTGAGTCTCAGACACTGAAATAGTCAGGGACCTCCTAAGTTTTATTGCTGTGCCTGGGAGTCCCCATGCCTGGTCTGGAAAAAAGGTTGCCCCACCTTTGATTTGGGATCTCAGGTCCATTTTCTGGTGCTGTGAGTGTTGTTGGCTCTTTCCTTTTTACTGTCCTGGAGCAGTTTGGTTGAATGAGCCCCCAAGACGTGTGGTCCTTGCACTGGCAAGATCATGGGTCATAACCACGTTGGGGTAGGGAGGAGTATGGGGCTGAGATCTGGCTCTGGTTTAGAGGCATGGGAAGAGAAAAGTCTTAAGAGTTGGGGGATGGATTTGGGCTTTAAGATGTGAAGTGGAAAAAGAGTCCTGTGAGTCTCTAAATCATTTGCAGGGACTAACCCTCTAGAGGCCTTTGGCATTTGTCCTCTGGATTTGATGGCTGAGAGAAAAACACTATAGATACAGAAAATAAACTGAGGTCAGTTGCCGCTAATTGCCTTCTCCAGGAAAGACTTAACCCTAAATAGAATGGTGCCCCTTGTTTCAGCCCACATCTCTGATGAACCTTCTGCTGCTCACTTTCATTTAAAGTGCTGAGCATGCAGAATAATACCCACACACAGACACTAACATCCTTGCTTTAGCCTGGAATGCTTGCCTCTTATAATGTTTTGGTTTGGGGTTTGTTTTGGGCCCTGCTGTATCATTTTTCCTGCCTTTGCTCTGCACAGGTGTCCACAGCTGAGTCAGTAGATTCACTGTTGGAGGAACTTGAAATCAAGCCTTTGTGGCCAGTAGACTTGGCTTCTGGCATGCCAGGGATGAGCCCTGGTGAATTACGGTCTTTGAGTCTTATCATTCCCTTTCCCTTTTTTCTTTGTCTACCTTCTCCCACTCACCTGCCATATTAGTTCAGGTAATTTGAATGCATTTTTGTCTTGATTTATCTGCTTAGTTCTATGCTTTCTACTAGGACCGCTCTTAACTCATATTCACTTGCTTGGGGAATCCTGCGTAGCTGTTGCCAGCTACCTCCCCTGAGAACTGACCCTCCTTCAGACTCTGGGCCACAGGCTTCTTTCTATCAGTGACATGTCATCCAGGACCACAGTGTCACCATCTGTGCTCTTTTGAATATTGCCGGTTGTCAGGATTTCCCTTGTTCTGTCCTGCCTCTTGATCTGCCTGTCTCTTGCTTCTAGGACCTGCACTAGCCTTTGATGCTGAATGTCAGGCTGCCCTCCTGGGATCAGCGGCTGTAGCAGGTCCCGCCCTGCTCAGGGCAGCCTCCTGTGCTTCCCTGTCAACTGAGCTCTCAGGCTGCTCTTGGTGCTAGAGCCTTCTTTGAGATTGAGTTACCAAATAAAATTGGTGGCCCCTGTTGGAGATTCTTTACATTTTCTCTGGAAGCAGAAATTTCAGCTGGCTTGGCACATGCCTCAAAAAGGAGAGTCTTGCTGTGACATACCAATATTTCAGAATGTTTTACTTCTTTATTTGTTGGCTTAGCTCTTTGTTGTATTAATGGCCAAACAACCATTCTAGACTTGAAAGTGGATATTTTTGTAAGTCGTAAAATAGTAGTAGTGAACATTTATTACCGTGTGCCAAGCACTGTTCTAAAGACTTCATTGGGTTTTCATTTCATTCTGACAACAGTCTAATTGGTAGGTATTATTGTCCTGATTCTAAAGGTGAGGTGGGTGAGGCAGAGAGGGGAAGAAATTCGCTCGTGGTTACATAATAAGAAAGTGGCAGAGCCAGGATTCTAACTGTGGCAGTCTGACTCCAGTTCTTCTGCTATTATTGCTGATAATGAGACAGTCATCTTAGTATTGCTTGGGAGGAAGGAAAGCTTTCAAAGGTAGTTTCTGATTAAGAAATAGAAGCCAGAGGAGTCTTAGTGCTGGGAGCTTCTAGATGGCAGAGGGCTCATCTGCTTTAGCTTTTGACCCACAGTGTTCAGCATTTGATAAATGGGTGCTCATTGAATGAATGAACAAATTAAAGAGAGCCAAGAAAAGAGGCTGTAGGAAAGTAGGCCTTTATGAAATGCAGAGTCCCCGACACTGCTCTTCTGGGGTTGGGGACATGGCCTAAAGCAAATGCAAATTCTGTAGAATGGAACAAAACAGCATACTGGGAGTCAGCAGAAGGTGGATCGGAGGTGATCTCCAAGAGCAAACTGGAGGGTTTTGATCTGTCCCTGTGGAGAGAAACATTGGGGACTCTGATCTGTCACTGAACATCCGATATTTATAAGGAAAAGGAGACATCTGATGTAATATCTGTTATTAATAGACATTAACAAGCAGGAGGTTTTCTGGTCCTAGGTATCTGACTTTTGCCTGTTTAAGCCACTTGGTGGTTGGTTTTTATGGAGCCTGTTTTCATTATCACTGGTATTACTGTTATTACTAACTGCAGGTATACTTACTGGGTGGTTGCCTTATACCAGCCATTGTAAGAAATGCTTTCCATGTATCATCTCATTAAGTCCTCTCAGTAATCCTGGGACTCAGGGACTGTTAGTCTCATAGGACTCTGCAGTGTGCAGAGAAGTTCGACGCCTTTGCTCAAGATTGCACAGGTGGTAATAAGTGCAGAGCTGGAGTCAGAGCCAGGTCTGTCTGACTTGAGTGTCTGCACTCTTCACCCTTGTCTGCTTCCTTCCTCTTGCCGATGTTTGTGCTCAGTCCTGGGCAAGGTCTGAGCACAAATGTGAAAGGTGAACTTAGTGAGCGAGGTCTTTGCCACTAGGGAGTTTCAGGTTCATTTGGGGAGATGAAAACAATATAGGCAAAACTACAGTGCTAAAAATCTGAGTCCGGCTTTATAACAGGATCGCTAGATCATTAAGTTGAACTGCCCAAATACCAGTATTTTGGTTGAAGAAGAAGGGGTTGCAGTGTTCCCTCTCATTGCCCATCTGTGGAAGAGTAGGGTCTGGAGGTGGAGTCTTAGATGGAAAATTCTCAGGCCTGGGAGATAAGAGATGAACAATCAGATCCTGGCTCTGCCACTAAGTTGTTCTGTACATAATCAGGTCGTTTCTCCTCTCTGCGCCATGGGCACTCTAGGCGATCCTTAAAATGGCTTTTGGTCCTCCATTTCCCGAAGGGCTGAGAACAGAGCAAGATTCTGGAGTTCAGCAATGCTATTTAATAAACACTTACTAAACATGCATTGTGGCATTGTGTGCCGGACATCAGTCTAGATGCTGAGGCTTCAACACTGAACAAGACAAAAGTCTTCATTTTTCATGGAGCTTACACTGTAGGTGGGGAAAGAGGTGATTACATAAAAGTGTGGCAGGAAGAGCTGCAGGACACCCCTTAATGGAGGGGGTGGCACTAGATCCAGATCTGGAAGGATGGGTGAGATTATTACTATAGGTGATTTGCATCTGTAGAGCGCTTTACGGTTTTGAAGTGTTTTCACTTATAATGTCTCATTTGGTTGTTGTGCAGCCTGGAGGAAGGGGAAGAGGAGGGTGTTCTCGGTGAGGGAAACAGTAGTCATTAAGGGCCAAAGGCAGCACCAAGGAGGGAGGGCGAGCTTGCCTGTTTAAAGGGTGTTTAAGGTCAGGTTCCCCGGAAGACCTGGGGATGAGGATTTGTGGCAAGTTCTTTATGAAAGAAATGTTTCTCTGAGACTGTCAAGGGTTCTGGGAAGCAGGCCGGGGAGAGATCAGGGTAAGTCTGCAGAGGGAGGCCTTAGCCTGATGCTGTGGGGGGCTCACAGTGAGTGAGGCCTAAGGGTGGCCTCAAGGGAGCTAGGCTTCCCTATGCCTTACTGGATAGTCACTGGTTTTGGCTTTAAACATGTGGGCAAAATGGCCCCAGCAACCTGAAGGCAGTCTTTTGAAGCAGAGCTGCAGGTGCTGGTCATTGTGAGCACAGCAAAATGGCAAACAGATGGGAGGCCAGATACAGTGTCTCCTCACGAGACATATAATGGGTGCATGTTAGGGGGCAGCCTGCTGGGACCAGGTACAGCTTTGAATGCCTGACAGAATTTAGAATTGTTGTGGTAAAGTAAGGAATCAAGGTTTTTTAATACAGGCACTGGTGACACCAGACTGATCTAGAATGAAACACATTAGCTAAAAAGGACCCCTATAAATGGAAAGTTTCAATATTATTGATTATAGCCATTGATTTGGCGGATGCATTTAAAAATCAATATGCTAACAACATCAAGCATGCAAATAATTCTTGAATAGAAACAAACATTGAATGAATTTTCCTTAAAACATTACTATGATATGATGGCACCAGCACTTGTATTTTTTTTTATTATGGTGACATTGATTAATGAAATCCAGTAGGTTTCAAGTGTACACTTCAACAGTAAGGCATATATATATATTGCATTGCATATTCACCACCCGTAGATTTCTTTCTGTCACCACATATTTTACCCCTTTTATCTCATCTACCTCCCCCCTCCCCCTCCCCCCTACTATCTGGTAACCACTAGTCTCCTGTCCATGTCCATGAGTTTGTTTGTTGCTTTTAGATTTATATCTCACATATAAGTGATATCATGTGGTTTTCAACTTTTTCTGTCTGGCTTATTTTGCTTAGCATGATTATCTCAGGATCCATCTGTGTTGTTGCAAATGGCAGCATTTCATCTCTTCTTATAGCTGAGTAATATTCTACCATATATATGTAGCACATCTTCTTTATCCAATCATCTATTATAGGACAGTCTTGGCCACTGTGAATGATGTTACTATGAACATCGGTGTGCATATGTCTTTTCAGATATATGTTTTCAAGTCTTTGGGGTAAATACCCAGTAGAGGGATTGCTGGATCATATGGTAGATCAATACTTAATTTTATGAGGACATTCCATACTATTTTCCATAGTGGCTGTACCAATTCCAGCACTTGTATTTTAGCTTAATATTGGTCCCTATCATGAGAGAGAAGATGAAATTCCTTTATTAGGCTTCTCTATTTTATTACTGTGACCTACAGTAACTATGTTTTAGTTGCACAGCAGCGCTTACGTTCCACCCTTCTAATGTCCACTTGGCTAAGTAATTGCAAGGCTAAATTATATAGCCTCAAACAAAGGATAAACAGAAGCATGAAAACAATATTGCACTAGATTGTTGTTCTTTTCAAATTTACTCTGTAAAATGTTTTTACTCTCTTGTCCCAAAATGCCCAGATGATTTTACTTTCCAAATGCCATGATGTGAATTATGCAACAAAATATCCATCATATCCAAAAAGATAGCATCTCTCTTGGTATCTCTGAGGCCCAATAAAAACCCTTTGCTTTTTTATTTTTTTTTAATAAGCTGAAAGCAATTCTTTTCATTGAAAGGGGCAAAGAACTTTAGCCGTGTTGACAAAAAGATGAATATTTGCCTGCATTTTAGTAGAAAGAATACAGTAGAATGGTAGGAAATTACATTAGTACATAATGTATAATGGACAATAGTTTTGTCTTAAAAGATAGGAAAGAGTTGGTGTTTGTTTTTTTTTTAAATTATGTTTTCTGTATCAGAAACTTTGAGCAAAATTTTGCTGATATGCAACAATATTTAAAAGACTTTTGTTTAATATGCTTCATCCTGTCAAAATGCCAAGAACTGGTAAGAAAACTTTTTTTAAAAACTGGCCAATACATGCATGTGGTACAAAATTTGAAGTGTGGGAAAGCTGATATATAGTTATAAGTTTCTCCCTATCACTCTGTTCCCCAGGTACGTACATATTCCCCTAGCCAGAGGCAACCAGTATTACCAGTTTCTTGTGTGTCTGTCCAGAGAGATATTCTCTGTATACACAAGCATCATGGTAGTCTCAAATCTTCAATAATTATTTAGGCAAAGTGTTTTTAATTCATAGATTTTGTTTAATTGGCATATTAACTATCCATGTGGATACATGATTTCAAGAGTTAAGTAGAATTTCTGACATGTTTTTATCTATATTGTATTAGAGTAAGAATGCAGAATTCCTTTGGAAAAAAATCCTAAAAGAAGATTTCAAGGGATAGATCTGTACTTTGACTAAAATGCAAACTTTACTTAGGTTTAATTATTATTAAATTAATGTTTTTAGAATTAAAATTGCATGTGGACTTTTTGAGAGTTAACATAGAACACTGTGAAATGCAATTTTGTTTTCTCTGTAGTAATCTTATTTTTTAAAGCAACTCTTGTCTTTATTACAAGATGTACTTTATCTAAATTTTATCTAAATTTTAAAAAAGCAAAAACTTAGAAGCATTTTTGGACAATCATGTTAATAGCACTACTTGGCATTAAAGTCCAAGCAGCTAATACAAAACCATGGTGACAACTGTTCTGAGTTTTCTTAGTTTGTCTTTGGTTATATTGTTACATTTTGCTTTAAATTTTAAGCTTTAGCATTTGCTTAATATGTATATTATGCACATCTATTTTAATGCATTTTATGTCTTTTTTTATACAAGAATGCCATTTTATTATTAAAATAGTGTCTCTGAGGAAGAGCAGGCACTTGTATGTTTGAGAGTAGGGCTGCATATTAGATTTAGCTTCAGAGCCCGTTTTTATTAGTTATATCAGCTGAGCACAGGACAACTTGATGAATACATTAACTAGGGGAGCATCCATTTATTGTTTTGAGCCTCCTGGCCTCATCTGTAAAATATGGGCAATGATATGAATTATCTATCTCTGACATAGTTGCTGCTGAGATTAAATAAAGTATATGTGAAATATACTAAATATACTAAATAAAGTAAATAATATATGTGAAAGTGCTTTGATAAACTCGAGAGTGTTAGAGACGTTATTTGTTAAGGAATTTTTTTCTGGCTGTGACATTAGATGGACAAGGAAATGGGAATAGCCTGGAGTTGGCTTCCTTATGTGTCTCCAGCAGTGGTGGAAATGGCATGGAAGGGACAGATTTAAAGACCATATGAAGTAAGAAAATGACGGGGTTGGTGACTGACTAAAGGGTGAAGTAGAGCAGTCAAAGATTTAGAGCATGTGCAGTTGCTGAGATGGGGAAGGTGGGAAGAGAACCAGTTAGAGGGTGGAAGGCAAACGATTGAGTTTGAGGTAAATGAGGAAAGGGTGAAGGAGTTGGCTTATTGAGTTTAAGGTTTTAGAACCATTTAGGTGGCCAATATTTGGAGTCTTGGAACCTGAGCATGTGTCCAGGGTATTAGCTGGAGCCCAGGCCCCTGACTATGTCTTTAGATCACTGTCAACTGGAACTGGAAGAGGAAGTAAAGGGGCTGGGAATGTGGTGGCCAAGAGGCTTACATGTCATGAAGTTCATCCTGACTAAAGCTGATGCTGCTGCATGTCGACAAGAATGAGACGTCCAGATAATAGAATGAAAGCGTTCCACCAGTACAGCAGTTTATCATATAGATTTGACTTTTCTTGAAGGGAAAGATTAAATGCATAATTTGAACTGGAAAATGGAGACAGTAGCCATGGGCATTTCACTTTTCCTCCAGGCCATGTTAGGAAGTGAAGCTATAAGGATGGAGGGGAGGAGTTGTGTTTGATACCAGAGCAGCAGGTAAAACCACTGCCTTGGTCACCGAATGCCTGAGAATAACTTGGTTACTTTCCTTTTGGTTATTCTCTCATGTCAGGATGAGGGCTGTGGAATGTAGGGCAGAGGGAATTGCATTCTTTCCTTCATAATTCCTTTCCTGAGAATCGGTGTCTGGCTTTGGCTTTTGGTGGTTTGAGCCCACAGGCAGCCACAGCGGCTCATGCCCCACCTGTCAGGTTTCTTTGTATGTTCCCTTCCTTCCCCCTATTAGTTAACCAGCAAGCTGGTTTTGACTGCCTGTTGTGTTCCTTGCTATCTGCTGGTCAGCCCGGAATGATAGAAGAGACAGTAAGAAGGTACCAGCATCTCTCCTTCCTCCTTTTCATTCCCTGAATTCTTGGTCTTTTGGATTTTGGCACCTAAGAGCCAGTTTGACTAGTTCCTGCCCTGCCCAGCGTGGGTAACTCTACAGGGCCTCTTTTGGTTTAACCCTGCTGATCCTGCTCTTGTATTTACCTTTTATTGATAATCAACTCTTAGATAATGAGCAGGTCCTTGTACATTTGAAAGACTATCTTGTGGGAGGTGGCATGGTAGAAAGGAAAGTGCATGGGATTTGAGAATCAGGAAGGGTTGGGTTTGAATCCTGGCCTGCCTTCTTAGTACCTGTGTTACTTTGGCCAAGTTGCTTCACCTGTGCAAGCCTTAAGTTTCTCCATCTGTAAAATGGGATTCTTAGGATTAAGTGACAATGTGCAAAAGTACCTAGCAGTAGACTTGGTGCATAATAGACTCTAAGTACATGTCAGTTTCTTTCTTCCTTTCTCAAGCCATGCTTTTTCAAAGCGTCAGGTTGATCTTGGGAGTCGTGAGCTCTGTCTTCATTTGACTCCTTGAATAAGACATTTCTCCAACATGAGCCTTGGACAACTCATGGTGAATGACAAGACACCAACAGAACCTTTTAGTGCTGACATTCTGTGAATTTATGGGTTTATAGTTAGATCTTCTGGTCATTTTTGTGCTCCTGTTTACTCTCACTAGAAGATGGGACCGTTTTTCTATTTTGAAAAGAAATACTGTTGCCTCTAGAAAAAAAGGCTTACCATGGGAGGTGTGCCACATCTCTCTATGGGCACCTCAGCTTCTTCCTTGGTGATGGAAAACAATTAACTCTATGTTTTCCATTCATGGAGAATGAAAGCTCCTTTGAAAACCTTGGTTGCAGAAGAAAACTTGAACAAAAAGCAAGACATTGGTTGACAGTGTCTTCATAAAACCATCAGTCATTTAACAGGAACCTGCCTTGTACCCTGCATTATTCCAAAAAATTTAGAAGTCTCAGAAAGGTACAGGTTGCTCCTGACTTAAAGACATTTTTAGGCACAATTGCTGCCAGCCATCCATGCAGCTGGAATCTCTTCTCTTTCCCTGCCCACTGCCCTGCTCTTCTATTCCTCCTCCCTCTTTACTGCTGGTGCAGCAATCAGGGTCACTTTGTGGGCTGTAGCTGGACGTGGTGCCTTCTCTCACAGCTGCTGCACCTCCAGTGCAGTCAGCAGGACTGGACAGTGTCTATAGCAGTGGTTCTCAAACCCGGTGGCACAGTGGAATCACCAGGGAATTTTAAAAACATACAGGTGCCTGGGCCCTACCCCAGATCAGTTAAAACCTTAGGGATGCAACATGAATATTAGTTTGTTTAAAAATCTCCCTAGGTGATTCACATAGCAACCTTCCCACCAACCTCTGTCTCCACTCCCCAGCTGCTCAGGTGCTCTCATCTCAGAAGCTTTCTGTCCGTCTTCCTAGCCCATCCCGCAACTACCGCTCCCCAAGTGCTTGGCCCCCTTTTAGTTGGGACTCATTCCTTTCATGCCCCCACCACCAGATTCCTATCTTACAGGAACCCTGCCCCAGGTCATGGGAAATGCAGAGTCAAATGACACCTAGGTTTGAAGCGTGAGCAGGTCTCCCAAGGAAGTGTGGTTTGCCAATGGTGGATAGAAGCTGTGTTGTTCCATTACTCCATGAAGTACTGGAGGCATTCATGGACTGGTTTGGGAACTTAACTACCAGGAAAATAGTGTTTTCATTTAAAAATTGAGGAGTCTGCTGTGTAGGGGAATGAGATTCTACTCATGTCCTCAATGTGCTTAAAATATGGTAAGAAGAGACTTAAACTCACAGAAAAAATATACTCCAATACAGAATCTAGGGCTAGATTTTGTTATGTAGACCAGTTGTTCTCAAACTTAGGCCTATTTAGGGATCACTTGGGAACATTAAAAAAATGTACATGTTCTGCCCACATTCCACTTGATTCTGATTCAGTGTTTTTTGGGTGAGGCTTGAGCCTGGGCCTTTTAAAACAAGCTCCCCGGGAGAGTCTATTGTGTACCAAAGTTGGAGAAGAATCGTTATACATGAAATCAGTGAAGAGAGGTCAGGGCTGGCTGCAGTCAGTGGAGCAGGCTTTGTGAAGTGGGGTCTTCTTGTCCTTTCCCTAGAAGAGAAGAGGCTGTGGCCAGGAGAGTCAGCTTGCTAGTCTCTGACACCCTGCCCCTCCCCAGGTGCTGCTTCCTGGCGTTTCTGCCCTGACATCTGACTGCTGAGGCTCTCAGCTCAGGCATGTTGGCACATTCTTCCTTGGCCAGGAAGTGTCTGCCTGGGGCTGCCACCCTGACAGCAAGCTGTCACCATTAATCTTCTAGGTCCAGTAATTGGAGTGGACACTGAGCCATCACTCTGGATCAAGCCTCAGTGAATTTGGGGCTGTTTTCTCCTGTAATTCATTTCCCCCTGGGTGGTGAGGAAGGTGGGGGGAAGCTGCCTTTTTAGACGTTCGTCATATTTTCCTGGCTTCTTATGATGGAGAAGAGGTGCACATGAGCCTAGGAGCAGATGGTGGGTGGGCTGGGGGTGAAGGGCAACCCCAGGCTCCTGAGGTAACTGGCCTAGAGAGCTGCTTCTGTCTCTCTCTGAAGCAGGAGAGTTGAGGGGAGCAGGGGACTTAGGGTGGAGCGACCCTGGGGTTGGAGAGGATGAAGTAGTTGAGATCTGATCAGCTCCTATCTGTCATTACTTTGGAGTTAGTATCCGAATGTTTTCTCAAATCCCACTCCATCACTCATAATTCAGGATAGGCCTTTGGAGGCCTTTGGGCTGTGGTTTGGGGTGAGGAGAGTGAGTTGTACAAGACTAGACTGAGACTTGGCATCTGCATTTTGTAATTAGTATGCGGGTCGGGGGGATAGGAACCACCATGGCTCGGTGCTCTCTGTGTATTTTCATGTCATTCTCCCAACAAGCTTATGAAACCAGGCTTATAATCCCAGTTTTATAGGTAAAGAAACTTACCTACAGTTATAGGGCAGTAATGCCACAGCTAGAATTCCAACAGCTCAAGCTTTTTAAATTACATTGTGCTGCTTCTAGGGCATTGGGGTGGAAGTCACTGATTATGTGACCTTGGACAACACCTCTCATTCACAAGTCGTTCTTCTCAAGTGCAAACCTGGAGGCAGAGGTGGTCCATGTGCTCAGTGCACAGCAGAGGCGTGTGGCTCTGTGCATCTCGGGAGGCTGGGCAGACATGGGCCTGCTTTTGGCTGCCTCACTTCGTGTGAAGCTGAGTCTTTGTCCAGAGTGGTTCACATTCTTCTCGGGGATAAGTAAGCCACTTACTGGCCTTTTGGGGTGCTGTGGCTTCTTTTCGGACTCTGATTTAGGGGCTTACAAGGCCTGTCTCTCTTTACCTAATAGAGGTGTCCTAAAAAAAATAAATACAATCACTGTGTAATTGAAAAAAATGTATAAATCACATCATCCGTATTTGAAATGCTAATATGGTTACCCAGCGGCAGCTCTTCCACTCACTGGCCTCAATTGCAAAACAGAGGGAAGTGTCCTTTCTAGAACTCTCTCTCTAAAATTCTAAGCCTCTGAGAATCCTTTTAGCATGGTATTACCCCCATCCATTTTCTTGCTAATAGGACATTTCACACATTGCATTACTCCAAACTGATGTTTGTTAATTTAGATAATTGGCCCTAGAAGGACTCTTCCCTCCCATCTAAGATATTTCTTAAGGGCGGTCTTCCCCTATGACAGGTCATTTTACTGTTAACCCTTTGGGAAATTTTCTAAATTCCCATTATCTAAGAATCATCTCTGTTTATTGCTTTGAGATGACCTAAGGTAATGGAAGCTCAAGGTGGTTCTTTAAGCTTATGAAAACAGTTTAAGAGGTCACCAGGAGCTATGGACAGGTTTTCAGCTTTTTGGTAGAGTAGATATTCCAAGTTATAAATTTCTGTAACTGTGATTTCTTGGCCATTTCTTGGTATGCTACCATCCCTGTTTCATGTCTTCATTTCTGATGATAGAGAAATTAGAAAGCCAAAGAGATTGCGCCAAGGTAAGTTTCTTAGTAGTACATTTACTTTGTCTCTTATAGCATATGGACATCATTCCATTTGGTACTCATAACAATCCTGTTAAATAGACTGAACGGCAATGTTTTTTATTTCTGTACTGTGTGAATCTGTATCCTGTTTATTACAAAAACAATTTGAAGTGGCATAAAACAGGACCAAGCCAACAAAGAGATCAGAGTAGTCAGGACAGAAAAAAATAATAACTAACACTTGCTGAGAGTCATCTGTGTTCCAGGGATGATACCGAGTGCCCTTAAATGTATTAACTCATCCTTACAACTGCCTTGTGAGGTAGGTACTGTTATCAGAAGGGAAAACTGAAGTTTAGTGGTTAAGGAACTTATTCACAGTCAAATGGTGGCGCCCACACTTTTAACCACTGTACTAGGATGCCTCTCTATAATAGATAAGGCTGTGGGTAATATGTAAGCACACATATCATGGCAAGAATTACATGTTTTACAGGGGAGGAAAATGAGGTAAGGAATGGGTAAGTGACTTGCTGAAGGTTGCAAAGCCAGTAAGTGGCATAAACAGAACTAGAATTATGGTCTCTTGTGTGTCTTAGTGCTGTTTCCACAGCCTCACATAGCATCTTTTTTAAAATGAAACACATATTTCTTTCAGAACCTGGCAGTTGGGGCAGGAGCTGTTGGATCTTTGCAGCTGACCTATATCTCAAAGGTAATACTGGCCTGGAGCTTTGGGAATCCGTATTCTGTAAGTAGGTTTAGTATCTGTATGGGAGGAACTGTGAAATCCTTTGGGCTTTAGCATATGGGGGTGTTGCATGGGCAGTAAAGTGCTCTCCCTTCCTCATGGCTGCCTGTGAAGCCCTGCATCTGAGTGGAGTATGGTCAGCAAGTTCTTGGAGGGTGGGCCTGCAGCCTCGGACTCCTGGGACACATCAGTCAGAGATGTTCTTAGCTTCAGCAGAAGAGGTATAGGTGGTGGGGGTAGGAGTGGAATGTGACATTTTTGTAATTGGGACAAGAAGGAACATGAAAACAACAACAAAATAAAAAGCACAATGACTGTGAAAGATTCTCCCAAAGGGTATAATTAAACAGGAACAGCTCAGAAAGAATTGGGGCTGCATGGAATTTAATCTATCACCTGGACAGGATTACTGCTGTTGGAAGGCTATAAATGCTCTGAAAACATACTTAGATAGATGTACCAGGAAGCCATTCAGCAGTCAGATAACTGCTGGAGAGTCTGGCAGGCCACCTCCTGGTCTAGTTTGTGCAGACATTGTGAGAGCCGCCCCTCTTTGGTGCTGAGACCTGGGGGTGAGGGCTGGGGCTGGTTTTTGATGCCCACATGTAGCTGCTGGATTCAGCTTCTTTTAGCAGCCCCTTCCTGGAGCAGGCCTCAGGACTGACCCGTGATACAGCAATGATAAAAAAAAATGGCCAGGGAATTTAGAGCCTTGCCAGAAAGAGGAACTCTTTGTCCAGTGAGGAGAGCCAGGTGGCACCCAGCCAGCACTGTTTCAGGAAGTCTTGCTCTCCCCATGTACCCTCACTTCAGGCCTCTTGGGGACCTCTGCTTTTTTTTTGTCCAGGTTCTCTAGCCCTTAGGTTCTTCAAATGGGATGGAGGGGACCCTAATTTGAAGGACTTCATCTCTATCTCAGCTGGTCAGGGGGCGGGTGTGGAGGTGGAGGCAGCTGCAGCGGCTGCAGGAGAGTCTGGCAGACACAGCTGGGTGCAGAGGCAGACACACAGGGCAGTGTCTGACCAGATTAGAGAGAGAAGATAATGACCTGGGGAACGAGGGACAGGCTTTTGAGAGTGCAGCTTTGTGCATGCCTCATGGTAAGAAATGTGTCTGCCTCTTGGACCAGGCAGGCCAGGGGCTTGGGCCCTCTCTCCTCTCCTGTCTGGACATTTCTCCAGGAATGAGAATTCGGAGAGGAGGAGCAGAGAGCCTCAGTATTAATGAAACCCCAAACCTGCTTCTGTTTGAGAGGGTTTGGGAAGTTTTTTGTTTGTTTGTTTGTTTGTTTGTTTGTTTGTTTAATGAGAGAAGAATGACTATAATCTGCTGAATTGTGATTTATAAATGCAGCTCAGATGGGGTTTTTAGAATTCTCAGGTTTGGAGGCAACCTTGTTTAAAAAGGATGGACCTGCCTTTTAGTCCTTCATGGGAGAGGGAGGCGCAGATGGGTCTTTTGAAAAACCCACAGCTGCCATGGGTCAGGTTACACAGAGCTGAGGGCCTTTAACTCCTGCCTGACCCAATGCCAGAAAGCAGGGTTTTCCCAGAAAAACATGTAGCCATGGTACCATTATCCAATTCAGTATTCCAGGTTGTTTATTGTTAACCCCTAGGCATTCCTTCCCAGAGTAAAGCATTTAACCACAGTTTTTAGCCTGGTTTGTGGTATATATGTGGTCTCTGTTCATAGCTCTTTTGTGGGGACTAGTGTTGGGGAGATGGGGTTCTTTAGAGCAGGGGCTCCCAACCCCTGGGCCACAGACAGGTATTGGTCTGTGGCTGATTAGGAACCAGGCCACACAGCAGAAGGTGGGTGGCAGGCAAGTGAGTGAAGCTTTATCTGTATTTTCAGCTGTTTCCCAGCACTAGCATCACTGCCTCAGCTCCGCCTCAGATCATTAGGCATTAAATTCCCATAGGAGCACTGGTTCCTGCTTCTAGAAAGGTTGGGGACCACTGCTTTAGAGAGGCCAACAGAGATGAAAGTTCTTGACCTGATGTTATCTAGTGCATCAGTGGTAGCACAACCAGTTCTTGGCCAGACTAGAAAATAATTGATGCTGGCCTTTGGTGTCACCTACCTTCTCACTCTGCCTGATGGCCCCTCTCTTCTACATAGCCAACCCACTACCCTACCCCCAGCTTGTGTCTCTTTCTGTCAGGACTTTGCCTTCAGTAGCTCTAAGGAAGACTCCCCCTAGAACAGTGGTTTCTGTCAACAAAAATTACTCCCCAAATATTAGAAAATGGAAAGATTACATTCAGGTGAACAGTTTGCAGACTGGGGAGATGCAGCTTGTGACAGAAACCAAAACTGTGTTAAATTTTATAGAGAAAGTTCCTGCTCAGGTTCCCAGTTAGATCTGTTTTATGTAAGCATATCCAAATTTGTGCAGTTCTGATTGGTGCAAAACATGAAGTCCTGATTCGTCAGCATTACACATCCTGATTGGTTGTTATGAAGCAGTGTTGATTAGTTGGTTTAAATGTTAAGAGGATATAATTATGTAGTTCTGATTGGACAATGTAGGTCTCAGTCCATTGCTTGAAAGACAAAACCAGAAACTTTCTTATAATAATTGACTTAGAGGGCGTAATGGAGCAGGCCATAATGTAGGAAGCTGAGTTCAGTCTGAGGTTCTTTCCAGTGTACAGAGTACGTGAGAAGCCCCTGTCAGCAGATGGCCACTAGACTCATTATTTACAAAATTTGAGCCCTCAGTTGACTATTAGGAGTCCATCTCAGCAGATAAATTCCTTCTCAGGGTTCATATCAAATGAATCTTTTATCTCAGGGCCCACATGCTTAACTTTTTGGGTGGGTCATGAATTCTTTGAAGAGTCTTATGAAAAGTATGGACTCATTTTCCAGGCAAAGTATGTGTAGTGTGTATACACTGTGGTTTTGTCTGTAATTTTAGGGCTCATCGACCCCATGATTGGTCCAGAGACCTCTACTTAGAGCCCCTCCAATCATTCTTTGTAGATGGCTGCTTCTCTTGCTCTTGGTGCCACCTAATGGGGCAGGGTCACTCTGGACACGGGGGCAGAGTTTCACCAGAGCTGTAAGACCTTGTTCTGCTGCTGCTGCTCTGATTGAAGGGCCCCAGCTCTACTTCCGGCCAAAGGCAGACAGGGTGGGGCTGGCTAGCAGAGCCCTGCCACTGATGAGCTGGCTGCTCCTGTGGTCTGTTTTTGATCTGATAAGAGCAGGTTCCTGAGAGTGTTTCACTGTGGAGCGGCCTCATCTGTGTCACTCTCTGAGACCCATGCTCATTTCCCCCTTCATATCCCCAACCTCCTCTCACTGCTTGCATAATCTAGGATCTACTGGTCAACCACAGTTGTGCAGGTACTCAACTGTGGCCACCTTGGAGCATGCAGATAGTTGCGCTTGGCTTCTCTTACTAGAGTCAGCCTGTCAGTCATACTTCTTCGGGATTTTCTCCTCCTTCACTATGTCTGAAGGAAGCGGCACAGCCTGGCCTGATTACCAACATGTGGTGGGTGTGTGGGTAGAGGGGTTATGCTTCCCAGGGGCCAAAGATTCTGCTTTCACAGTCACCAGGATGTCGGGGAGGCCAGAGCTACCTGTCCATAGTAAATGAGACCCCTCACTTTAGTCCTTCTCTCCGAGGGGGAGATGATGTCATCTTCTTCTTTCGCTATTCTGTGACTATGAAAAGAGGTCTAGTAATTTCATTTCAGCTCTGTTAATCAGGATACATCAGGGCAGAACTAGAACTGATGTTAATTTACCAAGGAACTGCTTTGCCAAATAATCCTTCTGTGGTAAGCCATGAGACATGAGGCAAATTATAGATGTGCATGCATATAATCATGCATACCCCCTGACTAAAAACTGTAGAACAAATAAAAACAAACAATAAAAGAACCAGGCGATCTCTTTGAAAGCCTCAGTTCCTGTAATAAGCACGTGCATAGCATGTTCACATTATAGGCAGGTGATAAGTCATGGTCAAAGTGGACTGTGTCATCCAGCCACAGTGAAAGTGTCCACTGATGGTGCCCTTTATAGTTGATGGTAACTGTCAGGTTCTGGGAGAAAGAGTCTCCTTATAAGCTGGAGAAGGTCTCAGAAAGCCAGGTTTTCATTGTTATTCCAAAGCCAAAAGTAGAAGAGTATGAGATAGTGGGTTCTAAGGGTCAGGATGGCTAAGACAGTCCTTTGATGGTCAGGATGATACAGGAACTAAGGGCAGGAACGCAGGAGTTTATGGGCATGAGGGCTGGCAGGAACATGGATGCTTGGGGACAGAGGAAGAAAATGAGTCACTGACAGCTCAGAACATCAGACGCAAGCAGAATAAAGGCATACACTGTGGTTCAGATTAAATTCCGGGGTCTGAAACCCAGAAAAATAAGATATCATGGGGGCCAGAACTGTGGTGTCCTGGAGCTCCAGTGCATGGTTTCCGGGAGTGGTGAAGACTTGCCTGGGTTCGAATAGTTGATGTTTGAACTTGGGCATGTGGGTTCACCTTTGCTTAATTCTTCATGTTTTTCAGGACTATTTAGGCTTTCTTAGGCCCAATGGCTTTCACCTCACATCATGGTAAACATTTCAAAACATACCCACATTTCTTTTTTTTTAATTTTAAATCTTATTTTATCTTCTTTATTTAAAAAATTTATTTTTATTATGGTGACACTGGTTAACAAAATCCAGTAAGTTTCAGGTGTACAATTCAAAAGTAAGGCATATATATATGTATACAGCATTATGTGTTCACCGCCCATAGTTAGATTTCTTTCTGTCACCACAACACATTTCTTATTAAATATAATTGTTTAGCTGTAAAATATTAAAAAGGATTTTAATTGTTTTACTTTTGGAATGATTTGTCTATGAGTAACTCATTTAATTTATGATTGGCTCTAATTTTTTCGGCAGACTTCATACCCGTGGCGTCTTGTGAACTAAGAAAATCAAAGCTACCAATTATTTTCAAATGTAATGAAATTTTAGTGAATGTTTAAATGAAACATGGATGAAGTTGACTTAATGTGACATCTTAAAGACATTTAATTAAGTACTTGTCAGTGAGGTTGCTATAATGTTATACAGATATTTAATTGAGTATTGATTAATGTAGAGGTTGCCATATTCGTTTTGTACATTGGAGACCAGGCATTTTTTCAGGTCTCATACATTTTTTGTATGCCCCTGAGGCACTCCCCAGGCTCTCTGCATTTTGCCCATGGTGCCAGAAATGTCACTGCTTGTATTAATAATGTGGAACGGGATTTTAAAGGAAATGAGGTATAAGAAACAACAAATGGTTTCTCTTTTATTGAGTAGCTTCTGCGTGACAGAATGGGTTAAGTGCCTCACCTGCACTATCACATTTAGTTCTCACAATAGCTCTATGACAATGTGATGTTATCCCTATCTAGTGGAATAAGAAATGGGAGTCACACAAGTGGGACACCTGGGATTTGAACCCTGGCCCTCGGGTACCACAGCCAGGCTATACTGCCTGCCTTTCCTTTGATAGGCCGCTACCTCAGTTTCCATCTTAAGTATTTGGGCAGGATTAATTTTGGTTGTTAAGGAATCTGGCCAGGTCTACAAAAAGAACTTAGAGCCAAGAATGAGAATCCAGACAGATTGGTGGGTCAGTCATTATCAGACCCTTAGCAACTGTGAGCCAAGAAGAGACCTTAATTTTGACTTGAGAATTTTTCTTTAGCTCCTGACTTCATGCCTTCTGTTAAAGTGAGAACAAGTAGAATGCCTTTGGCTGGAGAGGGGATTAAGAGAATGGTGTCCACAGGAGGATCATGACAATGTGGGAATAATTCCTAGCCTCAGTCCTGGGAGAAGGTGGCTGGCCCCTTAGAAATCCCAGTTACAGTGTTGGAGGTCTGCTCCAGGGAGGTACAGCTTGCATCAAAGGTAGTCACCTAATCTTTGCGGGCATATGAGATGGAATATGAATTGCTTTCCTTTATCTTTTCAGTGTATTTGATCCTGAGTAAGGTGGGCTCACATAGGCACATACTCAGGAATGTACGTGCCAGGGATAGGATGGAAAAAGCAAGATGAAATCAAGAGGGAAGTGTAGAAATATTTGTACTTTCTTGTGCCCTTTTCCTGAATGCATAGTTATGCTCTCGAATTCCATCAGCTCCTCTTGGGACGTGTGGGAAGTACATGTTTTCATGGTTAAGCAGTCATGGTAGATATATAGGAAATTGATCAGTGCGTCCAAATGTAGGGAGAGACATGCTGCCTAATCCCTCTGTGAGCTCTAATTGGAATCTATGTTGTGGCAATACTACTTTCAGTTTTGAGAACTGTTTAGGGATGAGACTTGGTGGTTAAGTGGGGAGTGGAATCTCACTAGTATGATGGGGGCCAGTATAGGTTTTGTGATTCAGAGAGAATTTTGTCAGGACTCAGTGCCTTTTAAAAGTGTTTTGCAAAGGTAAAGATTAACACAGACATCAAGACAGTGATCATTTCTGAAGGGTGAGGATGAGACTCTCTCAGGGAGGGGCAAAAGACTTTTAAAAAATAGGACTGAGAGTGTCCCGTTTTTAAATCTGAATGGTAAGTACAGGGTTTCCACTTAATTATTATTCTTTAAAGTGTTCACATATGTTTTATCTATGCTTCTTTTTGTAAGAAAAGTTTCACAATAAAAACATTTGGAAAAAAACACTTTATAACACTGTTATAAATGTATTCATGTTTCTTTTATTTTTTATTTGACATAGGTGAGCATAGCTACCCCAAAGCAGAAACCAAAAACTCCGTTTTGTTTTGGTAAGTACTGAGCCAGGGGATGGGTTTTCTGAACACTTCTACAGCAGCTTCCTCTTTTGCACAGTGACAGTCCTGTGATCACATGTGACTTACACCCTGTGGGTATGAGTGACTTCAGTCACAGTGATGTTCCTGGGGTTCAAGTGATGCTGCTTTCCTTGGTCTCGCCACAAAGATTATTAATAACATAAGACAGAGGTACAGAGACCAGTGGGGTTCCAGGTTCTCTTGACTCCACCGGGCAGAGTGAAAGGTATCAACTAGAAGCTTCTAGGAACCCTCATCTCAGAGCTCAGTAGGGGTATGGTCAGGAAAGGTAGAGACTTGGGAAAGTTGGGAAGATAAGAGAAAAGAAGGGGTATTCTTATGCGGGTCTCATTATTGCCAAACGAGTGACAGTGTTGGAGGTAACACAGGAAACAGGCAGTCAGTGAATGTCTCAAGTTATTGAATCATTATTTATTTGGTTCCCACCGTATTTTTAGTACTGTACTAAATGCTACAAGAAATGCTAACAAATAGTTTCTGTTGTGTATCTAGGGTGATTCAGAATGTAAGCTCATGAAGGCAGGGATACTCCTCTGCTTTGTCACTGATGTATCCTCAGCATGTAGCATGGTTCTGGCACATAGTAGATCTTTGGTAAATATTTATAGAATGAATGAATGAGCTGCTGAATTCTATGTCTGCCCCATGGTTCTCACCTTTTTTTAGTTCAGGCTTATTTATGCTAGGAGAATAAAATGGCCCCTTGAGCTGTCCTCTCTCCCAACTTCAGGTTGGTTCAGGCTTTTTGGTGCTCTCATTCCCCTATCTTTTTTTCAAATAGCATCAATAAGCTTAAAAATGACACTCTCAGATTTTGTGGTCAGCAGATGTATTTTTAAAAAAATTATGAATCCAGAAGTAAATTGTTGACCTAATGGAGTACTCAGAGGAAAGGACAGGTTGAAAATGAAGTCAAGGTCACAGATTGGATTATTTGATCTCAGATAAGCTTTGTTGCATTTCCCAATCACAGACAAGACTCCTAACCTGGGCCAGTTGTGTCAGTGGAAACAAGGAGCACTAGGACCAAAATGATATATGTATCATCATGAATGTAAATCTGTTTGAACCTCTGAAAAGTAGTTCGAGCATGTGTCTTGTTGATGGCAGACTGGCAGCCTCATCACTGCACAACAGCATATTAAGGTTGTTAACGTCAGGCATCATTCTTGTGGCCAGTGGAATAATCCACACTGTAAAGAGAGAGAGCAGTGTAGCTTGATGCTTCCCGAATATTTGTGCAGTGACTTCACACCATGGGAAAAATCCCTCTGATTTGTGGGGACCCTGCTACTTCAAGCACCCTAGTTTTGTGGAGTCTTTTTGTGTTGCATGTGTCGTAACCTAGAGTTTTCTCCCTCTTACCTGTGACTTTTGCAGTCATCAATGCCCTCTCTCAGAGGTATTTTCTTCAAGCCAATGACCAGAAAGATCTGAAGGACTGGGTTGAAGCCCTGAACCACGCCAGCAAAATCACTGTACGTATGATTCCTTTTCCTTTCTGGAGGGGTTCAGTGTCTCTTCCCAGCATGTGGCCTGTTTGGGTGAGGAAGAACTCTGATGGCAGCAGGGACTTTCTCAGAAGCTTGTTCCAGATCCACTTCCCATACCTCTTCTAACACCTTGGCTTACTCGCCACAAGTTGAACTGAGAGTTTGAGTTGGAATCAAGTTCAAGGGGAAGTTCATGGAGTGTCTGCTTTGTGCTTCTGGGAGGGCTCCTGGTCAGTTGTGTTTTGGGTAATGCTGATTCAGAAAGTGGTGGGATTGGAAAATGGATTGCTGACTATGAGAAGTAGAGTAAAGGGCAAAACATAAGGAAGGAAGTCAGAATTTGTCCTGGCTTAAGAGAATACTCTTCTTACTGTAAAAGCTGGCCTGGGGGATCAGTCCAGGCCACGCACAAGCCTGTCCTTCCAAAGCGTTCCATTTAAAAACATCACTGAACTAATTCACTGACTGTGCTATAAGTGCTTTCACTTTCTTTGACTTGGTTGACAAAGAACTCATTTCTTCTTCCTTAGACATACAGGGAAAAAAGGGGAGAAGAGTAGGAAGGAAGAGAGGGAAAACTTATATTTTGGAAAAAAATAGACTTTTAACCAATAGTCTAGACTGATTTGTGGATAGTAACCATGGTTTGTTTATATGCTGAAAAGTTTTATTTTCTGTATTATACAGTCAGAAATGCTTACATTCTAGTGACTTCCAATAATAACCATTATGCCCCAAAGCAGATCATTCTCCATGTATCTCAGGGTTCCTGTGCATAAATTAATAGAAGAAATCTGTGTTTCTATCTTGTAGCACTTGTAATGCTGGACTCAAGCAGAGTACAATTCAGTCATCAGAGCAGTTTTGTTTGTTAGCTTATTATTCTGATAAACCTTGGTAAACCCAAGAAAAGAGCAAAAGGACAGGAGAGAGGGAGATTGCTGCTAACTCACATGTCTGCCCACCCATGTGCTTGTGCACATGACTGCTAGAGCTGATTTTAATAAAGATTTCCTTCATGTTGGGGTCTTTGCCCTTCTGTGTCTTCCACAATTTGGGGAGATTTTTTCAATGTCTAATACCTTGTTCTCATTCATTGTTTCCTCCTGGATTTCCTTTGTTTCCTGCCTGGTTAACTGGGCTACACATCCTGTATGGCAGCAGGGACCCTCTTTCCCTTTCTTCTGTGCCTTGAGCATAGAGTTGCTGTAATCACCTAGTTCCCCCTGCCTCTATTCTGGCCCCCCCGGGCAGAAGTTATAGGCTGTGGGAGTGGAAAGGAGCGTGATGGTGCCCGGAGACTAGAAGTCCAAAGGCCTTGTGTAAAGTCAAAGCCTTCTTCAGGGTCTCCACAGTCTCCAGGGTCCCTCTCACTTTCCTTGTTCCGTATATACATCCCTTCACTTCTCCTGCCAAAGATCCTGTGGGACAGAAGGAAGAGGAGGGGTACCCTTCTTCCTCCTAATCTTTTTGTGTCCTGAAGGGGTTTAGTTTTTTTCTCCACTTCCACATCATCTTATGTTGTGTATCCTTCCTTAGAGAGGCTGGATATATGTGGATCTCGGACATCACATCGATGACACACATATTTATTTTAACCCACTTTACGTGCAAAGTGAAGTATCATGCACTTCAGGGGATACAGAGATGAAAGAGGGAACAGATAGCATACTGAGCCAAACCTTCACATGTGCCATATGTTCACCCCTCACATCACTCTTGTGAGATAGATGCTTTTACTGCCATTTTTCAGATGAGGAAAATGGAAATCAGAGTTTTGCCCAAAGTCTAGAGGTTAGTAAGTGGTAGAGCTGGGATTCAAAATCAGGACCCTTTGGCTCCCAAGACCTAGGAGTTTATAAAAATATTAAAAATGAGCAACAGTGTTAAAATAAGTTAGATTATACACCACTTTACAAACATGGCTTCATTTTGCCTTGTAAAAACCCTAAGTAGGAAGGGCAAGTGTTATTATCCTCATTTATAGATGAGAAAATGGAAATGCCGAGAGATCAAAGTGACTTCCCCAAGGTTATGGACCCAGCATGGATCTAGTTTTTCTGCCCACAGATCACTGTTCATATGCTGAGGTCATTGAGTTCTTATGATTGAAGAAAATGATCAACATATGATTTTTAAAGAATTAGGCTCTCTCAGAATATTAGTATTCCCGTATTTGTTTTCTAGGGCTACTATAACAAACTGAGGGGCTTAAAACAGAAATTTATTCTCTCATGGAGACCAGAAGTCTTGAATCAAGATGTTAGCAGAGCTGCGTTCCCTCTGAAGACTTTAGGGGAGAATCTTTCTTGCCTCCTCCAAATTCTGGTGGCTTCTGGTGGCCCTTGGTGTTCCCTGGCTTGTAACTGCATCATTCCATCTCTGCCTCCATCACCGTATGGCCTGTGTGTCTGTGTGACCTCTGTTGTTCCTTTAAAAACATCAGACATAGAACTTAGGGCCCACTATGAACCAGTATAAACTCATCTTAATACCATCTGCAAAGATCCTAGTTCCAAATAATGTCACATTCTGAGGTTACGGGTGGACAGTTTTGGGAGACATTCTTTAACTCACTGTATTTTTCAAAAGAGTCGAAAATTGAGCTGTACGAGTGAAGCACAGCTCCTTCATCCCCACCCACACATGCTCAAGTTGGATTATCACTTCCAGTAGTCTAGGCATGCCTGGTGAGAAGGAAGATGAGTCTTTGAAAGCTTCATTTCACATTACAAATGATATCCTTGTAGATCTCTAGCATCAGAGAACATGCCACAGGTGGATAACAGAGGGTGCACCCTTAACTAAGCCTCTGGGATGTGGCCAAACCAAAAGGCTGACCTTTTGGTTTTCAAGCTCTAGAGCATAGTTTTTGTTGAATTTGTCCTCAGTAGGCTGATTCAAAGTCTCAGGAAGTGGAAACAGTTTTGGAAAGGCTCTGGGTAGCTAGAAGTAGCCCATGATATCGGGGCATGAACAGGGACAACCGGCTATTTTCTGGGCAGAAGATAAGAAGATTCTGACAGACAACAACAGCTAAGCTTCTATGAGGCATTTTCTGGTCTTTGTTAACTAAAAGACTTTGTTCCTACTTCTTTCTTGGGTTTTAAGAATTCATTTGGGTCATTTGTGAAGAAGAATTTCTGCTATTCTATGGTGATTATTCCACTAAACACCCAAGCAATAATAATATACCTAAAGACTTCTATCACAATAGCAAAAATCAGAGAAATTTAGGAAGGGTGGTAAGTAGGTAGGTAGGTAGGTAAGTAGGTAGGTAGTGGTATATAGCACTGGAGAGTTAGCCAGTCCTTGGGCAAGTCATTTAAATGAGCTTTCATTGACCTTATCTTTGAAATGGACAAAATAGCACCTACTTGATAAGAATGCTTGAGATTAGGGATAGTGCAATAAAGAGTTTAGTGCATTTCTGGCACTGAATAGAGGCCCAAAGCAATGAGACCTGCTATTCTCTCTCAGACAGCCATTAGGAAAAGACGAGTTGGATTTCTGGGCCAGTCAGGCAAGGCAGTGGGCAGAGGCCACTCTTATCTATATAAACTGAGAATGCAGACCAGAAAGAGGGCTCTCTGGGGCCCCGGTGTAATCACAGTGGTCTTGCTCCTTTGCAAAGGTACCAGATAGAGTGGTTCTTGGTACTCCTGAGCTGTGAGCTCTTGAAAGATTCTTTGGTCTTTCTAACTCTCAGGGCTATAGAAGAAGCAGTAAAGGATGTTGGCTTTTTTCATGTGGTTCATAGTTATTTTCTAGTAGCTCCACACAGGGTGCTAAATTTTTGTGAACGAGAGCCTTTGTGATTCTGTATACACCGTACCAGTTGGGAGATAGGTCCAGTCTCTGTCCGGTTATTAGTTATGACTTTTGCCAAATGACTTGACTATTCTGGGCCTCTCTTTTATTCTTACCAAATGTAAGATTTTATCAGAGTTTGTAGATTCTGGTATAAATGAATGAATGGGTGAAGAGAAAAAAAAAACAACATAAATGAGAATAAATGCCACCTGAAACATGGCCTCAGTGCAGAAAGAATGGTTGGGATGGTGGCAAACTGAAGAATGAATTCCCCATCTAAAGAGAGAAGTGCTGCTTATCTGGGAATCTGGATTTTATATGAAATATCCTAAATTTTAAGTGTAGATTGGAAACACACTGCAAAGGACAAACAAAACAGTTTGGGCCAAGTCTGCCTTTGGGCTCTCCGTTTGCAACCTGTGACCTGTGGTCTCAAACTAGCCATAAAATTTCTATGATTATATGTACATACTCTCATTTGATAACCAGAACAACTCTATGACATAAATGTTATTCCACTTTCCATTTTACACATGGGATAGTTTAGGCCCAGAGAGGTTCAATGATTTGCCGAAGGTCACTTGGTTAGTTATTGACCTGTCGTGAGTTATTCCCCAGGCCTTGGGCTCCAAAGCTCATGCTCCTTAATTCTGTACCTTATACCACATGTGGGTACCTGTGCCCCTGCCTAGCATACTTTCTTTTGTCTTCACATTCCTGGTTCATTTTCATTCTCCAGGTTACTGTTTATATATCTCCTGCTCTGCTAACCACTCCATTTCAAGCAGTTCCCCTGCTGTTATCTAGCTTTGCTCCTGTTTGTTTTCTTCATGGCACTCACCACATTTTGTAATTATCCTGATTGTTTTTCTATGCAATTTTTGTCAAGTGTTCCCTACTAGCATCTCCATGCTGTGAGGGCAGGACGTGTGTCTAAATTTGCTGTTTTATACTTTGTTCTCTTGCCAGGGAAGGGCTGGCTTACAGTAGGTACTCAGTATGTTTGTTGAGTAAGTGTGTACGTGTGTGTGCATGTGTATGTTTGCATGTGCGTGTGGTGTGGGGGTGGCTGGCAGAGTTCCTCTTACTCAGATATTGATTGATGGAAGGCCTGGGGAAGAGAGGGGCATCTTACTATAATTTAGTACATTAGCTTTCGTTGCTCTTCCTCAGCCTACTTTTGACCCCTGTTTTTCCTGAGCTTCTGTATCCTGTTGACCATGATGCCATCATTCTTCCCAGGTACCCAAAATTGGAAACCTGCCCCTGACGACTGAAGTTCTCAAAAGCCTAGCAGTTCCTCCGGCCTCAGAGAAGAAGCCACAGGTGGCCTACAAGACAGAGATCATCGGAGGGGTGGTGGTACACACGCCCATCAACCAGGTGCTGGGGCCTGGGACTGCCAGGGGATTGTGGGGTGTGTGATGTCCTGGTGTGCCAGTGATACGTACAGAGGACTATACTGAGAAAAGGGTGAATGGGAGCTTGGGAAGCCAGCGCAGATGGAGTGAGCAGGAACATACAGGTCTGGGGTGAGTGTAAATAATGGCAGTAGAGGAACTGAGGCCTCCACATCTTGAAATTGTGTGGCTAGCACAGTTCGGCACCATACATAGGAGACTAGCACAGGTAGACACCATGAGGAGTGAGGCTGGAAACAGGCCCACTGTCTTTCCTCTTCTGGTTTGTCTTCTCTGTCCTTCTCTTTTTCCTGGGTCTGCCCAACCTCCCTGAGTCTTATTCTGTGAAAGCACCAGGTACAATGCCTGATGGGGGCAAAGTGACTATATTTTCTTGTTTAGCTCTGTGACTGTTGTAGCGGGCAGAGACGAGAGATGATTCGGTCAGAGGAAACTGGGTACGGCAGGGGCTGTGACTACGTAAAGATTGAGGGGGAGGTGCTAATCCTGACCCTGTTTCCTTGTAGAATGGTGGGGATGGGCAGGAAGGGAGTGAGCCAGGGTCCCACGCCATTCTTCGAAGGTCCCAGAGTTACGTCCCCACGACAGGCTGCCGTGTTCCCACTGGGCCCCCCCTCATTAAGAGTGGCTACTGCGTGAAGCAAGGGAATGTGGTGAGTATCAGCACTGGGACTGGAGTGGGTTCTGATTTCTCCCTGGAGCCTGTGGGTGTGGGTGTAGCAGAGGGGGGAGCAGGCTGAAAAGAGAAGCTGCAGTCCTCCATGCTAGCCGCTGCCCAAATCATGAGAGGCTTGGAACCAAACACTCACCCCTGCAGGTCAGAGGCATTGCTCTTGATAGAAAGAACTTTTTGTCCCCTACTGAATGTGGGAGCCCAGCTTCCACGGGGCTGGGTCCCTGGGACCTTAGAACTAGAACACCCTTTGAGTGCTGGTACCTTTTCCTAATGTCCTGTTTGTTACTTTTTATTTCAGCGGAAGAGCTGGAAACGTCGCTTCTTTGCACTCGATGACTTTACTATCTGCTACTTCAAGTGTGAGCAGGTTTGTAGTCACTCTGGGACCCTTCTAAGAGGTCATGGAAGGGAAGAGGCACATGAATAACACCCATGTGTGTGTGCATGAGTAGAGACATGGACACACACACAGACCTCAGAGGTGACTGTTTCACCTCCATCCCTCCTGTGCGTGCATCTTTGCAGTGATGTTAGAGTGGCCTGAACTTCTTCCCTCCTATGCAATGAGCTCTTCTGTGGTCAGAGCCACAGAGCATCTTAGATTTTTTTTCTCTTTTGATTCTTTTGAAAATTTCCCTGATTTGCAACCTGGTTTTAGTTGACCATCTCTGACGAGAGAGGCACATTGGTCAGCTTAGTCTTTGTTGTGGAATTACTTGGACAGTCTCATTTACCTATCTTCCTGTTATTTCCCCCAGGACCGAGAACCACTGCGTACTATATTTCTCAAGGATGTTCTCAAGACCCATGAATGTCTGGTCAAGTCTGGGTAATTGTCTCTGCTTATTCTTTTTGAATAAAACCCCTATTTGTTCTCTTAAATCTTCATTTACGACCCTTCTGAGGCTCTGTTCAAGTCTTCTTCCAAGAGCAAGGGCCAGATCTTGAGGTCTAATGCATGACCCACTGTATCCTGGCTGATGTAGATGTAAGATCACACTGGGCACACTTACTGTCTTCCTATTACTTTACTCTCAGTCCTGAGGAGACGAGCCTATATAATAATTTTCTGGTGGACAAAAAGAAAGAATATAGGAACAAGGAAAAGAGTGGTGCTGAGATGCTTCAGGTGTTAGAGTTAGATGCTCATTCCACAGGAGACTAGGGCTCAGAGGGGGGACTGTGCCCTTAGTCACTCACTTTGCAGCACTTCTGGTCAGATCACTGCTTATGCCAGTGCCTCATCCCTGAACTTATGTCTCTTGTCTTCCCCGCCTTTTGACAGATCCCTGACGTCCCCTTAAAACAAGGCTGATACACAGCAACTCTGTTATTCCCACTGGGCAAGAGGAGGAAGTATTTTTAATGTGTTTTTCTTTTCATTAGGAAACGATTACCTTCCAAGTGCCATGAAGCACAGGGTTAGCTTAGAACATTGGACCCCCAGGCCGGGGCTCTCTCGTATCCAACACCAAATAGAGATTCCCCTAGAAGTAAGCTTTAGAAACCAAGGGTATCTAGACATCTAGAAATCCTCATTTTAGCCCTCAGTTTATAGTCTTTAAGGACTGTATGTTGGTCTCTCCATCCGTGGACTGTGCATGCAGAGCCAGCATCATCAGAGAAGCTATTAGCAGTAGGCAGACTGTTCCTGAATAAAGGCATGGAAGGGTCTTGCATGCAAACAGTGCTGTATGACCCAAGGAAGCAGGGACTGAAGCACTGCACTAAGTCTGGCAAATGGCAGTTGCAGAGTACAGAAAGTTAGGGAAGTTCCCAGTGACAATTTATAATTCATGAAAGTAGTTATAGGTAGAAGTTCCAGAAGTGTGGCTCTAAGGTTGCGAGTGGGCAGAGGAAAGATTAGGCATGACCGGGTCCCTGGAGATGGTTCCTGCCTCCGGGGGTCTGTACAGATAGACATACAAGCACCTGGGCACATTGTGGCAGCTTGGTGAACCCAGACGAGGTCAGGTCTAAGAGTGCTCTGCACTCTGCTTGAATCTCTGACTGCCAGAGTCAGACTGAACTCTGAATAAAAGAATTAAGGTTGTTGAAGATCATCAGGGAAGGAATCCCCAAGCCTCTGCAGGTTCCAGACCTGTGAGACTGTGGCCTTCCCCAAACCCAGTCAGAGGGCTTTAGGGCATCTGGGTAGTCAGCCAACATTTGTTGAGTTGAGCTGAGTTGAGTTGAGCTGAGCTGAGTTGAGTTGAGTTGAGTTGAGTTGAGTTGAGTTGTGTTGAGTTGAATTGAATTGAATTGAATTGAATTGAATTGAATTGAATTGAATTGAATTGAATTGAAAGCAGCATGTAACCTGAGAAGCAGATATGAAAAGGCTGAGGATTTCCTCCCTGCTTTGCTTTCACCTCCTCAGTGGTTGAAATTTGTATTGTATTCTGTGTTCATGACTACTTTAAAAGTTTGAAACATTTAGCCAGAAAGCAGAGCCATCTCTACTCAGAAACTTAGAAAGTAATAATAGTGGAATGTATTTTAAGTGACCACTACATGACACGCATTGTACCAGATGCCTTATATACCTTATAATTGATCTTCATGGTGTGGTAGCCAGCCTGATAAAGGAGGTCTTCTCATATCTATTTTTATAGTAGGGGTATAAAGGCTCACAGAGTTTTAAAAACATTCCTAAAATATCTTTTCCCTAAATGGAGATAGGATTTGGTCCATTTGACCCCCATCTTACTGCCCTCTCCTCTTTAGTCTCATGCTCCTCTTTTGCCTGGTGCCCATGTCACTGGCCAAGCACCTGCCATTTCCTTCCAAGTCCTCATTTATGAAGCCAATTCTGACTGTCTGCAATCAGTCCTTTCTTGGACTCATTCTAACTCTTGGCATATAGCACACAGTCTGACACCTAATTGTATAGATTTGCTTTTTTATGTTATTTTATTGAGAAGGAATTAGATCTTTCAATCCTTATATATGCCCTACTGTGACTGGATGCACATAGCTGACATTTAACACTGGAAATAATTTCAGCTGATTTGAGGTTTGTCACTGAGCATCAGCTACTTCTTGCCTTCTTTGCAGAAGTCAGGATTCCTCTTCCCAAACACACCCATTTTGAAGCATCTTAAAGTGTCTGCTCTTGCCTTCCTTTTCTCCTCTTTAGTGTGCAGTCCCCTCAGCTCAGTGTAATGAAGCACAGAGCAGGAATTTAATGTAGTTGATGAACTTGCTGCCTGGATGAGGAAAGGTTTGGAAATGAGAGAGTTGGCTCCCTTAGAAGAGGCAAACAGTAGTGGAATAATTAAAAGCATAGATGCTGGAGTCAGACCTGGGTTCAAATCCTAACTCTGCCATTTATTAACTCTCGTGCATGGAAAGTCTTGTAACCTCTCTGAGCCTGGGTTCCGTCATCCATAAAGTGGCAAGTGTTAAGTTCCTCGTTGGATTGTTGTGAAGACTGGATGAAATAACACTCAAAAAAAGCACTTGCACAAAAAAAGTACTCAAAGAATAGAATGGTGGTTGCCAGAGGTGGGGGTCAAAAGGTACAAACATCCAATTGTAAAATAAGTAAGTCCTGGGGATGTGATGCACAACATGGTGACTGTAGTTGACAATACTGTATTATATGTTTGAAAGTTGCTAAGAGAGTAGATCTTAAAAATTCTCATCACAAGAAAAAAGTTCATAACTGTGTGGTGATGGATGTGAACTTACTGTGGTGACCATTTCAAATATATACAAATATTGAATCGTTGCACATTTGAAACTAATATAAAGTTACATGTCAATATTCTCCCCATACACACACACACACACACACAGCACCAATAAAATTTTTATCTACTTAACTCTGAAAAAAGCACTCAAAACAGTGCTTTGCACAAAGCACATCGTGCATATTAGCCACTAAAACAAAAACAACAAACCAAACCACAACTGTAGGCAGTGTGGGGTGTGGTGGATATTAGGAGGTTTTAGAGGGAAAGGAGCTTTATCGTAAAAGAACAGACGTGGGGAGGGTGGTTCCACAGGGATGGTGAAACCTCCTGAGATCCTCTAGGAACTGAAGGGAGAATAAAGCCCTGTAATGTTTTTTGAGACAGGCGCTGAGGGAAGAATGGCCTGGGAGCCCCCTTCTTATGGTAGAGGGTACTGGTGCCTTTACTTAGGACAAATCAAGTCCTATATGTGTACACCATCCTGCTGGTAACTTTCTTTCTCTTTCTCTGCCTAGTGATCTCTTAATGAGGGACAACCTGTTTGAAATAATAACAAGCTCCAGGACTTTCTACATACAGGTAAGAAGCTCACTAAGGAGACTTTAACATTCCATTTCTGTGAATAGTGTACTCATAGGCTTTGCTTTTTCCTGTGCTTTCTCTTTTATTTTATTTGAAGTTTCTAGTTGGTAAATTTAGCCCCTGAAAGTCAGTCTGAGTCCCATTTTATCCTAAACAGGATGTTTGCCAAAAGCTTCCCAACCATAAAATAATAAGAGCAGGTTGAGCCCCTGTGCTGGGGAACGTGAGCATGTACCAGCTGTTCTCAGCTGCAGGGCGCCAACTAAGCAGAGAAAAGGAGAACTGGCCAGTGGTTTCACTTCTCCTTTGGAGGGTATTTATAAGCTCCGCCTGTATGTGGTCATCACTGTGTGCGGAAGGACAAAAGCACAGAGGCCCCTGTTCAGGCACCAGGTGCAAAGCCCAGCTGCACAGAGAAAGCCATTGTTTGGGCTCTGACTATTCAGCTATCAGGAGCTTCTCCCCTCCACCCACTGCTTTGGATTTCTCCCAACTCCTTCTAAAATCATAAGAGCAAGAAAGGCAGATTTCCAAACAGGGCCTAGACTTTCAGGGCCAAGTCCCTACCCTAGCCTGCGTGGAGATCCACAGAGTGTGCATTGATTCTTGTAGCATCATGTTAGTGCTGCATTTCTAGCATTAAGACATCATGTCGTGTGTTGGTGTAAACGAGAGGCCCCTCAACCAAAGCTTTTCAGGGTTCCCACTGCACTTTCTTCTTTGTTTCAAGCATCACTCTCCCTTCCACAAGGTCACCCCTCTCTCACAAGTTGATGGGTAGCAGCTCCAGTTGTACTGACTCTCTGAGCTGATCCCCCTGCCTGAGCCCAGCAGACAAGCTGGCAGCCGTAGCCATATGTAGGTTCCATTCATTCAGGCAAGCACTTGCCATCCCGGAAGAGACAATGTAGGAGAGCTGCAGAAAGTGTTGCTGGGGTTTAGAGCTGGCTCCATTGCCATTCAGGGGCAGAGTTTAAACTGTAGGTGCAATAAAAGTATTTCCAGTTCTGGCATTTAACAGATAGTTGTTGAGTATAATGAGAGAAGCTAACTGTATTACAGAGTGAAACTACCTCACTGATGGGGATAGGGGACTAAACACAAACAAAAACCAACAGTGTGATGAGTGCTACCATTAGAGTGAGTAGTGGTTGCCATGGAAACTTATAAGAAGGGTACCTCCCCCTCGCCCCTTTCAGGCAGTCAGGAGAGGTTTCCTGAGGGAAGACATATCTTAGCTGGGTCAGGTGGGGGAAGAGTAGCCCAGGCAGAGGTAGTAGCATGTAGGGAAAAAATCTTGGAAATAAAAGGAAAACAGAGCAAACAGGAGGCTGGAGAGCAGATACATAGGGCTCATGGCCTCTTATGCCTTGTTGAAGAGCTAGTCTTTTATCCTGAGGGTTAGGGCCCCTCAAGGTTAAACTAGGGGAGTGAACCCATCGAATCTACCTTCTAAAAATTATCACTTGGACAAATGATCTTACTTTCAGAGCCTTTTTTTTCTTCATCTGAAAAGTGGAGACAATAGCCCTGAACTCCAACCCCTGTAATGGTATGCTGGCTATGAATTGCCTGGCTGGGTACAATATAGAGGGCAGATGAGAAAAGGGGGAAGATAGGAGCTGGAGAGACCAGTTTAAAGGTTGTTCTTGTACTTTAGGTGAAACATAAAAGGAAGCCCAAACTAGGATGCATGGACAAAAATGGAAAATGTGAACGCTATTAAGGAGTCCTTTCCAGGACTTGATTGTTGGTTGCATGTGTGGTGAAGGGAGAGAGGAGAGCCAAGTGTACTGTACAGATGTCTGGCCTGGGCCTTAGGGTGGTTGATGGCAGAAGTCACTGTGATAGGAGCATGGGAAGTGGGACTGTGGAGAGCAGACAAGCCTAATAGAGGTGGTTCTGAGTTTATAGTGTCTGTAGGACATCCAAGGTAACATTATGGAGGCCCCTAGGTAGGCAGTGCCTGACACATTGCTGGTATTAACTATTTGTCAAGTGAATGATCATGCTGGGTAAGTGTTCATGACAGAACTTTTGGGCTGGAGGTAGTGATTTGGGAAACTTGAACTCCAACAACAGAAAAGTTCAAAAGGTATTGCATCATCTGCATGGATATGTGCACATTTACCAGAAGCTTCTCATCATTTCTATCCTCCTTTGCCTTCTGCTCCCACGTTTCTAGGATAAAAGAACACTGAATTAATAAATGAGCAAATGGACAAATCTGTTATCATACCTAACTCAAAGAGAATAAGAAGTTAGAGAATAATAGAGATTAAAAATCATTAAAAATATGTATTAATTCATTTTAAAATAGCAACTATAAAACTCGTTTATGTTAACACAAGTAACATCTTATAAAAAAAGAACTATATTTCTAAAACAAAAAAAGCAACAATAGAATTGTTTTTTTGTTGTTGTTTTTTGTTTTTTGTTTTTTTTTTTTACAAATCTCTTTAATGGCTGGTTTAATAGAAGACAGCAGGATTCTCATATCTGCTTCTGCATTTTATCTGGAGCCATATGTTGTTTTGATTGAAGAATATGAAGAAAATCTGGCCCTGCACAGATATTATTTGGAAAAAAGGGGATTGTTTTAATAGCTTTTTCAGATTATTGTGGATATATTTTGATTCTATACCAACACTTGGAAAATGGTAATTTCTTCACATTTAGGTGCAATGTGGGATTGGAAGCCATTATCAATAAACTTTCATATTCTTACATTAAAATCCATTGGTCAAATTATGTAAATATATGACCCCTCATATAAAATAATATTGAATGTCAAAAAATACTTCATTGGTCAGTTTTGCACTTTGAATGGGTCCTTTTTACCAATGAGTGATTTTGTAACTTTATGCATTGGTCATTTGGAAAATTGTGGTCTCAGTGTGGTATGCAGATCTTCCAAATGTTGACACATTTTATTATAAAATATAAAAAAAAAATCACATTTGTTAATATCACCACCAGTATCATCAACAAAGCATTCAAGCTCATGGAGGTAGATGTAAATTTTCTGAAATTCTCATTTTTGCTTTGAAAGCTGAAAATTTATCATTTGCAAGAAAATACTTTCATGATTTTCCTGGCATAATAGGCTCATTTCATTCAGGTTTCAGGAAGAGTTTGTCATATACCTAAGTCTGAATAAGTTTGACTGACATATTGTCTGTCGGTCATTTGTTCCAAGTAAACATTGTGGTTCATGCAAAAAGTGAAAGTATGATGACTACTCATGCAGTTTGGTGCTATCACTTTTACCCACCATGCCAAAGTGGCATTCTGATCTGCTTCCTAAGGTTTATGTTCAGGGAATCTGCCTCAAAGAACTGTGTATCCTCAGTATCTAGGAAAGCTAGACCAGAGAGTAGGGGAGATCTAGACAGAGAAAATCAACTACTTGGACAAGACAAAGATTTGGGCAACAGAGTGTGGCTGGATTCCAACTACTTAGGTGTTGGTCATTTACCTTCTATGTCACATTTACCATCTATGTCACATTTGTGTATAATTTGTACCCTGTGATCTCTCACGTTGTAGTTGTTTTTTCTGTTGAGAAAAAGCTAGCATTTATTGCCCACTTCGATACCCCAAGCACAGTGCTAAGGATTTTATAGGCAGCATATTACTTAATTCTCAATAGTTTCTGAGGTCGCCTCTACTTTACAGATGAGGAAACAGAGTGTCTGAAGGTAAATTATTTGAGATCATAAACCTGGTGAATTAGGGAGCTGATTGAGAGGCACCAGGTACTAGAGCAAGACCTATTCACTTGTGTTGTTTACAAGTAGCCTGGTGCAAAACCCCAAGATGTAGAGGGGTGTCAGACTCTGCATCGGGAAGGCCAACTTGTGGTAACTGGGTATCTTGACAGGTGGATCATGGTGACAGAGATCCAGGATCTGGCAATGATCAGATATTTAAGCTAGTGATGTCAGCAAGCTCAGTAGCAGGTAGATGGTTCTCTGTTCTGGGCAAGCATTCAAAATGAGATTTTAGTTTTTGGACTACAAGGCAGACAAGGTTCACCATTTCCCCATTTTACAGTCACAGAAGGTGAGTGGTATTAAGTAGCTTATCATGAGAAGGATTACTTATTCAAAATGGGAAATGTGGTGTAGACTGGTTTTGATAACTTGGCATAAGCCCAGTTGTCAGTACTAGGGGACTATGTCAGGACAGGAGTAGTAATAATTAATTATGGAGTGTTGGGCTAGGTGAATGACATTACCTACAACTATGTAGTGTAGTTATTTGCAATCATATGTGGCAGGACTGTGTCTAAAGATGGGATGGTTCTTGGGGAAGGGGCAGGGGTTAGTAGTATTAGCTATTGGGAAGGTTGGTAATAGAAGAAGGAGCTGCCTAAAAGTTTTAGACAGCTGCAATGGAAGGAAGCCTTTTATTGATGACCTCTAGAATTCCTTGCTTCAAATCACTGTATCTGTTACAGTGCTGGGTTCATAGTAGAAACTCATTAAAAGCTCATTGGATTGCAATAATACCACAAACTGGAGTGACTCATTTTAATATACTTTGTTCCCCTCACCTCAAAAACTGCCCTCAGGGACAGAACCCCTACTTTTTTCTTTTGAACCAAGAACCAAAAAGAAGTGTACATTCTTAAGCACACTAGGAAATAATGAAGGCATGAACTTGCTACTTCCCTTTATGTTCTGCTCACTTTTAAGCATTTTTTAATCTCTTAGTAATTCACCATGGGGTGGGTGGACTTTAGCTCTGTTTTGTACCTCTGGTTCTTGAAGCTACCTTTGTGATGTAGTTTTAAGATATTTTTGAGTTTTTGATGAAGGCTAAGCACAGGGTTTCCATAAAAGATAGATATAAGCATACATCATAATTTTTGTATAAAATTATTTCACAGAATTTTTGTTGCCAGTGAATCCCATTCTTAAAACTACTAAGAGGAATCATATTTCTGATTTCAGTAAAGTAATATTCAATTTTTTTTTCATGTGGGATGTTATAATGTCTACTTTTCTATTTTAATAATATTTTTAAGTTACGCTTATTAATTAAACACTTTAATATTTACTAATGTTTGTTATTATCCTCATGGGGGTTAACTACCTAGGTTATCTAAAAGAAAAATGTCCTTAAATGGAATTAGAGAATTAGGGAAGGAATATAATTAGTAAACAATTTCCATCTCTACTAATTACTAAATGTTTTAAGAAAGACTTAATTATTTTGCCTGTTGTATAGCAAAGATTTTTAAAAATTGTAATATATAGTTCAGGCAAGGGTGCATGTAAGAAATAATGAATTGTTGGTAGGTGAAATTTTCATATATTGTTGGCCAGAGATTTTTCTTGCCTAATAAAAGAGCCTTAAAGGAATGCATGCATACTCTTTAGTGATTTCCCTGGGAGTTGGAGAATCCTAAATGTGAAAAAAGCTTTATACACAAAGATGTGAAAGCAGCATTATTTATATTAGAGAAGGATTGGAAATGATCAAAACCTGTTTTAGAGGATTTTCATACTTGTGCTTGAGTTCCCCAGATGTTAAATTGGGAAATTGCTAGCTTTCTGTTATCTGGTTATTCCTTGCTAAGTGGAGGCTTGGAGTGAAGACACCTAGGCTAGTTGTGCGATAGTTCCTAGAAAACATTGAGAGTTTGTTGGTGTGGTCTCAAAAGGATAATCAAGTAGGTTATCCTTTTGAGGCCTGTGGCTTGTGGGGGTAATAACAGTTGACACGGGGGGGGGGTGGTATTTTGCTAGGGTGGTGGAAGGAGTAGAAGTAGCTTAACAGCCCTGGAAACTGATTATTGGATTATCATTATGGGGATCTTGTTAATTTGTTTAATGAAAATTCCAGGTCTCCTATGTGATCTGGGAGATGTTTGTCTCTCCCTCAGCTCCCATCTCTGTCTTTTCCTCTGTCTTCTACCATTTCTCCTTATCAAATCATCTTCTGCTTCCCTAGAAAGAAAATCTTTAAGAAATGCTTTTTAAAATAATGCACAATTTATTACCTCCATCTCATTCCAATTTGAAATAACCATCCTTTTCCCGCAAATATATTCATCGATCCTGACAATTTGATCCTTCAGATAGGAATTATTTGCACATTGAATATGAAGAAACTGAAAAGAAAAAGACTCAGGGAGAAGGTAGTGAACATATTTATAAGTTTGGAATTTAAGCCTTCATTTAAAGTCCTTATATGTAACAATAATACAATAATAACCAATACTTATAAAGCCCTTTCTGTGTATCAGGCACTGTTCAAACTGCTTTACCTACAAGAGTTCATTTAATTCTCCTAATAGTTCTACTTGTGGGACAGGCTACCCCCAATATTAGTAAAATATCTTCTGGAGGAACCTTGGAGACCTTTCCTGGGTCATCTTTTTGGACTAGGGATGGATTTGTCTTTTTCTTGGGAAACCACCAAGTTGTCAAATAACTGGGAAAAGTCCAGTGAAGAGAAAGTGCAGGGAAATTCGAAGCTCTAGAGTATGAGAGAGGTGTTCGCCTTAGGCACTTGTTGCCACACCCTTTTGACCCAATGTGCCAGGGTGTGAAACTGTTTCAAGTTTCACCATGTACACCTAACTAAGGAAGGTTTGTTTGAGGTGACAGAAAGGGGTAGGGATGCAAGGTTGAGGATTCTTTAAAAAACTGGTCATGCATTATCTTGATATATTGCAGAGAAAGAATAATTTTGGAGATGAAGTGAGGGCTATATGTGGAGACTTTTGCGGGCCAGGGTGTGGTGTTTGTACATACATGTGCACAGGCATGCAAATGCACGCTTATGATTTGTGTAGAACTATTGTGCGGAAAGCACAGGAGGACAGAGAGGCTAACAAATATAAATTTCCGGAGGTCAAGGATTCAGTCTTGGTCTCATCTCTGTGCCCAGCACCTGATGCCGTGTCCAGCAGTGAGCAAGGCCTCATTACATGTTTGCCGGGTTCACTTTAACTCAATCTCTATAAAGCTGGAAAGTACTGAGAATTCCCAGGGCTCTGCCTGCAGTGGCTTTGCCACTTGATTTTTTTTTCTTCACAGACCCGCTGCTGCCCCCTTCTGGGGTTGGTAGGTATTTCTGCGGGAAATACTTCCTAACTGCTTAGCCCTGTTGTTGGTGTGGTGTCTGTACAACAGGAGGCTAGACCAGGCCAACGATGTTCCAGAGGGCGTGAGAGACTTCAGGGAATGGGCCTCTAAGTGCTCCCCTCCCTCATGACCTTTGCCCTGCTGTAGAGCAGCTCCACTTGGAGCTGTTTTATTTATGGGGTGTCAAATAAGATTTTGCAGGAAAACAATGTCCTCAAAAGTCTGAGGCCACTAGATTAGATAAACTCTGAGATCCTTCCAGGTCTAATGGTGTGATTTTATGAACTTAGAATTGGATCAGAGTCTTGAAAGCTGAACTCATAGTACCCAGAATGTCTCCATTAAGTGCTGTGGGTGTTTTGCAGGCGGATAGTCCAGAAGACATGCACAGCTGGATTAAGGAAATCGGGGCAGCTGTCCAGGCCCTCAAGTGTCACCCCAGAGTAAGTCACTTCCTTTCTGTTGCATAGTCACTGTCAACTTAGGGATGGGTGTCCTTGAGTGGATAGGTTTTATTTAGTGATTGAGGTAGGCAGCCTGGTCCCAGCTGAAGCCCCAGGCTGTCTTGTTTGTTTTTCTCTTTTGACTGATTAGGGTATAAATTTTTATTTTTTATTTTTGGTTGTTGGAGTGGGGGAGGAAGAGTTGGATAGAGAAACAGTTTCTGATGGGTTTCACACGTCTCCCTGTCAGGCAGACCTTGACACATCTGAAGTGAATTCTGTTGGACAGCTTGATTTCTGTACACAAGTATTTCAACATATGAGGTGGTGATCTTGGGTGGGTACCCTTCCTGGGGCTTTGGGATAAACTTGTCAGGAAAGCCCTTACTTTCCTTTGTTTTTTTTCTTTCCATTTATTTTTGTAGGAAATGTCCTTTTCGAGATCCATTTCTTTGACCCGCACTGGGAGCTCCAGCCTTTCAGGTGGGCCCAACTCTGTCTTGCGCAGAGGGCGGCTACCTGTGGAAGAGAAAAAAGTCCTCTGCAAAGCTCCCTCTGTGGCCTCTTCCTGGCAACCCTGGACACCTGTCCCCCAGGCTGGGGAAAAGCTACTTCCAACTGAAGAGACTCCTGAGGACTCTTTGTTCATGCCTCGACTTGAGGAGAGCAATGCTGCTGGGTTGTTGCCTAGCTCCCGGATAAGGCACAGATCGGAGCCCCAGCACCCCAAGGAGAAACCATTTATGTTCAACCTTGATGATGAGAACATACGGACCTCTGATGTGTGATGAGCCATAGGTGCCCAGGGAGGGAGGGGGGAGGACTCAAGAAAAGGAGGCCATGACTCAGTTTCTGTACCTGTTGGAGTAGTCAGAGGTCTTTATGCCACTCATATTCCTGTGGATGCTTCGTCAGAGGGGCCCATCCAGCTGGCTTTAAAAAAATATATCAATGCAGCGTATTTAATTTTGGTAAATCACTAGGTTGGACCTGTGGGCACGCTCAGTAGAAAGCAGGTTGCCTCTTGTTTGGCTGTTGCGAAGTGGTCCTGGTGAGAGGAGGTTGGGAGTTCAGGTTCATCCTTAACCAAGTTTTATTTCCTTGTCGTTGTTTTAGTTTCTTCCCTTTGTTTTTAGGCCAGGCATAGAATCTTAAGCCAGTCATCTGGTTTTATCCTATTCCTGACTATTGGCTGATGTTTGACTGTGAAGTAGGAGGGTGATAACTAACCCAGCTGAAAGGAGGGAGAGATGGTGGAAGATTCAGGCTCTGGTTTGACTGGGATACATTCTGAGGGAGGTGTTAAAATTGGGGGCTGGCAGATCCCCCCAAGGGACCTCCATAGGGGGAGAAATAGGGACCTCTTATGAGGTATAGGGAATGATTCTACCCCAGCTCATCAGCCAGTTTTGGGAATGACTCTGTTCTCATTTAGTCGTTCTTTGACCCCAAATACTGTCAGTGTGAGTGATAGACCTGCCCATCCGGTTTCCATGTCCAGCTCCAAGGATGAGTTAATCAGTGTTAAATGTTATGACTATTGAGAACAGATATGGTGTTAGTTGGAATGTGTAGAAGGTTGATAAGTGTATGGTAATTCACTTGTGTGATAGATTAGATCTCCGTTTTAGAGTTTTAGATTTGGTTTGAAGCAGGTACTGGGGAAGAGATGGATTGTAGTTCATCTAGCTAAGTTTTTTTGATCCATGTTTTTTAGACAGAAGGAAAGGTCTGTTTTAGTAAAGACAGATTATCTTGAATTCTTGCCTCACAGCTCTTTTTTAACGGGCCAATATTAGTCTTAACTTTCAGTGATGTTTATTGTATACCCTAATATATTTGCTTTCTTTCTATTCTTTGTGTTGTTCTTTGAATGAAGCATTGTGTACTTGCATGATCTGACATTGTAATCTGATCAGGTTCCATGTACTTATGAGTGGAGAGATTCAAAGATAATCTTGAGACATATTTATATTTTAAATAAAATAGAAACTGCATAGAAACATTGGTTTAGAGGCTATGCATTGCTGACTGGAGATTTAGAGATTTCCCAGGTAGAAGAGCATAAATTTCATTTCCCACCCCAATTTTAGGGTGAACCTTCTTCCATTTGGCAAGGAGATACTATTTCTGGGGTCCCTGGAAGGATTTGTCTATCCAACCTATGTGGTGAACTGCCACCAGGAACTTATCAGGATTCCCTAAAGGGAGAGAAAACTTAATTCGTTTCTGTCTATAACTTTTATAAATTAATGACATCTTTAAATTAAAAAATAAAGAGTAGAGGAAGAGGCTAAGAGAACCATTTTTACCTAAGTGAACTCCTTCCTCTCATTATGTCCAAATCTAATATGCTGAGGCAAACACACTTGACTAGAAAATCCTAGTGGCTTGGGGGAAATCCTGTTTCTTTCAGGCAATGTTTCCTTGAAGACTGTCATGTTGAAAACTTTTCTTGACTGCATTTCATTGCAGCTATCCTTCACTTAAATTGTTTGGTCCATGTAGAAAAAAGGAAATCTGCTGGATCGCTCTCTTTTTTCTCTCTTCTGCAGACTCTTGTGCTTTTGTCCTCAGAAATCCTTACTTTGGGAATTCTTTCTTCATGAGTGGTTGAGATTACAACATACTTCAAGTAGTCTGTTTTCAAGAAGTCATTCCAAATTCTTATAAAGCGCCTTATCTCTGGTTTCATCTTCCAGCTTTACTCAAGAAAATTATTTGGTTAGGTCAAGGAAAGTGTGCAGTAAGTGATATTGAATTAATAGAAATAAATTAGGGACTTTTGAGGTCTCTTTAACATTCCCTAACTCATGGAAAGTTGTCATCTTTTGGTTTATAAATTATAAACCATTTATCTCTCTTTAAAAATAAACTCTCTGCCAGATTACTACTGCTAAATTAATTGGTCATTATAGTAAGCCGATATGTTTCTTATTCAGGAAGGTCTATTTTGAGAATGTTAAACATACTTATAAATCCAGATTGTATTATCACGACAGAGGGAAAACAGGGACTCTAGTTGGCAAATAGTTGGGAATTCCAAGCTAGGACGTTGTTAATGTAGTTTCAGTACTAGATAAATATTATGCTCTTCAATGAAACCTGAAAGCATTCTCATACCCAAACCTTATTTCAGAATTTCTTTTGTGTCCCTATTATTTACTTTCTGGCCAATTTCACATCACAGCCTTTTAATGTCACTACACATGTGAGCCAAAGATGGTGCATGTATGACCAAAGAATTTAGTTTTAAATGTTTAAAATGGAACCAAATGGAAAAAAGTAGGGTGGGAATACAGTATAGGTTAGTAGTTAAGTGCATAGACTCTGGAATAAATCTGAGGTTTTCTCTGAGTTGTGCTGGTTTCATAAGACTTTTGAAGGAGTCTTGACCCACTGTATGTAGCAGTATTTCAGATGGGCTTCCCTATCCACTATTCTTGAAAGCTTAAGGATTTACTTACTCAGGGTCAGTTGATGACTGGCAAACATAGTTGGGCCTTTTGCATTCTGCGAGACATCATAAACCTAAATTGAGCAGAGTGACCTAAGGTCAAAATATTGGAATTACACATCTGTTTCTGAGTAGAATGCTGAACTCCCATGAGAAAGAGTAGATTTAAGGTCCAGCTTGAAGCAAAAGTTTTTTTTTTTTTTTCCTTCCTGAATATAACTTATGTAGGCGAAAAAGATCCAACAAATATATAGCAGTTTCAGTAGTTGAGCAGTGGGATTTGATGTTTGTTTTCACTGTTTACCAGATAAACAGGTATCTAAATGTAACAGTATTTTTGAAATGGAGTTTCTCAAATCAGCTTTGTTTATAAACTTTGAACATATTAGAAATGGACAGGTTTATTAACCTTTTTCTACCAACACCATTTCTTCCCCTTATTCCCTTTTCTCTCTGTGTTATCGCCTGCTGCAGTCAATTACAGTCACCTATGCTAGGAAGAGTTTGAACTGTTTGATCCCTTTCCCCACTGCTTATGAAGGTGTGGCATGATTTTGTGTTTTGAACCAGTATGTTTCAGCTGTGAAATGCACTCGCTGTAAGCCCTGAGCTGAGCGCATGGAAACATGCTTCTCATTTTATCTGATCTCTTAATTGGTATGTAGCAAAAAAGAATTTTCTAAAACTGTTTTGTTGCTTGTTTTGTAATAAAACCATGTGGAACACTGAAATATGGTGTTTTTATAATGTCGACCTTATGTCTGGGTGGATGATCTTTCGTCAGACTGCTTCTATTGGTTTTATGGATTTCACGAAGTGGGTGCCTCTCTTTATTGCCTGAGGGTGGATGTGGTCTCGTGGGAGGGACGAGTAATGGGAAGATGGATGGGTGTGTGTGTGCATAGGTCTGCCAGACTCTGCCCCTTAAAGTCAGGGGGCTGGCGGAGGCAGCACCCCAGCTGGGAGAAAATGTTGCTCATTTAAGAGCGTTTGCGCGTCCAGAGTAAAGTAATTGAAAAAGTGGGACTGAAGAAGGAAGCAAGATGACTAGACATCTGCTGTGTCTAGCTGGGCTGGGACAATTCCTCCTTCTGTGGCTGCTGCTGCCCCTGGTGCCTGTACCCAGGGTGGAGGCTCAGAGGACCTGGACCTCGCTGTTCTGCCCGGTGGCCTGCGAGCCGATGCGCTGTCCCCCGCTACCGACCTGCTCTTCTGGGGCAATGCCGGTGCTTGACCGCTGCCAATGCTGCCGCGTGTGCGCCGCGGCGGAGGGCGAGGTCTGCGGCGGGGCGCGCAGCCGACCCTGTGCCCCAGGGCTGCAGTGTGGAGCACCGTTCAGTCCCCGGGGCTTGGGCGGTGCCCGATTGGGCACCTGCGGCTGCCCAGCAGTGGGGGGCACCGTCTGCGGCAGCGACGGGCGTACCTACCCCAGCCTGTGCGCGCTCCGCGCAGAAAACCGTGCTGCGCGCCGCCGTGGCGCACTCCCAGCCGTGCCGGTTCAGAAAGGGGACTGTGGGGATCCAGGTGAGCGGCAGTGCCTCGCTTTCTCAGAGCACTCTTGAAACTTTAAGGAACGTATTTCAATTGCGCAGCTCCCACAGCTCGTCGTGGTCTCAGCTCCGCTCTGCTTCACTGGCCTCAGGGATTCCACTCCTTGTTCCCGATTTTCTTTTCTCTTTAGGAAAGAACCTTACCGGTTCCCGTGTGGTTTCTCCCCCGTTTCCTCCCCGCACATGTTGAATGCCGCCTTCCCTTTATCAAAAATTTTTTCCACCTGGGATGGCGGGTATGGTTCCCTCAAAAGCATACCCTTACAGGATTGCATGGAATTAACAGGAGGGAAAACCGAAAAGAGGAAGAGAAGGGAAGGTGGAGAAAGGGGTAGGGGAGAGACAGAGATTTGAGATCAGACCTCTGAGACAGTCAGGCCTCAAGGGTTCTGCCGCCCCCTAGAATGGAGCATTTCTTCACAGGGACTAGAGACGCAGGCCGGCCCAGGAGCAAGTACAACTTCATCGCCTCGGTGGTGGAGAAGGTGGCACCATCTGTGGTTCACCTGCAGCTGTTCCGCAGGTAAAGGAGGTAGGAGGAAGCCGTCAGTCACCAGCTGACCTGAGGGCCTCCCTGCCCCAGGCTCCAAGCTACCGCTTTAAAAGCATCACGTAGTCATAAAAAACGCTGTGAGGAAATTGCAGCTTAAAGCGGTCGAGTAACCTGTTCAGGGTCGTTGAAAGGGTAAGGATTCCGACTTCCAAATCTCGGTACTGCACCCCATGTAGGAGGCTGGGATTTCTCTGTCCTTCATCTCCTGTAGACAAACTTGAAGATCAGATACAAGAGCTAGAAAGCATCTGGATGGTGTTCTTGCTCAGCCCTCTGGGTTGGCATGGAAGGAAATTCTGTCACAAGGCTAGTTAGTAGTGGAACCTAAACAGGAAGCAGACTTCTTTGACTCCCTCCCTGCCTAGGACCTTGGTAATTTGGCACTAGGTCCACATTCTCCCACAGTATTGTGCTTAGGTTAGGCCTCTCTGAAGCAGAGGGTTGCTTTGCTGACCAGCTCTGGAGAAGAAAGTGACCCTGGAAAAGGAGAGTTGGAATCAGCTCTCAGCCGCATCACAGAAGATGGCCAGGGCACTGAACATGCAGAGTTCAGTTACACAGGGAGAGAACAGAAACACACAGGGAAAAGCAAAGTTCTGAGAAAACTGGTGGAGGTATGCTTGATGAATGTGAGGTTCCGGTGTTTCCATACTGTGGTGGATCCCCTGACTTTCCTGCCCTCTGCTTATACTGTTGTCTTGCTGAGACAGGTCACCTCTCAGCAACAAAGATATCCCTGCATCCAGTGGCTCTGGGTTCATAGTGTCTGAGGATGGGCTCATTGTAACCAATGCCCACGTCCTCACCAACCGTCAGCGGATCCAGGTGGAGCTCCAGAGTGGGGTCCAGTATGAAGCCACTGTCAAGGACATTGACCATAAATTGGATCTTGCACTGATTAAGATTGAGCCAAATGTGAGTATACCAGAGTGAAATCAGAATCTGCATATTTGGGGATATTCCTCAGTTTGCTCATTTTTTCTTCCCCATCTTTTCTACCCAGTATGTACTGTTTTCTAGTTTTTTTTTTCTTACTCCCTATTTTCTTCTATGCCTGTCTATATATCCCTAACAATTTCTATTAACTATCCAGTAGTCTTTTTTTTTTTTTTTCATGTCTCTTTCACTGCCTTCTTCAACAGATGCTTCTTCTGGGAAACTTATTTCTCTGCTTATCTTAGAGTACCAGGAATGACCAATGGATTCAGAGCTGCTAAGGAACATTTGAGATCCTTACTGTACCAAGTGTGGTCTGCACACCAGCAACATTGACATCATCTGAGAATTTTTTGGAAATGCAGAATCTCAGACCCCACCCAGGTCTACTGAATCAGAATCTGCATTTTCTTAAGATCCCCAGGTGATTCGTGTGCACATTAAAGTTTGACTGTAAACTTTTGAGATGGAATGATGGTACGCAAATTGCTAATGTTAGTTTATGTTCATCAGTTACTTCACTCCTGGTTTACTTATAGTAATGTCTACAAAGCAATAATTTTAGAGATGATCCTAATCATTTTGGTTATTGGTGGTAGCTGGAATGTGAGAAAGAAGCATCAGGCAGTCCTAGAACCTATTTGGATATGTGATTCTTGGATTATAAATGCCAAGACGATAAAGATTGTGTCATATATGTATTGTACACACATATTGGTTGAATCTATTCTTAATTTTTTTGTTCACCTCTCTGTCCTCCCCAACCTTTCTTGCCCATGTGCAGACTGACCTCCCTGTATTGCTGCTGGGAAGGTCCTCTGACCTGCGGGCTGGAGAGTTTGTGGTGGCCTTGGGCAGTCCGTTTTCTCTGCAGAACACAGTGACTGCAGGCATTGTCAGCACTACACAGCGAGGAGGCAAAGAGCTGGGGCTGAAGGATTCAGACATAGACTATATCCAGACTGATGCCATAATTAATGTAAGTCACTTGGGAGGGCCATTATGAACCCTTATGATACTGTGAGTGCAGTGAGAAAAACACTTCAGAGTGTCTGCTTTTCCCTCTGACCTTTTGGGAGATGTTCAGAGTTCAATTAGATCCTTATGAGAGGGGTGTAATGCCATGTTCTTAGAGTTCAGCCTGTTTTTATATGATACCTAGCATCCACGATATTGGTGGTCTGTTAGGGTCTGTCATAGAGGTCATCACTGCTGTAGGAGGTGGCGGTTCATTTGCTGTTGTTCTTTACCTGCGCTGACTTCAGTATTGATGATGGGGGAGGGGGGCGGTGCAACTTTGCCTGCCTTGGGGTAACAGGGGCTCACTAGAGTGGGTTGCTTTCGGTAAACCTGTTTAGGAGTAATGTAAAAATGACAAGGAGAAAAGTACTGATGGTTTTTTCAAATTCTGTCTTCAGCACGGGAATTCTGGGGGGCCTCTGGTGAACTTGGTAAGTGGCTACTTTCTTTGCTGCTTCATGTCATTAACTAACTTTCAAAGATTTTACAAATTTCATGATGCAGATTAGGATGCCACTCTTGTGTAGATTTGTGGTGTGATGCTTTTCTATGATTCCATCTTAAGTAAATGGTTAGGAAAATTTAAGATCTATGATAGATTTGTCATCCTGGTGTGTGAGCTCATCCAACTGAGATTGCCAGGGTTTACTTACACTTACAACTCTTTCACATGCTTTCTATTTTCATTGGATAGTTAAAAAAGTCCTGGGTACTAAACCCAAATTTATGTCAAATGACCAACTGTACTATGTAATGTATATCCTTGAAGACCCCTCATTGTTGCATATGAAGAAATCTCCTCCCAAAATGTTAATTTCATGATATAACTTGTCCAGGTTTTAGTCTTGACCCACTTATAGATGACAGAAAAACCACAACAGGAATTCATTGCTCTGTCATGTATTTAATTCCTAAAATCTATTCAACATCTCTAGTGGAAATGCCAGGGTTTCTATTTGCTCAAATACATGTGAAAATATGAGAGGGCACTGCTGTTTGACTCACAGTCTGTGATCATGCTCTCTGACTCCCTCTGAGCTGGTTGATTTTGGTTCCTCTTTACATATTACACTTGCTTGTAGGAGGATGAATTGTGTGTGAAATTATTGAGTGCTTTTTACTCATAACATTGCATGCAATTTTTTGTGCCTTCTTTCTCCAGTAGATAATGAGTTTACTAGAACAGGGCTGATGTGCAGAATTTCAGACCACATACTAGACTTACTGAATTATAATCTGTTTTTTTAAATATGATTAGAAGTCTTCTATCCTTTCCATTACCTAACAAAGGCTAGAGGATGATGAAGTACACATAGAGGAAAGTAGTTCTCTCTTCATAGCTTTGGTTTAGTAGAGTTTTTTTTTCCCTAAGGTCAATTTGTTAATTCTTATGAATAATTTCATTGAAGTGTTGCTGAAAATCCAACAGCTTTTTGCCTTTTTCATGTTTATTTTTAGTTTCATTTAAGGAATGAAAAGGCAAATACTCCTTGTCCTCTTATCTGGGTCAATACATAAACTGTGGTTCATTTTTAAAATCAAAGTAATTTGGTGAAGGAAAAAATAAAGATTAAAAAAATGTTTTTAAAGATTTTTCCAAGATAAAAAAATTCCTCAGCAGGAATTTGCGTATGTGTAGGCCCCCTCTACTATCCTATCATATTGTGAGCCCTGTAAGATAACATTCATTGCTCTCTATTGAAGAAGCATGTATTTCCTCTAGCCCCTCTGTACTCTGTACTTTGACTGCAAGTGACTAGCTTCACTTCTTCCTGTATGTTGTTCAGTTTGCATAACTTGGCGACTGAGTGATGTCTGCTCCCTTGCCAGGATGGTGATGTTATTGGCATAAATACACTGAAGGTGACCGCGGGAATCTCCTTTGCAATTCCTTCAGATCGAATTCGACAGTTCTTGGAGGAATTCCATGAGCGCCAGTTGAAAGGTAAGGGGAGTTAGGACTTTTCTTTCCCCCTGTATGTTTTTCAGGAGTGCTCAATTTATTGTGTAGAAAGCCATTTCAGTTCTGTAGAATACTGAGCCACTGGAACCCAGACCCCATCATGGTGGTTTGGGCAGCAATGTGGAGGACTAAGCACAAAACCTGTCATGAATTGTACCCAGAAATACTTGGATTGAACGATTATGGAAAGGAAACCTGAGGGCTTGGTGGGGAGGTGGATAGGAGTGGTGTCTGTGTTAATGACAAAAGTTCTCTAAGTCACGTATTTCATGGCTGACAGCCTAAAAAGGCAGCTATAATGGTAAGGATATTCTGTGACTCTGTTGTCTTTTTAAGATCTGCCAAAAGGAGAGAGATTTCGTTGTTGGTAACACATTATCATTTTTCCTTCCAGGAAAGGCTCTTTCACAGAAGAAATATCTGGGTTTGCGAATGCTGCCCCTCACTATGAAGTAAGCATAGGTTTGAATATGTCAGTGTTGTTTTCAGAAGCAAAAGTTGTAGCTGGATAGTCTTAACAGGGAAACTAAAGTGTTTAGATGACAGCTGGGTCCTCTTGTGGCCATAGGCCCTGTTTGTCACAGGGTAGGTATGTGCCTCAACTTGCACCAGCATTCACTGTACTTTTCAGTAGTTTTTTTTCACTGTGGCTATGTTTTATAATGTCCAGTGGTTCTAGGTTTTGGCATGGAGAATCGGAGCACCCCTAGGGAATAACTGTGACATGCCTGATGGAATCCCTTCTGGCCCCTGTGAGCCTTGAAAGAAAAGACAAGAGTACTGAACTGGGCAAAATCACATAGATGATAGAATTTCACTCATCCCCTCTTGTGACCACATCAAAGTTGAGACAGAAACATGGAGCAAACAGCAAACAGCAAGCAGAGTTGCCTGGGGGTCTAGATAAACAGAAGCCCTACAACTAGGAAGAGAAAAAAAAATCACCCTATAAGGATTGGAGGTAGGAGGGGGCAAAGACGCAAGGCTGCTGGGTCCCCAGTGGCTGAGTGGGACAGAGGCTATGGCAGCAGCAGCCAGCAGCTGCAGATGCCTCTTGAAGCGGCCATGTCTGCAACCGGACTTTCATGGTGGACTTGATTGCTCTGAGCACCAGTTCTCATCAGCTGCTCAGGGGTCACCAGAGACTTACAGGGGGACACTGAGTTGTTGGAGCAAGGGCTGGAGGTGAGGCTTACTACCTGGCAGAAATGCTGGCGGTATCCATTGTTCTTCTGTTGAGCCCTCCCCTTTCCCAGTGTGTGGATGCAGCACTGCCATAGCTGAGACATCATCAAGCTGGATAACAGAGGTTTCTCCACCCAGAGGATTCCTTGAAATTCTGACTCTCTCCAATGTGTGGCCCCACCCAAGCCACATTCAGTTGTATCTTTGATGAGTCCAGTGCCACTTGCTGAGTAGCACCAAGACTCACAAGGCATCTGATCTCAGTTTCTGGTGTCGCTTCTTGAGGCAACTATAAGCACAGCATCTGGGAGCTGCTTGCTGAATCTTAACAGGTGGCCCCGGAAGGGCACAGGCTGGGGCTAAACTTGGCCTGCAGCTGAACCCCTCTCAGGTCTGTGTCACTGGCCACCTACTACACAAAGCCGCGCTAATAAGACCAGGAGACTTAGGAGCTTTGCTTACTACACTGAAACAGACACAGAAAGGCAGCCAAAATGGGAAGACAAAGAAGTTCCATATGAAAGAAAAGAACATAGATCAAGGAAAAATGGAGTCAAGCAATCTAACAGATGCAGAGTTCAAAACACTGGTTATAAAGATGCTCAGTGAAATTAAGGGAAGTGTGTATGAACTCAGTGAGAACTTTAACAAAGAGATAAAAAACTTAAAAATGGAAATGGAAATTATAAAAGGGAACCAGTCAGAAATGAAGAATACATTATCTGAAGTAAAGAGTATATTAGAAGGAATCAACAGAGTGGAGGAAGAAGAGGATCGAAACACCAATATAGAACATGGGGAAGCCAAGAGCACACAAGCAGAACAGCAAAAAAAAAAAAAAAAAAAGTAACCAAGAATATAATAATAATTTAAAGAGCCTATAGGACAAAATTAAGGGTAACAACATTCGTGTCATGGGGGTACCTGAAGAAGGAGAACAAGAAGTTGAATATATAGTTGAAGAAATGATGATGGAAAACTTCCCTAACCTGGTGAAGGAAATATACAATCCCAGGAAGCTCAGAGTCCCGCTCCCCACAAATAAACCCAAAGAGGCCCACACCAAAACACTTCATAATTAAAATGCTAAAGGTTATTACAGAGAGAGAATCTTAAAAGCAGCAAGAAAAAGCAATTAGTTACCTACAAGGGAGCTCGCATAAGACTGGCAGCTGATTCTCAAAAGAAACTTTGCAGGACAGAAGGGCTTGGCACAAAATATTCAACGTGATGAAAAGCCAGGATATACAACCAAGAATACTTTATCCAGCAAAGCTATCATTTAGTCAAAGGACAGATAAAGAGCTTCCCAGACAAAAATAAGCTAATGGAATTTATCAACACCAAGCCAGTATTACAGGAATTGTTGAGGGAATTCTTTAAGAAAAAACATGTATTAAAAACATGAATAAAGAATGGTAATAACTACGTATTTATCAATAAGTAACTCAAATGGAAAAGAATTAAGTGCTCCAACCAAAAGATAGAGTGACTGAATGGATAAGAAAACAAGATCCCTACATGTGCTGCCTACAAGAGACTCACTTCAGATTAAAAGGCACCCACAGACTAAAAGGAAGAGGATGGATGGAAAAGATATTGCCTTGACAGACCTAGAGGGTATGCACTGAATAAAATAAGGCAGATAAAGACAAATACATGATTTCTCATACATGTGAAATCTAAAGAACAAAATAAATCACAACAACAAAATGGAAACAAACTCAGATACAGAGAATATTTTGAGGGCAACTAGATGGGATGGGCGGGGGTGGTTGGGAGGATAGTGAAAAAGGGCAGTGTTTAAAAAGTACAAATCGATAGATACAAAATAGTCATGGAGATATAAAGTGTAGCATAAGGAAAATAACAATGTTGTAAAATATATGTAAGGAGGAAGAGGGGTACCTGATTTAGTGGAGTGACCACTTCATGAGTTATATAGAGCTCTAATCATTATGCTGTACAACTGAAACATTATTGTATGCCAACTATAATTGAAAAAATAAACCTCATTGAATTGTATAGTGTAAATATGAGCAACTAATTTTCTGTTATACTTCGATAAAGCTGGGGAAAATGACAAGAGTACCTACTGAGACTTGGAGGCTTTGCCCAGGAATTAGGATATTAAATCACTGTGCTTTTTAACTTTATGAGAAAACTTTTCTTAATTTTCTTAGCCTTCTCCAAGAAATGAAAAGGCAAGATCCATTTTTCCCCGATGTGAGTTCTGGGGTTTTTGTATATGAAGTGATTCAAGGAACAGCTGCTGAAAGGTAAGAGCAGCTCAGGCCCTTGCCTAGCCTCCATCTTTCTCACTAGATGTGTGGCATGGGAAACGTGCAGGCTCCAGACTTCTGCTGGTCAGTGCAGTGGCCCCTACTGACACATGGCTACATGCTTGAGCTGTGGCTGGTGTGACTGAGGAACTGAATTTTAAATTTTTCAAAATTTCAATTTATTTAAATAAAAAAACCAGAAGCAATGTAAAACATTTTCCATTGAACACATCTGTTGTTTTGAGAGGTCTGCCTTTCACTTTAATCACTTCATTGTGTAAGGTATTATTGTTGTGACTTGTTTCTAGTAGATTTCAAAGACAAAACGGTGTAAAATGTGTATTAATAATTATTAAAATATTACATTAAAATATTTAAGACATATTGTTAAATAAGATATATTTTTTAAATGTTTAAAAATTTTTTTAAAAAATGTGGCTACCAGAAAATTTAAAATTATATACGTGGCTTGGCTTGTATTTCTATTGGATAGTACTGCTGATTTAGACTTGTGTACTGTAAGGGCCTTTATTTTTTTTTGAGGGGGGGGAAGGGATGATTCTCTGTAGCTCAAAGATTTATGATATGAGTTAATAACATAAATTTATTTTTAGGTACCTTAAAACACTTTTTTCTTTGAATTCTGGGTGACGGTATTTGAGGCCAGCACCAAATAAACACATAAGCAAATAAACACAGGAATAAAGTGAATAAAACAAAGGCTAGAGTAGCTCGCCAAAAAAAGCTCCAGTTGATTTTACTGTTGTTTTGAGCATTTATACTTACTGAGGTAAGAAGGTGGCTTGTCTGCCAGTTATTCTCCTGGGTCTCTCTCTCTTACACTTGTTTACTTCTCTCTTTTTGTTTTTCAAGAGCTCAACAATCTGTTAAGATTATGACGACTCTTTTAACGAGGGCAAGAAACGAATGGGTACTAACTGTTCAGAATAGTTAAGTGTTAGGTCTCATGTTTGGTTTGTCACAGGCTTTTTTAGGCTTTTTTTGGTTCCTATCCCCGCCACCCGCCACACTTAAACCTCTGGTTTCAGGCCAAAGCTATTTCTTTCAGCTCTCCATGTCCTTGCTTCTCAAGATGAGGTCTGTTGAGCAGCTGCATTAGCATCAGCTGGAGCTTTTGGGAGATGCAGAATGACAGGCCCACCATTAAATCAGAATTTGCATTTTAAACAAGATCTCCATGATTTAAACATGATCTCCATGCACATTAAAATGTGGGAGTTAATGCTTGCTTGATGTCACTGCTAAATCAAAAATCTGTTCTTTCTGGCTTCTCTCACTTATATCTGATAATGATATGATACATTATTGATAACAGCTGGCATTTATTGACCACCTACTATACATCAAGCACCATTTAAAATGTTTTACATATTTATTGGAGCCTGCAGTAGTCTTATGATGTATTATTTTACAGAGAAAAGCAGCTGAGAGGTTAAATGTGAGAATTACACAATAAGTCAGCAGGGATATGGAACTTAGCTTAACCTATTTTCCTGCTTTTGTACTTGCATTTATTGCTTCTGAGAGGCAGAGTGGTCGAAGGGCAAGAAAATGGCTTTTCAAGTCTGAAAGACCCAGGATCAGGTTCTAGTTTAGCATTTTACAACCTGTGGAACATTTATCCTGTCTAAGCCTCATTTTCTCATTTTTGGTGTATAGTTTGCACTCACTAATAATTTCCAGGTTTCTTTCTTTTTCCACTCATAAAACTACCATGAATTAAGTTCTTTCTTTGTGCATTGTTCTAGTCATCTTCCTGAGGTGAATTTGTTCTAAAGGATCACCAGGCTTTCAGCTCTACTTTCAAACTTTTCACATTTTCTTGCTTTAAATTTCTACTAAAAAAAAAAAAACCCAAAACTCCACATATCTTGGTGGCCTCCCAAATTATTCTTCTTTTGGCTTCCCATTTCTCTTAAATGGTGTCTCCTGGAGTCATTTAATTTGATGTCCCTCTTTCAGCTTATTTTTGACTTGAAGACAAATCAACAGCATGGCTTTATGTTTATTGCAGTGTTATATTTGGAGGTGGTTTTTGTTTCTAGAATATATATTCTGTGTGAAGCAAATATGTTGAAGACTAAATACAATCACAACTTTAGAGAAAAGGTGCCTAGGACCAGAACCTTAAATATTTAGGCATGGAAGGGTGACTGGTTTTTGACTTACTGAGAGCAGAACTTTTGGTAGTGTAGTTCAGCATACTCTCTAGTTCCTTAAACTGTGGGTGAGTGGGCTCTCAAAATCAAACTGATCAGAGTATAACTCTCTGGAGAAAATATATTGCTTGGGCTTTTCATGTTTGCTGGTAAGACTGGAAATATACTTGAGGTTAATAGAGATCAGAGATTAATAGAATTAAAAGCTAAAAACTCCTTATTCCAAACCAAATCTAATATATGGGAGGAATAAACTTCTTACACATGATTCTGGTAGAGTATTAATTTTGTAAAGGTAAACAGGATTGTTGTCTTCTAGGTGATTTCACAGCATATCTTAGAATAGCCTTCATATTTGAAAAGATTGAGGCTATTTCTGGTTTCCTGTTTGGTATGTTTAATGCCAGCAAAACAGTAGTACCATAAGAGACAGATACTAAATTCTAGATGGGGATAGGTAAAACTCTTATATTTTCATGGTCCTTTTTTTCTCCCCCTCCCAGCTCTGGGTTGAGAGACCACGATGTAATTGTCAGCATAAATGGTCAACCTGTTACCACCACAACCGATGTTATTGAAGCTGTCAAGGACAACGATTCCCTTTCCATCGTGGTTCATCGAGGAAGTCAAACTTTGATCCTGACAGTCACACCTGAAATAACTGATTAAGTATCTTGGTTTAAAGAAAAATTATCTAACAAAACCAAAACTATATTATCTGGTTTGTATTGAAGATAACCTAAAGATGGCAAGAGGTTTTGGGATCTCTTTCTTATAAAGAAAAATGAATACTTTAAAACACACACACACACACACACACACACACATATTCAGGTACCATTAGATTGGGGTGCTGCTGTACTGCTGCTAAGAAGCCTCACTAAGCAAGTGGAAGAAGAACATGGGTGCTGGGAAGTCTGGAGAGCTGATAAAATATTATTTAAAGATAGGGAAAAACTTAAAAACAGACTCAATTTCTAATTTAACTGTGACAGGACACTTTAGTATTTTAAAACTTCTCTATAGCCACAAACTGCATATAACACATACATACATACATACATACATACATATACACAAATTGATCTACCAAATATTAAGAAATAGCCTGAATCCAAAGTGCAAAGGAAATCAAGTTTTTAATACTATTCCTTTATGCAATCAGTTTTTCAGGTTCTCTCACATTTGGCCAGAATTTATGGATACAGAGGATAGGCTTCACTTAGCAGTCAAACTGGAACTGACAATTGCAGATTGTTACAGAGGAATGAATATTAAAGATTCTCAAGTTATCACTCTAGCAGTGGAAACAACTTTGGTCTACAATAGCTATTCTGACTGTGAGAAGTGCTTCTATAAAACACAAACTTCAATACATTACAGACTTTTACCTTTTTACGCAAGCTCTTCCTCCTGCAACATTAATGATTTAAATCTGAAAGCACCAAAGTGTGTGTTTAAGAAAATAGCTTTTGATAGGGTTTGTGACTATCCTTAAGGAGATTAAAGTGTGAGATGAGGCAAAATTTGTAGCTTAAGGTAGTATATTATTTTGGGTAAGATTTTAATTTTAGTTTGTTTTCTGGAATTTTCTTAGAAGTGTTTCCTTTTTTTAATATGGACTTGTTAGACCCCTTTTAGTCTATATGCTTGTGCATTTTTCTGGGGAGAGGGTCCAGTTTCTTTTTGACCCATGAAAAATTTAAGAACACTGCCTTATAGAGATTATGAATACAAATCTTCTTGTTATTACTGTTATTAACAAGGTTCAGGTCAATGTGGTACAGAACTTTCAAGACAGAACAGAATAATGTATTTTAACTTTTATACAACTGTCACTACTTAATATAAAAACAATGATCATATTAATCAAGGGTAATAAAGCTGAAACTTTTAGGAAAGCTGTTTCATAATGACAGAGCATACCCAGAGTTATTTTAACTGTGATTCTTGGTATTTAAGTCAATTATTATGAAACTAAACTTTGAACAGTTATACCTTGATTGTTTCTAGAATTTATAAGTTATTCCAAATAGCAGAATCTTAGTGTGACTTTTCATGAAGTCCCCTTCTTACTTTACATTTAACTGTTATTTTCAACTTAGATTGCAAAGGATGGGATCTAAGTTTTTAAAACCACGTGTGATTTAAAACATTTCCTCTATTCCCAGTGATTTAGGAATATGGGAACTTGGTTGTCTCTTTCCCTTAGACTGACTGCTGCAACCTACAGTGAGAGCTTCTGGTACCATGCTTATTTTGATAGAAAACATTCAGTTTCTCTTTGTCCCCATAAATCATATCCTAACTCTATCCAGCACTCAGTAATAATGTTCTTTAAATAAGAGTCTGTTTTTCTTTCCAAGGGCATGAGGCTCCTCACCTTATCTTACTTAATTGTGAAGAATAGTTTTATAGTCACTTGCATGAAATATATATATATTTTTTTACCAGCCTACAATATGGGATCTCTAAAATGGTAAATAATACTTTTTAGACAGGAAAATTTTGCCAAGAGGATAGCCTAACCCAGACAGATCTGATAATGTTGGCTTTCAAACCATAACTGGAAATGAAAAAAATTATTTCCTGTATAAATTGCCTCTTAAGCATAATAATGGTATAACAATAGGGTTTATTAAGAGGCTGTTTCACCTCAACTGCCTAGCTTTTAGCGAAACAAATTTAACTTTGATTTTCACTCTTACCTACTGAGAATACCCAAACAGCATTCCAGACTGGCAAAATTTATTCTGCAATTTCAGTTTAGAAAGTTGGAATTTCAGTGCACAGTAAAATCCGTGGCCATTTCTGCTTCTGAAGATTTTCCTTGGTTCAGCTTCAGATTGCCTCTGCATGAAGACTCAGGGTCATGAAAGTTAAAAGGCAAAAATACTCAGTTTGCTCATTCTTTTGGGTCCACTTGCTCCAGAGAACTGAAGATATAGCCATGTACAGAAATAAAGAGTATGGAAACCCTTCCATTAGCTTAGAAGTTAGTCACTAGCCTTTATATTTTATCCATGAAGAAAGATACAAACTTGGTTCACACAACACTGTTTGCTTGTTATTTCTAGGCTACAAGGTAAAATCTGAGTTGAAAATCCAGAGTCCAAAGAAACCTTTGTAACCAAATCCACTTATTCCCTCCAAAGAGGGGATGTAATAGTCAGATCTGATATCAAGGAAATGTTTTGAGCCTGCAGAGATGAATTCAGAAGACTCGCCTCTCTGGGCCATAACAGTAGCCATTTTTAGTAAACAGTGCACCAATTGCTGCCATCACTTGGCATCAGCCCTCCAGTAATAAGCAATACAAGGTCAACAAACCACCAAATTCCAAGTCCTCCAAGTGTCAACAGCTTCCCTACTGCTGTGCCAGTGTGTCCCAGACAGAAACGATCTACTCCAAAACATCCCAGGAAGAAAGAGTAAAGTAAAGTGGTTATGAAGTAGTGGCCGGTATACCTAGATGAAAGGAATTAAAGATGTTTACCACATGAAAATTAAAATACTTAATGATTAATGAAAAGTGAAAAGATGGTATAGCCAGTCCCTCTGTGGCCTCCTACTTCCTTATTGCTCCCTCCCATCCCCCAAAGGAAGGTCTCTAATTTAGAGTCTCAAAAGCCTATTTGCTAAGATATGGAGGACCTGTAAAAACAAATATTTAGTTGGACTGCACAAGAAATTATCAAGCACATTAGCACACTAGGCCTCCTGGTAGGAATGGAGTCAAGGCCCCCATTCCTCCCCTGCACAGGCTCCTTTCCTGAGGCTATAGTTCTGAATGCAATTCTCTAACGAACTGTCTTCCCTTAAACGAACACTCATTTCCATGTACCTTTCCTGCTGTCTTGTGACAACTAAAAATGGGTATGTCTTCATAAAGACTTGTCTTACAGACTGTGATGACACGCAATTGCAATGACTCTAACATCATCACTAAACATGGTTATAAACTCTCCATTAGGAAAGGGTATAAGTAATTTTCATGCCTTCAAGCAGAATTTACAGAAATAACCCTAATCCTTTAATTTTAAGATACATTGATTTTCAAGGAGAGACCCATACTTTTTATAATAAAATCTTTATTCTTAAAATATTAAGGCTATTTTCATAGGATTTATGCCTATCATAGGAATCTTGGAGCTAGGTCATCTAACTTCTTCATTTTGTAGATGAGAGGATAGAGACTCTGAGTGACCATAGGTAATTAGCTAGTTGGTGAAAGAGACATTAAGAACTTATGACCTCTGGTCTCAAGTCCTGTGTCCTCTCTATTATAACTACATTGCCCCGTCCATGGATTATGCATAGTAGTAATACTGTTGCCCCTTTAACATTGAAGGTAAAAGAAAAAGTCACATCAAGAGATGGCAATAAAAACAGCTCTACCTCCATCCACGTACCAACTACTTCATTCAAAGTAACACTTACTTTACACAAGGTTTATTCTCTCGTAGGAAGGTCCTAGGACTGGCACACTCAATTCCATCTAGGGCCCGGCACTGGACTGATGTGTGTTCCACATCACTGTACGCCTGACCACCAAACTGGAATAACAACCAAAACAAAATAAACAAAAAACCTCACCAAAATATATCTTTATATTAATAAAAGATGACTCAGGGTAATAGTTATTCTAACAAAGTTGGGGTAAAGCTGTGGTGAAGAACAAGGAATTTAGTAACATATTTCAAGAGATTTTAAATTAGTCCATCCTTAATGTATATTGTTTTAAATAAACTTTAAAAAATTTATAATCAGTTTCATTAAATGCCATTTAGAATAGAGGGACACAATGCTTTAATTATCCTATATTTACAGGACAAAAAGCACATTATTGAGCATTTGGGAATGGGTATTTAAAAAGTCAATGTGTATTACAGGTCTGTTTTACATGTATTATAAATGAACATAATTAGGAAAGAATTCAGAATATCAATGGACCCAGGACTTTATTTAAGTCATGAATGTTTGATCAGGTATTTGTAGTACATCTATGGTATGTTTAAATTCCAGCAAAAAATGCCAGAACAGGACCTCTGACCCTTTGTGTAACTGAATTCTAGAAGAGAAAGCACAGCTGTATAATCTCTATTGGCACTTTATTAAGTGCTTCACTACTATTTTTGTTGGAGCATTCCTCGAAGGAATGGGGACTTCTGGGGGAAGTGGTAGTTTGAGTACCTTGACAGGATCAATCTAGTTTTTAATTAAAATAGGCCAAAGTAAGTGATCTCTATATGATTCTAACTCAAACTTTTATCAATATTATCAATAGAGCAAAAATCTCACTGTACTAAAAATATTTCTTTATATGATTGCAGTAAGAGTTGCTTTTTTGGTTTTATGACTTTAAGGTTTTCTCCTCTGTATCTGATTTAGTGCAAAGAATGTTTTCCTATAATTCTGTTATTCCTGTGTTTTGATTTGCATTATGTGGCATAACATAATGGTGAGTCCACAGTGGGAGAAAAGAACATGAACTTCACTGGTTTTTGGGAGTCTGACTAGAAAGCATGTGCCCAGCTTTAGGGATATCATCAGTGGAACTGAATGGCTTCCCTCCATTCCAAGAGGCCACTGTTAGCAAAGGCTTGAATGCTATAACCTCCTGCAAAAACATATACTGATAGACACTATGTTTCCTAAAGACAAGGTAGGAACTGCTTGCCTGGTGAAAAGAAGTCACTGACAGGAAGAGCTTTGTCCCAAATGCATGTGTAACAACATACTGCTCAATTCATCAATTTTAGGAAGTGCATAAGCTTTTCTTGTGCTCTTTCAGGAAAGTGCATGCCTTGAAGGATATCAAGGGTGACATTTCTTAGCTTCAAATCTGTCAATCTCAATGGCCAAAGAAACCAAAAACAGGTTGGTCTTTGCACCTTAGTAGTTTTGGCACAGAGACTGTTTCTTCCTTAGGAAACTAAATATCTTGTTCAGCCACTGGCCCTGGCCGTGTTGGAAATTTCTAGTAACAGTTGTTCTAATTAATTCTACAAAAAGGTAACTTCATACCTCTTAAATTTTTGTTAACTTTTAAAATATGTTTCTGGAAGAGTTTGTTTATAAAATAAAACAAAAACCCACCTTGAGACAACCATAACCAAGTTCCTGAGATGCGGTTGCATTCCCAACATGATCCACTGGGTCTTCACATTCTATGAATTCATCAGGTCTGAAATCACATTAAGATCTTGATCATCATATGGTCTTTGCAAACGGCTGTTTACATTTATATAATCAAAACAAACAAGAGATATTTCTTCAGATATTCTGGGGTTTAATATTCTGATTCTTTACCCAAGACAAGAGATGGTGTCAAATAAACTCAAGTATGGCAGGTCAAATAGCCATCCAAATGACCCCTTTTGGGGGGCAGTGGGGTGTTTCTGGTCCTATTTCTACACGTATTCTCCTTCTGCCGTGGCTTCATCTTTTCCTAGGCTAACAGCCACAAGGCTATGGGGTAAAAATTGAAGCCAAAGAATTCCCAGTTCTCTTTGCATTTCCCAAAAGCCTTTTCTTATTTGACTAAAAAGATGTTAAAAAATGACTTGGTTCTGAAACGGTAAGGATATTGCTTTTTTTCAGGTGTCGTCATGTAGGCAGGGAGTAATTTACTCCATCAGTGCCCCACGCAGTACTAGCACCTACGATGGAGCCTCCTTCGGTTAAAGGGAGTAGGACAGAGAAGGCACAACCTCGTACCCTTCTTCCGGAGGCTAAAAGATGTCACTCCCCCCTAGTTCTCCTCTTTCGGGATCTCAAAGGACCTGCCAACGACACACAAGGTTTCCCCCAGCATGGGTGAGAGGAGTGAGAAATCTGTCATATTTACGTCCCGCGTGTTGATTATCAGGTCCTCAGATGGAGAGGGTCCGGGGTGGGGGGGGAAAGCAGCTTCCCTCTCTCCTCTCCTACCACAACACCCATGTATTACTGGTCCTATCTCCATCTCCGCTTGCCTCGACGACTGGGTAGCTTACAGGTAGGAGCAAAGGATGACTGGTGAGTTGGGGTCGCCATATTCCCAGCTCGGAGCGCCGGCGGAGACCTCCGGGTGGGCGGCGCCAGCGGATGTAAGCTCGGGCACCGCAGTAGCGTTGTACGAGTGGCTTCGAGAGACACAATGCAGCAGCAGTAGATTTCCCAGCAGCAAAGCCGCTTGGCCGCACAGAAGCAAGTAACTCACTGGGAAACCACCCAGAACCATTTTTCCGGGGCCAGTGGCGGGGGCCTGACCTCCTCAACTACAAACCCGGGCCGGAACCTCCAACCCAAGCCCGGCCTGGCCAGGCCTCTCCGCGTAGTCCCGCTCCTCGCCGCCAAACAGCCAATGGGCGCACAGGTTGGCTCTCCGCCCAACCCCTGACAACCAATTAGAAAAGGCTGCGCAGGGGGCGGGGCTGTGCTTCGCTTTTGCTTTTCAATTCCTCTTCTGGGTCTCCCGCTCCTCCTCCATTTTCTCTTAATGCTTCGCCCAATCGGTTCTTTTGACCCCCAAAGTAGGCAGGCCTGGGAGTAGAAAGGGGCGCGGACAGTGAATGGGCGGGGCAGACTAGTGCGAGTTTTAGCCGCCAGATAGCAGTCCCATTCTTTCGCTGGGGACTAGATTTTTCTCTACGTCAGCGGTAGCGAGCGCAATGTCGGGAGCGAGCTCGGACAAGAGCCGAGTTGCGTCAGTGCAGAGCGCGTGTTCGTCCTCGGGCGCGCGCATCTCTGCCAGCTCTGGGGCCCCGGCAGGGTTGGGAAATGATGGAGCCGGCGGACGCAGAGGCAATCGAATGTTGAGTAGAACCTGCAGAATCTGCTAAGATGGGATCCTGTGCCGGCTCGCCCTTTGGTACCCTCCGCTTCCAGTGGCTGCTGTTGTTTGGCTTGGTGGGCCCAGTCCTCGGTGGGGCTCGGCCAGGTGGGTGTCCGCCCTTAGGGACCTCCAGGATTGCTGTTTCCTAGGGCTGGGACTCTTGGAATTACCCTGAGGTCCCCGGGAGTGGAGGGGTCTGGCCTGGGGACTGGACTCGGGGTCGGGAGGCGGAGTCACTCCAGCTGTGTGTAGACACTACTCAGACCCGAGGTTCAGGGTCGGGCGCCCCCCAACACTTCTCGGCAGTATTCTGTCTGGTTCCTCTTCCTCCGTCTCCTGCTTGGTAGAACCTTTTGCGGTGCGCCCCACCCCCATCCCGGGCAAAGCTGGGTTCCCCAGACTCTCTCCGGATTACTCTGGATCTGACTGATCGAGGGAGTCTGCTGAGAGCTTTGGAGGCTTGGGTGCGCGCCGAGGGTGTGTTCATGTTTAAACTGAGAAATGGAACTTGGTCTTGCTTGTAAAGTTAATGTCACTTGGGAAGAGACTGGGAGATGGAACTTTTGATCCAGGTTATCATGATTTAAAAAATTGACGTTTATTTTATTAGTGGAGTTTCCAGTAGGTCCACAGAACTAAATTTACTGAGGGAATTAAGGGTGGTGGTGCTCATTTTCCTTGGGCCATTTTGTTGTAAGAATACTGTTTTGGAAACGAACTGTTACATTTCTTTGGCCAGTCTTTTATCTGCGTTTTTACTAGATTTGTAATGTCTCAAAATTTGGACAAATAATCTTTGCCCTGTGTAAGAAACCGGATTAGCGTAAGAATTAAGTCACTTATGTGAAATAGCGTTTGAATTCTAAACTTCCCTTTAATAGGTAAGGTATTTATATTGGAGATGTCCAAACATAGTGGAAACAAATCACCAACTCTTTAGCTTCTTTCTGGACAAAACTTCTTTATTTATTTTGGCTCTTATATTATTGTTTATATGGCTATGTTTTCTTTATCAGTTATAGAGTATGATAAAGAATTTTTTTTTTTTACTAAATTATTGCTTTGAGAGTTGTTCAAAGGTGTTGATGGAAGATTTCAGTGCAGGGCTGCTCACTATCAGAAAACTAATTACTTTTTTTTTTTTTTAATTTTTGGTTTATTCTTTTTCAATTAAACAAATTTGCCCCATTGCAGGAATTTTCACTCTAAATAGGGAAACTTTATAGAATGGGAAGCTACCAATTTTTATCTGAGTAAGATTGTTTTTGCTGTGTTATTTTAGATGGTTAATATTTACCAGTATTTAAGGTGAAGTAGATTATAGACATCTGGAGTTTTAACAATCCATAATTCAAGACTATATTTTTAATGTTAATGTATGTATTGATTATTACATACTTGCATATAGATGTATGAAATATTTTTATGGTTTTTAACTGGCTTTAACATCTTATGGCCAGTCCCTCACTTAAGCATGTATATGCTTTCAAAACTTGGTCAACATTTATCGAACTTGTTATAAACAGCATGCTCAATTCTTGGGGATGGGCAAAGGATGACTAAATTTGCTAAGTATCTGAGGGATGTTGGGGAAGGTTTCATAGAGAAAGTGATATTTGAACTGATCTATATTGGTGAATGTTCAAGTAACGGGATAGGAATACATTTTAAGCAGAAGAGTTTTTGCAAGGATATGGAGAGGTGAAAGAACATGACTTGTTAGGGAATGAGAATGTCTCCAGGTAGTCTATGTGAAAAGAGACAAGGGAAAAACTAAGGTAGGTTGGTACCAGTTGAGGAGAGTCTTCTTCACTGTGCTAAGAGACTTGGAATTTACCTTGTAGGATAAAGTTCTTTGGATGAGAAGATTTTTAAAGTAGGGGTGTGGCATAACCATGTTTGTAATTAAGATAACTGGCAACACAATAGATGACAGAATATAGGAGGGAGAGGTTGGAGGCTGGGAGAGACCTGTTTGGAGGCTTTTGTAATAGTGTGCAGTGAGTCAACTCATGTTTCCCTACCAGAATGTTCTTCCAAAATCAGCTGACTAAATTTTTGCAATACAGGAAGGATGTTTAAAATATGCCCTGAAACCTTTTCTGCTAGTGGAAGAGGAATTCGAGGACTCAGGAAGTACCATCAACACATCAGTTACATAGGAATTAAGTCCTTTTGGAAGGATTTTTACTACCATTTATAACATTGAGTCAATGAGGAAATGCAGTATAAATTCCAAACAGCTTAAGTTTACAGTAAACTTAAAAAAAAAACCAGACTCACAAAGGTAACTTTGTATCATGAAAATAACAAGAGGAATCAGGTATGAAACCTCTTACATTTTCTCTTTTACGGTAATAAGTATGATGTAGACGTGTAGAATTAAAAAATCAAAAAGACTTGCATTCTAAAGAAAATGAGTTTTAAAGTGTAATTATTCAGGGTGAATCACTGTAAAATGAACTATGGAGTAAGAACTTAGGTTTGTACTAATTTTGTTTTTCAGTGTCAGCAAATTATTTGAATTTGATATGTTATTGTTTGTACTGTATAGGAGAATGGAGTTTTTAAAATTTAAAGGTGGTTGGTTTTTTTAAGTAAAAAATAAGACTTTTATAATTAAAATATGTACAAAACAAGTTGCTGGGTTTCAACAGTTTTTAAAAAGCACTTTAAACTTTATCTTACCAAAGCGTAAGGTACCTTTAAGTTTGTGTTTTGTTAAAAATCCTAGTTTATTATAGAATTCCCCCAAAGATGCAAGCTCTAAGTACCTGGAGGCTTTTTTCTTGAAATAGCCACAAGCCCAAATATATGGCAGCCTCATGATATTTCTTTTCCCCCTTGGATACCTAGTATATAGCAGTCTTGGAATTATGCCATCTTTTGAGTCAGTGCTGTGCGACTGACTGCCTCGTAAATAAATCTGGTCTTCCTCGTATTTCAGTAGCTAACTCTCTTCTACCTTTGAATGGATCCAACATAGACCCAACTAAGGTTGGATTGCACTTTGAATTGTATAATCTTGTTTGTATTTTGAGAGATTATTGTAGTTTATTTTTCACTTTGTGACAGTGTTATTTTAGTTAAATCATTGTTTCCCCCAGTGTGATCATGTGGAGAAAACTGCTTGAATCACATTTTTTAAGGGTGAATTAGGATATTGTACACCTAAACTAATATTATATTGTATGCCATCTGTAATTAAAAATAAATTATTAAATAAAAAGTAAGTTAGGGAACCTGAGAAATTCACTTAATTTGGGCAGTTTTTAAACATGCAGTTGTTTTCAGATTTGTTTATGTTTATCTTAATATAATACTTAAGAGTATTTCAGTTTATAATAAATAAAATGGTGCCGCTGCCAAACATTTGTTATACCATAGGATAAAATCCATTCCCATATCTGAGAAATGCCTTTTTCCTTTTGACACGTTTCTCTTTTAATGAGATGTTTTGTGGTTTAACTCATTTTAGGAGGATTTCCTGTTCTCCTCCCCCTTTAGTGGTTCCTTAGAACCCTCATGTGAGTAGACAGACCCCTGAGACCCTGCTCCAGATTAGCTTTATTGACACATTAGAATCTTGCTGCAAATAGACCTCTGATCCCAGCTGCTTGAGAGGACTGGTTAAGCAGTCTATGGCATAGCAATAGAGGAAATCTAGCATTGCCATTGAAATGACAAATGTGTGGGCCATGTGGATCTGTGGAAAATTAATATAAAAATGTTAATCATAAAAAATAAAGTTTACTTTAGGTTTTACTTGATTAGTACAATTATGAGTGTATGAATAGCAGTAGAGATAAGAAAGGGGAATTTACTTGTCACACATTCATAGACTACTTCCTGTACCAGTGCAGGAAACAAATAATGAGTAGGATACTGTCTTTTGTCTTAAGAAACTTAAATTTTTTTGCTAGATGAACATAAATTCTTTAGGGCATTAAATCTTATACATGGTTGCTGTTTTTCCACAAGGGGGATTTAAAAACAACAGCGAAAACCTTGTTCCTTTTTAAATGTAAAGATGTGTCAATGTTAAAAAAAAATTGTGATGCTTAGAAATATGTAAGAATTTAGAACATAGCTGTGGAACTTATGATTGTGTTTGAAGATAGTTATTAATATATGATAATTTGTTTATTTGGGATTGACCTTGTGAATGAAATGGAAATATATGGCTCAAAATAATTGTGCTTTATGGATTTAATTACAATAATTTTTCTTTTATTAAAAATTATTGTGACATTAATCAACAAAATCCAATAAGTTTCAAGTGTACAATTCAGTAGTATGTTGTATTACAACAATTTTTCTTTAAGAAATAATTTGGACAATAAAATTATCTTATTCATCCTGTAGGTGGAACTCAGGTCTGTTTTCTATAGTGAAAGTACTTAGAGGTGGATATTTGTTTACATTTTAGGCAGGAAGGAAAGGAGAAAAACCTATAGCTGAGAGTTCACATTTGTTTGCTTTGCAATTAGGTGGAGTTTTTAGAACTTATTTCCTTCCCTCAACTACAGTTACTTTTACATATACTTAGACTTCCTCTAAAGGAGAGTACATAAAAAGATCTAAGGAGGTAGAGGAAGAAAGCAGTGAAACTAACACCTTTTCCTTTCTTTTGCTAAGTTTAAGACACTTTAATATTCATGTTTCAACTCTCATTTCTATGTTCATTCCATGTTTTCTGGTAGTGTGATTTTCAATGGTGTGTTTATTCTGTCAAATTCTAATATAACAGTTTATATTCTCTCTGGCATTGATTGTATTAAGGTTTTTATTTTTGTTGTGAACTTTATCTTTATACCAGTGGTTTTCAGCTGGGGGTAATTTTGCCCCTGGAAGGCATCTGGGGGATATCTTTAGCTGTCACACTGGTGGTGCTTCTGGCATTTAGTGGGTAGAGATACCAGTGATGCTACTTAATATTCTAAATTGCACAGGACAGCCCCCACCACAATAAAGAAGTTTCTGGCCCAAAATGTCGAAAGTGCTGAAGTTGAAGCTTTATAGAAATAATGTTAATGCACTTTCCTTGTAGTAATGTAAGAAACATGTTATTTTGGTTCTCATGAGAAGGTGCTACTATTTGGAGTTAAAAAAAGTAAAAGGAAGTGAAAAATCTATGCAAGGTATAAACATGAAAAAAAAAGAAAGATATAAGAACTAGAGATAAGAAAGGAATTTTGAAAAAATATAGGAAGGAGGATTTTCAAACTACTAGTGAATGTTAATTTTTGAGTGATATAACCCAAATATGTACATTTTTCATGTTTTGGAACTCCTTATGATACTTGGGAAGTGGATCTTTGTATTTTAAAACCAAGAAGTCAACATCAGAATAAAAGCTCTTATATACAGAAGTTATTTTGGGGTGCTATAATTTTGAAAGCCTTTTAAAAATAAATAATTAATTGTGGCTTCACCGCCTGCCCCGCCCCCAACACCAAACAAGAATTTTGCTTTAAAATGGAAAGGAAGGAAAAAACCTTGTGTCTTTCCTTCCTATATTAGACTTTTATTCTTTGCTAGCAATCTGGATAAAAGAGCCATAATTTCAGTGAATAGTTTCACTGGCCTGAAACCAACTAGCTGTGTGACCTTATAAAGTCACTTAACCTGTTTCAAAGTAAGAGCTCTTTTTAAGTATCTGCATACTCATTTGTCGTTCTTTTGAGAAGTACTTCTTTTTCTCTGTGATGTTAGCTTCCAGTGTAACACTTATCTATTACCATATGTATCCTTGCCTGTAATGATTTATTTAAAAACCTTTTTATTTTGAAATGATTATAAAGTCACAGAAGGTTGCATAAAATGTAAGAGTGATTTGCTTTTTATCACACAGAACTTCTAATCTGTTACTCATAGAAAGCATTTTATTTTTGCCACCTATTCCTGCCACCATTTCTAGAGTGGCCTAGTAGTTGAACAGATTACCATGATCCAGAATGAAATTATTAAGGATAACACTGAAACTGATGTTTTTAGGAATTTGAGAAACTAAAGGTAATTGTAAGGTTTATTTTGGGTGAGGAAATAGTCCTGTCCCTCAGTTAATTTAGGATTAAGGATATTTTTACCTAGTGGTTTGAAACCTGCATCTATTAAGGTGATGGATTTCTTTTGACATGGTTCCCAATTGACAACTTCAGATATCTGAATATTTTATTGTAATATGTCATACATAAGCCTTGGATCAGCCCATGGCTGCTTTTGTGAGTGTTGGAGTCTATTTCTGGTGTTTTTATGTAACGACTTAAAGCCACATTTACTTAGTATAATATGCCATATTATAAAGACATAAGGGATTGGTGGGCAGAGTTTGAATACCTAGTATGAGGTGATTATATTGCATGTGATACAATTTATGTTTTCCTGTTTACACTGTATCTTTAAAATCCCAAGTTAGACAACATAATAGACATTTTAATATATGTACAATATTATCTTGGGGAAAGTCAGATGTAAATATTTCATTTCAATCTGTGTTTTGAGAAATCTGAGAGGCATAAAACAATGAGTGAATGAACGTATAGAATGGATCCAAAGAAGGGGAGTGTGGGAGAAGGGAGACTAGGGAAAAAGATATCAAAGCAGTCTTGATGTGAGGTTAATAAGGCTGATGGGAAGGAAGTGGCTGTTAAATAGTTTATGCTTTTTATTGAAGAAACACTCTTTTTTCCCCCCTACTTTTAACTTCAAAAGTAACATAGGAGTTCCAAATTACTTACTCATTATAAAAACAAATTCAAACCATATAAACATATAGGACTGCAGGAAATAAAGTCCAAGTCCTTATCTAATTACTCTCTGGTTCTGTTGCATTGTGATAACTACTTTAAACAAGTTTGGTATATTTACTTATGGTATAAGTTACATGTTTATGATACATTTTATAGTCTTATATGTATGACGTGATATAATGTTTCATAAACACTATTATTGAGTTTTATAAAGTGAAAAGTCTCCCCTTCATCCCACTCCCTATACGTAACTACTAAAAAAATAATTATTTTATTATAGAAAATATGAAACATACAACTATAGAGAAAAGAGTAATAAACTTCTATATACCCATTACCCAGTTTCAATGTAATTTCATATGTATCTCCTACTTCAAACACACACTGTATTATTTTGATGCAAATCCTAGATATCATTTTGTCTTTGAATAATCAGAATACTCTCTAAGACAGAATGGCTTTTAAAAGGAAACCTTTCCCATGAAAAGCTTATTACACTTAAAAATTAACAGTAATTTCGCAAGATCATCATTGTTGAATATGTATTAGAGTTAACCCATCAGGCTTTACAAGTATCTTTTTATTGTCCTTGTCCATTTGGGAAGTGTCATATCATCTTGGGATATAATTCATGTTGGATAAGTTTGGAAAATGGGAGGTGAGTGAATGCTGCTAGGCTCTAGATGCCTCTTCCTTACCCATTTCCCCACCAAAGCAGTTCATGTGTATGTGTATATGTGTGTGTGTGTGTGTGTGTGTGTGTGTGTGTGTTTATACCTTTAGATTTCTTTTAAGAAAAAGGGTTAAGGTTTTTAGCTAAAAATTGTTTGCAAATGATTGCTGTGTATATACTGTTTAGTAAAGAATGACATCTTTTTTTAGGAAATACATTTTTTCTTTTCATACTTACCTAGGATATTGCTATTTTCATGTACCGCTGTGTGTGTGTGTGTGTGTGTGTGTGTGTGTGTGAGTGTGTGTGTGAGTGTGTGTGTGTGTGTGTGTGTGTATAAAATATGGGAATGTCAGATGATTTTTTCTGATTTGAACATTTAGCTTTTGATTTCTATTATATTTTGGTACCATGTAGTTTTTCAGGTTTATTTATTATATAAATTTGTTATTCCTTCTGTAGGCTTTCAACAGACCTCACATCTTTCTTCTTATGAAATTATAACTCCTTGGAGATTAACTAGAGAACGAAGAGAAGCCCGTAGGCCTTATTCAAAACAGGTAAGTTATCTCTTGAGAACTACATATGTATTTAAGTTTACCCCTTTTAGAAAAAATAATACAAAGGTGTTATTTTCAGTAGTGATTATTTCAGTGAGTAATGTTGGCCAATGACTAGTATAGCACTATATATTTGGCACTGATGTTTATTGGATGCTATTCTAGTAAAAGTGACGTATTGATTCTTGATATCTTTTCTTTAAAGACAAAATGGTTGACTTGAAACATCACAGAATGAAATAATAATTAAATAAAATTTTAGACCGGGGTAGGATGTTGGTTACATCTAACACTTAACTGACTTGTGATGGTTACAATGGTCTTGTTATAATAGCAAGCAACCTCTCTTAGTTTGTGATAGGTAGAATACTTCATATTATATCTTCATGGACACTGGAGAATAGTAGTGTGTTACATGCATTTATTTCATATCTTGGAATGTTTACTCAAAAGTAAGTTTTATCTCCATATTGGAAGAAGTATACTATGCTGTTAATGGGGTAACCAATGCACAAAAATTATTTTTTATACTATTTTCTCTTACTATAAATTCAGAAACAATATGTTTGGACTTCAACTGATTTTGCAAACTCTTCAACTTTATAGAACTAGAATTTAACTTTATTGTAATTCGAGAGTAACAGATAATGAAGGATTAAGTTTATTACCTCAGAATTGCTGATACATTTATAAATATAAGGCAGCTTGCACATTGTTTAGGAACTGGGCATAGGGAAATTAACACTGGAGTTCAGAATCAGGAGCTTTTAATTTCAAATGGAGTTGTATAGGTCATTCAACTCCATTTGCTCCTCTATAAGTAAGAAATAAATGACTCTAAGATCTCCTTCCAGTGGAACAATTTATATTTTTTCCTTTGAATTGGGCATTCTAACATTTGATGTTATTTTGCCTTAGACTACAATTTGTGCTTTCTTAGTTCTTTTTATCCTTTTCTTTACCAGCACAGGGACTACGTTTCCTTCTTTATTGTGTCTCTGTTCATATCTTCATCAGTACTGGGCACATAGACACTTGTGATCATGATAAATGCCATTCATGTACCCCAGTAAATATTTGGAGAAATAGAAGCACTGTTTAGCTGTCGGGGATATGGCAGGGAACAAAATAGACAAAAATCTGTGTCCTTATGGAGCTTCCATTTTAGTGGGGGAGGAGAAGAGACAATAAACCAATAAATAATATAGATTAATAATTTAGATTACTTAAGATGGTAATGAGTGCTCTGGAAAAAATTAAAAGCAGGAAGGGGGATAGGGAGTGCAGAAGAAGGAGTAGGGGTGGAGTAAGAGGGTTTGTATTTCTTAATAAGACAGCTTGGAGAGGCCTTACTGAAAAAGTGACCCATGAGTGAAAAAAAGAGGAGAGGAATGAGCAATCCAGTCAGATATTTGGGGAAAGAATATAGTATCATGGAAAAATTCTCAAACTCTCAGAATTCTTCTCAGAGGAGATGACAGTGACATTTTTATATGAGATGATTGGTCAAGAGCAGAAAAGATGGAAAGGCACGTGCCAAAACTGTGGTGATGGAAGGAGCTTGGTATTTTTGATGCCTTAGTGGAGATCCAGGTAGATCACAAAGAGTTCTCAGGTTCCCACTCAGGATATGAAAGTAGAATGCCAGGATCTGGCATTTGGTCTAGGCCTAGAAGTCAGACATCGATGTCTCCTAGAAGAGGGAACTGACTGTTTCTTGACAAGATGTAACTTAGAGTCTAGACACAGTAGGGAAAATAAGAGGACACTTCTTATATTACTTGTTGAATTTTCTTGATGACTTTCTCCTTTGTTAAAGAGTTAAGGCAAAGTTGAATCTCTTGGTTCTAGTGGTCACATTAAATGCTTCTGGCTGATGAACTGGTGAGTTGCTGGGGAAATTGTTTCAGAGTTGTTTGAGGTAGAGAAGAGAATCCTATGAGCTTGAAGATGTGTAAGTGCAAGTTACCTTATTTCAGTTCATTGACTCTGAGATGTCATTCATTGAAAGGTCCCCTACTATTTAAAGAACCACTAATTCAGAAGAAACAGTGCAACCAGTTAGACTGCTGTGCCTTTGTACAGTGCGTCCTGATTTCAGAAGTGTTCATGTGTGGGGAAAAAAGTGTGTTTTAAAATGGAGGAAATGTGGTAAATCATGTGAAGATACAAAATTGTAAGGGCGTGTGAATTTCTTTTCAACTTCCAGATTAGAGGTATAATAAAGGATAATCTCTTGAAACTAAGAGGGTCATTTTATTTAAACAAAAAGAACTACTTTATAATGTAGGTAATATGTGGATGGACTTAATAAAAATAATCCCTGAAGTTATTGCTCAGTTATAAATTAATTTAAGGAGAGTTTAGATAAACATGCAGGCTCTTTTCCATAACAGGTTCTTAAAGGAAGGTAGGAATGGTCAGAGCATGTTTTTATTATTTAAGAGCAGATAATGTGGTTCTTTCATAAAACAATTTTAGTCAATACCAAATTATTTTAATTGAAGATGGAATTTCCAGTGTCCTCTAAATCCCTGTTGTTGAAAAGTAATTTAAAAGATGGTGTTTTATTGTTCTTTTCTCTTTCTTTGTGCATTTAGGTATCTTATGTCATTCAAGCTGAAGGAAAAGAACATATCATACATTTGGAAAGGAACAAGTAAGAAATTTAATTTGCTTTGGCTTTTCAGTAATTTTTTTCCCAATAGTATATTGGTTTCTTTTCTAGTTAGATATTATTTAGTAGATTGACAAAGAGTGAGAGTAATGAGAGTAGAAGTATGGCAAAAAACATACTATTTTGTATTTCCCTTGACATTAGAACAAGGGAAAATAATTGAAAGAAAGAGAAAACTGCATTTAAGAAAAAAGCTTTTTAATTGTGATAGGCCCAAGAAACAACTGGCTAGTAGGAGTAAAGAAGTCTTTAGTAGTTCTATCAGTCTGCTAGAGCTGCCGTAACAAAATACCACAGACTTAAACAACAGAAATTTATTTCTCACAGTTCTGGAGGCTGGAAGTCCAAGATCAAGGTACTAGCAGGATTGATATCTGTTGAGAGCTCTCCAATTGGGTTGCAGGTGGCCATTTTCTCTCTGTGTGCTCAGATGGTTTCTTTTTAGTGTGTGTGTATATGGGGTGGGAGGTAGGGGGAAAAGCAAGCTCTTTGGTGTTTCTTCTTATAAGGACCCTAATTCTGTTGGCACAGGGTCTCACCCTTACGACCTCATTTAACCATAATTACCTCTTTAGTGGCCCCGTCTCCAAATAGAGCCACACTGGGAGTTAGGGCTTCAACATATGAATTTTTTTGAGGGGGGAGGGCAGGACACAAATATTTAGTCTGTAACAGTAGTCTCTCACCTCCCCCTTTTAATATTTTCTCCCCATTTTGATGTGTTTTCTTTCACCTTATGCCATTTGGTTATCTGTCTTCTTAGGTTGCCTTTTTAAAATGCCAAGCTTCTCACTGTGCTGAGGCACCCACTTTCCTGTGGCCTGTTTTAGTCCTTTTCTCCCTTTTCTTATGTAGCAAAACATCCAATATTTTTAGTGAGAGATCCCAGAAAAAAACACCACCTAGTAAACCCATTGATACTACAGTGTGAATGATGGAATGGAAAGTGTTGTTGTCTAAGGAAGTGCTACTCTAAATATTGTCCTGGAACCAGCTTCAGCACCTGGGAATTTATTTGAAATGCAAATTCTCAGGTCCAACACTAGAATGAATCAGAATTTTGGGAGGTTTCAAAGCAATCTATGTTTTAATGAGCTTTCCAGATGAGTTACATGCATCTTCAAGTTTGAGCAACACTTTTCATCTCAGAAGGGGATACTGAGCCAAAGGGTCTGAGTCTTTCTGGCAGAATTTCAGACAGTGCAACAGATTTTCAGACAGGCTTTCTGAAGCCTTGTACTGTATTTGATGGAACTTAACATTTATTGAATATTTTCAGTGTTCCAGACACTGTGCCAGGTACTTTTAAGTGTATTATTTATTTAATTCTCGTAAAACTCCCTAGAGAGGTCCTGCTTGACCACTATGTAATGATGTCAATATGTACAAAATTCTAATAGGTCTAAGTATTTTCTCCTATTCTTTCTACAAGGAGTTATAAATTAATTAAGATTATTTAATAAAATAATTGTTTCTTATGTTTGCATAGTTTTTAGCTTACAAAGCATTTTCATAACCTTTGTCTCATACTGTCATAACAGCTTCATTGTAGAGCAGTGGTTATTCTCATTTTATGTATAAGAATAATGCAATTCAGGTAGGTTAGTTGATTTGCTCAGTGTCACGTAGTTTGTAAGTGTTCAAACTGGGGTGCAAATCCAAGTCATTTGAGCTGAAGTCTAGTGATTTATATGTATATGCTGTGTATTGTGTACATTGCTATGCTTCTTGAATTGGTGGGCAAATGGTACACTTCCAGGCATCTGTAAGAGTTTTAGACCTATGAAAGGTGGTCACCAAAGCTAGTGATTATTAATGAAAAAAAGTTATTTAGAGTTAACTACTCTAACATTCTATAGCCTACAATAAAATTACCCAGATAAATTCTTTCTAGTAATGGGGAAATTATGAAATTCAATAAAAGAATGACTATATTCAAATAAATCCTTGTAATTTCCTCTCATTGCCTCATCGCTTCAGAATAGTGGTCTTAACTTTTTTCAGGTCATGAATCCCTTGAGAATCTGGTTAAAACTGTGAACCCTCCTTGCAGAGGAGTGTACATAATCACTGACATTGGGGTATTTGGCAGGGAGTGGGATTGGAGGAAAGAAGATAGCACATCTTTTTTCTGCCTGTGCTGAACAAATTTAAAAATAAAATAGAAGGGCCTACTAATCCTGAATCCGGTATTAGGCAAATTTAGCCAGTAATGGTCAGTGCTACATGCCGGCTGGCCTGCTTCTGGAGAAGCATAGTGAATTTGTGTTCTCACTGGGCAGACAGTGACTTCCAAAGAGGAAGAGGGGCAGAGCAAAGCCAGGTATCTCCAGTTTTTTCTTTTCAAATTCACCACAAGAGGGAGAAATAGGTGTGTATGGTGGGGGAGAGTGAGAGAAAGGGAGACTGTAATGATTGAGCAGGGTTGGATAATTGAAAGGACTCAAGACTTCATAGGCTACTCCCAAGCTCACTCAAGTAGACTTTATTAATAAAGGTAAAAGATGAGTACAGCAAGAAAAAGAAAGCACAAGTAATTATCAAGGGGTTCAACTTGCAGGCAGAAAGGATGCCTAGGGTCCTTTCTCAGTTGCATAGATATGCTTTGTCTTTAGATTACAAACGACCGAGATATGTGAGAAGCATCATTTTAGGGGAGCCTATGCCCAAGTTTACAGAGGGGTTCTTTTATACTACATTGGTTGTGTAGCTGGTCAAGCTATGTGACTGGTTAAACTGCATGCAAACCGTCAATAACGGACAAGCTAGTTCTGGGTGCCTCCAGGGGACTTTAGAACTATAAATGGCACATTGTAAATCACTAGCTAGCATATTGCATCCCTGATTTGTATGTAAACTTTGGAGGTAAGCATAGAGCTGCTCTAGTTCTGCTGCAAATGACAGAGTCTTTGCTTGACCAACTTTAGTCAGGCCTCTGAACCTTCTCCTAAGCCCATTGTTGCACTTGTGAAATCCAGTTTTAGCAAGAACCCTACTAGGTCAGTTTAGCAAGAATCCGCGCCCCCTCGCCCCCGCCCCCGCCCGCCTCCTGATATCTGATCCCTCTGATGTCTGATCAGATTCCTCATCCTCCACCACCCCCAGGTGACGTCTGATCACCCTGGCCTGTCTTTAGTAAGACAGTAAGAATCTGTTAGGTTAGTTTAGCCAGAGCCCCCCTCACCCTTGTTGTTTCCTCATAGTAATTTTCCATCCACTGACTCCCACCCTACTCCTTGGCTATAAATTTCTACTTGCCTGTGCCACATTTGGAGTTGAGCCTGATCTCTCTCCACCACTGTAAAGTCCCACTGCAGTGGGCCATATATCTATCACAGCACTCCTGAATAAAGTCTGCCTTACTATCTTTAACAAATGTCACTGAATATTTTTTTTCTTTAACAAAGACAACCCTATCTTTACACGTGTGCTCCGTTGACATGCCAAAAAACCTTTAGGAGTCAGCAATTCTTGTTTCCTTCAGCAACTGCACTTAGGAGGCTAAGGCGATGAGTGCTTCTTATTTATTTAGGACTTTTAGAAAAGAATAAGCACTTATTTTTCTTCTAGAAATATGATGTACTATATAACACACTTTATACTTCTCCTGTGAGCTGTATCAGAAAAATTTAAGGTTATTACTTGTGTTGAGTTTTTTGCAACCAGCATTTTATGACCATTAGAACTAATGTGCAGCTTAACGTTCTTTATGAGGAAGTAATGCACATGGTTTGAGATGCAAGTCCATTTATGAGCTATTAGTTTTATGATAACTCCTTCTTTAAATAATAATATATCGGGTAAAAGTTTCTTTTCCTGGCCCTCTCTTCTAGGAATAATGCCTTATGAATTGTGTTCTTAGTTGTATATAGATAAAATAGTTTTATATGATGTGTTTTATTCCTCTTCCAGAGACCTTTTGCCCAAAGATTTTGTAGTTTATACCTACAATAAGGAAGGGGCTCTGATCTCTGACCATCCTGATATACAGGTAATATATTTTCCTCTTGATCCTATAGCAGAATTTAAAACAATTATAATGTTAAAATTACTTCTATTCAGGTACTCAGGACTGCTACATTGCACAACCCACCTGGTCACTTTTGACGTTATATAGATTTGTCTGGGGCGGGGTGCCTTTATATAGATTAAACTGTACCTTACAGCTCTCCAGGTTCTCAGTAGTTTGGTGTTTCTTTAAAGGCCAGGAAAATAATTTTCTATTTAATGATAATCCCTACTCATTATCAAGGGGAAAGTTTGCTACATTTTGAATAGATTTTTTGATTTGCTGAAAGTTAATATCTCCAAAAGCACATCTTACTTCCTTATTAAGCCATTTGATTTCCCATTAGTAAAGCACAAACACTAATTTGCTGTTGTCGGTTCTAATTTTTCAGTGAAAACAATTATTTTTTTTTGTAATTAATCTTTTTTAACTAATGTTTTATTTTTTATTTATAGTTGGCATACGATATTATATTAGTTTCAGGTGTACAACACAGTGATTAGATATTTATATAACTTACAAAGTGACTACCCTGATAAATCCAGTACCCATCTGATACCATACAGAGTGATTATATTATTGACTCTATTTTTATGCTATACTTTATATCCTCATAACTATTTTGTAACTACCAGTTTGTACTTCTTAATCTCTTCCCCTTTTTCACCCAACTCCCAGCCCTTCTCCCATCTGGCAACCATCAAAATGTTCTCTGTATCTGTGAGTTTGTTTTTGTTTTGTTTATTTTGTTCTTTAGATTCCACATGTATGTGAAATCATATGGCATTTGTCTTTCTCTGTCTGACTTATTCCACTCAGCATAATACCCTTTAGGTCTATCCATACTTGCAAATGGCAAGATTTCATTCAATTTTTTATGGCTGAGTGATATTCCATTGTATATATGTGCTACCTCTTTTTTATTCATTCATCCATTGATGGATACCCAGGTAGCCTCCTTATCTTGACTATCGTAAATAATGCTGCAATGAACATATGGATTCACATGTTCCTTTGAAGTAGTGTTTTGGGTTTCTTTGGATAAATATCCCAAAGTAGGGTAACTGGGTCCTTCCTTGTCTCTTGTTATAGCCTTTGTTTTAAAGTCTCTTTTGTGTAAGTGTTGCTACCCCCATTTTTTTTGTTTGTTTTTATTTCCATGAAACATTTTTTTCATCCCTTTACTTTCATTCTGTATGTGTCTTTCGATCTGAAGTGAGTTTCTCATAGGCAGCATATGTAAGGGTCTTATTTTCTTGTCCATTTAGCCACCCTGTTTGTTGATTGAAGCATTTAATCCATTTATATTTAAAATAATTGTTGATATGTAGTTATTGTCATTTTATTATTCATATTTTTGATCCTCTTTTTTTCCTCTTAAAGAAGTCCCTCTAACACTGGCTTGGTGGTAATGAACTCCTTTATCTTTTTCTTGTCTCGAAGCTCTTTACTTGTCCTTCAATTCTAAATGATAGCTTTGCCAAGGATTGTAGGTCCTTGCTTTTCATCACTTTGAATATGTTGTGCCAATTTCTTCTGGCCTGCAAAGTTTCTGTTGAGAAATCAGCTGACAGTCTTGTGGGAGCTCCCTTGTAGGTAACGATTCTGTCTTTAACCCTGGCATTTTAATTATGTGTCTTTGTGTGGGCCTCTTTGGGTTCATCTTGTTTCAGACTCTCTGTACTTCTAGGCTTGTATGTCCATTTCTTGTATGTCCACATCTTTTGGGCCCCTTAAGAAGAATGTCTGTGATTACACTGGCCCTCTATCTCATTCACCCACAGTCTTCACTGGTTTTCACAGCCAGAAGTTTGGGGACTTCTTTTCCTGGTACTGGAACCCTGGGCTGGGGAGCCTGGTGTGGGTCAGGGACCCCTTGCTTTTCTGGGCATACCTCTACCACCAGAATATCCCTCCTGATTCTAACCACCATACATAGTTGTCGGACCAGCACGTTTGCATCTCTGCCTCTCCTCCTAGTCTCAAGGTGGCCTCTTCTGTGTGTCTGCAGTTGTAAGCCTTCTGTTTAGCTAGACTTTAGGCCACTCCTGATGATGGCTGTTCTGTAGTTGTAATTTTGATGTGGTTGTGAGAGGAGGCAAGCACAACATTTACTTACTCTGTCGTCTTGACTGGAAGCTGAAAACAATTCTTCCTAAGAAGTGCGGTCCTCTTTGCATCAGAGAACAGAGTATCCCTGAGGACAGAACTGGCCAGGAATACTTGAAAATCTTGGCAGGTGTCAACTTTGGCTTCACACATTATTTAATTAGAGCATAAACGTTTCTAGTTTTATTAGGGAAGAGTGTTTTACAATGCTTTTATGGCAGTAGGTATTATATATTTTTTCTTTTGTGATAGTTTTTATGAGAAGTCTTTGTTTCCATTAAACATGTATTATTTTTTCCTTGAACTTCGTAATGTTCTGCTAGGTTGAATTATTTATGTTTGATATGCACTTTTGTAGCACTCTTCAAATAAAAGAAGGCAAAGCCTTTATTTTAGTGTAATTAGTACTTTAATTAATTAAAGTAAATTTAAGTAGTACTTAAGTAAGATAATACTGACTTAGACCTATTTTTTTTCTGATTCCTTTATCTTCCTGTTCTGTTAGTTTATTGTTTATTAGCAAATTAGAAGAGAAACTTAAATTTACATGATAGGATAAGCCAGATCACAAATAATTTATTCATTTATTCAGTTATCCATCCAAAGGTTATTATGGCATGAGGCCAGAGACCACATAATTTATGACACTTGACAAAAACAGTGATCAAAAGGCTTTTTTTTTTCTTAGAGAGTTTCTTGGCATGGGTTCTGGAGACAAAATGTTTGGACTCGAATCTTGGCTGTATCATTCATTTATTTGCATGTCAAGTTACTTTAATTTGTTGTCAGTGTCCTCACCTTAAAATGGGAATAATAATTATAACTTCATTGAGTTATTCAGAGACTTAACTGAGTTAATTTTTGTAAGATACTTAGAACAGTCTGACAATTTTAACTCAATAAATATTACTATTTGTTATTCTTATTGAAAGTAAATATGCTTAAAACTACTAAAATTAGACTTTGGTTGTATGGAAATTTATGTAATTGTTATTTTAAGTATTGTTATGGAATTGTGCTTTCTTGGATGTCTGGAAAATAAAAACTGAGAGATAGAGTATTTCATTTATTTCTTGGTTATTGAATATTTTTCAGGTAGATGAAAATGTGACTGTAGATTTCAGATACCAATTAAAACTTTGGCATGTGGCCAAATATTTTCCATTATGATTCCGTTGTTTAAGATTAAAGTAGTTTGTGAAGCTGTTATCTGGCTTTCATCATCTGTGTTTTCCACAAGGCCATTTTTCACAAAGAAACAAAGTTTAATAACCACTTTATATGAACTGCTATATGAAATAAAACTCCAAATTATTATGTCTTACGATTTTGGAGTACTTTGCAAATGCATTGAAAAAGTCATAACTAATTCCCTGAACTAATTGATGCTTGTTTCCTTTGGAAAATATATTGACCACCTCAGTACAGTTCAGTGTACTTCTTCTCTCACTAGTTGAGCTTTTTGCTTATAGTTTGTCAGTTTCCCAAACTGTTGATGCCTTTTACACCTTTACTGTCATCATGCAATTTAATGTTTTGTAAACTTACAAGATATGATTTGTTGTTTTTTAAAAAACTAAACTGAATGCTTTGGAAAGATTCAGTAAGAGCAAGTTACTTAAAAATACCATCAGGTTGGTAGAGTAAATGACCAAGTGCTGGATTTTAGTCATGCCAAACAAAAGAGAGCTTCTGTTGTAGTTGAAGCTAGAAACATTTAATTTTTGAGTTCTGCGAGTTACTGTATTACTATCTCTAAAGTGTTACCTCGTCTATAATAGTAGAAGGTATTTTTTTCCTCTAGTAAAAAGAAGGCAATATCAAAGCTGTACTTTAACTACAAAGTGCTATAAAGAAAAACATTAGTGGTTGTGAATTGTCCCACACAAAAACAAGTTGTAAAATGATGAAATTCAGCCTGTGCTGTTTGGTGTATAATTGTTTCAATTTTTTTTACAGTTTTAGACTTACAGAAAAAGGTGCATGAGTAATATGAAACATTCATGCTTATCTTCACCTAGATTCTCAAAATGTTGACATTTCATTATATTTATTTTATCTTTTATTCTCTATTTCTGAACATTTTAAGAGTATGCTGCAGACATGGCATCCCATACTTCACTGTAAATTTCCTCAAAACAAGGAATTTTTTTGTAACCATAGTACAGCTCTCAAAATTAGGAAATTAACATTGAAGCAATATTATTATATAATTTACATACCTTACTTTTTTTTTTTTTTGATTTATTATCCCAGTAATGTTCTTCATAGCTGTATGATGGTGGAGTGAAGGTATGGTGCCACCAAAACAAGAAGGTATCATGAGACCGAAAATTGAGGCAGGCAACTGCATAGAGTATAACAATTTATTGTAGTGTAAGTTACTTACACAGGGATAGGATTGGAATGGAAGGTGACCCTAATAGTCTGCTCAGCTGATCTCTCCTACCAGACAATTGTTAAGGTAAATGTGTTATAGTGTAGCTAATGTACTAATGATTGACAAGACAAAGGGACAAAGAACACAGGACATGCCAGGAACCATACTTCCTGTTGGTCTTAGGATGGATGGTTGCTTACAATTGATGCCAGAACCTAGTTTGATATTTATCTTGGTTGCTGTGCCATTCTGGCCATTACTGACAAGAATCTCTATGGTGTAAGTATTAAAGAACACAGATAATCATTAACTATAAGGCTTTGGTATGCTGGCTGAAACTGCTCAGGTTAGTCAGTGTTCACTACATGAAAAATGTGAACAGTTCACAGCATGAAAAAAGTGAACAATAAGAAATCAGGGCCACAAAGATGGAGTCAGTCTTGTTCATATCTACATCTCCACAACAAAAGAAAATCCAACTTCATATATTGCATTCAGTACTCATGTCTCTTTAGTCTCCTTTAATCTGGAAATCCTTATCTTTCCTTGTATTTCACAACACTGGTATTTTTGAGAAATATAGACCAGCTTTTTGTAGAACCTCTTGCAATTTGAGTTTGTTGGATGTTTACTCATGATCAGATTTAGGTTATGTACTTTTGGCAAGAATGCCACTGAAGTGATACTGGGTGGTTCTCGGTGTATCATATCAGTAAGCATATGATGCAGTTAGCCCTATACTGACAGTGCTAACATCGATCATTTGTTTAAGTTCTCTACCAGGTTTCTCCTCTGTAAAGGCGCTGCTTTTGTCTTTTTAATTAATATTGGAGTTAGATACCCTGAGACTATACAGAATCCTGTTACTTTTCAAATTTTTACCTATTGGTTTTAGTGTTTAATATTTGCAGGAATCAGTTATTTTGATGGTTTTTAAAATGGTGACCTAATCTCATCAGTGCTTTTATATTAATCAGTGATTTCTACTCTAAGAAAGAATTTTCCCTTCTTATTTGTTTATGTCAGTACAGACTCATGAGTTCTTACTTTACCATGAGTGAGATTGAAAATTTTTTCAGATATGTAAGGGCATTTTTATATCCTCCTTTGTAAATTATCTGTTCATGTCTTTTGCCCAGTTTTTTATTGTTTTTTTAATCTTTTCCCTTCAGTGTTTCAGAGTTTATAGTTAAGGGTATTAACCCTTTGTTTATGATATATTTTCTCCCAGTTTTGACCTTGTGTTTTGGTGTCTTTGTGTAGAAGTTTAAAAACTTTTTTTATATAGTAAAAATTATCAGTTTTTTATTGCATATAGTTTTTGAGAGCTAGAAAGCATTCCTCTAACTCAGACTAAGGAGGAATTCACCTGTGTTTTTTTTAGTTCTTGTGTCATTTTTTTATGTTTAGCTTCTTGATCCATTTGGAATTTATACTTATGTATGGTGTTAGATATGGATCTAATTTTATTCTTTTCCAAATGTCTAACCAGTGGATCAAGCACCATTTATTAAAAGTACATCTTTGCCACAGAGATTTGAGGTGCCACTTTTATGATATAAAGTTCCATATATACTTTGGGCTTTTTCAAGACTTTATATTATATTCTACTGGTTGGTCTCAGTACACCACCAGTGCATACTGTTTTGGTTAGTAAGGCCTTATAATATGTCTTAATGTCTGGTAGGGCTAGTTCTCCATACCCCTATACCCTTGGCTTTTTCGTTAATGCTTTGTAGTTGTTTTAAAGATGATAAAATCTTATTGTGTACTAAAAAATCTGACATTAGTAAATGATATTATGCTTATTTTTTCACTGGTCAACTTCTTGCTCAAAATTAAGGATAAAGGCTCTTTATTTCTTAATGATGCTAAATGTGTAACTAATAATAATATCAATATATCTGTAGTAAGAAAAAATAATCTGATCAAATTCACTTTTTTTGCTACATACTAAATTTTATTTCTCTTGACATCATTAGCTTGTTACAAGGTCCTCTTCTGTATTTGATGTCAGTTGGCTGCTATTACTTCTTGGATTGACTGTGATTTAAAATGTTACAAATGTTAAGCATGACATTATGCTGCCTCGTTCAATTTCTAGGCTTAAAGATTATTGGCATAGAGCTGCTGGTACTTAGTATTCTTTAGAATTCTGCCTAAACATTTGTGTACTTGTAGGGTGGTGGTAGTTTGAAATGGTCTAAAGAATATGTGTGATATTGTGAGATGACAATAATATAAATAAAAGTTTTAGTTTACTCACCTTAAATAATTTTGTTAGCTTTGGAATTGATAGGATGATTTTCAGTAATGTAACAGTATTTGAAAATAATACAGTTTTTTTCATTTAGGATCATTGTCATTATCGGGGCTATGTGGAAGGAGTTTATAATTCATCCATTGCTCTTAGTGACTGTTTTGGACTCAGGTAGAGAATTTGTTTTTATCAGCTCTTTTTTTCTCCTCTATTTCTTACCCCTTTACCTATCTCTGTTTCCAAATCAAGTCATTTTGGGGGACTTAACAAAATTAGATGTTACTTTTATGTTGCTGAAGGTCTTTAAAGTTGTGTTTCAGACATTCTTGACATGTCTGTTCAGGAAAATATTATAGTTGATGAATTTTATTATATAAAGAGAAAATTTTATTTTTTGAGACTGCTAAATAATTTTTCGCTATTTAAAATAAAATATACTTTAAATTTCTGTAGCACTTTATGTTTTCAAAATTTTCACTTATATTCTTTTGCTTAAGTCTGATAATGACTGTGAAAAGGGGCTCCTGATCTCCACATTGAGGTGTGCAAACTGAGATTTGGAGAAATTATATCACCTATCAAGTGAAATGATAATAACATTAAAATTACATTTATCAAGGGCCTGGTAGTATGACACTGTACTGGTTGGTTGATTACATGATTGACTGAACTAATAAATATTACTTTTATTTCTCAAACCAACTATACAAGATGCTATGATTATCTTCATGTAAGTAATAACAGTTATGGAATAGTTACTGTGTGCAAGGCAATGTTCTAAGCATTTTGTACTTATTAAATAATTTAGTTTTTAGGACAACCTTATGCAGAATGTAAGGTAAGGCAGAGGTTAAATAACTTGCTGAGAGCCCTACAGCTAGTAGAAAACATTTGGGAATCAATTCTAGTATTCTTGCTCTAGACTTTTAGCCACTATTCTCTATTGCCTTCCATTATACAGTAATCACTTAGAGAGGGTAACTTTTGGGGAGTGATGCTATAAGTAGTAGTCTTGAGCTTTAAATTTTGGTCTGCCTGACTTTAATCTAAAGCCTTACACTTTTCTCTATACCATGTTAGTTTTTCTTACACATGTTAAGAAGTAAGACTCGAATTCAAGTTTTCTGATGCATTTTCCTTTTTTTTTCTTGATTCTTAAAAATTGTGTATGTGTAATGCAACACTTAGAGGACTGCTACATATAGAGAATGTGAGTTATGGAATTGAACCCCTGCAAAACAGCTCTAATTTTGAGCACATCTTTTATCGAATGGATGATGTCTACAAAGAGCCTCTGAAATGTGGGATTTCCAACAAGGATATAGAGAAAGAAACCATAACGGATGATGAGGAAGAGCCTTCTAGTGTCACTCAGCTACTTCGAGTAAGGAAATTATATATTTATTTCTTCATGGTTCAGACTATTTTGTGTGTGTGTGTGCGTGTGTGTTTTGCAGCTTAATACAGAAAGCTATTTTTTTGTATAAAATGAAGCATAATTGTTTTTAGCACTTTTAGTTTTTAAAAATTTTTCGATTATGGTTTACATACAATATTATATTAGTTTCAGGTATACAACATAAGTGATTAGACATTTATATACCTCGTAAGTGATCACCCTGATAAGTCTAGTACTCATCTGGCACCATACATAGTTATTAAAATATTGATATATTTCCTGTGCTGTACTGTACATCTTCATGACTATTTTTATAACTGGCAATTTGTATTTCTTAATTCTTTTCACCTTTTTCACCCATCCTCACTCCCCTCCCATCTGGCAACCATTTATTTGTTCTCTGTATCTGTTTTCATTTTGATTGTATAGAAATCTTTCTATGACTTACTTAGCATAGTACCCACTAGATTCATCTATGTTTTTGCAAATGGTAAGATTCTTTCTTTTTTTTTTTTTTGGCCGAGTAATGTTCTTTTGTATATACATACCACATCTTTATCCATTTGTTTATTGATGGACACAGACTAAAGTTTTAAAAAGTCATGTGTTAATGCACTAAAACCAACGCTTATGATTGTTGTTTTTTTTGCCAACTGTTTGCCAGACTTTGTGATAAGTACTGGGGGAGAACAATATGAGCAATATACAGTTTCTGCCACCAAGTTGAAATATGGTAAAGCTTCTCTGTTTTAGGAACTAGGGCTTAAATCTTAAGTAGTAATTGTATTTCTTTTTATCATTACTATATAATAGTATATTAGGCTGACTTTCTGAGAGGAGCAGAATTTTTTATTTGGATACCTTTTACACAAACTGAAATAGTGATTCTTGAGCTCTAGGTTGGAGAAGCAGAGAGAGAGAGATTCGGCTTTTGGACTTTATTTTAGATGTTTTCCAAGGACACTTGTATCCTTGTTTTGAGTCTTCATTAGGATTCCCTGGCTTCCTCTTTATATGGGTCTCTTAGATTGAAATGTTTCTTGGACTAGATCAGTCTCAGCTGCAGACAATTCGTCTGTCCATGTTTGAGATCATGCTGCTGCATTGGAAGAGGCGCGCGCCTCTTCTACTATATTTTCATTAACTCGTACTAGTTTATGCAATTATCTTCAGAGCCTTGTACCATGCATTCTTGACTATTGGACTGTTCTTTTTATTTTTAATCATTGGAAAACAAAAGTTTAGCTTATTCTGTACCTTATATTAATTTCTATAAAAATCACCAAACTGGTCATTTTTTAAAAGTAACACAACCTTGTCTTCACTTCTCATCTGGCCTATTAGTAGATATTCTTTCTTCCAACTCTCAGTGCAGTTTTACATAAGCAAAGCTATATATCCTTTAAAAATTACTTTTTGTTAGTTGCTAGTTGGTTGTATGAAAATAAGGTTAAAATACACATTTATTTTTAGCTAGATGTCAAAGTGTCAGTTATATCAACTGTGTGGCTTAATATGGTTAAACTTCTAACTGTCCCTATCTTTCATTATTAGCCCTCAGTTTAGAGACGGTTTATTGGCAATGTCTTCTGCCTAAGGAGGGCTGCAAGGGTCAGGAAATCCTTTATCTATGCATTTTGATTGTTTTAAACTCCACCTTTGTGAACACTACCGTTAGTGTGTGTGTGTGTGTGTGTGTGTGTGTGTGTGTGTGTGTCTGTAGTTTTGATATTAGAAAATCAGTAATTTTGCTTGTAAACTTGAATGACTCATATTATCTTTAGGTAGAATTTTTCTTAGTACAAAGAGCAGATAGCACTTTTTAAAAGAGTGTTTTTTGCTTTTAGATGTGTTATGGAAAATAATTTTGTGATGCTCTTAGCAGACATGAAATGAGTGACTAGAGATTAGAGATTAGGATAAGCTCATTACATGTGAAAATTGTATAGCCTTATTATTATTATTTTTTGCCTTTATGGTGTTTGTGTTTTTGACAGAGAAGAAGAGCTGTGTTGCCACAGACCCGATATGTGGAGCTGTTCATTGTCGTAGACAAGGAAAGGGTAGGATTGGTGACAGTTTTTCTTCTTTTTCAGGAAAAGCAGATGAGAAGTGAGCATCTCATGAAAGAAACATAAAATATATTTGTACTGATTTTTCTGAAATGTAATTTTAAAACTAAAATGGCTTTTATTCTTATAAGTATACTTAATATTCATAATACCACCAGAAGCAGAATGTAGCAAATGAGACTACCTCTAATTTTATTTTTTATTAGTGTTTTTTTTTCCCCCTTTTTTGTTGGGTGATTTGCTCATGCTGAATTTCGTAAGTTGTAACTACTGCCTCTCAGAGTCTTGAGACCCTTTCAGAAGATTTTAAAGGACTGTAGTGATAAAACCAATTGATCAGATATTGCTTTGTTGCCTAATAAAATTGCTTTACTGTCTAGAAATTCAACTATCTTATACTTCACTTTAAGAGATAGAAACTTGCAGGTCCAGGCATGCATTAGAAGGGAATAGAGGAGAATGGTCCATCTTCACATTTACTATTAACTTCACTGTTCAGCCTAATACCAGGGATTTTCCTTATTTGTATTAAGAATTGTGCTTAACTAATAAAAGAAATGGGTCTATTTCAGCATTTATAGGATTATCAGTTTTAGCTGTAGCCACCATATAATGTAACATAGATAATTTGAAATGTTTTGTCTGAGTTTTACTGCCAGCTTTGTTGTCTTTGTGAAAAAGTTGTTTGTAGAAACTACTTGACTGGCAGTTCTGTTCTTGTAAGCTACAGTTTTTTAAGGATTTTTATGGCTTTAAAAAAATCCCTCATTTTGTATAGTTTGAAAAAGAGCTGCATTAAGAGATGGAAACATTCAGATTTGTTCACTATAGATTTATTACCCTCAACTGGTAGAAGGAAAAAGCACAAGGAATATGAATAGCATGAACTCTGACCCAGATAGTGGGTAAAAAGTTTCTGTAGAATGTTTGGACAAGTGACAGAGATTTGAAATGTTTTTCTTTATTATTCTCTACAGGTAGATTTGTTATATACTGGTAGAAAATGGTTCAAAATAAAAACGGGTAAATTTTAATCAAATCTTGTCAAATTATGGAAATTTTTTCTTGCTTAGGATAATCATGATAAAATACCTAACTGATAAGATCTGATATGTTCTAATATTAATGCCTTTATTATAAAGCAGAACTACATATTCTTTAAAAATTAGTTTTCATTAGTTATAAGTTGGTTGTATGAAAATAAAGTTAAAATAGACATTTAGATTTAGCTAGGTCTCAAAGAAAAGAATCAGTTATATCAACCGTTTGGCTTAATATGGTTAAACTTTTAACTATCTCTATGTTTTATTTACATATAATGTTTCAACTAATGAACATTGGTAAATCTTTTGTTATAATTTAGCCATCAGTTTAGAGATGGTTTATTGGCAATGTTTTTAGCCTAAGGGGTGCAAGGGTCAGGAAATCCTATAGATTGTGTTTATTCCTTTATCTATGCAGTTGATTGTTTTAAACTACCTTTGTGAAGTGCTTGAAAATATTTTTGCATTAAAACGAATAAAAGTATAGAGAAGAAAATCATTTTAAAGTTGTACTAATTTGGAGAAAATGAAGATTTCAGTGCTTTTTCATTTCATACTTGTACCTTTTTTATTTCTATTTTCACTGATATCTTTTAGATTTATTAAATTAAGATGTTGGTGAATATCTAAATGCCTGAATTTTTGTTTCAGAGGAAATATTCGGATTCACGTCTTCATTGTAAAGGTTATAGAATTTTTTTCCCCTAAAATTACTTTGGTGGTAATGATCTTCCTTTTTGTTTTCAGTATGACATAATGGGAAGAAATAAAACTGCGGTGAGAGACGAGATGATTCATTTAGCAAACTACTTGGATAGCGTAAGTTCTATTTTCTATTAACTGAGATTATCCTATCCTTTCACAGTCTCAGAACAGAATTAAAAAATTGTCTTATTTTGAGCTCTGATTATCTTAGGGCCTAATTGATTCCATCTTTCAGGAGACTGCTTTCTATTTTGTTTTCTAATGTTTTTTATGTTCGAGAGGAAGGTATAATTGTAGAAAGACTTTGAGACAGGCAAGAGATTTTGTATTACCATTTACTTTCCCTTCAAGTAGATAAGCTAAGGGACTTTGTCATTGTAAATTATCTTTGATTTTTACTGAGAGAACCTTATTTTGGATAAGCCTGCTCCTCCGAAACCATAATATAATACCAATGTGTATTTGTGTGTGTGTGTGTGTGTGTGTGTGTGTGTATGTGTCAGAGAGAGAGAGAGAGAGAGAGAGAGAATTGTACTGAAGAATTAGATATATGTTATTTTATTTATTTTTAATTTTTAAAATTTTACACGTGGATCAGAGTTTATTAAGTAGGGAGTGGAAAAGGTGTATTACAAATAGTAGTATGCAACAAACTCAAACTGAACTGAACCTGAGGTTCTTGAAAAAAAATCTGTCAGTTGGTTACTTCTTCTCCCATTGACACAGGGGCTTGTCAGGGGAGATGAGGGAATAATTCTGGTGGAAGTCCCAATGGTTACTCCTGGGGCTGGGAATGATCTCCATGGAGCTTTCAAGGCTAGGACTCTGCTTTCAAGGCCAGGATTCTGCTTTCAAGGCCAGGCCACAGGCTCAGGGTTGAGAACTGATGCAGCCAGACCCAATAAGGTGGCTGCATCTGTGAAGTTCTGGGTGGTGACCTGGGTGCGCATCATGAGCAGGGAACGCTTGCTCTGACACCAGTGGAAGCAGTAGAGGCCGTAGGTAAGGGTGGGTGCTGTGCATAGTCAGCCTGTGGGTACCATTGGGTTCCTGCTAGTCTTGTGAAGGAACTTTTCTTTGAATCTTTCTGGGGTGTTGTAGACACCCATACTTTTCCCTTTCAGGGCCTCTTGGTCCAGCCCACACCATCACACCTGGGCATCAGGGCGTTCTGCTCCATTTCCTCTCTGTCTCATCATTGCTTTGGCCTAACTCAAGGCATCCTGCCTGCCACATCCAGTTCAGGGTGGCCTCTTCCTGGGCTGGACCGCTGCTAACTAGGGAAGTCCCATTGGGTGCTTACCCCTGGCAGCAGTTGCCAAGTATTCCTCTCTCATCCTCCCCAAGCCTCACTCTGTGAAGAGACTTAAGGCAAAAGGAGACCAATCAAAGACACTTAGCACCTGCCTGCTGCTCCATCCCAGCCCTAGTTACATGTTCTTATAAGATAATTTCATTTATAAGGCATTTCCCTGATAAGAATACCAAGCATAATAATGATGATAATAGCATTCTGTTGAGTACTTGTAATGTGCTAGAAACTGAGCCAAGTGCTTTACATTTATTAACTCATTTATTCCTCACAGTATCTCTAAGAAATAGATATGAGCTCTATAATCCCTTTTCTGAAACCTTTGGAGTATGTGTAATTAGAATTTTCAGATAACAGTTTAGAAAGGTAATATAGTTCACTATGTATTACCTAACGCCTCCAACAGGATCTTGAGGTAGGATATTGTAATCAAATTCATTGGTATTACTCATTGGTAGTGAAATGTATATTTACATTAATCGAGATAAATGTGGATTATAAGTAGGCTTGCATTAATTTAGGGCAAGTTTTGGAACCAATTTACCAAGAACCTTAAATTTCCAGAGTTGGTCAGATTTTAGAATGGAAGGTAAAAAGGATTTTCAACTTTTATTTTATTTTATGGATGAAGAAACTGAGACCCTTGAGAGGTTAGAGTCTCATATTGAGGGAGATATTGTTTTGGAGCAGAGGAGTCCTATTTTTTAATTTAAAGTGGTTGTGTTACTTTATCATAAGTTAAAAGATATATTCTTTAATATATTTTATATACTTTTATTTCTGTTTTCTTCCCAGATGTATATTATGTTAAACATTCGAATTGTGCTAGTTGGATTGGAGATTTGGACAAATGAGAACCAAATCAACATAATTGGAGGCGCTGGTGATGTGTTGGGGAACTTTGTACAATGGCGAGAAAAGGTTCTTATAACACGTCGGAGACATGACAGTGCACAGCTAGTTCTGTAAGTGATTTAAAAAGACTATTAATAAAATCATCAGAATAATAATTTTTGCTTATTATTATTTCTTTTATTAGAATTCTCTTAAGTTTTCTAAGCATTTATTTAAATAATGAAAACTTAGTTTCATACCATGGGACAAGTGAGAATATGATAAAGTATGAGATCCCTTTTCTGTGTTGGATTCCCTGTCACCTTTGTCCCATGTCTTTCTTTTTCTTTCTTGGGTTTACTCCCTCATTTTGGTATGGCATGTTTTCTAGTTTCATTTGTGAAAGGAAGGATATATCAAAATAAACAATCATGACCTCTTGCAAGTCAGAAAATGAATTTCACACTCTTAGAACAGAATTTAAAAATTATGCCAGTTTGACTTCTGATAATCTTAAGGCCTAAATAACTCAGTCTTTCACAGGTGTGCTTTCTAGTTTGTTTTGTAATTTTGGATTATTTGGCTGTGTATAAAACTCAAGGCATGAAATCTTTTTCCTTCAGAATTTTGAAAGCATGGATGGCTCTGTTGTCTTTTAACTTCTATTGTTACTATTGAGAAGCCTTAAATTATTCTGATACTTGATCCTTTGTATATGGCCTTTTTTTTTCTGTCTCTGGAAACTTGCAAGATCTTCTCTTGGTTCCCAGGCTTCGGAATTTTCCTGATGATAGGTTTAGGTATAGGCCTTGAATCACTCATGTGCTGTGTACTTAGCAGACAATTTCAGTCTTGAAACTGATGTACTGTAGTTTTAGGAATTTTTCTCAAATTATTTTGTAGATGATTTCATCGTCTTTATTTTTATTCTTCATTTCTTTTGGGATTTCTTTTACCTGTCTATTGAGTATCTTGTGCTTGTCTTCTAATTTTATTATTTTTCGTCTCTTTTTTGTCTTTTCTACTTTCTGGGATATTTCCTTAAATTTATCTACTGAGTTTTTAATTTCTGACTATCTTATTTTTAATATTTGATAGATCTTTCTCCCCCTGAATATTTTTATGTAATCAAGTTCTTATTTCATGAATATAATAGTTTTTCTACTTTCTTTGAAATATTACTGATATATGCTTTAAAAATTTTCTTCTTTTACATAGTAATTTCACGGTACCATAATAAAACTTATATAAATCACTTATACAAATACATTCCATAAACTTACAGTAAAACCCTCACTTAAAAATATTTAAAACATTTCATCCTTCTTAAAAGTTTGTTGATTTGATAGGCTGGCTTTTTGTAAAAATAAGAAAAATATTCTACTTTATAGAATACTTTTGCCTCCCTCAATGTTGTTGGTACCTAAAACTCAAAGTTTTTAAGAGGTGAAATTTTTCTTGACTTTCTTTTTCTTTTCTTTTCTTTTTTTTTTTTTGCGAGTTAATGAAAGCAAGGCACTGAAAATGCCAGAATGGATTTTTATGGCCCTGTAATCACAAAGGCTTGGTCCTGAATTTTTTTTATTAATTTTTAGTAAATATTGTACCTGCAAGTATCCTTATACCAATGAGCATGCTATCTAGTTCCCAAATGACCAAAAGTAATAGGCATCAAACATACTGCCTGTGCCTTGCCCAACCACACCTATCAAGCTGTCTTTCCCCCTTTTTTTTGGTCTCCATCTGTTGTGTTAGTGGTATTTCCTAAGTGTCTGATGATCTCTGGTTTTTTGTTTGGTTAAGAATAGAATGTTGAGAAGGCTTTTGGAAGGATTTAGTACGTGAATGGGGCTTTGGAACTATGGAGTTCACTATAGGGTGATCTGACTAAAGTGTTTCCTTGACAATCCCCTTTGTCAGTATCTCAAGTCTTCTTCTCCTGGCTGGTCAGATGCTCCAGAGAAGGATTTATTCATTCATTTAAAAGGTATTTATTAAATGTATACCTTAGCACTGGGATACAGCAGTGAACATAACACAAAAATTCTTGCTGTCATGGAGTCCATATTCTGGTGGAGGAGATTGGCCATAAATAAGATAAATAAGTATGTAAAATATGTTAAATAATGGTAAGTGGTAAGGAGGAAAAATAAAACTATTAGAGGAGTAAAGTTAAAATTTTAGGTACTATGGCAAAGGAAGGTCTCAATGAGAAGATAATTTTCAAATGAAGACATGAAGGAGGTGAAGGGAATGAGTTAGGGATATATCTTGGGGAAGAGAGTACTAGGCAGAGGGAATAGGTCCTGAGATACAATATGTCCAGGTTGATTGAGGAATTATATGGAGGCTATTGTGATTCTTCTGTTCCCTGAGCTCCTTGCTCTGTAGATTTCTGTGTGTATGTGGTCATTGAGTTTGTCACCTGTCTTGCCTTACTAGAACTTTTGAATAAATAAATGTGATGCATTTCAGGAAGGTTTTTCATGAAGAAAGTGGAAAAAATTTGGTTTGGTATCTAAAATATGCTTTCATTTGTCTAAAAAATGAATTTATAATATTAATCTTAGTCTCATAATAAAAAATAGAGAAGGCTTAATTATATTCTGACTTTAAAATGTTATTTAACTTTGCTGTTTTTCTCCCAGTTTTTGTAGTTTCTACTAATTTATTTTAAGATTACCCAAAGAATAGGAGCAATGTGTTCTTTTTCATAACTTTTACCTTTTCTTTTCACTTAGGAAGAAAGGTTTCGGTGGGACTGCGGGAATGGCATTTGTGGGAACAGTGTGTTCAAGGAGTCATGCAGGAGGGATTAATGTGGTACATTTTTATTCTTGATATTTAACTTTAGACATCCTGATTAGGACAGTGTCAAGCATTTATTGACTCTATGCTTCCTCCCCTAGTCCTTAAAACAATATTTTGGGTGTTAATGAGGGACATGGTAGATGTAGCAGATGTGTTCTTTCCCTAGAGAGTGGATTAAGTTTTCTCTTATGTATTATGTGTTTATTAGCTCCTCACTTTTTATGAATAAGGAAATAGAGACTCCATTTAAGACGGTTAAATTAGAGCTATGAATTTGTTTTCTCATAAACCATTCTGAATAATCTGTCAGTGAGAAAGTATTTGATCTGTTGCTTAAAGGATCTACTTTCACCATCAGTATGTTGAATCATACCAGTTTCTTATTAGATGGAGTTGTGTAAAAACTGATGTTGGATGTTTGATTTATCATATATTGCAGTGATAATTATCCTTTTTTGAAAAAATGATCTCAGAAATGAAACATTTCCTTTTTGTTCAGAAACCTAATTAATACCTTCTTGTGTTTGAACAGTTTGGGCAAATCACGGTGGAGACATTTGCATCCATTGTTGCTCATGAGTTGGGTCATAACCTTGGAATGAATCATGATGATGGGAGAGATTGTATTTGTGGAGCAAAAAGCTGCATTATGAATTCAGGAGCATCGTGAGTAATTGAATTCTTTCTTCTTACTACCTTAATATGGTATTGTAGATCAGTGTTTCTTAAACTCTGAAATATGCTTATGTCTATGTTGAAAAAACAGGAAAAATTATTTCTAGCTCTCCTGAAATTAATTACATGATACACCAATAAGAAGTCTATTTTTTAATTAAATAAATAATTCCACAGAGCTTTAAGAAAGAAACACTTATGTACGTACAGGTATGTAGCTACACTCTTCTGTAAACCAATTGATGGACCAAAAAATATATGAACATGGACAAATTTATATCTGAATTAGAAATTAGAGAAGGGTTTCTGGTAGATTCAGTACAGGGTGGATTATAAATTGAGGGGCTAAATGAAGCATTTACTCATAAACCCTTTGAGAAAGTGCTGCATTATCTCTGTAAGTAGAAGAAATCCTGACATAATCCTACTAACACCCCCAATTTTATAGTGGGAGATAAGACAAAGAGGAGAAAGCAGACTTAACATTTATTGAACTCTTTTTTATATATCAAGCACTTCTAAGCACTTAAAAGGTATTAATCCCTTACTGCTCAAAAACCTAATGAGATATAGGTACATTATTATCTCTATGGATAAGGAAACTGAGGTCACACATCTAAGGAAGTGATGAAGCTGGGATTTAAAATCGTGGAAGTCTGGATCCAGAGCTTATGATCTTAGAACCTCATCCTTTGCCAGTGTTCAAAAGTAATTACAATAGAGGGTTTAAGGGCGAATAAGCACCACTGAGTTGTTGGGCTTCTTTCTGATGCAGATTTATGATAAGGCAACAAAGTTTCATTCTCATTTAATAGGCAGTTGTGCTAAACAGAGCTGGACATAGCTACAAAGTATGTGTGGGATAGAAGCTGAGCCAGAGAAAAAATTACATATAAAAGATGTTCATCTTTAACAAACACATGAAAATTTCATGTGAGAAATACCCATGGCCCCAGGAGTTCACTCCCTTTCCTATTTCTCTCAAGCTCTTGAAAGAAGAATAATAACCTCTGTTAGCTAACACTTTAGTTTTAAGTCTGAGAGTATAATTTTAATCATATCCTGATGTAAAGAGGAAACACTTAAGCAGGATTTACTTCAGAATTTATCTGTTTTTGAGCAAAAGTTACTAGGCTGAAAAACATATGGAAGAATTAGAATAGTGCTTATGAAAAAGCTATACTTAATAAAAATGTAATTATAGTCATAAGAAAAGTCATGTTTGTAAAAGATTTCCTTAGGAGAGGGAAGTAATTCAGTATTTGCTTTGACTGGCATTGAAGCTGAGGAAGACATAAATTCAGGGAACAAGAAATGAATAATCAACAGCGAGATAAAACAGGAGTTAAGATGAAAAAAAGTATTTGGAGGAAAGAGTGTAATGAAACAGTGCTATAGTGGAATTTAAAATGGTATGAGAAGCAATGAAGAGTGGACCCATACTTCATTCACTCATCAAATATTTATTGAGCACTATATGTCAGACTATTTTAGGCACTTGGAATATCTCAGTGAATAAGGTAAAGACTTGCCTTTCATGGAGTTTACATTTTAATGGGGGAAGACAAACTATTAACATAATAAACACATCACTAATATAGAATATTAGAAGGTGATAAGTGCTATGGAGAATAAAATTGGTCAATTTGGAAGATCAGGAGGGCCAGGGGTGGTGTGGTATAGAAGTCAGTTTGCAATTTTAAATTCATATTGTCAGGCTAAGCTCCTTAGAGATGACATTAGACCAAGTACTTGAAGGAGGTGAGTAGAAAGTTGGCTGTGTGAATATCTGAGAGAAGAGCAAATACAAAGGAACAAAGGAAGTGTGGTCAGAATAGATTTTTTTTTTCTAAGAAGAAATTATAGGAGATTTGTATGTGAATAGGACTAATTTAGTAGAGAGGAGAAAATTGACGATCTAGGACAGAGAGAGAACATTGCTGGAGTAGTTCTTGAGTGGATGAAAGGGTATGGGATCCGGGGCAAAAAAGGAGGGGTTGGCTTTAATGGAGCACTCACTAGTGTAGGATATCTGGTAATAAGAGTAAATTGATGTACTTGCTGGTAGATGGATAGATGTGGTGGTGGGAGTCTGTGATTCGTTTTTTTCAGTGAAGCAAGTAGATTCATTAGTTGAAAGACGGGATGAGGAAGAGCAGTTAGGGTTTCAATAAAGAGAAAGTATGAAATAGCCATGTTGTAGAAAGGGAGAGTAAATGGATTACGGCGTGTTTGCTAGGCAGCTTTAGAGGGCTACTTGAGATTTACTGTCATGAATTTTAAATGAGATTAATCAGTGTGGTGTGTTTTTGTCCAGCACATTCAACTGCGTAGATACATAAGAGAGTTGGATTTAATAAGAGGTTGTGGTTAGGCCAAGTACAGTGAAGCAAGGGAGAGGAAAGGAAGTCAAACTTGTATGCAAAGGAGTAATTATAATGATGGACCATGATATTTAATCTAGATAAGCCTTAGGAAAAAGAAGACATTAAGGGAATAAGAGAAGTGAAAAGAGGAAACATCAGTGGATTGGATGTCTTGGTGGGATTAAAGGTGTATTGGAATATAAAGGTTTATTAGAGGAATAGTGGAATGCATAAAGTTGAGATTATAAGATATAATTATTGGTGATGATAAGGTGTCCATTAAACCATGGCAATGAGTGGTTGACATTATGCAAGATAAATAAGATCATTGGAGGAGAGGAGTTGAGCCACCGAGAGCCCAAGGGATTAATAGAATTACTCACTTGTATATTGAAATCAGCAAGTATTAAAACAAGAATGGTGTTAGAGTGATAATGTTAGTAAGCAGAACATGAGAGGGAGCAAACTGGGGGTTGGTAGATGTTAGTAACAGTTGAGGATAGTGGGTAATTTAATTTTACAGTATTCAGAGCTAGGGGATTTTAGGAAGGAGGGAGAAAGAACAGACTAGAAGCAGCAATCTGGAGGAAGAGCACTGATTCCATCTCTAGTTATATGAGGGTTGTGGGAAAAAAGCTACCACTACTTGAGATTGTTCTAGTAGAAACTGTGAAATCAGGCCATTGCTGAGTTTTAAGTAGAGCTTAAAGGTGAAGGATACTTTTAGAGAAGATGTTGAGTATATGGAAGATTTTGTTGATGATACACTGTGAATTCCAGATTTGTATCATAAGAGAACAGGATACATAGGAAGCCTCATGGATATTAGTGTGCTGGAGACAAGGGCCTATGTGCTAGCTTCTTATGGCGATGTAAACAGGAAAACCGACGTAATGAGATTTGTCCTGGTAGACTAAAGGCAGATAGTGGTGCTGAGCCTATGTGTGTGATAGTTGGAGAGGGGTAAAGTGTTTGGGGTTCCCGTGTGACCTCTTGCCAGTGGTCTAAGTTGATCTCAGTCTGATATAGGAACTTGTTTTGGCCTTGGTTGAGTGATTCCTCCTTGATGCTTCTTCAGAAATGATTTGCAAGTGAATCTTGATAAGCTTTCTCAGATTGCAGGACTAAAAGACATGGAGATTAAAAGTTAGAAAGATGTGATAGATGTTGAGAACATAATGTAGTGATGGAACTTACTGGAGGAGCAACTAGAACAAATTGTACTTGAAGAAAAATGTGTAATATTTAAAAAAAAAAAATATATATATATATATAATGGAGTGGGAGAGGTATAAAAACACTGAAAATTGGAGAAATATATACCTAATTCTGTTTTGTACTGTCATAATAATAACCTCTGAGTAGATTCGAAAACAGGATGAACATTTCTAATTCACAGAAGTACAAAAAATTTTAGAAAAAGTATTCTACATAGGAAAAAAAAGGCCAAAAAGAGGTCATTAAAGTGTTAAAAATGTAAACTTTAGATACTAGTATTAAAAATATAAAGTTTAGACATAATAATTTAAGGCCAAATGTAACAGTTTGACAAAAATATGTGGAATACCGCTCAGACTAGGTCACAAACCACTATAATTATACATTATATTCAGTAAACATACCTGTAGCAAAGAGACTCAAAATAAGGCAAGAATGATCAGTTTTCATTTATGAGATATAAAATCATTAATGAACATTTGTCATAATTGTTTGTTTTATGTTATTAAAATACATAATGTAAAAAGTACCTTAAGGGAAAATGGTCAGATATATTAGGGGAAAATTAAAAATCTTTCTTAATCATTAACAGATTATACAGATAAAATATATAATAAAATGTAAATAAAAGTCCAGAGAAAACTTTTTGAAAAATTAAAAGAGAGTTTAGTCAGATAATGATTTGTAAACTAGGAAACATAGCTCTTGGTGTGAGCCTAGGATATATCCAAATGAAAGTGACAGGCAAGGTTTATAAAGGCAGAAGTGTAAGGAGCTAATGATCAAAGAAGATGAGTTGCTGAAGGAAACAAGACCATAAACTTACATCATTCATTTTCTGATTGGTGGGGGGCAATTGTACTGTTAATGGTTGGCTGACTCAGTGTCAGACAAGTGGGGCTGTTATGTGAGAACGGTGAGTAATATATGGCTAAGCATTTATCAGCATCCTAGTTTCAGCCCAGGCCTGGAGAACAAAAAGGCTATTTTCTGATCACACAGTTATGGTACAGGGAGTACTTAACAATGATTCAAGGAGTATGATTTATCAAACAGTACAGTCAGCACAGGGGGGCTACTTGCTCTGCAGGAGGTTTTGGAGCCCAAAAGTACAAAGTTATGCTTTGTAAGAATCTTCAGAACTCAAGCTGCAGTATTAACTTAAATGCATAATAAGCATATCAATAGACTCATAGTAGAAAACTAAGAAGTAGTGAAAGTGACTTTTTTAAAGACAGGATTATTCAATAAATTGGGTTGGTATAATTTGTTAAGAATTTGGAAAAAGTATAGATCCTTACCATATATCATACATTAAAATAAATTTCAGATACATAAGGAAACAGAGAAAAACATTTACTAAGATATAATCTTGGATAGAGGAAGATTTTTCTAAGCATAGACCCTCCCCACTCACCCCATCCCCCCAAAAAAGAACTGTAAAGGAAAAAACAACTATAGATTTGAAGAGTTATACATGTCAGACAGTTCAAACAGTTAAAGGGCAAAGAGCAAAGAATACTATTTGAAGTATCTATGACAAAGGTTTTCTTTTTTGTATTAATAAAATTATGAATTTATAGATGAGCAAAGGAGATGACCAAGCAGCTCATAGTGGGAGAAATAAATATAAAAGGCCAATAAATTGGTGAAATTTTTTTCTGCATCATTAAACAAGGAAATACAAATCAAAACAATGAAATCACATGTTTTACTTATAAAACCAGGGAAGATATAATAAGAATACTTACTTTTGAAGGGTCATTGGTCACCAGGCCACCCTTATATATTGCTGGTATAAAGAGAATTGGTACACATTTCCTGTGGAGCAGATTGCCTATTTGTGCTCAAAACTTTACAAAACACACTTTTGACCCAGCAATTTTATTTCTAGGAATTTGTTTTAGGGGAATAAAAAGAGGGTGAGCAAACAATATGTATATGCATGGTTTAACAATAAAAACTTGGGCACAACTTATACATGCCCAAAAAAAGTAGGTTGCTTAAATTAACCGTGAAACATCAATTTAGTGTAACACAATATAGTACAAAGTATGTATACTACATATAGTATAAATCATGTTTTTTGAGAGTGGATTTCATATTTACCTTTTAAACTGAGGGAACTACCTCCCTTTTTTCCTCTAATATACTCTTATCTAGAAGCTCATTATATAAAATATATAAGAAGAGCTTTTCTGGTTGAAGTAGGAGGAAAAGCATCCTCTCCTGTCTAACTGTGGCCCCTCCTCTCCCTAGGCTGCATTTTCATGGGTCCTAGGTACTGTTTTGCTTTGGTAGGCCCCTTTTTCCATTAAAATAATTAAAAATTATAGTTTATGACTATATTGGTATAAAGATGAATAGAACCCAGACTGAATTCATTATTAAATATTCACTATGATGATTTCTTTTTTTCTTCTTCTGATTTTAAAAGAAATTAAGCTTACAGCAGTATCATGGGTTCTAGGCATTGTGCTTATTGTGCCTAATGCATAAGTTAGTCCTGGCCCCTAAGGGTACCTCCTTAGATGCTCTAGGGCTTTGCAGAGGATGGTTTGTAAATTACTGGTGGTTAATAATATATTGGTTTAAAAATATATTTATCCATGTGAAAGATGGAATATATGAACTCTTGTGGTGTGAATTATTTCTATCTTAAAATTAGGAACATGTGAAAAAAATTGGAAGAATGTTTGCCAAACTGTTGAACTGGCAGTGTTTTTTGGTGGTAACCTTTCAGGTTATTTTGTTTTTTTCTTCTGGCTTTTATGTATTATTTTGAATCATTTTGCTCTGAGAAAATATTGTTAATTAGGAAATAAAGCAAAATGATTTAATAGAAGTATTCTAGAAAAAGTGTAGTTGCCACTCCAATAAATATTAATATTTAATAGCATTGAACATTTAAGTGATTGCTATTACCAGTGTTCCATGGACTATACTTGAAATTTGATAATGTATGCTAGAACTGTTATATGTTGTTAATTTTATTGTGGAGCTCTTTATTTATTTAAAAATTTTTTTTTCAGTGGATGATTGTATTTCACATAGACCTGAGGGGATTGCCTTGATATTATTTTCCCATTACTACTGGTACTATAATGGATTCACACTTTTATTTAGCAATCTAAGAAGTTTAGAATATATATGTCAGTTGTTGCCCTTGCCTTTGGGGAGGTTGTGTGATTGTGTAGCAAGTCAGTATGTGAGTACATACATATTTTATTGACCTTGTAATAGTAATTGTATATGTTAGTGTAGAAGTTAAAATTAACCAGGGCAAAAGAAGAATGTTCCGTTTGTAATTTACTGTCTTCTAGGGCAGAGATATAGCTTGTAGATAAGTGTTAAGTGTTGATTAAGTATTCCATTGCTTGGAGGTATTCACTGCTTGAGCTCCTGTCTTTGTTACTACTCTTTTGTATATGAAGCAGAAATATGTTGGGCTTACAGGGTTGAAATGAGGCATGGCTCAAGTATGATCTTGAGTCAAAAGGTATAGTTAAAGAAACAGTTGAGACTGGGTGAGATTGTGCAAGAGATTAAATCTCAGGACTTCATTGCTTACAGGGGTTAGTGCAGAAGCATTTTAGGAATGATAGGTTAAAATTGGGTCTGTAGCAAACACAGAGACTCTGAGGCTGTGGTCTGAGGCAAGACTTGTGATGGCTCAGTCCAAAAGGATGTCTAGTGAAGGCACATTGATTTCTAGATCTAGGAGTACCAAGTTTTGGACAATAAAATGTTTTCCATTTCCCCCACCTCATAAAAAGAACATAAGTGAGACTTTCACTACTGAATAAAGGGGAACCTGCTTCTCCTGAGCAAAATGTAAACTAACCCAGAGGATATTGCACTCACTTCTACTTTGAACAGGGAAGTATTCTGGGCAGAGGACAGAATGGGCATAATAGAGATACTGTTGGGTTGACTATTTAAGATCCAGTGGGCCTTACTAGACAGATGGCTCTAGTCTATTCCTAGATAAAATGGACTTACTTGCTCTACCAGTTGGCAATAAATATCTTAAATTTATTAATGGTGGTGTGTTTTCTGTTGCATCTTTTTTTCTCTTCTCCCTCTCCCTCTCCCTCTCCCTCTCCCTCTCCTTCTCCTTCTCCCTCTCCCTCTCTCACTCTCTCCTCTCTTCTCTCTCTCTCTCCATTCCTCCTTCCCTCCCTCCCTCCCTCCCTTCCTTCCTTCTTTCCTAACTTTTTTAAATTTTAAGTCAGATGAAGCTTCCTATTTATCTCAAGTTTTTCTCTTACTCTGTGGCCTTTAACTTTTTTTTTTTTTATTTTTTTATCCAAATTGTGTTTATTGGGGTGGTTCCTCACTCATCTTCATTCAGGATGCTTTTAGTGCTGCTTCCTTCCTAAGGAGCATTCTTCTGTAAGCTTTGCTTTTCCTCGTGCAGGCTGACAGAGTACAGTGGAGCAGCCAATCCACAAAACTACCATTAGTGCATGGCTAAAGATGGTGGTGATTTTATAGCATCCTGAGCATTTCACATCCATGATGTAGGAGTTGAGGCTTTGCACCAGGCACTGCTTTTTGTGTTTCCTCTTCTTTTTTTCTGGAGAGGGATGAAGGAGGTCCTTAGCAAGAGTTAACGTTCTCATGGGGAGGTCATCACTGCCAAAAGGTGTGGCCTTTATCTTTTATTCTATTTTCTTATTGATGATTGCTTCCTATAAAAGCTATCACTTGTATTAGCTTTCTGACTCTAACAACCCCATCAGGTTGAGCAAATTTATCTTTTTTTTTTTCTCTAAAGGATTTCTCAGTCCTAATTAAGTACCTTCTGTTTTATTAGACTCCACTGAAGCTAACTGTAGGAAGGGAAGCATGGAGGAATATTCTTATTCTGGTAGAATTTGTGATACATTAAGAAAAATTTTTTTAACTGTGACAAGTAAAACATACAGAAAATATAGCTAAACAAATATACAACTAAACACATTTTTATAAAGTGATCACTGTGTAACCACCCAGGGCTAGTTACTACCAGGATCCTCAGAAATCCCTTTTGTAGTTTTCCCTATCATACCTTCTTCCCTAAAGTTAACCATTACCCTGATTTTTATGGTAACCATTTATTTCCTTGCTTTTCTTTAGTTTTGCCACCTAAACATGTATTCCTAAACACTTTAGTTTTTGCCTATTTTGAGCTCTAATCATAGATTAGATTAAATAGAGTAAATAAATAAACAGAATTGTCTACGACCATGCCATCCTGAACAAGCCTGATTCCATCTGATCTCGGAAGCTAGGCAGGGTCAGGCCTGGTTAGTACTTGGATGGGAGACCACCTAGAAAGACCAGGTGCTGTAGGCGTAAAAAATTGAAGAAATAAAAAATAAGGGATTGTAAGCTGACAAGGTCCTTGCAATTTGTGAGGTCAACCAAGAGTTACCTCGCCTAAAAACAAAACAATAAAAAACAGAATTTTACAGTAGTCCTCCTTATCTGGGGTTTCACTTTCTGTGATTTTAGTTACTGCAGTCAACCATGGTTTGAAAATATTAAATGGAAAATTCCAGAAATAAATAATTCATAAGTTTCAAATTGTGCACCATTCTGAGTAGCGTGATGAAATCTCTCACTGTCCTGCTCTATCCTGCCTGGGATGTGATTCATCTCTTTGTCCAATGTATCCACTTCACTTCATCTCATCACATAGGCACTGTATCATTTCACATAATCACAAGAAGAAGAAGGATGAGTAAGTACAATAAGATATTTTGAGAGAAAGAGAGGGAGACCATGTTCACATGACTTTTATTATAGTTTATTGTTATAATTGTTCTATTTTATTATTAATTGTTGTTGTTAACCTCTTACTGTGCTTGTTTATAAATTAAACTTTATCATAAGTATATCTTTATAGGAAAAAATTTAGTATATATGGGATTCACTATCCACTGTTTCAGGAATGGGGATCTTGGAATATATTTCCTGTGAATGGGGGAGGGGGGCGCTGCTGTATACAGTATGCTTCCTGTTGCTGTGGCCTTTTTTAGTTGACATGTGTTTGTGATGTTTCTCCATCCTGATGTAGGTAGCTACAGTATGTTTTCATTTTTGTTGCTTTTCCTTTAGTTTGAGGGTTGAGTGTGTGTGTGTGTGTGTGTGTGTGTGTGTGTGTGTGTGTGTGATGATACTGTTCAATTTCTCCCCAGTTTTTTTATCTTCATTGATTTCTAGAAGTGTTTTTATAAATTTTTTGGTGACTTTTGGTGAAGAGTTTTAAAATTATCATTTTAATGTACTCATGTATATCAATCTATTTCTTTATGACTTGATTTTTGTGTCTCACTTAAGAAATTGTTCCCTAACTTTACTGTCATGGAAATATTGTTTTATATTCTCTTTTCAACTTTTCATCTGTTTTTTCTTTAATATTTAGGTCCATAGTCCACCTCAAATTGCCATTTGTGCATTATGTAAGGTAGAGGTTAAGTTTTTTCCAATATGAAGTTTGTTGACTGGCACTATTTATTAAAAGACTTTCCTTTCATTGCTATTTTTAAGTGTCACTTTTGTCATGAATCCAGTTTCTATAGATATTTGTGTTTATTTCTGTGCTCTTCTATTTCATTTGTTTGTTTGTCTATATTTTCATCAATACTGCATTTACCTAATTCCCACAGCTTTATAATAGGTATATAAAGCAAGTTTTTCACTTTGACCTACTTGTTTAAGAGTATCTAAGTCATAAGGTAGTTCTATTTTTAATTTTTTGAGGAACCTTCAAACTGTTTTCCATAGTGGCTGCACCAATGTGCAGTACCATCAGTAGTGTATGAGGGTTCTCTTTTCTCCACATCCTCGCCAACCTTTGTTTTGTTTGATTTATTGATGATAGCCATTCTGACAGGTGTGAGGTGATATCTCATTGTGGTTTTAATTTGCATTTCTCTGATGATTAGTGATGTTGAACATCTTTTCATGTCTATGGACCATCTGTATATCCTTTTTGGAGAAATGCCTATTAGGTCTTCTGCCCATTTTTTAATTGGATCGTTTGTGTTTTTGATGTTGAGTTGTATGTGTTCTTTATAAATTTTGGATATTAACCCCTTATCAGATTTATCATTGGCAAATATCTTTTCCCATTCAGTAGGTTGTCTTTCGTGGATATTTATCAAAGAAAACCAAAACGCATTCGAAAAGATATGAACACCCCTATGTTCACTGCATGCTATTTACAATAGCCAAGATATGGAAGCAACCTAAATGCCTATCAATAGGTGATTGGATAAAGAAGATGTGATACATATATATAATGGAATATTACTCAGCTATAAAAAAGAAATCTTACCATTTGCAATGACATAGATGGACCTTGAAAATATTATGCTAAGTGAAATAAGTCAAACAGAGAAAGACAAATACCATGTGATCTCACTTATATGTGAAATCTGGAGAACAAAATAAATGAACAAACAAGATAGAAAAAGTCTAATACATATGGAGAACAAACTGGTGCCTGCTGAATGGGAGGGAGTTTGGGGGGGCTGAGTGAAAAAGGTGAAGGGATTAAGAAGTACAAATTGGTAGTTTCAGAATAGTCATGGGGATGTGAAGTACAGCATAGGGAATATATTCAATGATATTGTAAAAGCTATGTATAGTGCCAGGTAGGTACTAGACTAATAGGGGGGATCACTTTGTAAATTATACGAATGTCCAGCTGCTATGCTATACACCTGAAACTAATATAAAATAATATTGAATGTCAACTCTAATTGAAAAATAAAAAATTAAAAAAAAAAGAGTGTCTTGGCTTTTTATGGCTTGCTATGTAAATTTCAGAATTAGCTTCTCAAGTTCCACAAAAAAGTCCTACTGGGGTTTTGATTGGTATTGTATTAAATCTCTAGATTAGTTTGGTGAAGACAACATTTTCAGTGTGGAGTCTTCAAGTCTGTGATCTTTAATTCCTCTTATAATATCTTTATTTTCTCTATAGATTATTGCTGTTCATTTAGATTCACCTACATACTAATCACTTCCATTGGTTCTCTTGCATCTCTGACCTTCCATTTGGTGCCATTTTTCAATCATTTAGAATACTTTTTGAATTTCCTTTAGTGTGTATCTCACAGTATGTCTCTTAGGTTTTTTTTTTTTTTTTTTCCTAAGGACGTCTTTATTTCTCTTTCATTCTTGAGGATATTTTCGTTAAATATAGAATTCTAGGTTGTCATTTATATTTTTTCAGTTTATTGGTATTCCATTTTCTTTTTGCTTCCACGTTGCTGTTGAGATGTCAGCTGTAAAAATGTTGTTTCATTGAAGTGGATTTATATATTTACCTCTGACTATTTTCATTTTTCCTTTAAAATTTTTTTAAGTTTCACTATATGGTTCAAGTTGTAGGAAAAAAATTTACATAATGTGTGCGTGCACATGTACACACATGCATTCATATCTTGTTTAGGATTTTTGTTTTTGAGTTTTAAACTTTGCTGTTTGATATTTTTCATCAGTTGTGAAAAATTCTCAGCCACTGTATTTTTCCATATTGCTTATTGTTTCTTCTCAGAGTGCCTCTGTATATAGTGCTCCTACACATTTGCCATATTTCTTCTCTGATTCTGATAAACTGTGTATATGACTTCACAGTGTTCTCTTTGTCTCTTACTTTTGTGTGTGTGTGTGTGTGTGTGTGTGTGTGTGTGACATTTTGTTTCTTTCTGGGTAATTTTTTCTGACATTTTCCAGTTTACTGATGCTATCTTCATCTGTACAATTGATCCTTGATAATTCAGGGGTGATAGACGCCGACCTCCTGCACAGTTGAAATCTGCATATAACCTTGGAATCTCCCAAACTTACCTAATAGACTGCTATTGACTGGAAGTCTTACTGATAACATAAACAGTTTATTAACACGTATTGTGTATGTTTTGTGTATTATATACAATATTCTTATAATAAAATAAGCTAGATATAGCAGATGTTATTAAGAAAGTAATAAGGAAGAGAAAATATTCATAGTACTGTACATATATATCGAAAAACATCCACATATAGAAGTGGCCGTGCACAATTCAAACATGTTGTTCAAGGGTCAGCTGTATTTAGTCTGTCGTTAAACCCATCCATTGAATTATTAATTTTGCTCATTATAGTTCATTTACCAAATTTCTATCTGGTTCTTTTTCAAATTGCTATATTACTATTTTGCATTTTAGCTCCCTAGTAAAGTTTTAAGCTTGTTATTTTTCTTCCTGACCATAGCAAGCAGGAATTTTTGTTGTTGTTTATTGTTTAATAATTCTAGTATCTAGGACTAGAATTATCTGGGGTTTTTTTCCCCCTCATAGTGTCTTTAAATTATTTTTTGTAGTGGTTCTTACAGTATCTTGTGAGTTCATGTTATATTTTGATGATGTGTTGGCCATTGAATTTGAACAATTTTTGGTAAGAATAATTTGAGAAGTAGGATTATGTTATCTGCAGTGATATTAAATCTGTTTTTGAGAACTGATTTCTTACTTCTACTTCATATGCTATCTAATAAACAGTTGAATATTTGGTATAAATTAGGCCTTGTTTTTGGATGCAGATGATATAGATACTAGATTTTTCCCCCAGATAATCAATTGGAGCCAAGTTTTGTTTTAAAAATGAGTAATCTACATTTGTAATATGATTTTTATTATTCTTTAATATATTTGGGGGACCTCATAGTATTCTCTTCCCACATTGCTCTTGAATTCCTGGAAATGCAAGGTGCTCATCCTGCAAGTGCCTTTCTGGAGAAATGGCTCTAATGACTCTGCCCCTCAATGTCACCTACATCAGAAAGCTTCCGTAAATAGAGGAGTCTTTTATTAAAAAATTTTTTTTATAATTATGTGCTATTACTTAGAGTTCTTTCTTAGGAGAATTTCCTACTTCTAAGATGTAGATTAATCTGGTAATAGTGGAAATGTGTTCTTGTTATTTCTAGTTTACTCAGAAAGAATGTTCTAAATGATAGTTGATTTCCCCCCCTCTGTGATATCCTGGTAGACCATTAACATTATTGTCAGTCACATCTATCTCCTTTTGAAGCACTTGTGGAAAACTCACCTCGATGTGAGAAAGGAGATGAGGAGATGCTTTAAATTAATATCCTAATGCCAAGATGTGATAGGTAGAGAATAGGAATTGTTCATTTTTTTTTTTTCTGTAAGTCAGTCTGTCAAAATCCTTCAACTTCCCACATTCAGACCTTTTGTCAAATAGTTAACAGATGTTCTGGGCAGACTGCTTTCCATACCCAAGAACTGAGAGCTAGGACTTCTTCTCTGGAGACTAGGCCAATTAGCAAAAAAAGTGTGAATTGTATACCCCAAGGACAAAGTCTCACAGAAAGAGATCTGTTTCTTAGATTCCTTGAATGTACAAAGACTCGACATAAATAGGAATGCCTCCTCAAAATCTATAATGCATTAGTTTTTATTCTCACTGCTACTTTTGGCACCAGTGCCCATACTAATGAAAAAGAGATTCTTTCCTGGCACCAAATTCCCCTGATAAAATTTTAATTTGACTTGGATTTCTCAAAGATTTATATTGTATATATGGGTGTGTTCCCACTAGTATTCAAAAGTAAAAACAGCCAGTGGGGTTATCTGAATATGTTGTTTAATTATTGAGTAAAACGATAATTTAAAAAATTCCAACAACATGTAGAGCACATCAAAATTGCATTTGTATAAATCTCATATAGATAGTTCAAGTTGGACAGTTTCTAGAAGTCCATCTAGCCATCAAAGTATTAACCGTGGTTCTCAGGATTTCTCCTAAAAGGGGTTTAAACCTCAAACTGTAGCTGAAATTCTGCTTGTGCATTTCTGTTTCTTCATGGCTTCTGGAATTGCCCATTCATATTATTTTCACATATACCCTAGTAAGTGATGGTGAGGGGAACATATTAATGTTATCCTGTGGAGTGAAAAAAAGATTGGGGAAATATGGCTGGCTTCAGATATTTGAAGAACTTTTACTATGGCTAGGACTAGAGAAATTGTAAGATCTCTTCTGCTGACGAGATTTATGATTTCGTATTTCAATGTAAGTGAACATATTTTTGTGGAGCTGTAATATGTTATAACCAAATAGTGAATTATTGTGTGCTAACTTAAACAATGTTCTGTATCTATTAGAAATAGGTATTTGCATTGCTCTCTATTTTGGTTAGCTTATTTTCTGCTGTTTTAAGTATTCACTTCCTGTGAGTTAAAGACACGACTTAAAATTTTCAAAATGAATAATCACTATGACATATGGTCTTTTTCTTAATGTTTATTATAGTGGTTCCAGAAACTTTAGCAGTTGCAGTGCAGAGGACTTTGAGAAGTTAACTTTAAATAAAGGAGGAAACTGCCTTCTTAATATTCCAACGCCTGATGAAGCCTACAGTGCTCCTTTCTGTGGTAATAAATTGGTGGATCCCGGGGAAGAGTGTGACTGTGGTACTCCAAAGGTCAGTTAAATTTTTTATTTTTGCTTTGTGAAATTACCTCAGCATTTTCAAAAAATAAAATAGCTTACTTTGGGCAACTCTGGCACAGGAGCTAAAATAAAATTTAGTGGTAAAATGAGTACTTTGCTTGTGGGTTTATGTTCCTGGGGTTGGTCATCATCTTCCCAGAACATAACTAATAATGTCATCTATTTCAGTGTCAAGGTAAGTGCCATGTTTATTCTTTTATTTTTTGCTACCTTTTCTACCGTTTCTATTATAGTGATTGAGTCATTTATTTACTTTAAAGAACGAATCAGTTTTTCATTTGGCTCTGTGCTTATAAGCTTTCACTGTTCTGGCACTATCATTGCAAAAGTATTTATTTAGTTGAACTCATTTTAATAATAAATTGAAGCTGGCCCATTCTCCAGAGTCCTTTGTAACAAAGTTTTTGGTACTCAAATTGACATTCTCCCTTTATTAATCTTAAGTTTACCTACTGATCTCTGGCTTTGTCACACCTGTTACCCATACTTATTGCCAAAAGCCTGTGCCCATCTTTATTATTAGTGTTCTATATCTTAGCCATTCTCCTTTCAAAATGGCCTACTTAGGCCCTTTCCTCCTAGGCCTTGCATTAAATTTTAAAGAAATTTGTTCGTTTGTGCGTAATCTTTACTATAGTCTCAATCTTTTCCATAAGTTCTTTTTCTTCTTTACCTATCCACACCTGGCTTTTGCCAGAAGGCTTCATGTTCTAGAAAGGCAGTATGTATTTTACAATGAAATTGTGATGGGCCTTCATTGCGCTATTGCTGCTAAATGTTTTACATAGTTTAATCTTCACAGTAACCCAAAGATACTGATATTTTTTTACATTCTCATTTTCAGATGAGGAAAATAAGGCATAATGAGATTATGTTTAATTTTTAAATTAACATTATGCTGTTAAGATGACCAAATTCTTCTTTCTTGGCACTCTCAGATCTTTCTTCTTAAATGTTTCGTTTTGCTTTCTCCTGTTTAGCTCAGTACAAAACTTATTGAAATAGGCTATATTTGCTTCATGAGCTTTTGTACTTCAAAATTACTCTTAAAAAAAAAAAAAAACTTCCCTCCCTCTTAAATAGCACAGGTTTTTTTCCATGGTATAAAAGTTTCGAATAGTTAGTACAAGTGAAATTCCCCTTTCATACCATTATTTCCCCCATAAATTTTCTGACTTCCTTCTGCAGTGGTCATCATTCTCATAAACTTAATGTGTTTCTTTTTAGGCTTTATTTATTAGACATTTATGTACATTTATACAATATATACATTTGTAAATAGTCGGGTTTGTTTTAGAATTTTATTTTTTTATATAAATAAAATCAGACTTAATATGTGTGCAGTTTTTTCTATTAATATATCTTGAAGATTTTTCCATGTCATTACCTTATTAGACAGTCTTTTAATCTGCTGATTAGTATTCCAATATAAGGATGTACTGTGATTTATTTAACCATACTTTCATTAATGCACATTTCCTTACTGTAATTAGTGTTTTTCTGTTGCAAATAGTACATCCACACTTCATGTATATATGCACAAGTATTTCTTTAAGATAATTACATAAAGGTAGAATTACTGAATTGCAAAGTATTGTATCTTTAATGTTATCAGAGACTACCAAATTTCCTACAAAAAGACTGTGTTATTTTGCACTTCTTCCAACAGTATATCATTGCATTCAGTGCTCCCCCGTAGTCTTGCCAGTGCAGTGTAAACGTTTTCTTAATTTTTTTGGGTGAAAAATAAGAAGGTATTGTTTTACTTTATATCTTTTCGTATGGTCATATAACATAAGCATAATTTTCTTCTGTGAATTATTGTTTTATATCCCTTATCAGTTTTTCTGTTGGGTCAGTTCTTTTAAATTAATTTTTAGGAACTCATGTATTATGGGCAAAGTCCTTTTTTGAACATGTTCTAATGTGTTCCCTATGTCTGCTACCATTTAGCTTTAAAAAATGATAATCAACTTTATCTTTTAGAGAACTTTTAGGGTCACAACAATATTGAATGGAAAATACCAAGATTTCGATATACTGCCTATTGCCACACATGCACAACTTCCCACATTGTCCCCATCCTATAGCACAGTGGTACATTTGTTACAATTGATGGCTCTACATTGGCATATCATTGCCACACAAAGTCTGTGGTTTACATTAGGGTTTACTCTTGGCATTTAGCTTTTCATATGATTTATTATATTGAAATTGAAAATTTAAATGAAGGCAGATTTATCAATTTTTCCTTAAGACTTTGAATTTTGTATTTTGACCAGACTTTTGGTACTCCTGTGTAATCATATCCCCTTGATAATTTTTTCTAGCATTTCTTAATTAAACATTTTTATAATTGAGGGGATTATGTGTACTGAGCTAGATGTTAATTTCTATCCAGTAATGGTCAGTTGTTGTAAAACCATTTAAAATGGTACTTTATCATAAACAAAATTCTTGTATGCATAGTCTATTTCCTGATTCTCTATTCTTTTATGAAGCCATCTGTTTGTCTTGCACAGTGTTTTTGAAAAAAATTTAACAGCTTTATTTAAGTATAATTGAATACAACATCAAACTAAATTTGGACTTTGATAAGGAAAGGCTTTATTCAGAATAAAGACTATTGTAACAGAGAGACCACTCTGATCTTAGAAATCTGAAAGTGCTCAGAATCAAAGAGAAAAAGGTTTTTCTTAGATAGGGTAAACGTGGAGACAAGCAGAGATGAGCAGAATCTTTTCAGGGGAAACAGATAAGCAAGGGGAACGAGCCAATGAGGATTGATGGGAAAGTATCCTGCTGTTGTGGGGAGATTTCCAGAAGAAGCTGATGTGGGGGGTACTTTTACTTTTTGTGGGGACAGGCAGAGTTCAGGGACTTATAGTAAAGAAAGAAGCTTTATTAAAGTTTGGTCAAGACAAAGCAAAGGGTAAGAAATAGGCAATTATGAAGACTTGGTCAACAATAAACTGTACATGTTTAAAGAATACAAGTTAATAAATTTTGACATATGTATAGACATGTGAAACTGTCACCATAGTCAAGATAATGAACATATCATCATCCCCAAAAGTTCCTCATGACCCTTGGTAATCCCTTCTTCACACCCCTTTTGTTCTCTATTCTCCTCAGGCAATCATTGGTCTGTCTGCTTTCTGTCATTACACATTATTGTGCATTTCCTAGAATTTCAACTCTTTTTTGTCTAGCTTCTTTTACTCAGCATAATTATTTTGGGATTCATTTATGTTGCTACTGTGTCAGTAGTTCATTCATTTTAATTATTGTTTATTATTAGTATGGATATGCTACAGTTTGTTTATTCATCTGTTGATATATATTTGGGCTGTTTCCAGTTTTTGACTATTACACATAAATCTGCTTGAACATTCACAGACAAGTCTTAATATGGACTTACGTTTTCATTTCTCTTGGATAAATACCTTGGAGTGAAATGACTGAGTCATATGGTAGATGTATATTTAAATTTTTGAGAAACTCAGACTGTTTTCCAAAGTAATTGTACCTTTTTACATTCCCACTCTCATTATATAAGAGTTCTAGTTCCTAGCCACCACTTCATATGGTCAATCTTTTAAATTTTAGCTGTGTATTAAGTGTGAAATGGTACTACACTGAGGTTTTAGTTTTCATTTCCCTAATGACTAGTGATTTTGAGCATGTTTTCATATGTTTGTCATCTGTATATCTTTTTTGGTGATGTCTGTTAACCTCTTTTCCCTTAAAAAATTGAGTTGTTTTCTTATTGAATTTTAATAGTACTTCTTATATTCTGAGTACAAGTCATTTATCAGATATATGATTTTCAAATATAGTCTCCCAATATGTAGCTTGTCTTTTAATTACTTTAACAGTATCTTTCAAAGAGTAGAAATTTTATATTTTGATGAAGCCTATTTTATCAATTTGTGCTTTTATACATGTCATATCTAAGCAATCTTTGCTTAAACCAAGGTTGCAAAAGTTTTCCCCTAGAAGCTTTATAGGAGAAGTTTCAAGTTTTGCATTCAGGTCTATGATCCATTTTGACTTAATTTTTTTGTATGATTAAAGATATGGATTATATTTTATTTTATTTTATTATGAAATAAGTATAAACAAGTTGCAGAAATAGTACGAAGAGTCCCATGTATTTTTTACCCAGTTTTCCCCATAGGGGACATCTTATATAGCTGTAGTGCAATATAAAAGCCAAGACATTGACACTGACACATTAACTAGATTATAGACTTTATTCAGTTTTTACCATTTTTAACCTGCATTTGTGTGTGTGTGCATGTGTGCGTATGTGTATGTAGTTTTGCAAGGTTTATCCGATATACAGATTTGTGTAACCACCACTTCAATTAAAATTCAGAACTATTTCATCACCACAAGAACTTCCTCCTGCTACTTCTTTGTACTTATGTCTGCCCCAACTCCAGTCCTTATTTCTACCCTTGGCTGCCACTGATTTGTTCTACATCTCTATTGTTTTGCCATTTCAGTAATGTTATGTAAATGGAATTATACAATATATAATCTTTTGAGACTGACTTTTTTCATGAAGCATAATGTCTTTGAGGTCAATTTGAGTTGTTGTGTGTATTAATATTTGATTCTTTTCCTTTTTATTGCTGAGTCATATTTCATTGTATGGATGTTACTACAGAGAAGGAATGCAATTTATGCTGTTATTTCTACCAGCCCAGAGGTCCTGTCTGGAGTTTGTTTAATTGTTCACCCATTAATGGACATTTGGGTTGTTTCTGACATTTTGCTATTATGAATAGTATGAATTGTTTTCCACTATTTATCATCAAAGAACTAAAGAAAAATATGTTCTATGAGTAAACAAAGAATCTCAGCAGAGAAATGTAAACTATAATAAAAAACAAATATAAATTACAGAACTGAATTTTTCAATAAAAGAAAATAACACTGTGTAAACTGAATAGCACACTAAGATAGCTGAAAAAATAGTCAGTGAACATGAAATATAACAAAAGAAATAATCCAGTGTAAAGAACAAAGAGGAAAGATTTAAAAAAAAATAACAGAGCACCCGAGATGTACAGGCCCTATCAAATAGTCTACTAAGCAAAATCCTAGGAGGAGAGTGAGAATGAGGGGAAAAATATTTAAAGAAATGATGGCTGAAAATTCCCCAAATTTAAGGAAAAATATTGTTAGAATTCCAAATACTAAAGTGAACCCAAATCAGAATCATTACAAAGAAAATTCACCTAGACATATTGTAATCAAAATGATGAGATAAAATCACATGATATCACTTATATGTGGGATATAAACCTAAAAGCAACAAATGAACAGGACAAACAAACAGACTCATGGACATGAACAATAGTGGTTACCAGAGGACTATAGAGTAGTGGTTACTAGTGGGGTTGGGGAGGAGGAGGGAGGTAGACGGGGTAAAGGGGGTCAAATATAGGGGAGTAGGGGGAGGGTAAAGTGGGTAAAAGGGATCAAATATGTGGTTGCTGAAGGAAACTGGACTTTGGGTGGTGAACACACAGTAGAATATACAGATGTCAAATGATAATGTGCACCTGAAAATTACATAATTGCATTAACCAATGTTACTCCAATAAACTTAATATAAAAAAAAATAAAAAGTAAAAAAAAAAGTGACAAGATAAACAGAAAATAATGAAATAACCCAGAAGAAAATGGGGGACAAAAATATAAATGGTAGCTGATTTCTTCCTTGAAACAATATGGGGCAGAAAACAGTAGAACAGCAAATTTATAGATAAGAAAGAGAGAGAGAGAGAGAGAGAGAGAGAGAGAGAGAGAGAGACAGAGACAGAGACAGAGAGAGAGAGAGACAGAGAGAGAAAGAGAGAGAGAGAGAGAGAGAGAGAGAGAACAACCATCAACCCAGAATTATTTACATAGGGAAAATATTCTTCAAAATTAAAGAAAACTTATTTCCCCTGCTGTTTTTCTCCTTCTCCTTTCTTTGATCTTCCTTCCTCTTTCTTTTTTTCCTTCTTTCCCAAGCAATTCAGACCTGAAGATATAAGTTGGAACATAAGAGAGTAGGTGTCTCTGTGGGTGGGAGGTTTTGGGGGTGGGGAGCCATTGTAGCTGAAAGTGGGGTGAGAAAAACCTAGCAAGATTAAAATCATGTCCACATAGGGGAAAGACCCACTCAACAGAGAAATCAAACCCTGAACATCAAGAGAAATATATTCATGGATGTTTAATTTCCTGTAATCATTAAATATACTGTTATAGGTTGAATGTATCCTCCTCAAATTAATATGTTGAAGCCCTAACACTGTACCCAGTGTGGCTGTAGTTGCAGATGGGGACTCTAGGGAAGTAATTAAGATTAAATGAGGTCATAGGAGTAGGGCCCTGATCTAATAGGATTGGTGTCCTTAAAAGAAGAGACACTTGAGAGTTCACTTGCTGTCTCTGAATACATACACTGAAGAAAGACTATATGGGAACATAGCAAGAAGGCAGTTGTCTGAAAGCGAGGTAGAGAGTTTTCACCAGAAACTGAATTGGCTAGAACTTTTTTGATCTTAGACTTCTAGCCACCAGTGCTGTGACATAAATTTCTTTCGTTTAAGCCACCAGTTTGTGGTATCTTTTTCTGGTATTACAAACAAGACACATACTCCATGATTTCAGCCCTTTGATATATGTTGAGACCTAAATAGTTGTGGTTAAAGAGTCACTGACAAATCCAGAAGGATAGTGACTGTTTCTAGAGATTTACTGCTATAGCCAGGTTAGAAAGAAATAGATTTTAGATCTAAGATAAGAATTTTATTAATGTAAATATGGGTGACAATAACTCATTTCTTTATTGACAGTTGTTTTCTCTTCACAGGAATGTGAATTGGACCCTTGTTGTGAAGGAAGTACTTGTAAGCTTAAATCATCTGCTGAATGTGCATATGGCGACTGTTGTAAAGACTGTTGGGTAAGAAATTCCATCCTATTTGGAAAAAAATTGAAAAAGGAAAAAATATATATATATATCAAAATTTGTTATCTCTGACCTATAAAAGTACTATTTTTATTACATGGTTACATAAAAAATTTTATGCCACTTGTTTGCAATTTTACATTCTTTTACAACAAATGGTCTAAGAAGATGTTTTTTCCTAAGTAGAAACATTTTTTTCTGAATAAGAATAACTTATGTTTTTTATTAAAAATTCAACATTACCAAAGTATAGAAAGCAGACAATGAAAGACACTATCATTTTAACTCTCCTCAGATAGCCATTGTTGATAATATGTTATTAATTTAGTTGCTTTTCCTATAAAAATGTGAGTGTGTGTGTATGTATAAGTGGCTAAATAGATACATATATTTTTCCTATTTGCTTTTTTCAGTAATATACTATGGACTTCAATTTATATAGTTCTACATAGTTGAATAGTTAGTACTCCTTTATGGCTATACTATAATTTCCTTTCCTTCTCATCTAATGATGGACATTTAGATTACTTCCAATTTTTGTTTATAAGTATAATTGTTGGGGCAGAGTATGCACATTAAAATTTTTGACACACGTTTTATATACTTTGTACAAATATGCCAGTCTATACCCACCAGTATAATCATATGCTTGTTTCTTCATGTTAAGATTGCTTGCTAGCAAGTGTTATAATCCTGGTTAGCTTGATAGGTTTAAAATGCTTTTTAATCTTTGTTTAATTTGCAGGTCTTTTAGTTGTCATTGAAGTTATGTTTTTTTGTTTTTTATATTTCATGACTTATGAATTGCCTATTGGCCTCTGTTCAATTTTCTCTTGGGTTATTTAATACTTTTTGTTGGGACATCTTTTATAGATATAAATATTGTGGTTTCAAATATGGTTAATTTTTGGGAATTGTCCTGATATTCCTCTTTCATTTGAATCTTATTACCCTAGTTTCTTCCAGGAGGTACTTTATGCCGAGGAAAAACTAATGAATGTGATGTTCCAGAATATTGTAATGGTACTTCTCAGTTCTGTCAGCCAGATGTTTTTATTCAGAATGGATATCCTTGCCAGAATAACAAAGCCTATTGTTACAATGGCATGTGCCAATATTATGATGCTCAGTGTCAAGTCATCTTTGGCTCAAGTAAGATATTTTATGTATAATTAATTGCTTTTATTTTACTTTTACTTGGTTTTTGTTAAAAATAGAAGTAGAATATTATTGCTAAAATTGAAGTTTTCTTGTTTCCTCTTTCCTATCATATCTCCTTTCTTCTCTATGGGCAATCATGATTATGAATTTGATGTGTCCAAATTCAGTTGGTGATTTTTGTTTTTACTCTCTTCTGTGTATCACCTCTTTTCTGCGTATATAAACAATATGTGTGTGTGTGTGTGTGTGTGTGTGTGTGTGTGTGTGTATGTATTTTCTGTGCAAATAATTTATGTGTATATATCAATATGTACATACACACTCTCATATTTTAGTTTTAATAATTTCATATTAATAGTATGGGGATGTACATAGGAATGTGCTATTTTCATTGTTTACACAAAATGTTTTTGAGATCCACCTGCATTGATATATTTAGATCATAGAGTATTCCATTATATAAATGGAATCTGTTCTCTTACTGATATTTAGGATGTTTTATAATTTTTTGTCTTTTTTTAAAGTTTTCATTTTTATTAAAGTTATATTTAGACATAGATTAAAGATCCAAATTATTTACAAGGTTTTATGAAAAAATAAAGTGTACTTTCACTTAATAACCCCATCTCTTGAGGCTACCACTTTTACCTTTCCTAGCTGATTTTTTTTTTTTACTTGCTCCAGATCTTTAGATAATCTCTTGGTAATGCTATTTTTTTGATATTTTCAGTACTAGGCATTAACTATTAATTTCTCACTGTGAGGATCAGAATTTAATTTCTTTTCTCAACCCCTATCAACTCTTATCACACTCATGCTCATTTTCCAATCCCTGTCCTTTTAATATGGATTAATTATAATTTTAGTTATAGCAGTGATGACTTGTGATATTTTGATTTATAATGAGAAATACGTATTTAGTCTTTGTGCATTTTTTTGCAGGGAGCTCCTAAAACTCTTGGAATTTCCTAAGTGATGAGTACCATAAAACTATCTTTGTTATGTCAGTGAGAGGACTTTTGGAAAGCACCTGCTAAACCTAAGGATGGGGGCTGGTTGGCCAGAGGACCATGTGATTAGAGGGTTAGAATTTTCAGCACCCCTCCCACCACCTCCAGGAAGGGGAGAGTGGCTGGATATTGAGCTAATCACGAAGGCCAACAATTTAATCTATATCCTGAAGCCTCCATAAAAACCCTAAAGGATAGGTTTTCGTTGGTTTGGTGAACATGTGGATATGCACGGAGAGTATCATACTTGGAGACAGCATGGAAGCCCTGTGCCCTTTCCTTGTACATTGCCCTATGTATCTCTTCCATCTGGCCATTCCTGAGTTATATCATTTTACAATAAACCGATAATCTAGTAAGTAAAATAACTATCTGACTTCTGTGAGCCACTCTAGCAAATTAATCCAGAGAAGGGATTGTAGGAACCTCCAATCCAGAGCCTATTGGTCAGAAGTGCAGGTGACAACCGGAATTACACTTGGCACCTGAAGTGGGAGAGCGATGGGGAGGGCAGTCTTGTGGTGTGACTGAGCCCTTTAACCTGTATGATCTGACACAATCTCCAGGAAAATAATGTAAGAATTGAATATAATCGTCAGACACTCATCTGGTATCAGGAAATTGTTTGGTGGTATGGAAAAAAATATACACATGGTGGAACTGAGTATTGTATCATAGCTATACTATTGCTATTCATACCTGACCTATGTAGTAAGTTACAATTGCTCTCCTGCCTTTTGTTTTTCTTTATTAATAATTAATAATTCATATTCTCTCCCTATCTCTCTTTGGGCTTGGTTAGTTTTTTTATGTTCTTACCACTAATTGAACTACAAATTGTTCACCGGTGGCCTGGTCTTACCTTGAGGTGATTAGAGCCCTTAGTTTTCTGCTAATTTCAGCCTTTTTGAAGAAGTCCTACTAGGAGGCTTCTAATTCTCTTTAGTTTTGATTGGTTTTCCTCTGTATTCAGAGACACAGACCAATAGGAGGAAAAAATACACACACACACACGCACGCACGCACACACGCACGCACGGTTTATTATAAGGAACTGGCTCACACAATCATGGAGACTGGTAGATCCCAGATCTGCAGGTTAAGTCAGTAAGCTGTAAAGTCAGTTGAGTCAATGATGGAGTTCCAGTTCAAAGGCTGGTAGCCTGAGATCCAGGAGGACTGGCTGATTTAGTTCAATTCTGAAGGCCCTCAGGAAGAATCTCTTCTCACTTAGGGACAGTCAGTTTTTTTGTTCTATGTAGGCTTTCAATTGATTGATGAAGCTCACACACACTAAGAAGGGTGATCTGCTTTACCAATTTAAATATTAATCTCATCCAAAAACATTATTATAGAATAACTCAGAATAATGTTTAATCAAGTATCTGGGTACTCTATGGACCAGTCAAGCAGACACATAAAATTAATGGTAACAAGTCCACCCCTTGTCAACTTGACACCAATATGCATCTCATTACTCCATATATAATCTCCAAAAGAAAAAAAATTGCAAGATCATAATTCCACTTAACATAATAAATCTATCCTGTGTACAACCAGAAATGCACTAAACTCTTCTTTAGAGGAAGAAGTGAAAAGTCCTTGAGTGATGTTTACTCTTTTCCTTGATAACTTGTAACTTAAAACACTAGGATGTAAGATGAACAATACTTAGACTATCATATAAAGTCAATACGTTTATGTTACATGATATGGGAATAAGAAGAAAGAAAACAAGGATATTATATATATACATATATATATTCGCAAATCTATTATAACAAAAAGAATATTTATGACAATTAAAGTCCTCATTTCTGTTACTGGTCATGTAGTCATAGCTGGTATTTTTAACAACTTTCTTCATTATCCAGTCTATATATGCTTGGCCATCAGCAAATATCCCAACTGGTCATGGTCCTTTACCTGGTGGGGTGACCTAATCCTTTATTCCTCAAGTTTCTGCTAGCTGCTAGCCAAAACTCATGATATTCTCTGGGTTGACACCGACCAAGGTTCATGTCCAAAGTTGCCAAGGAGGGGAAGCTAATTTCCTAAAGGCTCAGGTTACTCCTAATTTGCTGTAATTTAGGAGACCAGAGGTTAGATTCCCTGAGTGCACATGAAGGTGGTGAATGATACAAACTCTATCTGAAATGGGTTTTGTAGTTTGTGACCTTAATCACAGGGCATGGTAGCACTAAAAACACCCTAAAGGATAGTCTATATTTGGTGTACTCTTCCTCCATTGTGGAATTGTGGTCCAGTTTCCCCTTAGTAGTCAAGCTCAGTCACCTCAGCCAGCACAGTAACTGCCTTCTTTGTCCGTTCATTTAAAGGCATGAGGAGTCTAAAGTGGCTGAGTGGCAGTCATAGCATCCAGATTGGTGGAATCACTGTTGTGTCTCCTATTGGAAGCATTCCTCCCTTTGGAACTAAGACCTCTAGGACAGCAGAGCATAAGGTCATAGGAACACAAAACAAAACTTTTGCTGGTGGGTTACTAGGAGAAATACTATGCAATGCTACTCCTACTCCTTGATTCCTAGACTCATGAATCTTGGCTAGGGTAGAAACGGCACCATATATTGGATGCTGATTCAGAGCATACACAGCCTTCTGGAAAACCTTGTGCCTTCCTGCAACCTATTGCTACCTAACTGGCACTGTAACTGTCTTCAAAAGGCTGTGCCACCATTTCATTAAACTAGCCACATCAGGATGGTAGGGAATGTGGTAAGACCAGTGAATTCCATGAGCATGGTTCTATTGCCACACTTAATTTGCTGTGAAGTGAGTTCTTTGAGAAAAAAGCAAATCTGTGTGTAATACCATGATAATGGATAAGACATTTTGTCAATCAATGGATGGTAATTTTGGCAGAAGCACTGCATTCAGGGAAGGCAATTCTTATCCAGAGTTAAGTATTTATTCCAGGAAAAACAAAACTGCTCCTGCCATGATGGAAAGGGTCCAATCTAGTAAACCTACCACCAGGCTAATTACCCAGAGGAATGATGTCATATTGGAGCCTCAGTGTTGGTCTCTGCTGCTGGCAGATTGGGCATTCAGCAGTGGCCATAGCCAGGTTACCTGTGGTGAGTGGAAGTCCATGTTATTGAGTACATGCATAACTTCCATCTCTGTCACATGACCCCATTGAATGATGACAGGAATGACTGAGGAAGGAGGTTGACTGGTATCCACAGAATGGATAGGCTAATTATCCTGTCGACTTCATCATTAAAATCCCCCCCTCTTGAGGTCACCTTATGGTGAGCATTCACATGGGATAAAAATATCTTCATGTGTTTTGCCCATAAAGAGATATCTTGTGATATCTTGTAGAGAGGAAGGTGATTAAGATCCCTGCAAACTGAATTATGATACAGGGCTGGGAAGTTGCTATACCCCTGAGAGAGGACAACAAAGTTGTATTATTGGCCTTCTAGTTGAAAACAAACTGCTTCTGGTAGTCCTTATCGACCAAAATGGAGAAAAAAGCATACGCAAGTTCAGTAGCTACATAACAAGTACCAGGAGATATGTTAATTCACTCAAACAATGAAACCAAATTTGCCACAGCAGCTGCAATTACAGTTACCACTGGTTAAACTTATGGTAATCTACTGTCATTCTCCAAGATCCATTGGTCTTTTGCATAGGCCAAATAGGCAAGTTGAATTGTAATGTGGTAGGAATCACCACACTTGCATCTTTTATGTCCTTGATGGTGATAATAATCTCTGCAATCTTTCCAGGATTGTGGTATTACCTATGATTTACTATTTTTCCCTGTAAAAGCAGTTCCAGTGACTTTCACTTGGCCTTTCCCATTAAAATAGCCCTTACTCTATAGGTCAGAGAACCAATGTGGGGCGTCTACCAGTTGCTATTACATCTGTTTTAATTATCCATTTTAGAACTGGAGAAATAACCACAGGATGTGTTTGGGGAACCCATTGGGCCCACTGTGAGACTGACCTGAGGTAAAACTCCATCACTCACCTACCTGCATAAGTCCCTAATCTGCCTGGTAGACTATAGTGACTTTTGGTCTTCTGGAATCAGTGTCAATTCAGAGCCAGTGTCCAGTGGTCCCTAAAATGTGTGATTATTTCCTTTACCACAATGCATAGTTTCCTCGTTAAAGGCCATAGGTCCTATTGGGGAAGGATGGGAGAAAAATTAACAATATAAATTTTTGGCAGTGTATTAGAGTCCTTTCCTTCATTTGAGGAGTTCTGGATCTGTAATATGGCTCAAGTCTGGAAATTGATTGAGGGGCCATGACTCAGTTTTTTTTGATTTGGTTAGACTTTTGTTTACTGGACCTAGACTTTTCTGCTTATACAGATGTAGTAAGAATTTAATACTAGGCTTCCTATCTTTTCACTTCTAGGAACACCATGATCTACTAACCAGTGCCATAGGCCTGTGCAAGTCAGACTTTGACTTTGCTCTCCATTATGGTGAATGTGTCCACCTTGCCTTTCCAACTGAGTGCCTTTACACTGGGCCCCTGCTACTGGGGATCCAATTACACTCATTGCATTTAAGTTTTCTAAATTAGTGACCTTAGTTTCCAATGTAAAGTGCCCTACAGAGAGTAGTGATCACAGAGCTATTTAGATATGCTGGGACTTCCCTCACAAATGTATTTCTCATCATGGTGAAAGATGTGTCTTCTGGACCCTCCCAGAGTGAGTGAGTAGGTCTTAAATGGCAAACCCACTCTAGCATCACAATCTCTGTAAGTTCATGGATCTCTTTTCTATATGAGACCATGACAGGCCCAGCATTTCCAGCTTGCTCACTGTGGACTGCTCTTTGGTCTATGTTTCAGCAAACCAACCACACAGTCTGTTACAGCCCTGTCCCACTCCCCTTGGTACAACATTAAATACAGAATAATCTGCCTGTATCAATAAATTTGACATGATTCAACTTTATGTTTATTCTACCATTATGCCACATCTTTAATAACCATTCTCTCACATGTTCTCCAGTTCTATGTGTATAAATTTGAAAATCCAGTTAGTTTTACTGGTATGTAGCACAGCTTCTCATGGGTCACACTTATTATATATCACCTTTAGGGGCCTGTTGAGACTTGGGTCTAGTTATAGGTCTACAAGCAAAGAGGGGTAGCAGAGGTGAGTCCTAAGGCCACTCAGCATTGTCTTGCATGGCAGTTTCCTTAGGGGTGCCACTATAATTTCCTCAGGCAATGCAGACTTAATCTTCTTGGATGGGGACAGAGGGCCTCCTTTCCCTGACAAAGAAGATTTATTAGAATCTAGGGACTCAATGTCAGGGTCTTCCTCTACATCCCCATTCCAACTTTCAGGATCTCATTCTTTCACAGTCAATGTCTTCACCTTAACAATAAACACCCCATGAGTCTAGGAGCTCATCTTGGATTGTAATTCAGCCATTTAGAGAATGAGATCTTGGGTTCGATTTTTAGCAATCTCAGCCCTGTCATTACAGGAGATAAGAGTCTGTTCAGGTCACACATAGCTTTCAGGTTATTTATGCAGTGATCGAGCTAGGAATTTGAATACTTGAGTTTATCCTTTTCCTCCCATCATGTCTAGTGTTATCAGGAGCAATCAGCCAAACTCATTACACTCTCTTTTTTTTTTTTTTTTTTGACAAAAATGCTGGATTTATTTCTTCAAAGCTAGAGTTATTTTGACCAGACTGTTCTACTCCTTACCTTATGGTAGGTAAGATAGGCAGGAGGAGAAAGACTGTCAGGAGTTAAATGGGACATAGTTATGTTAGGCTGTGGGATAGAGTGCTAGAGATCTGTCAGTCTCTTGATATATTTTGTAGAATAGTCAGGTTATTCCAGACTAAAAAAGTAATTACAGATAGGCATTTTAATGAAATAAATACTGTTATTTAGCAAAGATAGTAACTTCATAGAGGCCTGCAAAAAGTCTAGGACTAAAGGAACCACAGTTATTTTTTTCTTTGGAGAATTTTTATAGCTATTTTCATTCTGTAGAAGAGCTTTTCTAGGGATATTGCCATGTGACACTTATTCCTGCAAGTATTCTGCATTCATTTTTCATATGACTTGATCTTCTGTCTCCTTTTTGCTCCATCTCCTCACCATTTTCTTTTAAATGAAGCAACATGGTATCAGATGTGTAAGATAAGCAAATTTCCTATGTTAAATACAAAGTACAGGCATTTTGGCTTAAAAATATTTACAAATAAAATATTTTTAGGAATGTGTAATTAAGTAGAGAAAATTGAACAGCAAGCGATATATAAAATAGAAGAAAGCCAGAATGGATTGATATTTTATCAGCTGTCATGGCCATTTTGTCAATCTAATTAGTAAGAATACCTAATTAAGCATCCATATATGATAAATTAAAAAAAAAAAAAGCTGATCTGACCAGAGATGCAGTAGATAAGTGTTTGAGAGCAGTGAGAATGACTGTGCTACCATACTGTATATGGGTTTTAATCTATTTATAGTTTCATTTTGTTTAATGACATTTCTTTTAGGACCTGAGTGTTCAAGTCTAGGCTAACTTTTAAATACAATCTAAGCTTTATTTTTACAGTTGGTCGTTAAGTATGAAATATGGAACAAAAATGTTTTATCTGGCCTGAAACCTTTTCAAAGGTGTTGAGGCAGTTCATTCAAGGTATATGGACTGTTACAGGGAATGCTTTTTGTTCTGACTTAACTCGCTGTAACTTTTTTCTCTTTTTAATTTTTAATGTTACAGAAGCCAAGGCTGCCCCAAGAGATTGTTTCATTGATGTGAATTCTAAAGGTGACAGATTTGGCAATTGCGGTTTTTCTGGCAATGAATACAAGAAGTGTGCCGCTGGGTAAGTGCCGGTCAGGTTATAAAGGAATATGAAAGATTGTAATACCAGTCATTTCTAGTATCTTTTATAACTCCATGTGACTGCTGACTTTATCCCCCTTAAATATGTAACTTTTCAAACTTACAATTTTGCAACACAAAGCTTCAGAGAAGCTGAATAGAATGGTAAAATAAGTCATCCCTTTTGACTTTACCTAAAATCTAATGGTTTTGAGAATCTTACTTTGTTTATATGTGTTCTGTAGTAAGAACTCCAAATAAACGCTTTTCCCCCTCTTCCTTCCTTTCATTGAAAGATTATTTCTCCTCTTCCTTCCTTTCATTTAAAGATTATGTTGCTAAATCCATAAAGGTACAGAATTAATTCTAGACTTCATTATTTTCTTCTAGCTTTGTGTAATTTAAAAATAACAAATTAAAACCTTTTTTTCTATAACATTTGCTTGGACAAAAATTAATAATAATAAAAACCATAAATGAGAAAAAGTCATCCATAATCTCAATCATATATATTCACTAATATTAGTATATTTCTTCCCTTTTTTGGTTTCTGTACACTATGCATAGACACATCTGTCATCTTGCATAATTGGAAGAATTCTATAATGCAGTGCATCTCTTCTTCTCATTCTACCTCTTACTCTGCCAGTTAAGCTAAGCAACAGTAGTAAACAGTTCTTACTAAGAAGAAATAACTGTAGTGACCCTCATGCTGTTAAATCTATCTGACATTTTTAGGTCCTCATGCTACTTGACCTTTCAGAAGCATTCAACTAAGTTGACTGTTTTCTCCTTGAAGAAACCTCTTCCCTTGGCTTTCATGTAGAATGTTCTTCTAGTATTTTTTGTGTTTCTGGATACTCCTTTAATGTGTTTATTTGTAGATCATTTTTCTACCCAGCCATTAATTGCTGTGAAATGTGCCAGCTGTACTGGCCTATCTGTGGCTGTGTGCCACAGGGCCTCAGCATATGCTGTTCCTTCTGCCCAGCATGCTCTCTTCTCCTCTCCAGATCTCAGTTCAAGTATGACTTCTGTAAGGAAGACTTCTTTAGATGTCCCTCTTATAGATGCTCTTAATACCTTTCTTGAGTCTGTATAAGACAGAGTAGATTGAGGGAGGTTAAAAAAACAAGAAAGTATTTCAAAAGAAGATATGAGCACTTAGCATAATGACTGGCACATAGTAAGTGCCTATTAACTATTTGTTGAATGAATGAAAGAACAGATGATATAGCTAATGGGTAGAAAATTAGTGTAACTGATTGAACTGAGCTAAAACCTTGGGATAAGTGGATTAATGCAGACTTGGAGAGAGTTTGCTAGACATTCCTTATCCTTGTCTTTAGCCTGGTTCTGTTTCCATATTTTTATGAAAATCCTGATGAAAATACAGAAACTATACTTATAAAACATAAATTGCTGGGTAGCTGGTTTGAAAAACATTTTGTTGTTTTTTATAAGACTATATAGTAAAGATAATATAATATAGTCATTAGGTGTACACATTTGAAGTTAGACTATTTTGAGTTTGAATCCTGCTTCAATCACTTAAGGTCTCTGAGACTTTGGACAAGTTGCTTCAGTTGCATACCTCGTTTTTCTCTTCTGTAAAATGGAGATAATAATGGTACCTATTTCCAAGTGTTGTTTCGAAGACTGAGTTGATTGATGGATGTTAGTATTAAGAGGAGTTCATTGTAGGACTTTTCATCTTCATTACTATATTTATAATCATCTTCAGCATAGAAAATATAAAACCTAGAAAAGTATAAAGAAAGTGAACCATCTGGAGATACTTTGTGTGTGTGTGTGTGTGTGTGTGTGTGTGTGTGTGTGTGTATTTCTCATGTGTATATACATTCATAAACATATGAGCATTATATTTATATATATATGTATGTAAATATATACCAACACTTATGTGTACTGAGGCACCCATATACGCACATATAAACAAAATTGCATGGTATGATTTATATTGTTTTACATATTGATGTATTTACTTTCCACTATATTAAGAGCATTTATAGGATGTACCTAACTTCTTTTAACCATTTTCTTATGTTCGAAATTTATGTTTTTTTTCCTTTAATTTTCTATATTAAGTAAGGCTATGATAAATACACTTTAGGCATTTGTTTCTTTGATTATTGCCCTGGATTTTTCTTAGTTAAAGAATATGGAGGATAGTTTTAAGGCTCTTGATACATACTTCCTAAATGACCTTCAAAATGTTTAACTGGTTTATGCTTCCACTGCCCTCTCACCAATGCCAGAGTTATTATCTTAAAAATACTTTACAATTTTTTAAATAATAAATAAGTATTTAATTTTTGTTTTAAATAATTTGTAAGTAATTATTTTTGTTGTAGGTTGTTCAAAAAATGTTTGAAGGGGCATAGAGAAGATATAAATAGCTTCTACTTATATACTCCTTTTCCCTGTTCCCACTCTCTTCCCCTAGTACGTGTTTCTTTTAACTTCTTGTCTTTCTAGAGCTTCTTTGTGCAAAAATATCTTGTTTCTCACCCTATTACCACCCCCCTGTTGTGCATACTGCAGACATCATTGTACATGTTGTGTTGTTCTGTTTCATCAAAAGAGCTATCCTCTTTTTCAGTATATAGATGGTATTATCTTTTTAAACTTCTTAAATGAAAAATTTCAAACATACAGAGGAGTAGAAAGAATAGTACGATGAACACTCGAATATTGTAGATTAATATATTGTTAATATTTTATCATATTTACTTTGTCTAGACTTTGCTGAACCATTATAAATTACCTTAGGACACTTTACTCCTAAATTTTTCAGCATTCATCTCTAACATAAAAGGCCATTGACAATACAAAATAAACAGTTTCGAAATGTCATGTAGTACCTGGTCAGTATTAAAATTTTTCTAATTGTCCTCAAATTGTCTTTTATAACTGTTTTTTTTCCACAGACAAGGATTACACATTGTGCTTGTCATGTCACTTAAGTAATTTTTAATCTAAAATATTCTTCACTTATTTTTTTTCTTTTCAATGATTGTGACCTGAGGAAATGACTGGGCCAGTGGTCTTTTTGAATGGCCCATGTTCTGGATCTGTTTGATAGTGTTGCTTAACTTGTGTCTCTATCCCCTACATTTTCTATAAATCAGAGCTTAAATCTAAAGTTTAATTAGAGTCAGGTTGAACATTTTGGGGAAGAAGCATTTTATCAAGGAGACTCATAATTCTGGATGTCTCATTATTGGTGTTACTGAGTAGTAATGACCAGATCTTGCTATTGTAAAGTTATGTTTTTCCCATTGCAAGTCTCAGGTAATATGTGGAGTGATGATGTTGTACCATATGACTATCCAGTTCATCATCAGTGTTTCACTTTATGGTTGTTCTCATACATTTTCTCTGTTGAGATTCATTTCAGCTAAATAGTAGTAAACTCTCTGTCTGTATATAAATATATAATTTTCTTTGGTATCTACACTGGATGCATTTTGTGTTTTGCATTATTTTTCTGTCTTTATAGGAATGCTTTGTGTGGAAAGCTCCAGTGTGAGAATGTACAAGACATGCCAGTATTTGGAATTGTTCCTGCTATTATTCAGACTCCCAGTGGAGGCACCAAATGTTGGGGTGTGGATTTTCAGCTAGGATCAGATGTTCCAGATCCTGGGATGGTGAATGAAGGCACAAAATGTGATGTTGGAAAGGTAATTAAAATGTTTTATATTTACAAAGTAAAATTTAAAAATTTCATTATACAAAGTAAGTGGTTGTTTTTTTCCTGATTATAAAAGAAGTCTGTATTTATTATAGAGATTTTGGAAAATGTTAAGCCACCAAGAACAAAATAAAGAATAGCTATAATTTTACTATTCATATTTCTTTATCAGGGTCATATTTTATAACCTATGGTTTCTATGTTTTAATATACCGTGCACATTTCCCTCCCCTATCAATGTGCCATAATTTATTAGCCATTCTGCCATTATCGGGACACTTAGGTGATTTCTAGGGTATCAGTGTATGTGTGTGGGTGTGTTTGTACATTTATGTGTGTCTTTGTACTAGAAATGTCACAATGCTTGTCCTGCCCATGTTCCCTGCTATCCTGACCATGGTGTTTGGATCAGATAATGAGCCAAGAGTTAGCCAGCTCCTAACTTAATGCCAGTGGTTCTGTATGAGAGAATGAGCTAGGCTGAATTCCTTTTTTTTTTTTTAAATATGTAATTAAAGGCAGTTAAAAATAGGGCAGAAACTGTAAGAATTTTTGGATGGATGCCATGAAATAGGAGCAGGGCCAAAAGGATTATGGCAAACTTTAGACATTTACAAGCGATATAAAGGAACAGGAGTGTTGAGTGAGTTGAGAAAGAGAGAATGTGATTGACTGATTATGTGACACATGAAAAGACAGGTGGACCCCCAAGTTACCTCAATTTCTACCAAGTTTTCAGTTCCAATTTTATACCCTACTTATAAATAGACCCTTATATTTCTGTGCCTGTCCTTGCTACTTCCTAAGCTCAACTGCTTCAGTTATTATAAGTAATGCTGGGGTAAATGGCTTTGTAAATAAAAATTTCAGAATATCCTGATTGTTTTCTGAGGTTAAACTACTATCATGATGCACATCTTTTAAGGTTTTAGATATAGTTTTGCCAAATTTCTCTTTAGAAGAGTTTTTACTAGTTTACCTTCCATCCAGTTTTCAATAAATGTTTTAATTATCCGTGTTAATAGTCAAAGTTAGTTTTTGTTGATTTAAAGCTTTTTATTTTATTCTTTCTTGGTTATTAGTGATATTGAATTTTTTGATCTCTGTATATTTATTCCTTTTTTTGTGAGTTTTTTGTTGATGTTTTTTGTTTATTTAAAAATGGGTGTGTTTTTCTTATTGATTTTATAATGACTGGGAATGTACCTAGCCTTTTAAGGTTATATATAATTTTAGCTATTGGCTTGGGGTAGAATGGTATTTTTCATTTAATGGAATATCTTTTAATCCTAACTAATAAGAATGAAAGAAGAATAGATTTAAAATTTTGTAAGTAGTGTTTTTTAACAGCTATTGGAATAATCATTTTTTTCTTTTGACCTATTAATATGCTGGGTTATATCAATAAATTCCCTAACATTAAATTATCTTTACATTCCTGGAGCAAATGCTGGTGTTATTGAACTTTCCTTCGGTATGTCCCTAGATTCTATGTGTTGATGAATATACTTTTGTATTTCTGAAGCTGTATACTTATGACTTTTTTTGAATTTACAAAATTTTGCTTAGTCAGTACTTTTAAGTCTCATAAAAACTAGCTAAGACTGAATTAAAACATAACAGGAAATTTATTGACTCAAACCACAGAGTTAAATAAAGCTATTTGAAACCCAGAATCCCAGATAACATTCCTACAGTTCTTTTCCTTTATCTTTCATCTCTGCTTCTTCCTTTTTGACTTCCCCTTCCCCTCAGCTTTATAACATATTCTAAGTTTAAGGTGTACAATGTAATGATTTGATACATATATATATTGTGAAATAATTACCACAATATGGTTAGTTAACATATCAATCACCTCTATAAATAACAATTTTTGTGTCCATGTTCAGGGAGAACATTTAAATTTGCTCTCTTAGCAACATTCAAGTATATAACACAGTATTGTTAACTACCCAGATCTTGTTTATCTTATAACTGGAAGTTTGTACCCTTTGAAAAGAAAGTGGATGGCTGTAGTGTTATAGTACCTTTGTGGAACATCCCTGAAGGGCAGTGGTGAAAGAAAATCCTCCCAGTGGACAGAATTTCTAGCATTGCACCAGGTTGTTTTCTTGGAAGTTTGGCAGGAGAAATGGCCAAACATGCTTTATAATACAGTTTATTCCTGAAGGGGACCCATCCTCTTCTTTATTTAAAGGGTTCTGGGTCTGTTATATGGCCCAAGTCTGGGAACTGATTGAGGGCTTCTGACTCAGGTTTTCTTTTTTTTTGGATTCAGTTTAGACTTTTGTTCACTTGACCTAAAACTTTCCTGATTTTACAGATGTAGTGAGAATTTGTTAGTAGGCTTTTGATCCATTTTATTTTTAGGAACACCATCATCAACTATATAATACTAGAGGTCTATGAGAGTCGGACTATTCTGATTGCTGCTTTGACTCTGTTCTTATTGATTTGACACTCCTGCATTGGTTTTAACAGCTGAGGGCTGCCACTTGGCCCCTGTTAACCCCAGGATCCAAATACAATCACTGCATTTTAGTTTTTTCATTCAGTGTCCACAGTTCCTACTGTAAGGTCTAGTCAACAGAGAACAGTGATCACAGAGCTCTTCAAGGAGGCTGGGATGTCCCTCACAAATTTATTTTTCACACTCATGGTTAAAAGTGTGTCTTCTGAACTCTCTGAGTGACTAAGTCTTAAACAGCAAACTTACTCTAACATACCATTTTCCTTTAAATGATTTCTTTTACCTTAAACAGAGGCAGGTCCAGCATTTCCAACTCACTCGCTGTGGGCTACGTTTTGATTACTTTTCATCCTGTTATAGCTCTTTCTAAATTTCTGCCTGCAACATTAAATACAGAATCTCCACCTAGTGAGTCCATATCAGTAAATTAGGCCTGATCCAACTTTATGTTCTTTCCACCATAATCCCACACCCCTTAATTCCCATACTCATTCCCTAGATTTCTTTCTGTATAAATTAGAAAAATCAAGTAGTTCTCTTGGTTTATAGCACACCTCCTCACTTTGGTCCCACTTTGTACCTCACCTCTAGGGACCTGCTGGGACTTGAATCTAGTTATAGGTCTAGAAGCAAAGAAGAGTGGTCGCGGTAGTTCCTGAAGAAAATCAACATTGTCTTGCATGGCAGCTTCCTCAAAGGAGGCTATTAAAATTCCCTCAGGCAATGAAGCACTGATCCCTTTTCTTGGGGGTAGAAAGGTCTCTATTGAGGGTAAAGAGACTACTTCCACTGGCATAGGAGACTTATCAGAAATTAGAGACTCAGTGTCCTCTGCTTTGTCAGGTCTTCTAACACATCCCCCTTCCAGCTTTCAGGATCTCCTTTCCTAATCAAAGCCCTCATTTTAAAAGTAGATATCCTATGAGGTGGGGAGTTTGGCTTGTACTGTAATCTCACCAATTGCAAGATAAGATTCTGGGTTTGATTTTCAGAGATCTTAGCCCTGCTATAAGAGAAGAGGGTCTTCTTCAGGGCATACATAGAAGCTTTTGGGTCATTTATGCCTTATTTGAGCTGGGAATTCTGATTTCTGAGCTCATCCTTTTTTTTCTCCACTTTGTCCAATGATATTAGGAGTTAACCACTCAATCTCACATTTGTTAGTTTGACAAAAATGTTCAAAAGTATCATAGACATAGTTACCCAGAATCTTAATTTTGTCAATGGTTGATTAGGAATAACCAGTGGTGATATTTTGCCTATCTCTATTTCCGTATTACATTATGGACTATCAGTATTATTTGTACTATTGGAGATAGAATCATTCACATCTTAAATGTAATCAGGTAAGAGAACCAATTTCATAGACCCAGGAACCAATTCAGAGATTTCATCCTTAAAACCTGTTTCTCTAGAACCATTCTCTGTATCAGTATCTGCATTAGAAGTGTGTATCCACACTTCTTTAAAAGTGTGTGTATATGTATATGTGTGTATATATATAAAATTAGAAGCATGTATGTGTGTGTGTATGTATATATATGTATATATGTATATACATACACCCACACACACATACATACTTCAAATGCAGATTGATAGAGAGGGAGAGAGAAATTTTGATTTATTTTAAGTAATTGATTCACATGACGATCATGGAGGCTGACAACACCCAAAGTTTGCAGTTGGCAAGCTGGAGATCCAGGAGAGACAATGATGTAGTTCCAGCCTGAGTACAAACGCTGTGAACCAGGAGAGCTGATGGTAGTTATAGTCTGAAAGCTAGTTGGCCTAAGACCTAGGAAAAGCCAATGTTTTAGTTCAAGTCGGGGTAGGAAAAACCACAGTCCCAGATCAAAGACAGGCAGACAAGTGTAATTTCCTGTTCTATTCTAGAGATCAGCTGATTGGATAAGGCTCATCCACATTAGGGAAGCAGTCTACTTTACTCAATCTACTAATTTAAGTATTCAATTCAATAAAAAACACCCTCACAGAAACGCTCAGAATAGTGTTGACCACATATCTGGCACCTTGTGTCTCATACCTGTTGGTACATATGTGATTATCACATTCAATTATTACAAATCAGTGAAGTTCAAAGTAAAAATATCGATTGGAAAAAGCATCCATAGAAGATGGTGGTTTGTAATATTCATTTGTCTTCTTTGTCTGCAAAATACTCTCAAGAGTATAGAGAAATAAGTAGGGAATAAATCTCAAAGTATGAAATAATATGAGATCTCATCAGTAGATAACAGATTTCCCCAAGTTTTGAAAAACTGAAAGAGGACAAAGTAGTTAGAGTGGTAGAACCTACAGCTTACAGTGCAATGTAAGTGCAATGTAGGATGTGAACAAGAAGACTATATTTTAGCCTGGCAGAACCCTAAACAAATAGGTGATTTGGAAATAATGGTTATTACTGAGAGTGAGGTGAAGCCTGAAGCTGAAAATGAAATTACTTTTAGTTGGCTAATTGAGAATCTAGCCCTTTCTCTCGTCTGTGTGCTTCTTATAGCCTGTCAACAAAGCATCAGCAACCATTTGCCTAGTCCTGTAGGTTATAAATGAAAAGATAAGAATTTTGATGTTATATTTGGTCATCTTCTTAAGAAATACCCGTCTCCTTAGCCTAACCCTTGTACGCTGTTCCCCTTCATGCATACACAACTGAACTATAGATGGATTATTAGACAATTCTTTGAGGAAGATTAATGAAAAGACTAAGACAGAAAAAAGAAAATATAAAAAAGCCTTTGAGGATCAATTAAATATTTTAAAATTCAACTAATTTAACTTTCTAATTTAGAGAAAGAAAACAGAGAAAGTAGACAATTGTGAAATTTAACAGTATTGGTGAAGAAAATTCCTAGTAGCTTCCAGAGACAAAACAAACTCTTAAAATAGGTAACATATAGAACAATGAGATTGAGAACCAAATTTTAGAATAGAAGAGAACAACTTTCATTTTTCTGAAAGATTCTCAACCTAGAATTCTGTACACAGCCAAGGTATCAATCAAGTGAGAGGGCATGATAAAAACATTTTAGAGATTCAGAGGATCAGAAAATTTATCTTTTATTTATCCTTTCTTAGGAAATCGTCTAACTGCAATGTTCCAGCAAATGAAATAAACCAAAGAGAGAAAGAATTGCAATCTAGATTGTAGAAGTATGTCAAAGAGAAATGCTAAAATAACAGTTGTATACCAGGCCAGGAGAATAATTAATTTAGATTGGAGTAAGGGGACCATATAAGCAGGTTTCTAGAGAAAGAAAGAACTTGAAAGGGGAAGTAACATGATAGCTTTTTTTTTTTTTTTGATGGGTTAAATATTGATGTGACAGAGGCCAATTGTGTAAAAAGAAAGACAAGTATTGGGTGCAGTAAAAACAAAAGCTATATAAGAAAGAAAATATGCTCATAATACTTAGCTTTGAAATCAAAAGTGCTTTGTCTTAATTGTTGGCAGGAGATACATATTCCCTATATAATTGTTTTCTTATAGAGGAAGTTCTATTAAAGTCACATTCCAGGGTTTTTGAGTGACGTCAGCAGCATGGCCGAATAAGAGATCCCTCATTTGTATCCTTCCAAAAATAATAATTTGGCATTTATCTATGGACAGAAGTACCTTTGTGGGAGCTGTGGGACATGGGAGGAGTCTTGTCCTGTGTGTCAGGTAATAGGCATAGAGACCTTGGTCCTGGATGTGGACCCTGCAGTGGCCTTGCCTGGCTCCAGTCCTTCTAGGCCGCAGTCTGGAAGCCCCAAAAAACAACAGCATAGACAGTCGCCCATGGATAAGAGAGCCTTTGCAGAAGTCCGGATCTGTAGTGGAGAAGTTCCAGCACAGTGTTGAATCAAAAAAAAAAAAAATGAATTGGCTGCATTGGGGACGGTAAGAGGAACAGTGTGACTCTACCTGCATCATTCTTTACCCAACAAAACACAGCTTAGGGCCAGGAGAGATCTTTTCGGCCTGTGAATACTCCTATAGGGTAAATGAGAGGGATGAGTGAGCACCTGGCTTCCCCAGCTATGCAGAGCCCATTCTCTCTCACCCCAGCCAGAGTACTGAATTGTGACCTGCATGACTGAGGGATGAGAAGAGGCTGGAAGAGGGACACAGACCTTTAGAAGACATTAAAAGGATGCAGATCCAACTGTGTAGTAGAAGACTCCACCAAGAAGTCTGTCCACAAGTGGCCATGGATGCCTTGATTTAGAACCCTCCAAGTGGCCAATGGGCACCCCTAGCACTCCGTGTACCTCACCCAGACACCCCTTCATCGTTTGGCCAACACCCCACATGCCATATCAACAATGGTGGTGAGAGGGAGCTTTTTCAGACAGCTAGTGAGCCTGAGTAGAGAGCCAGCCAGAACCCGTGGACCAGAGAGAGACCACAAACTTGAGTGTTAGCATCACCCTTGGGAAAACAAAAAGGAGGTTTTCAACACTTGGCTTGGTATTGTAAAGTCAAGAGGAGGCAATAAGCTTAAGAATTCTGGCACAAGAGGGAGCAAGAAATGTGGATAAGGCATATCCATAGAAACTCTGAGAAAGCCTCAGAATCCCTAATTGGGCTGAAGGAAGGTATTTCTCTCATGAAGGCAGTTAGTAAAACCTGGAGGAGTTGTCTGCTACTTCAAATGTGAATACAGCAATCCAAAACTTCAGAAATGTGGAAAATCAAGGAAACATGACACTACCAAAGGATTTCAATAATCTTTCAATAACATGATAATCTGTGATTTACTAATAAAGAACTCAAATAGTTCTTTTAAGGAAGCCTAATGAGCTATACGAAAACAGAAAGGCAATTTAACGAGATCAGGAAAACAGTACATGAACAAAATCATGAAAAGACAAATCATGAGAAAGAACCAAATAGAAGTTCTGGAACTGAGTAATACAACCAATGTAATGAAAAATCAAATAGCATCAACAACAGAATGGATGAAGCAAAAAAATAAATAAAAAAGAATCTGAGTTGGAAGACAAGAACTTTCAATGTATCCATTCAGGTGAAAAGAAAAAAGAAGAATGAAAAAGAATGAAGAAGGCTGATGTGAACTTTGGTCTAACACCAAAAGAAACAATTTGTGAGTTACAGAAGAAGAGAGAAAAAGGGCAGCAAGCTTATTTAAAGAAATAATAGCTAAGAGGTTCCCAAAGCTGAGGAGAGAATTGGATATTCAAGTTTATGAAGCAAATGGGTCACCAAACAAGCTCAATTTAAAGAGAGCATCTCCAAGACACATCATGACAAATCTGTCAAAAATTAGAGAATCAAAAGCAGCAAGAGAAAATATGCTTGTAATTTTGAAGGGAACCCACACAAGTCTACCAATGGATTTCTCAGCAGAAATCTTATAGTTAGGACAGAATAGGATGATATATTCAAAATAATGAAAGAAAAAAAAAAGCCAACCAAGAATATTCTACTTGGAAAAGTTGTTCTTCAGAAATGAAGGACAGATAAAGACATTCCTAGAAAAACAAAAGCTGAGGGTGTTTATTGCCATTAGATCTACCTTACAAGATATACTGAAAGGAGTTCTTTAAGTTGAAATGAAAGAATGCTAATTAGTAACATGAAAACATATGAGAATATACAACATATTGGTAAAGGTAAATATGTAATCAAATTCAGAATACTTTCATACTGTAATATGGTGTTGTGTAAACCATTTTAGTATAAAGGTTAAAGGACAAGAGTAATAAAAACTAAACTTAAATTTGTTAGTGAATATACAACATTAAAGATAATTAATTGTGACATCAAAAGCATAAGAAGGGAGGAGTAAAAGGGTAGAGCTTTTGTGTATGTTTGAGTATACAATAGATTGTTATATCTATAAGATGTTTTATGTAATTCTTATGGTAACCATAAAGCAAACACCTACAGTAGGTTTACAAAAGATGAAGTGAATCACAGAATACCACTATGGAAAAATCACCAATTCACAAAGGAGATCATCAGGAGAGGAAGAAAGGAAAAAGGGACTACAAAACTACCAGAAAACAATGAATAATATAGCATAATAAGTCCTTACACATCAGTAATTAGAGACCAATAATAAGAGGAAAACTTGCAAGTTCACAAATATGTGGAAATTAAACAACACACTTCTGAATAAACAATGGAATATAAAAGATATCTTTAAACAAACGAAATGGAAACAGTACATCAAAACTTATGGGATGCACCAAAAGTAGTTCTATGAGAGAAGTTTATAGTGATAAATGCCTACAGCAAGAAAAATGAAAGATCTCAACCTAACTTTACACCTCAAGGAAATAGGAAATGAAGAGCAAACTAAGCCCAAAGTTAGTAGAGGGAAGGAAATAACAAGGGGCAGATAAATTAAACTGAGACCAGAAAAACAAAAGAAAAGATAAAAAACAGGACCTGGCTTCTTGAAAATATAGACAAAATTGACAAACCTATAGTTAGATTAGAGAAGATGCAAATAAAATTAGAAATGAAAGAGGAGACATTACAACTGATAACACAGAAGTACAAAGATTCATAAGAGACTGCTATGAAAAAGCATATGCTAAAAAATTAGATAACCTGGAATAAATGAATGCATTTCTAGAAATGTACAACTCAGTAAGACTAAATCATGATAAAATAAGAAATCTAAACAGACCAATAACAAGTAAGGAGATTGTCTGAGTAATCAACAATCTCTCAACAAAGAAAAGCCCAGTATCAAATGGTTTAACTGGTGAATTCCACCAAAGGTTTAACAAAGAATGCCAGTTCTTCTTAAACTCTTCCAAAAATTGAGAACTTTTTCAGACTCATTTTGTAAGACCAGCATTACCCCTGATACCAAAGCCAAATAAGTACACTACAGGAAAAGAAAATTACAATATCCCTGATGAATATAGATGCATAAATTCTCAACAAAATATTAGCAAACCAAATTGAACAGCACATTAACAAGATCTTACACCAGGATCAAGTCTTACTTATCCCTGGAATGTAAGGATAGTTCAATAAAAGCAAATCTGTGATACACCATATTAGTTGAATGAAAGAAAAAATCATATGATTCTTTCAATAGAAGCAGAAAAGGCACTTGAGAAAATATGACATCTATTTATGATACAAACCTCTTAACAAATTGGATATATAAGGAATGTACCTTTACACAATAAAGGCCACATCTGACAAGCCCACAACTTACATCGTACTCAACAGTGAAAGTTGAAAGTTTTTCCTCTAAGGTCAGAAACAATACAAGTGTGCCCAATCTTACCACTCTTATTTAACGTAGTACTGCAAGTTGTAGCCAGAGCATTCAGGCTAGGAAGAAGAAATTAAAGGCATCGAAACTGTAGCAAAAAAATAACATTGTCTTTGTTTGCAAATGATATGATCTTTTAAATGGAAAAGTCCTATAGACTCCACCAAAAAATGTTGGAACTAATAACAAATTGGGGAAAGCTGTAGGATAGAAGATTAACATATAGAAATAATTTGCTTGTGTATACACTAATAATGTACTACCTGAATAATAAGAAAAACCACACCATTCACAATAGCATCAAAAAAACGAAATATTTATGAATAAATTTAACAAAGGAGGTGAATGATTTGTCAACTGAACACTATAAGACTTTGATAAAGGAAGTTGAAGAAGGCACAAATTTAGGCATACCTCATTTTATTGTACTTTGCTTAATTGCACTTTGCAGATACTGGGTTTTTTTTTTTTTTTTTTTAATGCAAATTGAAGGTTCATGGCTCAAAGTTGAACCAGTCTTCTAGCACCATTTTTTTTCAACATGCTTTGATGATGGTTAGCATTTTTTAATACTAAAGTAATTTTAAATTAAAATCTGCCCCTTTTTAGACATAATACTATTACACACTTAATAGACTACAATATAGTGTAAATATACCTTTTATTTGTACTGGGAAACCAAAAATTCATGTGATTGGCTTTATTGTGATATTCACTTTATTGTGGTGGTCTGGAATTGAACTTGCATGTCTCTGAGATATGCCTGTAAATGGAAAGATATCCTGTGTTCATGGGTTGGACGAATTAATATTGTTAACATTTGCATACCACCCAAAGCCATATGTAGATACATTGCAATCCCTATCAAAATTTCACTTGCATGTTTTTATAGAAATAAAACAAATAATCTTAAAATTTGTATGTGACCACAAGGACCATGAAAGTAGACACATAGACCTACAGGATAGAATAACCCAGAAATAACCACCCACATATATGGTCAGTTGATATTTGACAAGGGAGCCAAGAATTTGGAATGGGAAAAGGATCATCTCTTCAATAAGTAATATTGAGAAAAGTGGATATTCACATGCTGTTAAGTATTTTAGTGATACTAGACCCCTGTCTCTTCACCACTCACAAAAATTAACTTAAAATGTATTATGACTTAGACATAAGACCTGAAACTATAAAACTTCTATAAGAAAACATAGGGAAAAAACTTCTTGACATTGGTCTTGACAATGCTTTTTTTGATATGACATCAAAAACAAAAATAATTAAGTGGGATTATATCAAACTAGAAAGCCTCTGTACCACTGTAAAAGAAATAATGAACAAAATGAAAAGGTAATCTATAGAATGGGAGAAAATATTTGCAAATCATGTAATTGATAAGGGGTTAATATCCAAGATATACAAAGCACTCATACAATTCAATAGCAAAGAAACAATCTGATTAAAAAGTGGGCAGATCATCAGAATGATATTTTTCCAAACAGGGCAACAAATGGCCAACAGACACATGAAAAATGCTCAACATCACTAATCATTGGAGAAGTACACATCAAAATCACAATGAGATATCACTTCATTCCTATTACATAAGTTATAAAAAAGATAAGACATAACAAGTATTCCTGAGGATGTGGAGATAATGAAATCCTTGTGGACTGTTGGTGGGGAAATGTAAATTGGTACAGCCACTGTGGAAAATAGTATGATGTTTCCTCAAAAAATTAAAAATAGATCTACCATATGATCTAGCAATTCCACTTCTAGATATATATCCAAAGGAAATGAAAACAAGATCTCGAGTAAATATCTGCACTCTCATGTACATTGCAGCATTATTATAGTAGCCAAGATATGGAATCAAACTAAGTATCTATCAATGGATGAATGAATAAAGAAAATATTGTATATAAGTACAGTGGAATATTATTCATACATGAGAAAGAAGGAAATCTTGCCATTTGAGACAGCATGGATGGACCTTGAGGACATTATGCTAAGTAAAATAAGTCAGACAGAGAAAGACAAATACTATATGATCTTACTTGTATGTAGAATCTAAAAAGCTGAACTCATAAAAACGAAGTAGAATTGTGGTTGCCAGGGCTTGGGGTGGGGTAGGGTGGTGGAAATAGAATAACAAGTGTTCGCGAAGACGTTGGTCAAAGGGTACAAACTTCTGGTTATAAGATGAATAAGTTCTGGGGATCTAATATTTAGCATGGTTGATTATAGTTAATAATATTATATACTTGAAAATATTAAGAGTAGATTTTAAATGTTCTTACTACAAAAAAGAAATGATAATTATGTGGAATGGTGGGGGTGGTACCTAAGCCTACTGTGGTAATCATTTCACAGAATATAAATTTATCAAATCACCAAGTTGTATATCTTAAACTTATACAATGTTAGACATCAATTGTATCTCAGTAAAGCTGGAAAAAAATAAATAACACTTCCAGCCTCAGTGTGTTCCTCCTTCACTTTCTCCAAAGGACACAAGGTGACTGATGGCAGCTGATAAGTTTGAGAGAAGACACTGGGCATGGGTGGCTCAGTCCCTTTTGTCTTCTCTTTTCAGATCTACCTGCCTGCAGAGAGGGTGTATTCTGATCTGCTCTCTCAACCATGCAGTAAATTTAGCAGGGCAGGCTCTGCTTCTGTGGGGGGAGGCCTGTGGTTGTCCAGAGCAGCCTGTGACTAGGCAGGTAAGTTTGATTTTGGGGTGCAGTATTAGGAAGCCCATTTCATTGTTTACTTGTCATGTTAACTGTTTTATTGATAATATAGATAATTTATCTTCAATTGTCAGCCTCCCTATCTTTTGCCACCTAGTTCTGAATTTGCTCAGATAGTAGTGGCATGAGTGGTTAATATCTCAATATTATGGTGTAAATATTAAACAATATTTAGTTTGAGAAGGTGAAGGAGGGACATTTGGATTTGTGTTAGAAAGCAGAATTCTTCTTTATCATAAATAATGTTAATTGATGTCTAAAATAGGTAAGTCAAGAAATAGGATGCAATTTAAAATAGGAAGGTAATTACTAGAAGGGTGGTTGCCTATAGACTGCTAGACTTGCTGACTAGATAGAAATGGGTCATTGAGTTATTTCATCATAAGCACTTTTAGCACTATTTTATTTTTAACCATGTGCATGTATTATTTTGTTTTAAAAGGTGAAAGGAAAAAAATGAAAGTCAACTGGTCTGTTCTTTAGAAATGATTTTAGAAGTGTTCTGTCAGCTTGACTGAGACTAGTATAGCATTGACATTCAGAGACTTTTGTTGACATTCGCAGGCTGAGTAATCTACAGTGGGAAGAACTCATGACAGTGGTGATACTGGAATGCATGTTTACTTCAAAATTTATGTATTGCCAAAATTATGAGATTTTTCTCCGAAACTCTTGCTATAACACAAAAACAGTGCTGATTGCCTGGTTTGAAAATAACTAACAAAATAATGCCTTTTGGTTTTCCTGAAATGTGATGTAAGATATTTATTGACTATTTGACTATGAACATGACTCTGGAAATTAGGCATGCTTCAGTTTTGATGCTGGGTTTAGCATCTTTGGTCGTTTTTAGGAATGAAACATCCATGTTTAATGAGTTGACTTTGTATGTTTATTTTTTGATAAATGTTCTGAGTGCATTTGAAGATAGTGTATTCTCGCTTAAAACATACAGTGTTTGATAATTGTATATTCAGATCTTTTACATTCTTATGTTATCTGCAATTTATCTTTTTAGTAGCACTGAACACTTACCTACATTTAATCTCACCTATTTTTGTTGAGTACTTCCCTGGGTTAGATTTCTAGTAGATTTTTTAAATGAAGGGATATATACATTTAAAATCTATTAGACACTGCCAGTTTACTTTACAATGAGATGGTAACAGTTTACATTCCACTAATTGTATATGAGGGTGTCTTATTTTCTCCCACACTCTCACTGTTATATGTTATCAATCTCTTTAATTTTTGACATCTTGATTAAGTATCACAAAGCCTCATTATTATTATCGCATTTCTCTTCTTGTCCATCTTTTTATATCTCTATTAGTGCTGTGTATTTTTCTGTTAAGTCCATATTCATATCTTACCATTTTTTGTTGGGTTGTCACTTTATTATTGATTTTGAGGGCTCCTCATATATAAAGAATATTAACTCAGTTATGTCATAAATGTTTTTTAGTTTGTCATTTATCTTTGCCATAAAGAAATGTTAAAGTATCTTTCAGTTTTGTCTGTTTTGTTTTCATGTCATGCTTAGGAAAGCTTTTTGTATACCAATATAATATAAATATGTTTTCATTTTGTATTTTTATCATTTGGTTGGGCTTTTGCTTTTATTGGCACAGCTTAATTTATTGACATTTCATTCTATTTCTGTGATCTTAGTTAGCTGTTTTTAAATGTTTTAAAATGTTTCCTACTTTATTTTCCTCTCACTAGATCGCACAAATTGTATGTTTGTGGTATGTGCGTGTATGTGTGCATGTGTGTATGTGTGAGTTCAGTTTGGCAGTTACATATCTTTTTCCTTCTATTATACTACTTTTTTTTATAGCAAGAAAAACGGATTTTTGTATTTTCTCCACCAGCATTAAGAATAAAAATAGTGTCTACTGATTTTCCCATGTGAGATGTATCACAATTACTTTCAAACCCTCATACGCTTTCTTTTCAATGGAAAAATATTAACTTTAAACTCCAGGTCAGTACTAACATACATAGATATGAGTCCTTTTAACTTTGCATTTTATTATGTTTTCTTACTATGCCAAGAACATTTATGCACAAGAAAGATGGCAAATGCTTAGTATGTGTACTTATACTGATACACTGATGGAACCAAACAGCAAACATTTTGTATAGGTGTAAAATAGGATTGGTTGGATTCTTTCCTTTATGGTCTCTACCTAAGGTTGGACTCTGGCACTTTGAGCAGGCTGACAATTTAGTACTACTTCAGACCTATATTATTTATATATTTACTCAATATTTATTTAGGGGAGAAGCTAAATATCAAGTGAGAAAAAAGTGTAAAAGGAGAACTCTTCAGCTTCTTTTCTTATTGTCCCAGGTAGTTCATCTTTGGTTCCAAACTTATATCCTGAAATCAGTAAATGAGAAATTCTGTAGTTATCTTTACCTGCCCTCCTTCATGTGTGGTTATTGTTGGTGGTGGGGGAGGTGGGTGGTGTTAGAGAAGATCTTACTTTCATCACTCCAAGCAACTTATCAGTGTTTTTTTCCAGTTTGGTTCTACCCATCCCACAGAGTAAAACACTGCCAGTCAGAACACACTTTTCCACTGAGAATTTGGAATTTTTCTGCTCCCTAAAGTAAATTTGTCAGAAAGTAACACATTTTATCTTATTTCTGTGATCTTATTTAATGTTCGAAGTGTTCACTATAAATCTGTTATTAAGAGAAATGTCTTCATTTAGCTGAATAGGGCAGCTGCTGGTAACTATTTTCTCAAAAAAACCTTATGGATGTATAAAAAAAGTATTTTGAAATTTTTATCTAGGAGAAATGAGTGGCTAGAGGACAGATGAAGAGTGACTTATTACTTGGAATCTTCTGTACTTTCAAAAAATTTTATATGAATATATTTTTACTTTAAAAACTAATTGAAATTATTAGAGTAAACATAATGTGGGGATCCTCTGACTCTATAACTCTTTTGAAACCTATGTACTTTTTAGAACAGTAAATCTATCTATTGATATTTCATTGTTCTCTGATTGCTCTTTATATTATTGGAGCATTTAAACATTCTGATTTTGTGTGGCTGGTTACCTAATAATATTTTAAAATAGCACTCTAATCTTTAAAAAAGGTTAATCTTTTTTTCCTAACATCACAAAAGAGCAGTTTAAAAAAAAATAAAGATGTCAATTTTCCAGAAAACTGAAAAGTTTCTAGTAAGTTTTTAGCTGATTTCCTTTAGGTCTTTTAGTTTAATATTTTTCTCTGATTATGACACTTTTTATAACTTTTTCAATATTTAGGACTAATTTCTGTTTTATATCTTATTGCATGAACTAAAATTTCTACAACTATATAAGATAATAATGATTTATTTTCAATAGTGCTTTTAATAGAAATGCCTGTATTGTTTCATAATTAATTAGGTTACTGAAAGATAGGTTTTGTGTTATCAACAAAATATTCTTTTATTTTTGAAAGAATTTTAAAAATTAAAATGAGTTTCAGATTTTATCAAATGCTATTTTGATATCTGTTTTAATAACGATAATTTATGTGAGGTATTATAGTAATAGATTTCCTCTTGTTGAGCCTTTCTTATATAGTAGTAGGAGCATTTCCATCTAGCTACTTTTGATTTGAAAAAATCCATTTGTGAATATTTTACTTAGGATTTTCCCATCTATATTTATATGGAAGGGTAGATTATAGTTTTATCATTGTTTTTGGCCTTTCTATCCCCTTCATCCTTTTTAATAAATTAGTTCTGTGTCAGTTAATTTCACTTATTATTCTACATTTGCAAATATACGATATGGGAATTAACTATTCCTTAAAAGTTTTAAAGAGTTCACTAAATGAAATAATCTATACCCAGGTCTTTTTTTCTGGCTAGTTTATTAATGTGTCCAATTTTTCTTTACTCATTACTTCATTTTTTTTTTTTTCAGATCTGTAGAAACTTCCAATGTGTAAATGCTTCTATTCTGAATTATGACTGTGATATTCAGAAAAAGTGTCATGGACATGGGGTAGGTAATATCCTCTTTTGGATTGTTCATAGAAGTAGTGCCGAATAATGAGGATTCCTAGTGAGGGTTAAGTGAGACTTCCCAAGACTTTTAAATTTTTAGACATGGGGAATTTAGATACCTGATAAATTTTTTATTCTTAAGAAGAGTGTCTATGGATTTGCATGATTTTTTTTTTCTCTTGGTTTCCAGTTCATGATTTAGAGCAACATTCACAATTAACAAAAGTGGTATTTTGGTTATTTTGAAGGTGTGTAATAGCAATAAGAATTGTCACTGCGAAAATGGCTGGGCTCCCCCAGATTGTGAGACTAAAGGATACGGAGGAAGTGTGGACAGTGGACCTACCTACAATGGCAAGTAATATAGAAAAAAATTAGTGTGATCTCCCAGTTGCCTGTGTCAGAAATTGGGGTTCCTTATACCTTTCCCACACTTCTCACAGTTCTACATTAAACTATATTGGTTCAGCCACCTAAATTTTTCACAAGTGTTTCTATTTTTTTTTATTCCTATTAATTACCTTCAGTTTCTTTCCTGGACTACCATCACAGCCTCTTAACTAGGATTTATGTTGATGAACTTTGTTCTAATGTATTCATGTTACTTGTACATAATTTGATCCTTTTGGGTCTTGCTTTAAAGCTCTGTTAGGGAGGACCTGAGCAGCATTTAGCCTAGGGCTAACGTTGCCTCATTACTGAGGCAAAAAATCCCTTCTGTTTTTTTCTCCTTAATGCCATATTAATTGTGGAGTTTTCCACTGGAAATGGTAGGAACAGGCACTCTTCCTAGTCCTGTGTGAGTTGTGGGGTTTTTTTCTGCTAATCCTTTCAGGTGATTCCTTCTTTGGCTTCAGGTGGTTTCCTTACATGCATGCATTGATCAGTACTCAGCTGAATATTTGAGAAGAACCCTCTGCAGAGCTTTCAAGTTCTGGCTGTGCAGCTCTCTCACTTCTGGTTATTTGCCAAATGAACCCTAGCTGCCTCGGGTTCCTTGGACAGCCAGCTCCATCTTCTCAACTCAAGGAAACCATTGAGCTTTGCTTGGATTTTTCTCACTCCTCATTTTCACTAGGCAGCAAACTAGGACAATTGTAAAGCTCTCACCTTGTTTTCTGTCTCAGGGTTCACTGTTGTTCATTGCCTGATGTCCAGTGTCTTGAAAAATGTTGCTTCATATATTTTACCTGGTTTTCTGGTTGTTATAGCTAACGGGATAAATCTGGCCTCTGTTACTCCATTTTAGGTAGAACTATGGATTTTAATGGATGTTTATCATTTCATTGAATGGATGTGTCATAACTTAGCTGTTTTCTAATTATTTGACATGTTGTTTCTAACATTGCAATGTACATCTTAATATTTATGCATTTTTTGGGTGGAGGATAAATTGCCAGAAATGAAATTACTAGGTTCAAGGGTATAATCCTTTTAATGGTTCTTGATAAAAATTCCAAATAAATTGTGTAATGCTATTGACAGCATGAAGGTACCAATTTTAACATAACCTTGCTAGTGTTGGTTGCTTTAATCAAAATTTTGTCTCCTTATTGGTAGGTATACAATGATATATCAAGCTTGCTTTAATTTTTAGTATTTTTAATTGGGCTGAATGTTGTTTTATGTAGTGTCATACAACTTTTAACAGAAAGTTTTGGCACTTTTACAAACTTAAAATTTTGATGAAAATGTTTATAGTTTACCGCTCTTGTTCATATTTATAGTGGACCATAGAACAGATAAAAATAATGTTAATTAGTGAATTTTTAAAACTTATGAGACTTAAGATCTAGAGGCCATAAAAAATAAATTGATAAATTCTACTAAGAGTAATAAACCTAAGAATAATAAACTTATGCATGGAGAAAAGCTATTACTGTAAGACAAATGACAAAATGAGGAAATTATTTCCAAATAATACACAGACAAAGCTAATATCCTTAATACATAAGGAGCTTTTAGAAATTGAGAAGGAAAAAAACAATAGTTTGTAGAAAAATCATCAAAGGACTCAGCAGAAAATGTTTCTTTAAATATAAGAAGTTGTTCAACTCACAGTATAAAAAAAGAAATGTAAATTAAAATTCTATAACATAATTTTTACCTACCAGGATGGCTAAAATGCACAAGTTTTACTCTGTGGATGAGGCTGTGAGGAATTCTTGTATATTGCTGGCTGGCATGTTAAGTTGTAACCACCATCTTTTTGGACAATTTGACAGTGCCTTGAAAAAATGATTGAATGCATTTACCTTCTGATATAGCATTTCTGCTCTTGAGAAATTATTATCTAGCTATACCTGTACCCATTGTTATTATTTATTATAATTATGACATCATAAGGTTATTCATTATTTCATTATAACAGTTTTAAATAACAAAAGATTAGAAAAATGAAAGTATCAGTTGGATACTGGTTCAGTAAACTGTAGAACATCCTTGCAATGTAGTTTTGTATAGCTGTTCAGAATGTGAAAATTAATATAAAATACTTATAATCATCAACTGTGTTATAATTTGAGTTAACTTCTAATTTAATTATCATTAATATAAAATTCTTCTCTCTAGAAAAGAATACTGCATTGAGGGATGGACTTCTAGTATTCTTCTTCTTAATTATTCCCCTTATTATATTTGCTGCTTTTGTCTTCATCAAGAGAAATCAGCTGCGAAAAAGCTGCTTCAGAAAGAAGAGATCACAAACCTATGAGTACTTAGATTTTTTCTTTTAAATTAATATGAAATGATTAAAAGTTATTAATGAAGATAGTCATATTATAGAGGCTGGTTTAAAAGTAGAGTACTAAGTTATCTCTCTGTTGTTTTGACATGATAAACATGGGCAAAATGATTGTGGTGACTCATACACCTCTTAAAATGGTAAAGGGGAAAGTGTTATGGTGACTAACCTGTATACTATTAAAAATGGCCCTTTGGATTCATTTTGCTTGACGTTGATTTCTGATAGTGGAATAAGTAGGATTCTGGGCTACAGTTTCAGATTTGGGCTTCTTAATTAGAGATTAAAATATTCAGATAAAGATTAAAAATGTAAATGTTAAAATTTTTTTTCTTCTGTGTCTATTTCAAGGGTCAGTTCTCATACAGGAAGAGCTTTTCGAATCTCAGTTTTGAAAACAGATTTTGTGAATTATAAGCTTTTAAGACATAAGTTTTGATTGAAGAAAGGGTTGTCATAATTCAGACACCTGACATTTCTAGTCCATATGTTGGGCTCTTGTACAATTATCTGTTTCTCAACTATCACTTCTAATATGTCGGCATTAAAATATAACACAGATTAGCATAGACCTTAATCAGATCTGAGTTTCAGTTTGTCATTTGCTAGAATTATGAACTGCAATAATAAATAAAACTCTCTGAGCCTTGGCTTACTTATTCTGAAATGGGAATAATAATATCGCCTATCTCTTAAAGTTGATGTGAGGATTAAATGAGGAAATATTAACAAATAAAACCCATAGCACATTGCTGGCACAGTTTAATTATTTGATAACTAGTTTTTATTATGATTTCAAAATATACATATCTCCCCTTGATTGCCCACCTTTACTTCATTGACCTTCTTTTCTCACTTACTACATAATATTTTTCTAGAGTATGCTAATGTTAGCTTTAATTGTTAACATATTCTAAAACAGATTTATCTGCCTATCCTTTCCTTCTCTTACTTTCTTAAATACTTCAGACTGGCCAAACCATGTAATTACCCAGTTTGCATCTCCTAAATTTTAGTTCCATAGTTAGAGCTCTCTCCAATCATTTCTACCTAGCTGACTTGGTGCACCTCAGTATGTCTAAAATGTAGCTGATATCTTTCCAGCCAGCTTACTTGCTCCTCCTGGACTTCTTAATTATTAGAGTGACTACTTCAAAGTAACTACTTTGTATATGCAACTTAAGAATATGTTTTTGCTCTTCTTTGATTTTAGGTGACTTGAGAAGAGTTTGGAACGTTGGTCTAATTGATCAGATTTCATAATTTCTTAGAATTCCAGTTCATTTAATTGTGAAATGGGGTTAATAAAACTTTTTAGTACTATAAGGATTAAAAGTGTGTGAAAGCTGTAGAAAAAGCTGTGAAAAATTTAACTATCATCATAATCATCATCACCACCACACCAATATCATTATTCTGTTTTTATAAAATAAAATGTATGTGTAATATGTTATATAGAAATGTTTAATCTTAATTTAGCTCAAATTTAGCTTAATTTAGCTCAAAAGTAATTCTGTATTTCAGATCAGATGGCAAAAATCAAGGAAAAGTCTCTAGACACCCTGTGGGTATTCCTCAACATGTTTCTCCACTGACTCCTTCCAGAGAAGTTGTAAGTTTAAATGTAAAATTCTTTTTCTTTACTATTATGATGGTGTTAGATTTTTAAAGATTAAAAAAATAATTGTCACATAAATGTAGAAATAAACATAGATAACTTGTTAATAATTTAGGAGTTTGGTCTCTAGGTGGTCCTTGGGTTAGTTAAAGAAATACCGGTAGAGTCCTGGGTCAGAGGAGAGGGAAGATATCTAGATGTTGAGAATGCCTTGCCTAGAGGACAAGATTAGGAAATGACATGGGACCTATGCTATCACTGTTTTTCTATGTCTGCTATCTTCCTGTTTTCAATGTCTGGATTCCCTATAGCATTTTATTAAAGACCTGGTGCTGAGCTCCTGGAATAGGCTTAATTGTTTCAGCAATGGGACCAGTCATCACTATTGCTCTGAATGTATTAGGAAGCATTAGATAATAACATAGTTTTTTTATCTGCATATATCCCTAAGAAATATGTAATGTTATTTTATTTTTAAACTTTGTATAATGTTTTGTTTGATGTTTTACACATATATCTGTGACCTGCTTTTTCCTTTAACATTGCTTTGTGATTTATCCCTGTCGATACATGCAGCTCTTGTTCATTCATTTTTACTGTTGATATTAAGTTACATAAATACCACACAGTTTAAAAATTCATTTTCTTATTATCAGATCTAATATTCTATCACACCTCATAAGGTTGAAATGAAATATATATATATGTGTGTGTGTGTGTGTGTGTGTGTGTGCATGTGTGTGTGTGTGTGTGTGTGTGTGTGTGTGTATATATCTCTTATGTGTGTGTGTGAGTTCTGGGACTGTGCTGTCTAATACAGTAGTTACCATCTACATGTGAATATTTAAATTTCATTTTAAATTAAATAAAATTAAGAATTCCATTCCTAATTCACATTTTAAATCCTCAATACATCATATATGGCCACTGACTACTGTATTGAATAGCACAAATGTAGCACATTTCCATCACTGCAGAATATTCTAGTAGAAAGCGCTGGCCTAGGGGCATATTGGAATTAAATTCCTGTTTAAATATATATGACTATTTTGCTGGAAATTGCCAAATTATTTTCCAAAGAGGTTACACTGTAGGATGATTGTATCATCAGTGGTGTATGATATTTCTGTTGATTTACATCTTTGCCAGCACTTGATATTGTCAGACTTTTAAAGTCTTTCTAATTATGTGGAGGTAAAATGATTAGATATCCTTCCTCATGTTTTAATATATGTAAATTTACGTGTGTGTGTGTGTGTGTGTGTGTATGTGTCATATATATATATAAATATGGAGTCTCCCTATTCTATTCTGTTTACCTTTATAAAAAAGAAACAAAAAAAGAGTTCTGGTCAGGATGATGGAGTAGGTGGACACTGTGCTGCCTTCTTCCATGACCACATTGCAATTGCAACTAAAATATAGAACAGTCAACCTGGAGAACCATCTGAAGACTAGATGAGCAAAAGTCATATAACTGAGGATATAAAGAAGTAGCCACCTTGAGATGGGTAGGAGAGGCAGAGACACAAAATGGGCGAGCCCGCACCCACATGTGGTGGTCTAGAACTAGAGAGATATCTTGGCTGCAGAGGTCCCCCCTGAAGAGTGAGGGGCCCTAGACACGTACTGGACTCCTGAGCTTGGAGCACCAGTACTGGGAAGAGCAGCTCCATCAATAATTAGCTATGAAAATCATCTGGGATTTCATCCATCTGGGTGAAATATAAGGCTGCTGGGAACCCAGGTACCCTCTTAAAGGGCCCGCATATGGACTTTTTTACTCCCAGGCATTCAGTCTGGGCTCCAGCGAAGGGACTGCAGCTCAGGGAGGTGCCAGAGACATAGAGGGAGAGACTTTGTGGTGTGGCTTCAGGGCAAGGGATGGAGGGAAAGCTGCCATTGTCCTTGTGTTGAGCCTTCTTCCAGTATAGCCAGCAGGGGGCTGCTATCTTGCCTGTATTGAGCCCTTCCCCCACATGGCCAAATCTAACTTTCACTAACCTGGTGACATCCTGGGACTCTGGACAACCTAATTTGTGCAATGCCAGAGGCTTTTTCTTAGTTGGCAGGCAGCTGGTATTGGCCCCCACTGCAGTTCTTCTTGGACAACTCTTGAGGGTCCACGGCCCCAGGCAGATGGCAGCTGGCCTTGGTGGACTCTGAGACTTTTGCTGAGTGACCCTAGACTGAGCACTGGCACCACATCTGAATACCTGTTGAACACCATTTATCCCATGCTGGTGGCTTCCTGAGACCCCACACACCCAACTCCCATAATGCCTGTACCACCTAAGCCTCTTTCAGCAGCTGAGCGTTATGGACACCTGGCAGATAGTGGCAGGCCTAGGGGTTTCCTGTTTTTTTTTTTTTTTCTTTCTTTCTTTTTTTTTTCCTGCAGAGCTGCCCCAAGCGTAGTACTGGTGAAGGCCAACGTTGATTCTCAGTGTGGCCTCTCCCATTTACTTCCAGGTCTAGTATAGGTGGTGACTAAGGTCAGATAGCTCCTACCAGGTAGCCCTAGACCAGTCCATAGGCATCAGCTGAACTTGGCCTACATGGGAGCCCCTCCCCAGAAGGATGGAATAAAATATTTCATGCAAATGGAAATGAAAAAAAAAAAAAAGACTTTAAAACAAAAAAAATAGGCTTTAAAACACAGGCTATAAAAGAGACAAAGAAGGACATTACATAATGATAAAACAATCAATTCAATAAGAAAATATAACTCTTGTAAACATCTGTGCATCCAACATAAGAGCACCTAAATACATAAAGCAAATATTAACCAACAATTAAAGGAAGAAATTGAAAGTAATACAGTCACAGTAGGGGACTTTAACACCCCATTGACATCAATGGATAATCTTCCAGACAGAAAATCAACAAGGAAACAACAGCCTTAAATGACACACTAATCCAGAAGGATTTAATTGGTCTTTTTACAGCATTTCACCCCAGAGCAACAGAATATACATTTTTTCAAGTCCACATTGAACATTTTCCAAGATAGACCACATGTTAGGTAATAAAACAAGTCTCAATAAATGCAAGAAGATTGAAATACCAGTACCATCTTTTTTGATCACAATCGTATGAGACTAGAAATCAGTTACAAGAAAAAAAGGAAAACACACAAACACGTGGACGCTAAATAACATGTTACTAAACAATGAATGGGTTAACAGTGAGATCAAGGAAGAAATCAAAAGATACCTTGATACAAATGAAAATGAAAACACAATGACTCAAAATTTATGTGACACAGTAAACAGAGTCCTAAGAGGGACATACATAGCAATACAGGGCTACCTCAAGAAACAAGAAAAATCTGAAATAATCTAACCTTACACCTCAAGGAACTAGGGAAAAAAGCCCAAAGTTAGTAGAAGGAAGGAAATAATAAAGATCAGAGTAGAAATAAATAAAGTAGAGTCTATAAAAACAAAAGTCAATGAAACCAAGAACTGGTTTTATAAAACATAGAACATAATTGATAAACATTTAAGCTGATCATCAAGAAAAAAGAGAGAAGACCCAAATAAAATCAGAAATGAAAGTGGAAAAGTGACAGCTGACACCACAGAAATATAAAAGATTACAAGAAAATACTATAAGCAATTACATGCCAACAGATTGGACAATCTGGAAGAAATGGATAAATTCTTAGAAATAAACTATCTCCCCAGACTGAATCAAGAAGAACCAGATTCTGAAACCACTGATTACCACCAATGAAATCGAATCATTAATCAAAAAACTCCCAACAAACAAAAGTCATGGAACAAATGGCTTCATTAGGTGAATTTTACCAAACATTCAAAAATTAACACCTCTTCTTCTCATACTATTCCAAAAAATTTGAGAGGATAGAAGTCTCCAAACCTCATTTTATGAGGCCACCATTACCCTTATTGCAAAGCCAAAGACATTACAAAAAAAGAAAATTATAGACTGCTATTTCTGATGAACATATATGCAAAAATCCTCAACAAAATATTAGCAAACCAAATTTATCAGTACTTTAAAAAAGATCACACACTATATGATCAACTGGAATTTATTTCTGAGATGCAGGGTTGGTTAAATATTCACAAACCAATTAGCATGATATAACACATAAACAAAATGAAGGATAAAAATCATATGATCATATCAATAGATGCAGAAAAAGCATGTGACAAAATCTAGCATCCATTTATGATAAAAATTCTCAGCAAAGTGAGAATAGAGGGAACATACCTCACAATAATAAAGGCTGTATATGACAGACTCACAGGTAACATCTTACTCAATAATGATAAGCTTAAAGTATATTCCTTACCATCAGGAACAAGACAGGGAGGTCCACTTTCGCCACTTCTATTCAGCATAGTATTGGACCTCCTAGCCACTGCAGTCAAACAAGAAAAAGGCATCCAATTGGAAAGGGAAAAGTTAAACTATCATTATTTGCAGATGACATAATACTGTGTATAGAGAATCCTAAAGATTTCACCAAAAAAACTATTAGAAATTATAAATTTAGTACAGTAGCAGGATATAAAATTAATATTCACAAATAGGTTGCATTTCTATACACCAATATCGAATTATCAAAAAGAGAAATTAGGAAAACGGTTCCATTTATAATTACATCCAAAATATATAGGAATAATCTAACCAAAGGTATAAAAAACTTGTACTCGGAAATTATAGAACATTGAAGAAAGCAACTGAAGAAGTAGATGGAAGCATGCAAATACCATGCTTATGGATAAGAATTAACATTGTTAAAATGTCCATACTACCCAAAGCAATCTATAGAGTCAATGGATCCCCTATCAAAATACCAATGGCATTTTCACAGAACTTGAGCAAATAATCCTAAAATTTATATGGGGCCTTGTAATGTGCAAAAAAAATTGAAGTAGACAATCTTCTTGCACAATATACAAAAATAAACTCAAAATGGATTACAGAATTAAGTGTAAGACCAGAAACCATAAAACTTCAAAAAGAAAACATAGGTAGTAAGCTCTCTGACTTCGCTCTTAATAATATTTTTTTGATACGTGGCTTCAGGTGAGGAAAACAAAAGAAAAAAATTAACAAATAGGACTACATTAAACTAGAAAGTTTTTTCAGTGCAAAGGAAATCATCAACAAAATGGAACCAACAAATGTTTTTCTACAGTTGCTGCAAAATTTTACATTTCTACCAGGAGTGTACTAACTTCTTTGCATCTTTGTCAATACTTGGTGTTTTCTGTTTTATTTTGTTTTTAAATTTTACTATAGCCATCCTAGTGGATTGTAAGTGGTACCTTGCTGTTCTTTTGTTTGCATTTTCATAATGATTAGTGATGTTGAGTATCTTTTCGTGTGCTTATTGGCCATATATATATATCTTCCCTGGAGAAATTTTTGTTCCAGTCCTTTATCTATTTTTTTTTTTTTTTGCTATTTATTTACTTATTTTATTTTTTTAAATTTTAAGCTGTTTATTGAGGTAACACTGGTTAATACAATTATATAATTTTCAGATGTACATTATCATTTGATAACTGTATATTCTATTGTGTGTTTAAAACCCAAAGTCCGGTTTCCTTCAGCTACCATATATTTAATGCCCTTTACCCATTTTACCCTCCCCCTAAACCCTATATTTGACACCCTTCACCTTGTCTACCTGCCCCCCCACCCCACTAGTAACCACTAGCCTATAGTCCATGTCCATGAGTCTCTGTCTTGCTCATTTGTTACTTTTAGGTTTATATCCCACATATAAGTGATATCATGTGATTTTCAACTTCTTCTGTCTGGCTTATTTCGCTTAGCATGATTATCTACAGGTCCATCCATGTTGCAAATGGCAGTATTTAATCTCTTCTTATGGCTGTGTAATGTTTTATTGTATATATGTACCACAGCTTCTTTAGCCAATCATCTATTGTAGGACACTTCAGTTGCTTCCGTGTCCTGGCCACTGTGAATAGTGCTGCTATAAACATCATTGTGCAAATATCTTTTTGGATATGAGTTTTCAAGTCTTTGGGGTGAATACCCAGTAGAGTGATTGCTGGATCAGATGGTAGATCAATTTTTAGTTTTTTGAGGAACCTCCATACTGTTTTTCATAGTGGCTGTACCAATTTGCAGTTCCGCCAGCAGTGTATGAGGGTTCCTATTTCTCCGCATCCTCTCCTACATTTGTTAACACTTGTCCTGTTGATTATAGCTATTCTAACAGGTGTGAGATGGTATCTCATTGTGGTTTTGATTTGTATTTCCCTAATAGCTAGTGATGTTGAACATCTTTTCATATATTTGTTGGCCATTTGTTGGTCTTCTTGGGAGAAGTGTCTGTTCAGGTCCTCTGCCCATTTTTTTGATTGGCTCATTTGTTGTTTTTTTTTTTTTTTCGTTATTGAGTCGTTTGAGTTCTTTGTATACTTTGGATATTAGGCCCTTATCGGAGGCGTTGCTTGCAAATATATTTTCCCATTCGGATGCTTGTCTCTTTACCTTTTTGATGATTTCTTTTGTTGAGCTGAGGCTTTTTAGTTTAATGTAGTCCCATTCATTTATTGTAGCTTTTACTTCCCTTGCTTTTGAGGTCAAATTAATAAAATCCTCTTTAAGTCCAAGGTTTTTGAGTTTAGGTTCTTTATTTTCTTCCATGTATTTTGTTGTTTCAGGTCTTATATTTAGGTCCTCAAAACATTTTGATGTGTGGTGATAGACAACAGTCTAGTTTCATTCTTTTGCAGATGACTTTCCAGTTTTCCCAGCACTATTTATTGAAGAGGCTTTCCTTTGTCCTTTGTATATTTTTGGCTTCTTTGTCGAAAATTATTTGCCCATATAAATATGGGTTTACTTCTGGACTGTTGATTCTGTTCCACTGGTTGGTCTTTTTGTTTTATGCTATATATACAACTGTTTTGAATCTTTGGCATGTGGTTACCATTATGAATATGTAAAGAATAGTTGTGTGTGTGTGTGTGTGTGTGTGTGTGTGTGTGTGTGTGTGTGTGTGTAGTCGTCCATTTTCTTCTGTGCATGCCTTGTCTCCATTCCCCTTTGCGATTTTGGATCTTTGAATCCTTCTCTTTTTAGTCATTGTTATTTCAATTTGTTCCTATATATGCTGAACATTCATTACTATCTCATTATAACAATTCTCTTTTTATTATTTAAGCTTATATTGTCCTGTTCTTAGTAAGGATTGCACTCCTCTGCTTCTATTTGCCTGATAGTCAGTGACTTTACTCCTGATTATGTATGGTTTTTTTGTCATTTTGTTGTAGGTAAACTGACCCCTTTCAGTATTTCCTGTCGTGCAGGCCTCGTAGTGGAGATTTTGTATGTCTAGAAAAGTTTTAATTTCTCCTTCATATCTAAAGGAGAGCTTAGCTGGATAAATTATTCTAGGCTGGTAGTTTCTTTCACTTAATTATTTGAATATTTGATTCCTTTCCTTTCTGGCCTGTAAGGTGCATATCTGACAGTGAGTTATGTAGATCCCCTACTATGATCATGCTTTGGTCCATTTCTCTCTTTAGTTCTGTTAGTAATTGCTTTACATATTTTGGGGCTCCCTGATTGGAAGCATAGATATTAATAAGTGTTATGTCTTCTTGGTGTGTGATTCACTTTTTCATTATGAAGTGTCCCTCAGTATCTTTCTTTACCATTTTATTTTGAAGTTTATTTCTTCTAATATTAGTCCTGCTACTCCCACTTTTCTCTAAATGGCATTTGCTTGAAATATCATTTTCCACCCTTTCACTTTGAATCTGTATTTGTCTTTGTAGCTGAAATGTGTCTCCTGAAGGCAGCATATAGGTAGGTTTTGTTTTTTGATTCATTGTGCAACTCTGTGCCTTTTTTATTGGTGAGTGCAGTCCATATCCAGTTTAGGGTGATTATTGAAATATGAGGTCTTTTTATAGCCATTTTATCTTTTACTTTCTGGAAGCTCAGTGTTTCTGTTGCGTCCTTGTCCTCGTGTTTCTGTTTTCTTTATTTTGATCGGCTTTGTGTGTTTTTTCTCTGGTTCTTCTTGTTTTATGTTATATACTTCAGTACTGAATCTTTGGAGTGTTGTTACCATTACAAATATTGAAAGGGTAGTTATATATATACACAGTCTTTTATTTTCTTATACGTGTGCCTTATCTCCATTCCCCTTTGCAAATTTGGATCTTAAAACCTCCTCTTTTCAGTCATTGTTTTCTCAATTTGTCCTTATGTATGCTGAATGTTCATTACTATCTCGGTATAGCTAGTCTCTTATTATTTAAGCTTATATTGCCCTGTTCTTAGTATGGGTTGCACTCCTCTGCTTCTGTTTTCCCGATAGTCACTTTACTCCTAATTATGTATATATTTTTTTGTCATTTTGTTTTAGGCGAGCTGACCCCTTTCAGTATTTCCCATAGTGCAGGCCTTGTAATGGAGAATTCCCTCATTTTTGTATGTCTGGAAAAGTCTTAATTTCTCCTTCATATCTAAAGGAGAGCTTACTTAGCTGGATACATTATTCTAGGCTGGTAGTTTCTTTCACTTAGTAGTTTAAATATTTGATTCCATTCCTTTCTGGCTTGTAAGGTTTGTGCTAAGAAGTCCGAGAATAATCTAATGGGTTTACCTTTAGAAGTTACCATTTTTTTCTCCCTTGCTGCCCTGAGAATTCTGTCTTTGTCGTTGATTTTAGATAATTTTAATACAGTGTGTCTTGATGAAGGCCTTTTTGGGTTGAGATAATTGGGTGTTCTATTGACTTCTTGAATTCCAAGCTCCAGCTCATTCTTTAGATTTGGAAATTTTCGTCCACTATTTGTCTGAAAATGCTTTCTAATCCTTGTTCCTTTTCCTCGCCTTCGATAATGCCCATTATTCTTATGTTTCCTCTCCTGATGGTATCAGCTACTTCTTGAATTTCTCTTTCATTATTTTTCATTCTTCGATTTCTCTCTTCTTCTTCCTTTTTATTTATTTCTAGATTTCTGTCTTCGATATCAATGATCCTTTCCTCCATTTGGTCAACTCTGTTTCCCATGCTTGCTATTTCATTTTTCAGCTCTTGCAGTTTGTTCTTCATCTCCAGAAATTCTATTTGGTTCTTTTTGAGGGTTTCAGTCTCCTTGCTGTCCTCATCTAGTTGTTTTTTCATTCCTGGAATTATTGTTTTGAATATCATTGAGTTTTTTCAGCAGTACCATTCTGAATTTTTTGTTATTTAAGTTGCATATTTCTATGTCCATAAGATTATTTTCTGGAGATTTTTCTCTTTCTTTCTGAAATACCTTGTCACCTTGGTTGTTCATGGTGTATAATAGACTATTTTTCCACCTGGGTATGAATGGAAGTGTATTCTGCTGTTTTTTCCAGAAAGAAGATTTATTATATAAAGGTCTCTCTTTAGTCTGTTGCAAAGAAGGCACTTTTCTTTTTGTTTTCCAGTAGGTGACGTCTAATCTGCTTGGATCCCTGCTTTATATAAAGTGTTAATAATGCTTTTAAAATTTTCTGGTAGATATTTAATCATGCTCGCTACCTTCAGTTTTAGTCCCTGTCAGTGTCAGCAACAGTCTTGGCAGCATTTGCTTAGATTCCCCTGGGCCTTTGCAGTGATCAGTCTTGGAGGGTATGGGGCGAGGGTCCCTCTGGGTTGGGAGTTAGGGGCTGCGGCTCAACCTTGGTTTTGCAGCCGTGACCGGTAAAAATCAACTGTTGTTTTTCTGTAGTCCCGTCCCACTGCTCTGCTTTCTGCTCTGATTACTGGGCCCTGCTGCCTGCCAGCTGCAGGGAGCTCACAGCTTTCCCAGGCGAGGCCGTTCAGTGAAGTAGCGGCTTCTTCTCCCCTCTCCCTCTTCCTGCAGGTAGCTCTGGCGGCTGCGAGAGGCAACTTCTTTATTTTTCCCAGTCTAACGCCCAACAACCACGGTTCTGACCTGTAGTAGCTCTTATGCGCAGATCCCATGCTCGGACGTGCTGGTGTCCAGTTTGGGTGTCTTTTGTCCAGTTTTAGATGTTCAGCTTATTGTTATATCAAGGGGAAAGGTCTGAGGACGTCACTCACTTCACCCTGTTTCCCCAACTGACCACTTTTTTAGAGTTTAAATCTCTTTGGTTCTTTGGTACTTCTTTTGTTCATTAATTTTATTTTTGAGCTCATTGGACTGCCTTTCTGAGGGTTTTTTTTTTTTTTTTATCTAATTGAGTTGCTTCATGACTACTATTTTGAATTCTGTATCATTTTGATTACAATCTTTCATCATTTTGAGTTTGGTTTCTGAACAATTGTCATTTTATTTTTGTGATACCATGTTACTGTGGTTGTTAATGGTGCTTGATGGGTTGTGCCACTGTTGGTGAGTAGTGAGCCATGTACCCATTCTATTTAATAGCTGCATACCATTTCATCTTCTGGACTTACCATAAATTTAGAAGCGGGTTATTTCAAAACTTGTTACCTAAAAAAATGTAGCATCAAGCATTCTTGTGCATAGATCTTTTCATACATGTAAAAGTATGTGTAAATTCCAAGAAGTGGAGTTTAACTATCCCTTTAAAGTGCTATACCTATGCATCTTTTCTCCATTTTCACAGTATAAGGAAATTACTCCATGGGGCAAAAATAGCCTGTTCCATAGTGAGACCCAGAGAATGTTAAGCTCTTTCTCAACGCTGCATATTCTGCCACTCACAGAGCTTTAGGAAATAACTGTAGATAGTAGAGAATATCCTAGTCGAGAATACTTTATCAGTGATTTAATAATTTTATCTGATTTTCTCTAATTTTTCCTAATGTAATATGGTATGTGAAAAATTTTCTTACTTTTACTTTCTTATTTGAAGCCATGTTATAGAGTCTCACTTTGTTGTAAAACTTCATTTCAACTACTCTGTCAAGGACAAATGTCATAAATTTCAAAATCAAGGGTTGTTGATTGGTGGTATTTGTAGTACCATTTGGGTATTGTATGCATTTGGCAATACATTTTTGGAAAATTTTATTTAAAATATATTGACTTAGGAAATATGTTACCTTTTAACTAATGTAGTTGATTAGAACCAAGATTATCCTTTAGTAATATTGAATTTAAGTATATATCCTTAAAAGAATTTAGTGTTCCACATCCAGTGGCAAAGATGTTGAATAAGCAAAATATTTTGAAATGTCAGCATTATATGTAAGTTTTCTATACATTGATTTTAAATATATGGATTACTTTTCTCTTGAAAATAAGAAACTGTATAGAAAATATATTTATGAGTGCATTGTGTTAATAACATTTTTCTCCCTTTTTTAGCCTATATATGCAAACAGATTTCCAGTACCAACTTATGCAGCCAAGCAGCCTCAGCAGTTCCCATCAAGGTCTGAATTGAATTTGCTTAGATTACTTGACCAGAGTAAAACCCAGTGTTAATGTCTAATATTTTCCCTTATATCTTAATTTAATTTAGGACAAGTATTTATTGGTAACAGTTTTGATAGAGCACAATTTACAGAAAAACATTTAAGAATTTTATATGTTTCTTCATATTAGTACAGTGTCAAAGTGAAATTTAAAGAAGCCTCAGCAAGACAGTCAGGTGCTGCTGCAATCTTTGGTGTACATAAGGTTCAAAAATGAGGACCTTTAAATAACCAGCAACGGGTTGGACTAAGCATCAGAAAACTTCCAAGGAAATAAAGAATTGTGGGGCTAAGGTCTAGGAGAAGAAGGCAGTCCAGTGTTTATCCCAACGTTTGGGGTCATTTTTCTGTCCTAGATGTGTATATCTATTCAGAAAGTGAGAACTGAGAGGGCTAGAAAGCTGAGGAGAGGTTTCAACAAACTCCCAGGGCTGAAGGGACAATAATTGGAGCCCTGCTAAGGAGGAGAGACCCTGTTAAACATTCCACGCTTTGTGTTGCAACCCAAGGGTAAAGGTGAACTAGATCCTCAGCTTATTTCTGCAGTTTTTATGTTTGGCCCACAACAGAAAAAGCCAGATATATAAGAAAAAGAAATGTGACTAAAACCAAGAAAAGCAATCTACTGTGGAAACAGACTCAGAGGGGATCCAGTTAATAACGTTATCAGATACGGACTTTAAAATAACTATTATGATTTTCTCATGGAATTAGTAGTCAAGATTGAGAATTTCAACACAAAACTGGAAACTTTAAAAAAAGAATCAAATTAAAGACTCAGTAGATGGGCTTAAAGTCAGCAAGAAAGGATAAAATTAATTACTATATTTTATATCACATAAAATGCATCCCACCCTTCAAATTAGAATTGAATTAGACCTTCAAATTAGAATTGAATTACAGCACTGAAGTGTGTTCTCATGTATAATCTTTATTATACAATAAGAGTGGATTGAAATCCAACTGAGATTAAGAGAAGAACATATAAATTGTGAGACAGTTATTCACTAGATAATGTTCTAGTGTGTTATTGGATTAGAGATATATTAGAATTAGGTGAAGTGGTTAAGGAAAGGGTATCCACAGGTTAAAATATGAGGATTGAGAAGGATAGGTATAGGAGTCATAGCAGGTTTAATTCTCAAAATGGATATTATTGAGAGAGCTGGAATTAAATATGTGAGGTTTACACTTAACAGCAATCTCCTGTGCTGTTAAATCCTAACAGCACAAGTGGTGCTTGATCCACAGTGTCCTCACTTGTCTTTCAGTTTGTCTTCTCAATTTCATGTGCTAATCTTTTTAAAAACATATAGACCAAAACCTTCATACATCATTATTGATTATAGAATAGTATTCTTTAATTCTTTACTCCATTTTAGGCTCTGTTTTGAGCCCTTTAACCATTGCATATTAGATTAATAATAATCTTAGAATATAACGTACCCTTAAGAATTGTCAGCAGTGTTAAGGATGGTGTTTTGTTGGATCTGTAATGAATGTAGCGTTATTTCATTTAGTCAAAACACATGATTAACTGTCTGTTTTTCCTCTTTCAGGCCACCTCCACCACAACCGAAAGTATCATCTCAGGGAAATTTAATTCCTGCTCGTCCTGCTCCTGCACCTCCCTTATATAGTTCCCTCACTTGATTGTTGTACCTTTCCTCTTACGGATATCTTCAGGGAACTGAGCTAATACTTTTTTTTTTTTCTGATATTTTCTTGAAAAGTCTTTCTTCTTGCTGCAACTTTGAATAAAAACAAAATACCGCAAAACAAACTTTACTAACAGAAAAACAAATTGAGTAATGGAAATTGAGAAATATAAGAAATTCAGTGAAGCCAGGGAATTTAGAGTAACATTTTCATTTCTATCGCTGAATAAGTCTTATTCAGTCATTTGTGAAGTAATGCATCTAACATGGATTATGTTATTTTGAACATGTTGCTGTAATGATTTTCAAATTAACTCTATTGGTTTATGTTTTTTCATTATGTGCTTAAATGTAATTCTGAATTTTGACCTTAGTTATCATTAATGTAGTTTCAGGTCGAACATGTGATAATCTAATACCTATGAAAACTGACTAATTAGCTGCCAATAATATCTAATATTTTTCATCTTGCACAGACTAATCATCATCATATCTAGAATATTGTCTGTATCATTCACTACATGAATAAAGATTTATTCTGTCTTCAAAAGAATGCACAAAACCCACAATTAAGATATCATAATATTATTTTTAATGTACAAAATACACTAAAAGTGTATGTATGTATTCACACATAGTTATTAACTTCCATTTTTATGATCATTCTATGGATAAATGATTCTATAGATTCTATGGATAATAGATTCTATGGATCTATCTATGGATAATGAATATTAAAAAGTTAATTTAATAATAGAATTCTATTGTGAATCATGTTAAAACATGACATCCTTTTACAATAGCATTATTTTAATGAAGTATAAATTTTAAGGTACGAAATATTTAATAGAACTAATCAGATATGCTGTTGATTCATGGCTATAAAAGCAGGAGCAATTATACCTGCAATCAATTGAGCTGTTAAAAAACCACTTGAGAATTTCATGAGCACTTTAATTAAGTCTAAAATCTGAAACTTCAAAGCTTGCTATTAATATAATTTAGAATGTTTACATTTACTAAGGTGTGCTGGATCATGTCTCTGTTGACACTATTATTTTCAAAGAAATTAGGCTGGAGAAAAGAAAGAAGAAAATATTTTCTTAGATAAATGCAAAAATGTTATGGTGGTATATGTGAATTATCATCCCAACTGTGTTAAAAAATGAATTTTTACTATGGAAGAAATGGTATGGATAGTGAAATTTTAAGCACTTAAAAATTTTACATAACCTTTCATAATAAAGTTTAATAATAGGTTTATTAATGGAATTTCATTAGTTTTTCCAAAAAATTTTGGTTTATGTATATGTACATATGCAAATATAACATTTACAATAAATAAAAAACTTGAAATTCTGTTTTGTGTCACCTGGTAACTTCCTAAATACTCAGCTATTTATAACCTTATTAGTTAAACATTATACTAGTTTTAGATAAAACTATACTAGTCAAACTTTTACAGATATTATTTCACTAATATTAGACTTCTGCCAAATTGTTCACAGTCTTTCTGTTATTAAAAGAAAACAGAATAGTTTTGAAGAAGACAGATATTTCACTTCTCTGAAGATGGTACATTATTTTAACAATCAGATGTACATTAAAAATTGTAAACAATCCCAAATGAAGAATCTTTATTTCAACTGAAGATGTTTTAATAGTCAAGGATAAATTATATGTAACTTTGATATCACTGACTCTGTGTTCACAGATTTAACTTGTTCGGGGTACTGCATTTTCCTTTCCTATCATGCAGATGCCTGGGTCTCTATTAAGTGCAATCCAGCTTTTCAAAGCACAAATCAGATTTTATTAAATTCCATAAATGTTTAGTGATACTCTACCATCTTGCAAGTACTATATTAGGTACTGTGATACATGTTCTGGAAAGGACATGCCTCCTGTTACGGAGAGAGCCGTATACACAAATAAGAATAATGTGAAGCCTACTCTATTAAAGAATTAAAAAAGCTTGAGCAGAGGAAAATAATGAAATAAAAGAACTAGAAATTAATTCAAAATAATACTAGTTGACAAGTCTAAGCATTTGCTATAATTTTTCTAATGCTATGACACAAGATGAAACCAGATTTTGGCTCAACTACTGTCTGAAAGCAGTGTTAATCAAGCATTGGCTGTTTCTGTTGACATACGAGCTAGGTTTATATTTTCGTTGCCTGTTTTTGTTCATACCGTTCTTTCTTGGGCTTAGAACCCCTTGAGTTGAAACCCTTTGCATGCATAAAATTGCATCTCAGCTGTCGGTGTAGATGTGGTGATTCCCCGAGGGAGCTTTTCTGTGTTTCCATGGGGCCTTTTGGTTTGTGTGTCTGCTTTTCTGCTAATTAGTATGAAAGATTAATTCATTCTTTGGAATATGAAAAGAGTTAAAAGAGTGCATATAAGTAGAGACTGGGAGTGAGGCTGGAAGGGAGGAGGTATTGCAGTCTAAGGGAATCAGGCAATGTTCTTTCAGGAAAGATCAGCAGTCAAGGTGGCCAAAGCATTTCTGGTAGCGGAAAATTGGCAGTCTGGGTTCAGAATGTAGAAAATGTTGAATACTGTGTTAAGGAATTTGGCTAGAATTTTCTACTGGAACATACATACTGTGACTATGGGCTAGAATCTTGTCCATTTCTTTCACTGCACGAATGAATGAATATTGTAACTTCTCATCGTAATGAGAAGTTACTGAACAAGAGAATGGCACCACATGAATTTTAATCAAGGGCCTGTGGAGAAACAGAATGGTGGAGAGCAGACACTGCCTTTTTAGAAAGAGCATTTGGGCAGTAAGTAGGTAAGGGGAAAAAACGTAGCAGCCTCTTTACAAAGATATCAAAATCTACTCAGTTCCCCCTTTATTGGAATCTTTTATACATATCTAGCAAGATTTTCTTTTTAATTTTAGAAACACAGCTTTAGTAAATATGAATGTGTGTCTGCATTCGTATAGTTTTTAATTCACAAAATATTACACGTTCGTCTTTTAAAGCACCTGGAAGCGCCTGATACAAAGCGCGTAATAAATGTGTTCTTTTAGGTTCATCAACACGAAGGGAAAAGTTTTGTAAGGGACGACGACCACGTGGGAGCGGCTGGGTCTGAAAACTCCAGAGGAGCTGTGGGCCACCGAGTGGGAGAGGTCAGGGAACCGGATTTAGCCTGGGGCGGCCTGATTTTAAGGTGGCGCACCTGCAGGCGATTAGTATTCTGGCGCGAAATACCGGGCGCCGAGGCCTCGCGAGAACGCGCCGCAGGAACGCGCCGGGAGGCGGCCCTCTGATCCGCCTGTCCGCGGAGGCCCAACTGCCGCCGGCTCAGTACCCGCTCCCAGCCGAGAAGCCGCGCCATGTTACGCTTAGTGATGCTGCTTGCGGGGCTCCGTGGCTTGCTGGCGTCAGGACCCGGTGAGCCAAATGGAGACCCAGTTACGACGGTCTGCTGCGGAAGGTTTTTCTTTTCCTTCTTTCAACGTGCATCTGCTTGGGTCAAACTGTGGCCCAACTCAGTTAAAATCCGAGGGTCCTTCACTGTTTTTTTGGGTTCTTTTGCCCTGTCACCCTGGAAACTGGGCTGTGTTAGGCTGATCCATTGGGCTAGAGAAGTAAGTGACATGACAGCAGAATAAGCTCAAGGGCAAATCTCTTACTCTCTGACTTTGGGTTCGGCCTTTCTTGTAGGTCTGTCATACACTTCATCAAACAGCTTGAAAGTTTCTTGCACTCAAAAGCATCTTGGAAACTTTTCAACTTGACTCAAACCCCGAAAAACTGACTTTCTTTAGAGAGCTTTTGTTTCAACATAGTAACTTGCCTTGCATACAGTAATAAATCATCCAGCAATACGAAATAATAATTGAAACAACAAATAAGTTTGATTTTTTGTGAGTCAAATTTTGATTTAGAAGTAGGGAACTTCCAGGAAAAAGGTAGGTAGAATTTAGTTTCCACCAAGTCTCCGGAGTTTTGGTCAGTTCCCCACGTCATTTTATTAAGGGGAAGCACATCTTCTCAATATCCAATTCCATCATAAGAGCTCATTGTGCTACAGTGAGGATATGTTATGAGAAGTTATGTTGTAGTCATGCAGATCGGGAGTGAACTCATGGTCATCTGAAACATAAGAGCATATAGTTATAGACATCTAATGGAAGATAACCTAATGTTTTACCAGTACCATTTGTATTTTCAAAACAAGGAAGGTTATTAGTCCAAATCTGAGTAAGGGGTTTACCTTTATAAGCAAAGAGATCACAATGGAAGGTAGTAATCTACGTTCTAGAGAGAAGATTTCTAGAGAGAGGTCAATATATGCTTTCGGAAAGGCCAAAAAAGAATCCTACGTTTTTATCAGTCAAGTTTTTCCATATCTCTAGGGATAGAGGCCACACCATCAAACCGGGAACTTCATGAGTTGGTTTGCTACAGCATAGATCCAACAGTTGGTGAGATTTTCAGATTCAGAAAGTTTATGTAGGGTGGAAACAAAAAGGTGTAATAGATTGTAATTTTCAGCAATGAAGGTTACAAAAGAGATAAGAGGCCAAACCAAGAGCTAAAATTATCTGTGTAATGAGATCCATTGTAAAAAGTCAAGAAAGTGGCTACTATACTAGCTGACATAAGAGTACTAAGTGAAATAAAAGTCGAGCAGATTTGATTTTACGAGGCAACGATCAGTGTAAGAATAGTAAGTTTTTCTGAATTCCAAGGTGGTGCCACAATAAATTACAAATTCTCATGCAATTTCAGCACATAGAAAAGTAGATAAGGGTTCTACCAACCAAATGATTAAGAGAAGGGTTACAAAAAGGATGGCAAATTGGGAAGAAAAACATAGGATTATATCACCCTTGTCCAGAATCTTGAGAAAGCTATCTATTCAAATACCATCTGCTTCTGCTCCTTGGAAATTTTGAGCTTTAGGTCTCCATCGGGGGGCAGATTGCCAAACTGGTGTCGGAGCTTTCTTCAAATGAGAAACATTAATTCAAGAATCAATGCCTTTAAGCTTGGCTGTACAAAGATTAGTTAAAAGTACCTGATATGATCCTTTCCACTTGGGTTGTAGAGCATCATTTAAAAAATAATTTAAAAATTTTTCAATTATAGTTGGCTTACAATATAATATAGTTTCAGGTATACAACATAGTGACTAGACATCTATACAACTCATAAAGTGACCACCCTAATCTAGGACCCCCTGTGATACTGAAATAGTTATTATAATATTATTATAATATTATTGACTGTATTCCTTAGGCTGTACTTTATATCTCCATGACTATTTCATAACTACCAATTTGTACTTCTTAATCTCTTCCCCCGTTTTTAACTGACCCCCCCAACCCACCTCCTGTCTGATAACCCTCAAAATGCTCTCTTTATCTGTTTGTTTCTGTTTGTTTTGCTCTTTAGATTCTACATGTACATGAAATCATATGGCATTTGTCTTTCTCTTTCTGACTTACTCCACTCAGCACAATACCCTCTAGGTCCATCATGCAATATCTTTTTTTCATCCATTTACTTTCCGTTGGTGTGTGTCTTTTAATCTGAAGTGAGTCTCTTGTAAGCAGCCTATGTAAGGGTTTTGTTTCCTTATCCATTCAGCCACCCTATCTTTTGACTGGAGAATTTAATTATTTTTTTTTTCATTTGAAGTACTCATTGAGAGATATGTAGTTATTGCCATTCTTTATTCATATTTTTAATACATATTTTTTCTTAAGTCCTTCCAACAAACATTTCCTGTAATACTGGCTTATTGAAAATGAATTCCTTTAGCTTTTTCTTGTCTGGGAAGTTCTTTTTATGTCCTTCAATTCTAAATGATGGCTTTAGTGGAAAGAGTAATCAAGGTTATACATCCTTGCTTTTCATCACTTTTCATCACATTTCCTTTGAATCCTTTCTAGCCAGTAAAGTTTCTGTTGAGAAGTCAGCTGACAGCCTTATGGGAGCTCACTTGTAAACAACTAACTGCTTTTCTTGCTGTTTTTAAGATTCTCTCTTTTTCTTTAACTTTTGGCAAATTTAATTATGATGTGTCTTGGTGTGGACATCTATGGGTTTGGTTTATCTTGTTTGGGACTCTCTGCATTTCCTAGATTTGTATGTCTGTTAAGGAAATTTTTGGTCATTATTTCTTCAAATAGGTTTTGAATTACTTGCTCTCTCTCTTCTTCTGGTACCCCTATGATGCAAGTGTTGTTATGCTTGATATTGTCTCAGAGGGGGATTCTTTTTTCTTGCTACTGTTCTGGTTGAGTGTCTTCTGCTACCTCATCCTCTAAATTACTGATTCAATCCTCTGCTTCATTCCACACTGTTGATTCCCTGTAACGTACTCTTCATCTCAGATATTGTATTCTTCATTTCTGACTGGTTCCCTTTTATGTTTTCCATCTCCATTTTTATGTTTTCTATCTCTTTGTTAAAGTTCTCACTGAATTCATCTACTGCTCCCCTAAGTTCACTGAGCATCCTTATAATCAATGTTTTGAACTCTGCATCTGGTAGATTGCTTGTCTCCATTTTTAGTTCTTTTTCTGGAGCTTTGTTCTGTTCTTTCATGTGGGACATGTTTCTTTGTCTCCCCATTTTGGCTGTCTCCTTGTGTCTTAGTCTCCTGGTCTTAGTAGAGTACCTTTATATAATAGGTGTCCTATGGGGCCCATGGCACAATCTTCCCTGGTCACCTGAGTGAGGTGCTCAAGGTGTGCCCCTTGTGTACATTGTGTGTGCCCTCCTGTTATAATTGAGCCTTGGTTGCTGTTTGCTCACTGATGGGAGGGATTGATCCTTGGTCTGATTGGTTGTGAGGATTGGCTGGTGAGGGACTGATCTTACAGAGGAGGATTCACTTTAGCAGGGCTCTGGTGCCTGCCTAGTTTGTTCTTTGGGCATGTCCTTCTCAGATGCAGCTCTGGGTGGTGCTCTGGCTCTGGTGCTCGTCAAAGCAGGCCACTGGGTATGCCGGCCAAGGGCCTTCTCGAAGGGTTCCAGCTGCAGGCTAAGTTCAGCTGCAGCCTATGTGCTCCTGGAGCCACCTGGTAAGAGTCATCAAGCCACCTGAGGATGGCTATCACCTGTACTGGGCTTATAGGTGCCTGGAGAGACCAAGCCAAGAACTGAGGCTGGTTGCTACTAGTGTGGGGCTTGGGGCTGCTCAGCAAGAGGTATAGGGCATGCCTAGGCCAGATGCTGCTGCTTTGGGTTTTGTGAGCCTTTGAGAGGTTTGAGGAAAGTCTGCAGCAAGAGCCAGGACAGGCCATTTGTATGGAATAAACCACTGGAGGTGGATTGGGTGAGCCCACAAGTTGGGAGGGGTAGAGTCTCAGGGAATCACCTGGATGCATTGACCTGCATTATCGAGGTTGATGGTAACTCAGATATGGTGGCTGCCTGCTTCTGCATGCTTGGAGCAGAGAGGGCTCAAAAAGGAACAATGGATACTGCCAGCACTTCTGTCCAAGAGAAAGCTACCCCTCTAGCCCTCACCCTGAAACCTGACAACTCATTGTCTCCCTGTAGATCCCTGGCACCCCTAAGCAGCTGCTCCAGTCCTGGAGCTCAGAGTGAGTGAGTCCATCAGTGAGTAAGTCTGGGCACGGGCCCTTTAAGAGGAATGCCTGCAACTCCTGCAACCCTCTGTTCCACTCAGAAACAACCACTGCTGGTTTTCACAGCCAGAGGTTGTGGGAACTTCTCTTTCTGGCACTGGAACCCTAAGCTGGGGAGCCCATTGTGGGACTGGAACCCCTTGCTTCTCAGGTGGGGGAGGGGGCTCTGCAGCCAAGATAACCCTCTCGATTCTTGATTGCCACATATGGTTGTGGGATCAGGTGATTTTGCATCTCTGCCCTTCCTACTGCTTTGAGGCGATGTCTTATGTTTGTCCCTGGTTGTAGGACTTCTATTCAGCCAGAACTTAGGTGATTCCCAGTGATGGTTGCTTTGTGGTTTCCTTGTAATTTTGGTGTGGTCACGAGAGGAGACATATTTACCTCCTATGCTACCTTGACCGGTCCCCTTGTAGAGCATCTTTATGGAGATATCTTTTCCAATGGACAAAATTTCTGAGGTGGAAGTTATGGTGAAGTAGGTTTTTATCTCCTGGGGGTGCACTGTGAAAAGACAGATGGACTATTTTGGCTGTTTTTCTTTAAAGCCTCATTTAATCTCTTGCACTAAGACAACATATCTCCTTTGACAAGGCAAGTTCATAAACACATGAGTCCAGTCCAGTATTATCACACACCCAGTAACAGTTTTGATTGGTGATAGCTATACCAAAGGATATAGATCTTAGATTCATTAAAACAATGGGCAGTAACTGTGGCAAAGGAAAAATAAAGACCTGTATACATTTAACAAGTTGTGTTTTTTAATGCCATTTGTCCTTTCAACCAGTCCAGAATACTGAGGGTGATGGACACTTTGAAAATGTTGTATGATAGGCCAGATATTTACAAATGATATTAAGAATTTGCTCAGTGAAATGATTTCTTCTATCACTGTGCAACTCCAGTGGACTTCCCTAAGTAGGGAAGTTTGGAATCCAATTTCTGCAATATTTTGCCAACCCTAGAAGACCCCACAGCTGTCTTTTATTTTTGGGAAGAAGGAATTGAAGAATTCCCTGGATCCTGTTAGGGTTCAACATCCATGTAATTTTCTCAAATGCTGTAAATATTTAATTTGAGTTTTAACAAATTTTAGCTTTTCCTTAGAGACTTTATGTCCCTTTAGGGCTAATTAAATTAAGAGAAAAAGACTATCCTGAATTTATTGTTTCTGGGAGAAGGAGCAAAGAAGGAGATCATTGTAATAAGATAGAACCTTGTGGGAAAACCACATCTGCCAATTCTGTTCGAGTATTTGGGAAAAATAAGATAGACTTTCAGTATAACCTGTGGCGTAACAGTCCAGGTGTATTGTCAGCTTTTCCATGTGAATGCAAAAGGTACTGGCTTTTCTGATTAACAGGAATACTAAAGAAGGCACTATTTATAGGCATGGAGTTAAGGACATGTGTGGATTTGATACAACAGGGTACCGTGGAATGACAATACTGTTAATAACTCTAAAATTTTGAAGAAACCTTTATCCTCATCCATTTGATTTATGTACAGGGAGGAAAGAAGTAATACAAGGACTATTATGTGGAACAATTAGGACCTTATCAATATGTGCCTCTATTACAGAAAATGTTCTTTTAAGGTGCTATACCCCAATATGGTATCTTTTTGCATTAGGCAAGGATTTAGAGTTATTCACCTGAATTTTAATCGATGGAGCTGAATGGATATGGCCAATATCATTAGAGGATTGTGATAACAAATTAGGAACAGTTTCTGAAAATGTATTGTTGGTTTGGTCAGCTCTAATAGCCATCAGAATTGGAATTTTAAATTTCAACTGCTGTGTGTGGGTGCTATCAGAAGAGTCAGTATCTTGAGATTAGTTTGGCCTTTTGAAGAAAACGAGATACTAGCCTGAAATTTGCTTTAAAGATCTTGCTTGATTAAATGTATTGGAGCAGAGGGCACAAGGTGAAATTGGTGTAATCCCTGAACGGGTCCTAAACTGAAAGGCAAAGGGAGAGAATTTTATATTTCCATGACATGATTAGAAACCCTTACCATTTTGATTTTTTCTATATTCCGAGGAAGAGGTATTGAGAAGTTGATGGGGTTGAAAACTGATAAAGTTTTCATGGTATCAATGAGAGCTCTAATAATTGCTTCCCTAATTGTTAGTTTTATTTTGCCCAAAGGATCCAAAGCGAAGATTGAAAAGACAAACCTCTGTGTGTTCTTCAGAGCATCTCAATCTGAATATATGTTTGAAACAAGAAGAAGGTGCTTTTCAGATTTCTCAGGCAATTCATGAAATGGAAACGCACAAGGAACTTCAGCCTGTTGATAAGGCTTTCACTTTAATTTTAATTTTAAACAGTACTTTTTTTTAGTGACCTGATCGTTTGCAATAATGGCAAATGCCTTGTGAAGATGGAATCTGCCTAGGAGATTTTCCTTCTTTTCTTTGGGCCTCCTATTTGAGGCGGATAGCTATTGGAGCTGAAAATTCATAATTTGAGCAGCTTTGCTTTTGACTGAGTTATGGAATGGTTCTATCCATTTTTGAAGTTAATAAGGCTAGTTCATTATAGGGTATTGTAAGCCAATTTGTCTGATGATGTTTAACCAAGTTGTTCAGTTCTTCACCTAACCCACTAAGGAACATAGTATTGAAAAGGGAGTAAGTAGAAGCATCAATTTTCTCTAAGCCCAAAAACTGCTTAGGAGCAACTTCCAGGCGATTCTAATAGTCTAACACTGGTTTATCAGTTTTTCATATGGTTTGCTGGATTTTTTCCAGTCTATGGACTGTGGGAAGGCATCCCTAATTTTCTCATGTAAGCGCAGAGCCAATTTTTAAATATCTGTTTTATCAGCGGCACAGTGTTTACTAAAGTCAAGAGCATTAGTCCAACCTGCTAATTTCATCCATATTCTTGCTTGACTATTTCTTACTAACGTGAATTAATTGATAGAGATCAAAATAATCTGGTTCATAAATTTAGATTACTAAATTAAATTCTTCAGCAAATTTTAAGGAGTCTTCAGTAACCTTTGGGAATTCCTTTACAATGGCCCTAAATCGTGTTTTTGACCAAGGAGCAAAGGAGAAAGGGGTGGTCCCAGACTCATCCAGTTTAGTTTAAATGGTGCTGTTAGGGCAGGAGGATCAGAGGGAGGTATAGTCTTTTGGATAAAAAGGCATCTTAGCAAGATTAGGATAGAGAGGGGCTGGGGTTAGAGGTGAAGGCAAGAAAGCCTCAAAATATCTCTCTTTTAAAGACAGACATTTGGAAAGTGTTTTTTATTTTTATTTATTTATTTATTTATTATTTATTTATTTATTTTTTAGCTGCAGTCAATTTAGAAACAGTATCTTGAAGAGAGGTAAGTTTAGATTTCTGTATCCATTGATAAATTTACACACCAATTAAAATAAGCTTCCCATTCCCACTGTTTGGATTTTAATGCTTTCTTTTCTAATTGTGTGTGCGAATAAATTAATTATGGTGTTTTAAAAGATTCCCATTGTGGCCATGTAAATTTTAAATTATCCCATAATATGGGCGCCACTTGTCTAAAATATTTACATGACAAAGGCCCAAAGTTTTGGTATATAAACCCAGAGGGAGTCCCAGACTGAGGTGATTCCTCCATAGCACTTTTAGACTGCATACTTCCCATTATGAATACTCACCAAAGAGAAAATAAATTCTCTAAAACTGGTTCCAAATAACCTGAAATAAAAGCCAGAACCTCAACTAAGGCAGGAGGTTCAGGGCCTAGAAGACTCACCACCTGGACCTGGGACAGTGGGGGAAATGACAGAGTACAAAGGGCTGACAGGGGTCACTTGCTGGATTCCAATGGTGCAGGCACTAGAAATAGGTGAAAGTCACTTCTAATCCCATGACTCTGACACCAGAGAAAAAGGCAAGGCTGCAAAGCAAGAAAAGCATTTCAGGCTCTTGAATTGCAATTCTGGAACACAGATTCAGTCAGCAACCAGAAAAGAACTCTATCCAGAGATTAGGCATAGGGGTTTATAAAAGGGAAAGGAAAAAGAGCATTCAGATTATATTAGTTATTCACCAAGAATTATGATGGAGGGAAAATTTATCTTTTACAAGTCATTAGTTTCTCATGAATGTCTTATTCCTTACTGGGAAATAAACTCTTTCTCTTTCCCACAGTTCTTGAAAAAAACACCTGTGATATACAATTCTTGAAAAGCTCTTTTGCAGCAAATAACTTCATTTTGGCAAGACAGCAAAATCAGTGCTATTTGTCTAACAAAATGGAGTTCAGAGTACAAGATGGAGTCACAGAGTCCTCAAAATTTAAAATATATTAGTAGAGGTTTAGATGCAAGTAAAATTTTTAGATATGTTCTTATTTTCCTTCCCTTTTTATACACTATTCTGAATCTTGCCATACTCTGTCAGTACATGGAATGTCTTTTTTTCTTCATTTGCATAGTGTTACATTGTTTGAAGTTACCACAATATGTTTAGACAGTTCTCTTATTAATGGGCCTTTGGATGTTTTTAGGCTTTTTGCTATTACATGGTATTAGTGAGCTTGGGCTGCCATAACAGAATACCCTAGACTGGGTGGCTTAAACAACAGAAATTTATTTTTATCAGTTCTGGAGGCAAGTGTCTGCAATCAGAGTACCATCATTGTGGGTTTCTTGTGAGGTGTGTTCTTGGCTGGTAGACTGTTACCTTCTGTTGTGTACTCACATGACCTCTTCTTCATATGCAGAGGAAAGAGAGCAGACTGCCTGGTGTCTCTTCTTATAAGAGCACTAATCCCATCATGAAAGCTCTACCTTCATGATCTCATATAATCTTAATTACCTCCCAAAGATCTCATTTCTAAATACCATCATATTGGGGCTTAGGGCTTCAACATGAATTTGGGTGGAGGGGACATAATCCTTCACTGTAACACATACAATATTCTAATTCACTGGTTTTCAAACATTTTGGAATTTTTCTTTGAACATTACCGATTATTGAAATTCTCAAAGAGCTTTTGTTTCTGTTTCGTTTATATCTGTCAATATTTACCATAGTAGAAATCAGTATAGAAATTTGAGACTTATTAATTCATTTAAAAATAACAGTAGTAGACCTATTATATGTTAGCGTAAGTTACTCATTTAAAAAATAAAAGCTGTATTTTCCAAAACAAAAAGAATTTAGAGTGGTATTCTTTTATAGTTTTATAAATCTCCTTAATTCTGGATTAATGGATGACAGAGTCTCATATCTACTTCTGCATTCAATCTGTTGCTATATGTTTTATTTGAAATACATGAAGAAAATAGCTTATATAGTTGGAAAAGGGAGTATTTTAATAGTCTTTTCAGATAATTATCAATATTCTTCTTTGGCTATTACACCAAAACTTGATAAATGGTAAAGGTTAATTGCAATGTATAATCTAAAACTTATCAATGAACTTTATATTAAAATCCATTGGTCTATCTTAAACTTCAATACACCTTCTACTAATGCATTTTTTAATACACTACCTTTGTTTTTTAATTTTTATTTTAAATTATGGTAAAATACATAACATAAAGTTTACCATCTTAACCATTTTTGAAAAGTGGATAAATGTTTTTTTAGTGCATTTTAGGTTCACAGCAAAATTGAAGAAAGGTACAGAGATTTCCCATATACCCCTATCCCCACACATATATAGCCTCTGCTGTTCATATCCTGTATCACAGTGGTACATTCGTTATAACTGATGATCCCACAATAACATGTCATTATTACACAGAGTCCATAGTTTACCTTAGGGTTCACTCTTGGTGGTGTACATTCTATGGATTTTGACAAATGTATAATCACATGATTCTACCATTATAGTATATAGGCAAACCTCATTTTATTGTACTTTACATATATTGTGCTTTTTGCAAATTGAAAATTATGGCAACCCTGTGTCAAGCAAGTCTACTGGCATCACTTTTCCAAAGCATTTGTTCACTTCATGTGTCTGTCATATTTTAGTAATTTTTGCAATATTTCAAACTTTTCATTATTTGTTATGGTGATCTGAGATCAGTGATCTTTGATGTTACCCTTCTCAATTTTTTTTAAAATTAAATTTATTGGGTGACATTGGTTAATAAAATTATATAGGTTGCAAGTGTACAATTCAATAATACATCATCCTTATATTACACTGGCATTCCCCATTCAAAGGCAAATCACCTTATGTCATTGTATATTTGACCCCCTGTACCCTTATCCACTCTGCTCCTCCTCCCTTTCCTCTGGTAACCACTAAACTGTTGTCTGTGTCTATGAGCTTTTGTTTGTTGCTTTCAGTTTTATACCCCACTCGTGAGTGAAATCATATCGTCCTCGGCTTTTTCTGTCTGACTTATTTCACTTAGCATGATATTCTCAAGATCCATTCATGTTGTCGCAAATGGCAGTATTTCATTTTATGGCTGAGTAATATTCCATTATGTAGATGTACCACAGCTTCTTCACCAATCATCCATTGAAAGGCACTTCAGTTGTCTCCATGTTTTGGCCACTGTGAATATTACTGCTATAAACATTGGGGTACATACATCTTTATGGATAAATGGTTTCAATTTTGGGGGGTAGATACCCAGAAGTGGGATTGTTGGTTCATATGGTAATTCTATTCTTAGCTTTTTGAGGAAACTTCATACAGTTTTTCATAGTGGCTGTACTAATTTGCAGTCCCACCAGCATTGGATGAGGGTTCCTTTTTCTCCGCATCCTCTCTAACACCTGTTGTTACTTGTTGATAATAGCCATTCTCCCAGGTGTGAGGTGGCATCTTATTGTAGTTTTAATTTGCATTTTCCTAATAGCTAGTGAAATTGAGCATCTTTTCATATGTCTGTTGGCCATGTGTATATCTTCTTGGGAGAAGTAACTGTTCAGGTCCTCTGCCCATTTCTTAATTGAATTGTTTGTTTTGTTATTGAGTTGTATGAATTCTTTATATATTTTGGGTATTAGCTCATTTTCAGAGACATTGTTTGCAAATATATTCTCTCATTCTGTTGGTTTCCTCTTTGCTTTGTTGGTGGTTTCTTTTGCTGTACAGAAGTTTTTAGTTTGATAGTCACATTTATTTATTTTTGCTTTTACTGTTCTTGACTTTGAAGTCAAATTCATACAATCCTCTATAAATACAAGGTCTGTGAGTTTACTACCTATGTTTTCTTTTATTCAATTTATTGTTTCAAGTCTTATATTTAGGTCTTTTATTCATTTTGAGTTAATTATGGTGTATGGTGATAGCAGTCTCGTTTGATTCTTTTGCATGTGGCTTTCCAGTTTTCGCAGCCCCATTTATTAAAGAGGCTTTTTTTCTTCCATTGTGTGTTTCTGGCTCCTTTGTGGAAAATTATTGGCCCATATATATGTGGGATTATTTTCTGGGTTCTCAATTTTGTTCCATTGGTCTGTATATCTGTTTCTTTGCCAATACCATGCTGATTTGATTATTGTTGCTTTGTAGTATAATTTGAAGTTAAGGAGCATGTACCTCTGGTACTGTTCCCACCCCCGCTTCCTCCCCAGGATTGCTTTGGCTATTCAGGGGCTTTTGTGATTCCATACAGCTTGATGATTTCTTTTTCGTTCTATTTCTTAAAAAAATGTTGTTGGCATTTTGATGGGAATTGCATTAAATCTGTATATTGCTTTGGGTAATATGGCCATTTTAACTATGTTGACTCTTTGATGTTACTCTTGTATTTGTTTTAGGATGCCATGACCTGTGTCTATATAAGACAGGGAACTTGATCAATAAATGTTTTGCTTGTTATGACTGCACTACTGACCAGCTGTTCCCCTGGCTCACTCCTCTCCTTGGCCTCTCTATTTCCTGAAATGCAACAGTATTGAAATTAAGCCAATTAATAACCCTACAATGGCCTCTAAATGTGCAAGTGAAAGGAAGAGTCACATATCTTTCACTGAAAATGAAAAGCTAGAAAGATTAATTGACTATATATGTGTGTGTTTATTTCTGGGCTTTCTGTTCTGTTTCATTGACCTATGTATCTATTTTCATGCTAGTACCATGGTGTTTTTTTATAGTTATTTTTTTAATATCTATTTTTTAATTAAAATTATTGGGGTGACATTGCTCAACAAAATCCAATAGGTTTCAAGAGTACAATTCAACAATATGTCATATATACTTCATTGTGTGTTCACCACCCAAAGTTAATTTTTTTTGTCACCAAGTGTTTGACGCCTTTAGCCTTATCTACCTTCCCCCTCCCCTCTTCACTCTGGGAACCACTACCTGTTGTTTGTGTCCATGAGTCTTTGTTTGTCCTGTTTTTTTTTGTTGCTTTTAGTTTTGTACCCCACATATGAGTAAAATCATATGGTTCTTAACTTTTTCTGTCTGATTTATTTCTCTTAGAATGATAATCTCAATATCCATCCATGTTGTCACAACATAGCAGTATTTCATCTTTTCTTATGGCTGAATAATATTTCATTGTATGTATGTACCACATCTTCTTTATCCAATTATAGTAATCATAGTTTTTAAATGTCCTATCTAGCAATTACAAAATCTGTCATATCTGAGTTTATTTCTGATGCTTACTTTGGGCCTTCTTTGTTTTTTTCTTGCTTTTCAGCATGGCTTGAAAAATTTTAATTGAAAGTTGGGTGTTATATATCAGGTAATAGAACCTGAGGTAAGTAGACTTTTACTGTGAGGTTTGTATTATTTAGCTAGCAGTTGGGCTATATTTAATGGTTGCTCTAGCTGCAGGTGCCAGGGGCTTCATTTTCTTTTAGGGCCCTTGTTTTTATCTCCCCTGATGTCTTTTTTCCCCCTAAGAACTCCATCTTAAATAGAAGCTGAGGCTTACAGCTCTTTCCGATGTAATTCATTATTATTACACCCGAGTCCTGTTAATATGGTGATAAGAAGAAGGGTGGGGAAGCATTCTTTAATCTTTTTTTTTTTTAATTAAAATTATTAGACTGACATTGGTTAATAATATCAAATAGGTTTCAGTTCTGTTCCATGGGTCTGTGTATCTGTTTTTCTGCCACTACCATGCTGTTTTTATGATTGATGCTTTGTGGTATAAATTGACATCAGGCAGAGTGATACCTCCAGCCTTGTTCTTTTTTCTCAGGATGGCTTTGGCTATTGGTCATCTTTTGTGCTTCCATACAAATCTCATGACTTTGTTTCTATTTCTTTAAAGAATGCCAGTGGGATTTTGATGGGGATTGCATTAAGTCTGTAAAATGCTTTAGATAATAAGGTCATTTTAACTATGTTGATTCTTCCAATCTGAGAACACGGAATATCTTTCCATTTTTATGTATCTTCTTCAGTTTCTTTTCATAATGTCTTGTAGTTTTCAGTGTATAGGTCCACACATGCTTTATTAGGTTTATCCCTCAGTATTGTATTCTTTTTGTTGCAATTACAAAAGTCATAGTTTTTTATTTCTTTTTCTGAAAACTTATTGTTAGCGTATAGGAATGCTATGGATTTTTGTACATTGATTTTGTATCCTGAAACTTAACTGCATTTGTTCATTATTTCTAATAGTTTTTACTGGAATCTCTAGGATTTTCTATATATATAGAATCATGTCATTGCAAATAGTGACAATTTGACTTCCTCATTCCCTATTTGGATACCTTTTATTTCTTTCCCTTGCCCGACTGCTCTAGCTAGGACTTCCTATATTATACTGAATAATAGTGGTGATAGTGGAAAGCCGTGTCTTGTTCCTAATCTTAGAGGAAAGATTATGAGTTTTTCTCCATTAAGTACGACATTAACTGAGGGTTTGTCATATATAGCCTTTACTATGTTGAGGTACTTTCCTTATTTACCCATTTTATTAAGTGTTTTAACCATAAATGGATGCTGTATCTGTCAAATGCTTTTTCTGCAATCTATTGATATGGTCATATGATTTTTATTCTTCATTTTGTTTATGTGGTGTATTGCATTGGTCGATTGATGATTGACGATCTCTGTGACCCTGGGATGAAGAGTACTTGATCATGGTGTATAATCTTTGAAATATGTTGTTGTATTCGATTTGTTAGTATTTTATTTAGGATTTTTACATCTGTGTTCATGAGAGGTATTGGTCTATAGTTTTCTTTTTTTTGTGTGTTATCTTTATCAGGTTTTGGTATCAGTAAATGTGGGCCTCATAAAAGAAGTTAAGAAGTATTGCCTCTTCAAATTTTTGGAAAAGTTAGAGAAGAATAGGTATTAAATCTTTTTTGAATGTTTTGTAAGATTTACCAGTGAAGCCATCTGATCCTGGACTTATACCTTTGGTGAGGTTTTTAATGATTGTTTCAATTTCCGTACTGTTGATCAATCTATTTAGATTTTCTGGTTCTTCACGATTCAGTCCAGGAAAGTTGTATATTTCTAAGAACTTGTCCATTTTTTCTACGTCATTAAATTTGTTGGCTTATAATTTTTCCTAGTATTTTTATATGATCCTTTGTATTCCAGTGGTATCTGTCATAACATCTTCTCTTTCGTTTTTAATTTTATTTTTGTCTTTACTTG